>OX578137.1:66183239-66815739 GCA_951213105.1 Amaurobius ferox | reverse complement strand
TTTTACCTTATGACATGATGTCGCCGCGTGAATTGGTGCCGTATGTGGTCAAGCTCGGAGAGAATTATGATTTTAATAAGAGAAAGTAAAAATATAAGTAAAAGACAAAATTAAATTTAATAATGAGTTTGAATATAATATTGAATTGAATAATGAATTTAATAATGAGATGTAACTCAGTATAATGATAGGAATATGCATGAAAATGATAATTTAAATATGTATTATATTATTGTATGTATGTATTAGCATGGATATTTAGTATATAATAAGAAGTGTATAACAGTGTATCAAATCATGGCGCCGAATAAGAGTAGGCAATCAAATAAAAGAGCGAGGCATGATCCTCCGATTAACGATACCATACAACAAGAGGTAAATATAAATGACAGAATAACAGATAATTCGGCTGTAAAAAATAACACGGTTCTTGTAAAAATTCCCACAAATCAAGCGCAGCAAAATATATCGTTGCCAATTATGCAAATGTTGCCATCATTTGATGGACAAAAAGACAACAATGTGCATTTTTTTATAATGCAATTCATTGAAATATCGGATTTAACAGCATGGTCAGAACAAGAGAAAATCATAATTGTGAAATCTAGATTGAGGGGAAAGGCACAACAATTTTTGGCAGAAAATATTGCTCTACAAAAAGAAAAATTGTATGAAAAATTCATGGAATTGTTAAAAAACAAATTTGAGAAAAAACAAACCTTAGTTCAAAAGCATAACAATTTTAATAATCTAAAACATTTGCCAAATATGACCATTAAGGAACTTGCACAGGAGATCGAAAACCAGGCGATAATATTTTTAGAGGTAGATGAAACAATTGACGCAAATGTACAAAAAATTATAGAGAAAATTAAACTTACCAAATTTTTACAAATAATCAGAGAGGATTTAAGAACAGGAGTAAAAAAAATGACCCGAAAACCTTTGATGAAGCAGTGAGAATAGCTGAGGTAATAGAATCTGCATTGGAGGAAGAAAATAATTGTGTAAATAATATTGAAGTAGAAAATAAAATAATTGAGAATGCGGAAATAAACCATGTAAAAACTGAAAATATTGCAGAAAAGCCGCCACAGAAATTTTGTATAGCTTGCGGTCGTAACAATCATTGGATGTCCGAATGCTTTACACTTCAAAAAGTACAAAATAATTTAAAAAGGGCATTCACGAATTAAAACAACAGTCAGGAAACCGCCAATTACCAGGAAAGACCCACTAATCAAAATAATTATGCACATTATAGTAGATCAAATTTTAGAAGAAGTAATTACGCATATAACCGGGGAATACGGCGTCGAGCAGGAAATAACAACAGACAATTTGAGAGTAATAATAGGAGACCATATCAAAATAATAGGCGACAGTTTGAAAGGAATAATGGGCAATATCAAAATAATGGATATTTAAACTAAGACAGGGACCTCGAGATAAAAGACAAATAGAAAGTTGTAGTGCATCAAATAAGGATTCGAGATCCCATAAAATTTCAAACAAAATTAATAAGGATGCACAAAATTTAAATGAACATTTACTTAATTCAACGTATGGACAGAGTGACGCGCTGCCAATGATCAACATAAATTTAGAGAATATAAAAACGATTGCTCTCAAAGACAGTGGCGCAAGTGTCAGTTTATTATCAGATAAAATATTTCAAAAAATCAAAAATAAAATCAAAATTAACAATTTATCCAGACAAGTTAAAATCCAAACTATGACCAAAGAAAACATACAATTCTCAAAATGTATAAGCTTCAGCTTCAAAATTGAAAACAAAAGATGTAAAAATTCATTTTTTATAACTAAACAATTAAACAACACCCCCTATGAAATAATCTTAGGATTTGACTTTCTCAAAAATCATCATGCCATAATTGACACAAATAAATTAACATTAAAATTTGTTAAAGAATCCATATCTATTCCATTTCAAAACAAAAATTTAAAAAAAGCACAGGAACCCGAAAATAATCATACAAGAGTGGAGCACATTCAATGCTTAAATGCAAGCTTAGCACATAAAATTAAATTACTCCCCCAAGAAACAAAATCAATAAATTTAAAATTAAGTGAAAACTATTTTGAAGATAAGGATGTAATGTTAAATATTACAAATTCGTTGAAAGATTTACACGCTGAGTATTCTTTACATTATGTAAATAATAGAAAATTTATTTCTACTCTAATAACAAATAAAACAGAAGAAGAGATTCAACTAAACAAAAACATGATGATTGGAACTGTAACACCGCAATTTGAAATTTTTGAAGAAAAACATAATGATGATGAAATTTTACAGGTCAACAATATAGAGTCCCATACTTTCCCATGTTTATTAATTAAGAAAAAAAATAATTTTAATAGTACTGATGCCAATAAAGTACAAAAGTATCGTTTAGCCGTAGATTACAGATTATTAAATCAGATTACTGAATTACTGGCCATAAATATTGGTAAAATTAACGACATTCTGCACAACATCGCAGGCCACAAATTGTATACCGTCATTGATTTGAAATCCGCCTTTTTTCAGATAAAAATCAAACCCGAGGATAGTTTGCGATTGAATATCGTCACAAATGACGGGTGTTATAAAGCGAACAGGATGCCTTTTGGTGCAAAAAACTCTATCAGCATATTTTTCTTTATTAATGATGAAATGCTTAGGAGACTTAAAAGAACAGAAAGTTGAATTTTATTTAGATGATATTGTAATTGCCGCAAATTCATTCGAGAAAATTTAGGAGATTAAAATTAGTATTGTTAAGATTAGGTGAATTTGGGTTAACTATCGATCCTTCAAAATTACAAATGTGTAAAGAGAATATTAAATTTCTAGGATTTAAGATAAGTAAGGAAGGCATAACACCTTCAGATGATAATGAAAAAAAATAACGAATTTCCCTGTGCCAACGAGAGTAAAAAAAGTAAATTCATTTTTAGGTTTATGTAATTACTTCAGGCAGATCATACCAAATTTTTCTGAACTATGCAATCCATTAATTGAGTTATCAAAGAAAGATAAGAAATTTATATGGACATAGAAATGCGAAGAAGCGTTTGTAAAATTACAAAACGCGATTTTATCGAAACCGGTAGTCAGGGCAGCTGATATGTCAAAACCATTCTTTTTATCTACAGATTGTTCAAAAGTAGCCGCGTCAGGAATTTTACTTCAATCAGTGAATGGACATTTTCATCCTATCGAGTATTACAGCAGGAAATTTTCAGACAGTAAAAAGAAATATCCGAGCATGAAGCTAGAATTGCTAGCAATTCACGACGCTATAATACATTTCAAGGATTTTTTATATGGTACGCACTTTACAATTTTTACAGATTCTAAAGCATTAACGCATTATATTCATTTAGAAAATCAAAATTCTGATTTAATCGCAAGATGGTTATTAAATTTACAACAATATTCGTTCGACATCAAATATATTAAAGGACAAGATAATCCCAGTGATTTTATGTCACGTCAAAATTTTTCTGAACAAACTAAGACTAAATTAATAAATCATATTATTGCTAATGCCAGCACTATAACAATAGCCAAAATTTTAGAAGAACAAGCAAAGGATAGAGAGATAAAGAAAATTATTAACGGACTGAATGCAAAATCTAAACAGCCGAAATATGTAAATAAATACTATAGAGATGTAAATACGGGATTAATTATGATAAAGACTGCTAGATATATCAGAAATCCTATGCAAAAGGACATAATTCTAATACCGCACAGTCTAAAAATCGCAGTTATTGAGTTAGCTCATACACCACATTTTGAAGTAGAAAAGACCTATCAAATTCTGAATAGAAAATATTACTGGAAAGGGGCATACAATGATGTAAAGAATTTTTGCGCATCATGTGATGCATGTTTATGTTACAAAAATAAAGCTATAAGACCTATGGCATTACAACGTGTGCCACGTCCGTGTAAACAAAATCACACGGTGGCATTAGACATTGTAGGGAAGCTACCGCGAAGTAACGGACAGCACAAGTACATCATAACGATGATAGACCATTACTCGAGATTCCTGGAGGCAGTACCCGTGAGAAATATTACAACTGCGAGTGTATTACAGGTAGTAACAAATTGGATAGCTTCGAACGGAGTACCAAGTTGGATTTTATGTGATAATGCGAGGCAATTTAAAAGCGAGGAATTTAAAAAATTCGCAGAGCAACATGGTATAAAACTAAAATATACTTCAATTTATAAACCAAGCTCAAATGCAATTTTAGAAAGAAGCCACTTGGCCATAAAAAATTCTTTAGCAGCAATGTCAAACCAAACGTTCAATTGGCATAAAGTATTGCCATATGTAAAGTTATTTCATAATGCTACTCCCAGCGCAAATATTGACCACAGTCCCGCTATTTTGTTTCTTACCAGAGATTTGAAATTACCCGGAGAAAATAATCTGGAGATAGCGCACCCTGATGACAGTCCGATTTTAACTCAAACTGAATATGATAATGAGGTCAGTGAAGCACTTACTTTAGCGGATAAAATTAATAAATTTACGAAACAGAAGCAAATTTGTCAAGAAAGAGTTTTTAAAAGAGTGAGAGAACATAAATTATTAAAAGGGCAAATTGTATATTTAAAAAATTTACGACCTACCACAACGTTGCAAAAGAAATTTCAAGGACCATTTCGCATTGTAAAGGTGATCCGTAACAATAATTACGCTATCACGCCTATGTACGATCCAAATAAAAATGGATAGTTGTTCATGCGAATAAATTATATAAAGCAGAACCGCGTAAAAAGTATTTACAAAATAATAAAACACGGCGAACTGTTGACAGAAGTCAATCGCATGTAAATAAATATGATGATAATGGAAATAATCAAAATAATGTGACTCCTAGAAGATACAATTTGAGAATACAAAAATAATAAATGTAAATAAATACAAATTTCTGTGAAACATAGTCAAAATAGAACAATAAATATCGGAAAAAAAAATGTATAAGTGGTAAATAATACATACAATACCCCTCAATGTTCTAAAATAAAATAAACTAAAGCGTGTTGTAAGAGAGAGAGAGAGAGAGAGAGAGATAAATAAATTTCACTTACTTGTAATTTGTCTTGCTTGGAAACAAATATGGAACAAAACAGTAATGGCCATCAAAATAGGTAGACATTCCAATGATAAAGATGTGTGGGATGAAATTCTTCACGATGTCTTTTCTTTTTTTTTTCCTTTTTTCTTCTGCGGGTTTTGAAAAAATAGTATAACATAATTAATAAAATGCAAAATAAACTGGATGGAACATGGTAAAAGCACGTACATAATATTCAAAATCATAAAATTATTAATTAATAATTTATAAAAAGCCGACAGATTACAAGCAAAATCATAAATAAATAAATAAATAAAAATTTGAAGTCAAAATAAACAGTCACAGCTGATGTAAAAAATAATAGTAAACTAATAAATATATATTGCATAAATAGTGTATACAGACCTTTTACAAAAACACGCAATCTAAAAAAACAAAATAAAAGTTAATTACATAAATGAATTAATAAAACTTGAATAAGTAAAATTAGTTTCCCATCCTTCACAGTCAGCGTAAGAAGTCCATATTTGGGCATAGTACGGCGAAAGCTTGTCCCCTTCAAAATAAATATCCAGGCTATAAATAAACATCAGGAGAAAATACATAGTACGAGATGCATAGTACGAGAATAATACGAAAAATTTCTATTGTAAGCATACAATCAATGTTTCAAAATTTAAAATTATAATTGCAGGCAATTATAGTTATTTAAAAATACCGGCCGGTAAATAAAATAAAATACATTTGGAAAATACATTAAATTGTATGTAAAATAATAAATGATTTAGTATTATTAAGAAATTATTCCAGTAATTAAACATCACAGTAAATAAAAAGAAATAACAAATAAAATGAAATATGAAAGAATGATTTTAAATAAATAAATATGTAATGTTATGCTGAAATGGGAACATAAAGTCAGTTACATCAATAACATAACAATAAAGCATAGTATAGTCATAATACTACATATAAATAAATATATCAAACGTTGTTGCAACAAAAGAAAAATAAATCCAATGAATTAAGAGTATATGAAATCAAAATCCTATGTAGTCAACAGTCAGATCTGTGTTAAGGTCATAAGATAAAGAAATATATATATACATATATAGCAAATGAAATATAATTAATAACTAAATAACTAGAATATATAAATATAAATAATAATACAAAAAACATGAAAGAAAAAATTGTAATAAAATTCCTTAAAAGATACAGCCGAAACTACCACGTCAATGTAGAGCGTACGCTATCGGACAGTCTGAAAGTCCGCGCTTTGTAGATAGGATACCGCCAAAGTTGCACGATAACGATTAAATCGTTAGCGATACATGCAAAAGGCAGTTAAATCCCATTTTACGTAATTTTGCGCTCTGCAAACAATGTAGCCACCCATTCAGGATCGCCGTCCAGGTCAGAAATACGCAGTTGCCGTGGAAACGCGTTAGGGGGAAGAGAGAAAATCTTCTTTGTGGTCAAGCGAATTTTTTTCTTTTTTTTCTTTTCTCCCCTTCCTACCGCTCTCAGTTTTGTTTCACACGAAAGGGCAGCGGAAAAGGAAATTTAAAGAGCGAATGCTCGGGTTTTGGAAAGGCATTATATGTTGGCGCAGCGAAATTAGTATATATATTTCATATTTTAAATGCCGCTATGTAATATGGTATAAATATGGTGTTCAAAATAGCCATGATTTATACACGCAAAAAAAGTATATAACATGTTAATTATAGTAACAAAGAAGAAATATATACAGCTGAAGAATTGTGTAAAAAAAGACGTCTGTAAAAAATATATAAATATATATATAAGAAAGTAAGCTAATGAATTGTATATAATATAAGAAACAGTGAAAATGATATCACAGAATTATGACTATAATACAGAACATTATGCAGTATGACAATAAATATGTTTCTCAGATTAATAGTGTGCCTTCCATGTGACAATAATGTGCCTTCCGTGCTGGTGATATAATTCCAGGTGACAGCAATGTGTATTCCGTGCTGGTGATATAATTCCAGGAGACAACAATGTGTATTCCGTGCTGGTGATATAATTCCAGGTGACAACAATGCGTATTCCGTGCTGGTGATATAATTCCATGTGACAATAATGTGTCTACCATGCTGGTGATATAATTCTAGGTGACAATAATGTGTATTCCGTGTCGGTGATATAATTCTAGGTGACAATAATGTGTATTCCGTGCTGGTGATATAATTCCAATGTGACAATATTGTATTTTACGTGATGGTGATATTCATTTATGTAGCAGATGTGTGTGCAGTGCTTCAGATCAAGATTTCCTCAGTGCACGCAATGTGTACATATGTTTTCAATGCTTCAGGACACTACTGCATCATTGTGTGTACATTTCAGTGCATCATACTTTCTCAAGTTCATATATGTGTGTCAGTAATCCATGATACTAGTGCTTTCCTGTGAAGATTTTCCTCTCAGTGCATAGACTTTCTAACGTATTTTGGATTTAATCTCATGCAGAGGGGGATAATGTCGTACGGCGTGCACGACATTTTGTAATTTCAATTACGGATGCCAACCAAAATAATGAACTATCTAAATGCTGCAGAGGGAGCCAATGACAACACAGGCATACATAAACAGTGGTCATCCCCGTCTGCATCAACAACGAATGGTAGATGTGATAGGGAATCAATGGCGGAAAGAAAAAAGCGCCCCAAAGCCGTATTCCAAAAAGTTCAGTCGACTTCAAATTTTCGAGCGAGCTAACATCATGTTTCTTGGTTTTTGTGAAAAAAGGTATATCGAACGTGAGTAGTATATGGGGCCCACTCTGGGACACCCAGATTCGGCCCCATATACTACTATTTCCTATCATATTTCAAAGATTTAAGACAACCTCTGATACCAAACATGTATAAAATCATTAAAAAATACCTATTTTTTAAAAAATCAAAAATCAAAAAGTTTTAAGACTCTAAAATTTCATGTTTTTTAACTTAAAAATGAATTATATGAATATTATTGATACTGAATTTTAACTTTTTTTAGATGCCACTCCATTTTGGGGCTACCATAGGTTAAATAAATGCGTGAAAAAAGAGGACTTCCAAATGAATGGAAGTCCTCTAAACTTTAAAATAAAAAAAAAGAGATTACAAAGTGACTCAAAATATATCGAAACGTAATTTACGGACGCGTTTTATGGACTGAGTTTTTTTAAGACTCTCGATATGGAAATCCTACATTATTTATAAATCTTCTTAACATCATAGGTATTTTATCTTCATCATACCGTATTTCATTTATTCTAGGCAAAAATATTAATTCATTTAGAGATGTAATATCGTTTTCTCTACAATATATTTTTTTTAAATTAGTTAAATTTTTTATACCTTTAAGAGATGTAATATCGTTTTCACTACAAGATAGTATTTCTAAATTAGTTAAATTTTCTATTCCTTCAAGTGAAGTTAATCTATTATCTACACAATATAATTCTTTTAAATTAGTTAAATTTTTTATTCCTTCAAGAGATGTAATATCGTTTTCACTACAAGATAGTATTTCTAAATTTATTAAATTTTTTATTCCTTCAAGTGAAGTTAATCTATTATCATTACAATTTAATTCTTTTAAATTAGTTTCTATTCCTTCAAGAGATTTTAATATATTTCCCTCACATTCTAATACTTTTAAATTCGTTAAATTTTCTATACCTTCAAGAGATGTTAATTTATTTTTATTACAATTTAATGTTAATAAATTAGTTAAATTTTTTATTCCTTCAAGAGATGTTAATTTATTACCTCTACATTTTAATACTTTTAAATTCGTTAAATTTTCTATTCCATCAAGAGATTTCAATCTATTATTTTTACAATCTAATGTTTCTAAATTTATTAAATTTTTTATTTCATCAAGAGATGATAATTTATATCCCTCACAATATAATTCTTTTAAATTAGTTAAATTTTCTATACCTTCTAGAGATGTATAACAATATAATATAAAAATAGATTTCACTTCAGTAGGATTCTCTATATTTAAGAAATACATAGCTTTTTTTTCCATACCATTATTATATACAACATCCATTTATATAGAAACATTTTTATTAAATATTTATTTATCCTCTTTGTTAGTTAATTGTCTCAAAAGATAAACACTCTCTCTCAAGACTGATTTAACTTCATATATCTCTTCAAAAATTTTCTCTTGGTAAGGTTCTATTTCATTATGACCAAACTTTTTATTTAATTCACTCATCTGTATTGCTTGTATTTTTTTCCAATAAACATTAAAAAAGTGATCAGGTAATAGTTCAAATTTATATTTAATCAAATAACAAAAATCTAATTTATGCATAAATTCTTCTATAAAATTTTCACTAAATGTTTGATATCTAGTTATATACAACCAATTTAAATCATCTTTTAATTCTCTCATTGTATCTTCTGTAAGATTTTGAAATATTGATACTTTATATAAATCTAAATTATCAGAAAATTTTATGATAAATTCGTTACTTAAAGTTTGATATTGAGATATGTTTACCCAATCTACTTTATCTTTACATTTTTCAATAAAATCTTCTGATAATTTTTGATATCTAGAAATTTTAGGCCAATCACCAGGTTGAGCAAATTCTTCAATAAAAGATTCAGACAGTGTTGAATATTGTAAAACTAAATCCCAATTTACATGACTAATAAGATTTCTAATTACATCTTCAGAGAAATTTTTTCTGGAAAATTCATTCCAATCAATATCCATTTATTAGAAAGAAATTTTTTCAATATGCATATAAGGTTTTAAAGCGTTACCATCAGATTTTATCCATAATGTGATGATATCATCACGTTTACCGTAAGCAAAACATGTTACTGTATTTGTATTAGCATTTAAAATTTCCTTACCATTGATTTCTAGAGATATCAGTGAACTTTTATCATATATATATATTTTTTCTACATATATAGCTATATATATAGATATTTTCATATACATATCTGTAGTTAATCGCATCTCTGGATTCAGTAATTCAGAACTCATCATATTGAAATTTACTTTTGTAAATTTTTCATCTATAAAAATAAGATCATCTACAGTAATCCAGATATCTCTATTATCTAAATATATTTTATTGACAACATCGTTATCATTTTCAGGTTCAGAAACATTTGTAATTATTTTATTTTTTACATCAAATTTATCATTCTGTAATATTAACGAATTTTTTTCAAAATATCTTTTATTCACAACATTTTTTTCATCTTTAGGATCTGCAACATTTCCTATTCTTTTTCCTTTTGCATCAAAAGCTTTTCCTTCTGAAGAATGTAAAGTTGTTTCTTTGTAATTGTTTGTTCTGTGTAATTCTTTTATTCTCTTGCCTGTTTCTACAGTAAAGGATAAAAAACTCTCATTATATTTAGTTTCTATATGATCTCTCAATTCATGATGATTATTCTCTATTTTATTCAAAACAAAACTTTTAGTGGTTAAATCTAAATCATCTATAGGATTTTCACAATTTTTTAAAATTCTATTTTCCATATCATAATTTCCATCATTCATTAATTTAAAACCTATACCTGGAGGTCCAATAGGTCCTTCTTTCATTCGATCATCATAAGGTGGATAATAAGCACTCATTTATTTAATTTTAAGATTTTAAACTCTTAACCATTGTTATAGATTTATTTTTTAAATTTATAAAACATCTCTTTCTTTCTTTAAAAATAAAATAAAACTTATATTCCTTTTGACTATTCGTTATCCAATTAAATTCAATATCTAAATTATTTAAATCGGTATAGTTTTCATGATTTGATGAGTCAAAAGGAAAAGAGGATACAGTTTACCAAAATTCTCCTTATTTATCAAAGGTCCTGTTTCTGTATTATTATCATAAAATCCTTCATGTAAAAGAGCTTCATACACTCTATTATAATCTTTATTGGTAAAATTTGTTTTATAACGCATAAGAGGAACTTGTTTATTATTAATCATCAACCAGCATTCTGTCATATCTATATGATCAAATATCATATTATTTTTTTCATAATTATTATCTCTTTCAACATATTGAGGAATAACATAGACACTTAAAACTTCATCTGACGCTGTTGTTGCTGTCACAGATCCACTGTTGCTTCTATAAGGGCCTACCATCTTAAATCTATGTCGATCCCAATTTACCTCTATATCTTTATCAGATAGATATGATTCCAGAAACAAACTTTCTGCAGAATTTTTTAATTCTATATAAGGTAAATGTAAGGTTAAACCTTCAACTACGACCTTTTAATTTTCGTTTCTTATATTAGTATATATCATATTTTTATTTTCATTTCTTTGAATTTCTATTTTCACTTCAAAACCTGAAATTATCTTTTCATATTCTCTAAAGAAATCGATTATATCTTTTAAAGGTGTCCATATTTTAATGACACTGCTATCTTTCGTTAGTTCCCATCTCTTTACGAATCCTTCATTATAATCTTTATTCATTTTCAAATTATTAAAAAACTCAGTTATTTTAGTAGTAACTTCTAAAGTACCATCATATTTGAACTCATTACGGTCAGCTGAATCAGATGTATCTAGATAAAAAAATTCATTTTGAGCTTGTGATGTTACATAATCAGGAGTATAATGAATTAATCTTAAAACATGATTCATGATTGAAAAATTTGACTGTGTATTTGATTCAATTTCAGTATCTCCTATATGTACTTTTAAAGTTTTGATAAAACCTCCACCATTTACCAGACTCACAGTTTCGTTTCCAATGGATGATTTATCATTTTTTGTAATTTTTAATTTTAGTTCAAGATATCCTCTAGAATATAAAATTTTGCTTTAGTATCATTAATATGAAAAACATAGGTAGCATTCTCATCTGAACTATGTTCTTTTGGATGAATTTCTCTTAATTCATAACTTTTAATGTGATCATTATAATAATAACGAGTATCACTTAAATCATAAACCATTTATTTAGGAAGAATTTTTAAACCACCTCCTTTCTTTTTCATAGAAAATATTACATTTAATATATTCTTAGGTTTCAATAAAACCTTTAAAAATCCTTTTATTTTTTTACTTTTTCTCATTTATTTAAGAAGAAATAAAATTAAATTCTACAGCTCCTTTATTTAAATCTATTAATTCACCTTTTTGATTAGTAATCCTCATTTTTATTCTTTCAACAGGATCTACTTTAACAGGAAAAAATATCCAATTATTAAATTCTTTTGAAATTATACTACCTGGAGGGTTTTTATTAGTGAAAGAATATATAACTCCTGAATTATATTGATTTATTAAAGATCCTTTTACAACATCACAGTGAATATAAATATTATCATTTCCATTAGATATATCTGCAATATGTTCACCTTCAACCTCTGTTTCTTCACCATAACTTCCATATGTAGGATTTAAAAAGCCTATAATTTTATGAAAGTTACTTTTTGTAAAATCAATTATCCAACCATTTTTCAGTTTAATAGATATTCTTTGTCTTGCTTCAATAATACCAAATTTGACAGGTGGATCCTCACCGAATATTTTCATCATATACTCATTTAATCCTCTTATAGTATAATTACCATTTGAGATAGTAATTGTTATATCTGTGTCTAATGTATACAATCTAAATATGTTATTTCCATAATTCTTACTTATATTAAACCAGGAAACTTCCATAGAGAATGAGTGTAAAGCTAATTTTTTTATTTTAAGAGGTGTAATAAAATTTAAAGTAAATTCTTCTGATTTCTCATGACCTTCAGATTTTAATTTTATCATTTATACATAACAAAATTTTCATTATAGTCACTATGTTTTTGTGTAGGAAATGATTTGAGGACATTTTTAGGTGATATACCTTTATTCCTTTCTCTTATATATTTCATACAAAATATACCACATTTCACAGATGAAGGTTTCTGTAAAAAACTATTATTATAACCTATTTTTTTATTGGATGTAACAAGAAATGATTTAATGTTTTTAGGAATATAGTCCTTCTTCATATTGTCATATTCACCAAACGGATCAAAATATTCCACATATTTATATTTAGGATCATTATAATAACAAACCCAATGAGTTCCGGGACCTGTTGATACATCTAAATTAATGATTCCATTTTCAAATTTTCCTATAGTTTTAGGTAATAAATCGGAGGTAAACACACCTCTAAATCCTTTTTCATTTTTCATATTTTCTATAATCATTTTGTCGCTAATTCCCACTGTTGATATATTCCCTTTCCAAGTTTTTTTTTTCCCAGATCCCTTTTTTTGTACAGCTGAACTAGCTAATCCTGATAAAGCACCTGTTGCTAATGCTGGAACTGCTAATTTAGCAGCGGTTATTAATGAGGGTATAAGTGCTGCTAGAAATGGTAAAAGTCCTCCATTTTTATCTAATTGAGTTTTACTGATTGTAATTCTTTTTTTATCATTAATATGATTAATTTGAGTTTTAGTTAAATACATCTCATGATTAGGAGTTTTAGATTTATCTATTTGTAATGTTACTTCTACTTTATTTTTAAAAGCTGATTTAAGTTTATTTTTCTGACCATCACTCAAATAAACTTTATATTTTATCATTTATTAACAGAGAAATTGTTTATGATATCGTTGTACATCATTATAAGTAATTTCTTTATTTTTTAATAACATATCTAACAATAAAGTTACTTAATTATACAATTTCTTTGATTTACTTCCGTTACATATTTTTTCTGTTAAATTTGATAATACATTCAATCCTTTACCTACCTTCATTTCTTTACTACTTCGAATCATATTTAATCTATGCATATAATTTTGCAACATATTTTCTTTATTTTTAATTTCTTTTATATCATTCTTTTTCTGGTTTAATTCCTCCTCTGAAATATTTTTAGCTCTAGAAATTATACTTTTTAAGTTGCCTCTTTTCTTAGATAATCCTTCTTTTAATTGTTTAGCTCTTCCATACATCTCCTCTAATTTTTCTTGATCATTTAAAAATACTGACGGTCTGTATAATTTTTCCTCTTTTAAATATTTTAAATTTAAATTTTGATCGATATCATAAGTATAAGATACTAATTCTTTCACAGCTTCAATAGGCTCTTCTATAGATGGAAATGTAATATTTTCTACAACATTTTGAATACTTTTCACAATATCTTTATTTGATTTTTCATATTTTTCAATTTCTTGAGTGATTGGTTTATGAAATTCTTCTAAGGTCTTTTGAATACCTATTTTTTCTTTTAGTTGATCTTCATTATTCTTTCTTATTTCTTTTTCTATTTTTACTATTTTAATTGAATCTTTTATTTGCTTTAAAACTTATGTTTCCGTTCTTTTTCTAAGTTCATTTACATAATATTATTTTTTTACTGCAGCAAATTTTATTTTTACTGCTAGTAAATTATGATAAAAATTAAAGATTACACAGAACCAGAAGAATTACCTGATCCTAAACAACATCCTTTGTTACCTAAACATCCATTTAGATTACTTATAGTAGGATCTTCAGGTTCAGGTAAAACAAATTTACTGTTAAATTTGATTTATGATTTATTATTTTTTGATACATTATATATATGTGCAAAAGATTTATACGAACCTAAATATTCTAAATTACAAGAAAATTATACATTGTTTGAAGATATAGAAAGAGTAGATATTTTGAAATGTAAGAATATAAAGAATAAGAAAAAATTATTAAAATTATATGATAAATTCAAAAAAAAAAAAGTATTATTTTCTTCAGATCAAAATTTTATTACTGTAGATGATTTAAATCCAACATTAAAGAATTTAGTTATTTTTGATGATTGTGTGATTGAGAAAGATCAAAAAAACATCGAAGAATTATTTATCAGAGGTAGAAAGAAAAACGCATCTATTATTTATTTATCACAGTCATATTATACAACACCTATCAATATAAGAAAGAACTGTAATTACTTTATATTTTTCACTCTACAACCAAAAGAAATTCAACAGATTATAAGAGAGATAGATGGTTTATTAAGTACTGAAGAATTCAAACAAATGTATAATGTTCAAGAAAAATATGATTTTTTTATGTTAGATTTAGTAAATCCTGATATGAGATACAGGAAAAAATTTAATCCTTTATAAATGGATGTATATTTAGAAAAAAGATTATATGTTTACAGAAAGAGTAGAAATATGTATCAAAAGATAAGTATTTCATTATCATTAAGTAAGGTTATTCTAAGTGGAACGGGTTTATCAGCAATAGCCTTTCTACCGCTTGCATTTTTAAGTTTATCAGTTGGTATAGTAGAAGCCATCGATCTTGCATTAAAAATAGCGGAAAGGAAAGAAGAATATATACATTGTTATAATTTTTATAAAGAACTCATTAATTCGTTTAAATCTAATGATATGACAGAAGAAGAAATTTATATGCGTGAAAAGGATTTCATAAAAAGTTTAAAATTTAATCCAGTTGAAAAATACGTAAAACAAATGCAATTGAATGGATATAAATTTCTAAATAAATAAATGGTTTGTAAAAAGAAAGGTGGTGATATTGTTGGATGGATACAAGATAAAGTAAATCCTTCAGAATTACATTTACCAGGATATCAATATTGTGGTCCATTTACAAAATTAGAAAAAAGATTAAAAAGAGGTGATCCTGGAATAAATAGAGTTGATAAAGCATGTAAAAAACATGATATTGAATATAATAAAACAAAAGATACAAAACAGAGACATGTTGCTGATCAAGAATTAATAGACGATTTAAATGCTATACAAGATCCAACATTTCGAGAAAGATTAGATAGAGGAATTATTAAACCTATTATTAAAGCTAAAAAAACTTTTGGATTAGGTATTTCTATATATTGTGTCAAGTGTAAAGATAAAACCCCAACTAAAAATTATTATAAAACTACTTCTAAAAATAATAAACCGGTTGGTAAAGGTATCTGTACTATTTGTGCAAGTAAAAAGAATACTTTTTTAGGGGCTTAAAAGAGACATATTATAATCCAGAAACAGGTTATTGTGGAATTAATGAATTGAAAAGAAAAACAGGGTTATCTAATGTTGAAGAATTTTTACATGAACAAGATGTATATACTAGATATAAACCTGTCATTCGTAAATTTAAAAGAAGAAGGGTTTATGTTCCAAACAGTAATAATCAATTTGACGCTGATTTGTTATTTATAAAATATTATAGCAAATATAATAATGGAACTAATTATTTGTTAACGGTTATAGATGCTTTTAATAAATATGCTTGGGCTTTTCCTATAAAAAGAAAAACATCTGAAGAAGTAGTACAAGGTTTTAAACAAGTTTTTAAAGAAAGAATACCAAAATTCATTTTAACAGATGAAGGTACTGAATTTACAGGAAAACAGACACAAAAATTATTTAAAGATAATAATATACATTGGTTTACAACTAAAAATAAAGAAATAAAATCTGCAATAGCTGAGAGATTTAATAGAAGTATAAGAGAAAAAATTATAAAATAAATGCATGCTAACAATACTAAAAGATATATTGATGTATTACAAAAATTACTTAAAAATTATAACAATTCATATCATAGATCTATAAAAATGACACCTGTTGAGGCTAGAGAAAATGAATCTCAAGTTTATAAAAATTTATATACTAAAAAGATTATGAAAAAACCTAAATTTAAGATAGGAGATAGTGTTAGAATATCTACAATTAAGAAAACATTCAGGAAAGTAGATGATTCTACATTCACTGAAGAGATTTTTATAGTTTCTGAAGTATTGAAAACAGATCCGATTACTTATCGATTAAAAGATTTAAACAGTAAAGAAATTGAAGGAACTTTTTATGAAAATGAAATGGTAAAATATAATAAAAAAGATGATGTATATAAAATTGAAAAAATCATAAAAAAGAAAGGAAATAAGTATTATGTAAAATGGCTAGGATATCCTGATAAATTTAATAGTTGGACATCTGTGATAATATAACTTTTAATATCTAGATGTTAAGAATATAAAATTTAAGCTTCATCTAATTCATATTCATATTTATCATTAATCATACCTGAATATTTAAAAATATACCTTCCTTTATTGATTTCATTTATAGATTTATCAGATAGCATACCGTGTTTATTCGATAGGTAATAATTCTTTTCGACATCTTCGACATATAACTTTGCAATTACTGTATTTCCAAATTTGGTTTTTATTTTATTCAATGATATTAGATTATATTCCCCAGGATATAAATCATTTAATTTAAACGTCTTGGGATAACCTCTCAGTCTATTGAACTCTTCCATTTATTAGTAAACATTTTTTTATAAATATAGGGGGGGATAGTCATCCCCCCCTGAATTATAGAGATATTAATAAAATTGTTATTACTCTAATATATTAAAAAAAATCATATATTGATTAAACACCTTTATATTTTATTGATTCAACTAAGGTACAATATTTAGTTATCCTAGGATATAAATCATTTAACATTTTAGGAGGATATAAATCATTTAACATTTTTTTTATAAATTCATGACCAATAGAATAAATTCTTTGAAATAACATATAAAACTCCTAATCCTTTCAATTTAATATCTTCTTTTTCTTCTTTTTCAATTAATTCAGTCAACCTATGAAAACTTTCTGATAATAGTTTTTTATCATATTTTATATCATACAATACATTACAAAGATAAGTCATATAGTAAATTTCTTCAGAATTTGTAAAATTTAAAGCTCGAATATCACCTAAGCACTCATCCATTTATTAGTAAACATTTTTTAATAACCAAATGGTACAGTATCAAAATTATCTAAAATTCTTCTTTTATCATATCCAAACATGTATCTTTTATTCGTTTTATGCACTTTAATATTTTTATCTTTTTGTATTTGAAACTGATTTATTTCTACATCTATATATTCAGTTTCACCTGTTATTGTTTTCATTCTTTCATCGAAACTAAGTTTAGTTTCACTCTCGTAACTCATCTTAAATCCTTTTACTTTACCTTTTACAGATCCATCATTAAGTATATATCCATAATCTTTACTAGCTCCAGAAATCCATGTAGTTATATAATTATCTTCACCTAATTCATCTGTCCATTCTCCCAACATACAACCTGTTTTTACTTTATTAGTACCATCATCAATATAAACGATACTATCTGTATCATAATACATTACTTTATCTCCTAATTTATCAAGCATTTTATATAATCTTATTCTAGCAGAACTAGTTGTAAAAGCTGCTATATAAATATTCGTATTAAAATTATTCTGGGTATACTCATCTCTCATCTTATAATCCATTTGTACACAATCATCATTTAAAAATATCATATTCAAATCTTTAATTTCATCATTCAATATAATTCTATAAAAATCTTCCAAATCTATTACATATTCAGTTTGTTTCATATTATTTCTTTGTCCAAACTTACCCCATAAAGAGTTTAAACAGATTTTAGCTATAAATCTCATACCGGGATTTTCTTTTATTTCACCTAATTCAATATCTAATTTTTCTTTAACAATCTTTTTATAATTATTAATGTCTTTTGGTAATTTATCATCTGTTTCTAATTTAATTTTTAAAAACATTTTGACATACTCTTTGAATAGTTTATCTGTTTTCTTTTCAAAATGCCAAACTTCATATATATTTAAAATTTTATATCCTTTTTCTATAGCTAAATTGATTTCATCCGTAGTCCAAGTACCTATAAAACTTCTTTCATCATCTGTATGATTACATAATTTATTTCTTATTTCATAACACTTTTTACATTTTTTCTTTTCATTGCATTTAAATGTTTTTGAACATGATTTACATAAACTAAATATCAATTTTTCTTCTTTATAAGGTAATACAGGATGATATAATTTTCTAGGAGGAAGTACTTTACACTGTATCATTCCATACCAATTCTCATCATATTTTTCCGGATTATAGATCTTTTCAGGATGTCCAATTGGATAATAATCAAAATAATTTACAGTCGGATAGAGTGAACATACATCAATATATCGACCTTTCTCTTTATTTTTCATTTCATATTTTAATTTAGTTGGTTCACATCTACCACCATAGAAGGCATCTCTAGGATTTAATGGTTCTATAAAATCTCTTTTCCATTCTTTTTTCATATATTTTTTAATTTCTTTATCTTTATCAAAATCACATTCCCATATTTCAATTAACTCATATCCTGCGTCTTTTATCTTATTATTTATCTTTTTTGTTTTTTCATATAAATCACCCATACATATTTGATTTTGTTTATTTAAAGTAGATTTTCTGTAACAACTATTACATCCATGCCAATGACAACCTTGAAATTGATATACTGTATTATCGTAAAAACCATCTACTTTATAAGTTTTATTATCTAATTTTATTTTTTTCTCTCTTCCATTTAAAGCATGCTGTATATTTATTTTATGTTTTTGAGATAAATAATCTAACCAAGCAATAGATTTTTTACTGTATTGATCTTGTTTGATAATCTCTTCATCTATAGCTATTGTATTCCGTTTTAAGAATTTATCTCTATATATAGCCATACAAACACCCGCTAATGTAACATATTTAAAAGGATCAATATTAGCTATTTCTAAAAATAATCTTCTCAATTCCAAACATCCTTTTCTTAAAATATCTACATCAGACCTACAGTATTTTATAATTTCTTTTCGAAAATCAAAGATTTCATTTTTTACAGATATATACCATTTATTAAACAATTCTCTATCTTCTAAAGTCATAGTATTATAACCATAATAATATTTATCTGGATATTTTCCAACATAATTTTGATTTTTAATAGTGTTAAACAAATGAGGAAAAAATTCCTTTTGCTAATTCTGTTAATCCAAACGTTTTAGGGAATTTTCCTAATGGAATCAATGTAAAATTTATAGAATCTATAAATCTTATATTATATTCGTTTGCATGCATATAAATGAGTTTATTTCCTTGATAGATTGTAAAAACTTTAATTTTATTTTTAAAGCAATATTTAGATATAAATTGAAAGTCAAATCCTTTTCCATAATGAGCTAATAAGGTATAACCTGCATGTTTCTTATCAAATAACCACTTACAATAATCGTTTTCATTCTTAAATATGTTTTCTTCTCCATAAAATTCTTGATTTATAATTAAATTAACTTCATGGTTTCCTGTTTCTTGATTCGTTTCAACATCAAAAAACATATATTTTTGTGTAAATCCTGAATATTTACATGCATTACACCAATTATATCTGCTTTTATAATTACATTTGTTTTCACACATACTACCATCAGGAAATCTTTGACATATATTACACCTTTCTTGAGTAGAACAAATATTTATACATGGACTACCCTTAGCCTTTTTTGTTTTCATATAACACCTATGATTTTTTGAGACCAATTGTCTACAATTTTTACACTCTCTCTCTCCACATTTATGATCTTCAGGTGTTCTTTTATTTCTGTTAATATTTCTCTTACATTTTAAACATTTCCATAGTCTTTTACAAACAGACAATTTATGATTTCCAAAACAGTTTTCACCTTCAAAACTTCGAAAACATTCATTACACTGGATATCATCTCCTTCACAATTATTATCTTTTATAAAACATCTATCACATTTTAATAAACATTTATGCTGATCGCTTCTTTTATAACTCACCTTACAGTAATCACAATAATTTTTTTTTCCTAAAAATCCTGTAACAGATGTAATCACATCAAAGTGATTTCTATTTTTTAAAATATAAATACAAGTAGTTTTATAAGTGCCATTGTATATTCTTTCATTAAAATTTTCTCTACAAAATATAGTAATTTGAATATTTAAGAATTTTTCAAATATTTTAACATGCTCTAAATTACATATTTCTAATGGTATTTCACACATTTCATGTAATTTTTCAGCTAACTTTTTTTGTAATATTCTACCTTTTTTAATATATAGAATGTCATTTTTAGTTAATGTTTCATGATTTAATTTTTTACATAAAAGTTCAGGATTTTGAATAGATAGAGCAACTACAATAGATCTAGCTAAACATATATTATCGTTATTTTTAATTTGACAAATACTCTTTTTGTTTATAATATCATCACCTTTGAGTATTTTTAGATGTTTTCCACCGTGTGGTAATTCTATGACATGAAAATTGAATGTACATTCTTTAATATCTAATTCTTTGTATTCAATTTTATGTGTTAAAACATCTAAATAGGTATCATAAGCCTCTCTAGTTGACATCATTTTAGGATGAAAAGGTTGACTTAATATAGGATTGTGTACTATAATATCTACTTTTCCTTCTATTTTTCCAATAGCTTTTCTGAATAAATCCTTTAAGATGTTATAATATTGTTCAGGTCTAAGTTCATTGATTTCTACAATTTTATAAATATATCTGTATGTGTTATATTTTTTAATATATTTTTGACTAATTTGAACAATTTCATAATCAGATTTAAATAAATCTTCAAGATTAACTTCTTCTACTATCTTTTCTTTCTTTTTTACCAATACACCATCTTTATATTTCAAACCAAAATAATTAAATATATTATTAAGTTTACGTCTATTTTTAGGTTCATTAATAAATTGTTTCAATTGTTCGGTAAGATCAGGAGTAAATATTTTTTTAAGATTCACTTCTGTTTTAATCTTCTTTTCTACTTTTGGTTTAAATTCATTATTATCAAATTTCAAATTAAATGAATCAAAAATTTTTTTAATTTTATTACGTTTTTCAGGTTTTTTAATAAATATTTTCTTCTTTTTTTCTACGTATTTTGATATATCTAAATTTAATAAATCTACTAAAACAGGTTTATATTCACTTGTTTTTCTGATATATTTAATTAATAATCTAATTAAATCATCCTTCTCACACCATTTTGGTTGTTTAATATTCAATTGTTTTACTACTTTTCTAAGTTCACCAATAGTCTTTGACTTCAAACCAAATATATCCTTAACTGTAAATATTTTTTTAAGATTCACTTCTGTTTTAATCTTCTTTTCTACTTTTGGTTTAAATTCATTATTATCAAATTTCAAATTAAAAGAATCAAAAATTTTTTTAATTTTATTACGTTTTTGAGGTTTTCTAATAAATATTTTCTTCTTTTTTTCCAAGTATATTGATATATCTAAATTTAATAAATCTACTAAAACATATTTATATTCTCCAGTTTCTTTTATATATTTAGTTAATAATTTAACTAAATCAACCTTCTTACAACCTTTAGGTTGTTTAATATTCAATTGTTTTACTACTTTTCTAAGCTCACCAATAGTCTTTAAGTTGAGCTCCATTTATTAGGAAACATTTTTAACAATACTTTGTCCAAGATGCTTACTGTGATAAATACTTTTTAAATGCCGCTTTTTGTGTGTATAGGTATATTGCATACCACATTCACATTTAAATTTTTTATATTTGATTATGGAATCACAACATTTACAATGACTTTGGAAATAAATTTTTTCATTTCTATGATATATGTAAAACTCATTTACCGATTTCATAGTCAAACAGTGTATGCACTTTTTTGTAAGCTCCATTTATTAGGAAACATTTTTATAAAAGGATTGTAAAAAATCATTCCATATTTTTTCATATTTCTTTTTAACTTTTTGAACCTTTATATTATTTTCAATATTAAAAATATCACAAATCTTTTTCATAAAATAGTAATAGTTAATCGATTTCTCATAATACATAAAATCTAAAAATTTTAAAAACATATCCTCAATTTCTTGAGAAATATTATATTCCCTTCTTAATCGATTAAAATAACAAACTCTACTATTATATCTTTGTTTTAAACTTTCGTAATCAATAACATAAAAATGTTCTTCTTCTTCTGAATCATAGATTAATTTCATCTTATTCATTTATACAGATGTCCAACTATTAAATTCATCTCCTAACCATTTTAGATATAATAGATCATTACTTATTCGTTACGTTCTTTTACATTTATTAAATCTGAATTAAAGAATCAACCCTAATCTCGGGATATGGTAATTGATTTATTAAGCGTGGTCAAATTATTATTTTTCCGGACGCGTTGGAAAAAATTCCCACACGGCACGAAATGCTTTTAGATAAACCTCATTAAGAGCACCAGGCGTTCGATAGTATAAACGGATGAGGAAGTTTAATCACTTTTTTTATTCTTTATCTAAGACGGATTTGACATATTTTCTCCTTGATAGCTGCGCGACACTACAAATTATATTTCATTTCATGCATTTATTTAATCCTTTTTTATATATAAAAAGATAAACTATAAAATATAGTTTTTAGTATTAAAAATATAGGTATATAGATTTATATATTCTGGTGGTGGCAAATATGAGAGTTATTCTATGAAACCTATCGTGTTAAATCACTTTATTTTCTGATCTTTAATTATGTTTTTAAAAAATCTTAAACTTTTATGGGGGACTAATGGTCCCCTATTTATTTTAAAACTTAGAGGACTTCTATTCATTTAGAAGTTTTCACGCATTTATTTAATTTCATCCTATGTATAAGGTAGCTCCAAAATAGGACTCCCTTGATCTCATGCATTTATTTGGTCTAAATGTGTATAGACCGTAATTTATAAGGATTTTTTGACGCCATTTAAAATGGCATTATATTTTTTTAATATCTTTTTTTAGAGGATTTATTTAATTTCATCCTTTTCACCATAATTTACCTATCCTATAATGGGATCATTTATCTAATAAAAAGTTAAAATTCAGTATCAATAATATTCATATAATTCATTTTTAAGTTAAAAAACATGAAATTTTAGAGTCTTAAAACTCTTTTGATTTTTGATTTTTTAAAAAATAGGTATTTTTTAATGATTTTATACATGTTTGGTATCAGAGGTTGTCTTAAATCTTTGAAATATGATAGGAAATAGTAGTATATGGGGCCGAATCTGGGTGTCCCAGAGTGGGCCCCATATACTACTAACGTGAGCGATAAAATGGAAGCTTGTTGCAGTTATGAGATGTGCAACAGTTTCGAACATCATCGAGATTGCACGAATACGTTCTTAACACAAAGAGTAGAGGTAAATCAACTTTCAATTTGTCCCTAATTAGCACGGAAGGCACACTTTTATCGATTATGCAAATAATGAACAATCAGTTCGTAAGAATAGATTATATTAACGAGTTCTTAGACATTGAGCTAAAAGAACTATTTTGAGTGTCGATTGATTAAAGGAAACTGTTTTAAAAAATATATGTCCATTTTATTATATGTGTAAATATGTATTAATGAAATGTTGTCAGTATTATATGTCTTATAATAATAGATTTAATAATAGTATCATTAATCAAGATACAAGGGATATCTATTTTACTTAAAATATTAAAATCAATTGATCAATTAAGTCAAGTGTATTTATTTATATTTTGTGTGTTCGTCTCTCCAGTTTGAGAACCTGGAGCTTACATGCTCCACCCCTAGCGACGGCATCATAGGTAAGTCCTATAGCGGTAATTTTGATAAGGACAATTTTACCTTATGACAGTGCCCACATGAGATTTTTTTAATATTAGTAGCGATATGACAAGATCGTTCGAATAGTGATTTGAACGTTTAAATTTGATATAAAATCTGAAGACAGAAAATGATTTTTCTTCACTCTCGAATACAATAATATATGCTATTATAACAATATACATCGCCCTGTCAGTCGGAAATTTATTTCTACTGCCGGTTTGAACATGGATTTTTCAAACATTACAAAATATATTTATACTAAATCATTATATATTGGAACAAAATCAATTAACTTTTACTAAAATGCAATATTTTACAAATCACTTAATTAATTTATGAGTTTTAATTAACATAAAACTGATTGAATGACTAGAATAAGTAGAATGGAAATGAAATATTTGGCTAGTGAAGCATATAGTTAAATAAAAGAACCGCAGAAATATTTATTAAACTGCATGATTCACTAATGCATTAATGATATTTTTAATTCAACTGTTTGTTTAATTTAAATATTTGTGCAATATTTCTATATAGAAAGTATTCAATGGAATTATTATATTAATTGATCGCTAATAGTCAATTTATAATTTTTCATTAAAATTATGGTGATAATAATCTATACCTGCACATAAATATTTTGTACTCCACATTTTGTCAGTACAAGAGATAAATTATTATTTTTTCAAGAATTGTTTTGATCCTTTATTGATAGAAAAGTATTTGAATAAATTTACACTTTAATATGACGTAAATATATATGTTTTATTATTCATATTTTAAAGGACCAATGAAGTATATATGAGACAATTACGATATCTTAAAATATATTATTTGCAAATTAGAAATTTTATAAACTGATTTAACAAGAAAAAGCAAAAAAAAATGTATGTAACATAAATGAATAAAAGACGACGTCTTTTCAAATTTGAACTCTCTAGCTCCGGTGCTCAACACGTGTGTGAGTGTGTGTGTGTGTGTGTGTATGTATATGTATGTATGTATGTATATGCATGTATATGTATATGTATGTATATATATATATGTATGCATATATGCGTATATATATGTGTGTGTGTATATATATATATATATATGTATGTATATATATATATGTATGCATATATGCGTATATATATATGTGTGTGTGTATATATATATATATATATATATATATATATATATATAAATCTTTGCCGATATATGAGACACTAGCGATCATACCGTATAAGGGAACAGAAAAAATTTTGGATGCAATTATTTTAACGTATGCGCTCAAGAGTGATGTTGTTGTTGATTGTTGTTGAAACCCAGACCGTCCGACCTACCAGAAAGGTGTAAGGTAACTGTTTGGACGGTCGGGAAGTGCCACCCAATTCAGACCGGAACCCAGTGGGGGAGGCATCCACAGGGACCGTACCCTCCTTCCCCTACCACCAACCTCTCGGAAGGACTTTCGGACCCACATGTTTAACGTGATCGTACTCCGCATGAACACGGCGGCAGTTTTGGCAGTGGCTGGAATCGAACCCGGGCCTACCGAGTGCAACTCCAGCGCGCTAACCAATGGGCTACCGCGCCCTGCTCAAGAGTGATGTGAAAAAGCAACAGTCCTGCTCTCACAGTTAGGGTTACAGGGACACAATTTAGAAATTTTCAAATGGCAACACATACTTTTTTATAATTGGAATGTGATCTTCACAGTCAAAAACCATAACTGGCATTGGGACGGTATATGCAGCACGAAAAACGCCGACGCTAGGCAGAGACTCAGAAAAAAGTGAAAACAACCAATAAGGACAGGCTAGCGACAGAAAAGCAAAACACTTTATTCTGTTTCACAAATTTTTTACATGTCCGGCTTTACACACGATGACACTTTGCATGTGACAAATTGTGGATAGCACTGAAGCACGTACTGTGGCAAGAGGGATCTGTTGAACCTCACGTGTAATGGCATCTTTCATGTCAAATAGAGTTTGCGTATTATCTGCGTACACTTTGGATTTCATGCATCCCCACAGCCAGAAATCCATTGGAGTAAGATCGGAGGATCTGGGTGGCCACAGAAATATGAAATGGCGGGCGATAATTCTATCACCAAACTGTTGTGTCAATAACTTTTCACAGAAGCCCTGACATGTATGGGACCGCCATCTTGCATCAACATGATGTCAGATAGGGCATTTTGTTGTTGCAATTCGGGAATGACGTAATTGGTCAATATTACTTCATAGCGACCACTTATTACCGCACACGTGCGTGGACCTGCGACAGTAATGTCTTTAAAAACGTAAGGGTCTAGGATGAAGGAGCTTGTTATCTTGCACCACACAGTCACTTTTGTTTGGTGTGACGGAAGTGAGCCCTCATCATGTGGAATTTGGTCTGGCCAGTGCACGCAGTTCTTCGAATCACGTTACCAGTCAAGGAGAAATGCACCTCGTCTGTCCATAAAATGCGTAAGGGCCATTTATTATCACCGTCATACCGGATGAGGAATTCATTAGCAAAATCCATGCTTAGTTGGTTATCACCCGCTTGCATAATTTGGACAAACTGAAACCGATGCGGAAACATGCGGAGAACGGAGCGCAGAACCTGCGGACCATAGAATTTGGCAAATCCAGCAAGCGTGAAACACCGTTTGCACTTGCAATGCGACCTTCGCTTATCGTCTATTGCACTTCTGCAACAACCTCGACAGAAACATAAGGTCGTCCAGGCCGAGATCTATCGCATGTGCAACCAGTGTCTTCAAATTTGCGTATCAAGTCCCGTAAAGCTTGTACAGAACACGAGTCTCGTCGTAGCCGATGGTTTGTGCGGTAGATCTGTCTCTGCGGCATTTTGCCCATTCAGGTAATAGAGCTTTACCATTTCACCTCGTTGTTTCACTGTAAGCATCATGTTGGTCAAGTCAAAGTGCAAAAAAGCAAGCGGCACACAAATCACAATGCTTTTCTTTCTCCTACGGCGATTACGTCAGCCATGACGGAGTTTTACGTCAAACCTGGAAATCTGTACATATTGATATCATTTGGAAGGAGATTCAGCAGACTGGATCCTGAACCGAACGCACGGTGTCGAACGCAACTTCAATGAAACAGAAATTCCTGTTTTGGTGAATGCCACATTTTTTTTCACCTTTTCCTTAGTTTCTGCCTAGCGCCGGCGTTTTTCGTGCTGCAGGTATCGTTTCAACGCCATTTATAGTTTTTCACTGTCAAAATCACATTCCAAAAAAAAAAATAGTATGCGTTGCCATTTGAAAATTTCGCTCTCTAAGTCTAACTGTGAGAGCAGGACTGTTGATTTTCATATCATTCGTGAGCGCATACCTTAAAAATTCCTGCATCCAAAATTTCTTTCAGATTCCTTGAACGGTCTGATCGCAATATATATATATATATATATATATATATATATATATCTGTAAAGATAGCGTTCTGCCCAATGTGAACTTGATCCAAAATACTACCCCGCATAAACAGGTGTATCCAATAGATATCCATAAGTAACATAATCCGGATCATCCAATTTGTATGTCAATTTTGCAACGAAAAATTATATGTTTTAGATGAACACAGTATTGTCGATATTTCGTCGGCGATAGATGTAATATGGACGATATAGGCCGAATTGTATCTATCATGGACGCAAAAAAAAAATAAACCGGCGTTCCTCGACTGATTAAAGCCCATAAATTATATTATTTTTATAAACCAGATTGTACTTCCTTACACATCCATGGACGACGTAATATGGCCGAAGAACAAACACGTCCTTATTACATCTATCTTGGATGAAACTTAGTTTAATCATGTGTTTATCAAAATCAAATTGAGCAGTAAAACACTTCGCAGTTCTTTTTCATCATCTTGCCATCACGGCCGCCATAATTTGTGTTGCAATTTCACTTTCCAAGTTGAATATTTTTGCTATAATTTTTTTTATTCTATAATGTATAGAAAGCCTATTAATACCATGTTGAATCATACATTTGACTTATATAAGTGTTTAAATGAAAATGATAATCCAGGTAGTAATTTCACTATACTGTTACTGAAATTTACTGTAACTTTCAGATATTTTTAATATTCAACACTGTCTTAGTATGAGGACTATAATTTAAATTCCTATATTTTCGGATTACAGCTATGTTATAATTGTCTCCAGTGGCAGAATATGAATAATAACCAAGTAACTGCTATTGCAGTACTTCTACGAATGGAACTGTTGATCAGAAAATTATACAGGGTGTCACAAAAAGATTGAAACGCGCTTTAATTCTTTACCTGTTAGAGATAAGTGGGGAATGTAATTTACAAATATGTTGAAAGTAAGGTAAGAAGTAAGACTACGTTAATGAAATAGTCTTCCCATTAATTTTCAAAAGTTACACTTTTTAAATTTTTATACGACCCCCTTAGATAAATTTGGTCAATCAGAAAATTTTTATTTTTGTTGCAACAAGATCATGAGGAAAAAACGCACATATGCATCTTTAAAATCAACTGAATTATGACAATGGAAAAAATCTTAATTATGCCAATTTTTAGTACTATGTGAAATGCTGTTTCATCAGTGAAAATAGGGATCATAAACAAATTGACGATGAAAATTGTTTAGATCAAAAATACGTTAATATGTGCCAAATTTTTTTATCACAACTGCATCTAAATAAAGCATTACACAGACAGAGATCATATAAAGCAGTACTCACTACGCGGTTGGGTATCCTATGTATTATCATCCAGTTTTATCTTCTTTGTGGTATGACACAAATTTACATTTCTAATTTGATATATGGTCCCCATTCACAATTTTCAATTTTCAATTAAATATAACTCGCTCAATTTTAATGCTACAGATATGCGATTATTTTCAATGATTTTGTTGCATTAAAAATAAAAAAAATGTGATTGACCCAATTTGTCTAAGAGGGTCGTATAAAAATTTAAAAAGTGCAACTTTTTGAAAATGAATAAAAGAACTATTTCATTAACGTAGTCACATTTCCTACCTTACTTTCAACATACTCGCAATTTACATTGCCCACTTATCTCCAAAAGGTAAAGAATTAAAACGCATTTCAATCTTTTTGGGACACTCTGTATAGTATTAAAATTTTATAAGTATTCAAAAAATAAGTATCTGATCATTAATTTATTTCATCTATATCTTATACTATATCTTCGAAAATAAAAATGTAATACAGAAACATAATAAGAAATATTTTGTTATAATAATATTTTGACTTGCTAAAGATTAGTCAAATATCATACAGTGGATAAAAAAATAGATCCCTTGCAACTCCCAGCAGATTGCGAATTGGAGTCCAGGGGGTAAAAAAATGAATTAGCAGTAGGGAATAACATGTTTTTATTAAATCAATAAATGTATCTGCTATACTGCTATAATCGAATATTTTTAACACATTTTTCATCTTTTTCAAGCTAAAAGTTTTTTAACAACGCATTAGAAAGAATATAAAAAAATAATCTAATAATATGGATGCATGAACGTAATCCAGATTACGTATCCGGAACGTATCCATGCAGTTCATGTCCATTCCACATCCATTATGTGCCCATATAGATATTCATTAGATGTTAATCTGGACGTAATTTGTAGGAGCCATAGAAGTAATATGGACGTCTATTGCAAGTGCATTTTACGTCCTGATGGCTATTCATCGCATATCCACAGATGGTATGTGGAGTAACATCTGGATATTCATTAGACGTCAATAAACACCAAACACTGGGTTTTGAAACTGCTTTGGATAATCCAGATTACATCTGTTGGATGTGATCTAGATCAATATTGGATGTAATAAACTGTATGGGACCGGATATCGAGTAATACTAAAAAAAAACTAGTGTAGTCTTAATGCAGTTCTAGGACGGGCTAGCTGAATAAAGTGAAAAATTTCAAAAATTCAAATATTCCACAAGATCAACAACAAAATTGGAATTTCTAGCTGCTTCGGGTCTCGAATTATTCACAAAACACAAATACTTTTAAGGTAAGCTTCAAACAGACTTTAAAAATCTAAATAATTAAAATATACTTCAAAAGAGAACCGCATACCAATTTGAACTTTCTAACTAAGTTATTTTTGAGTTATTCCTTAGAAACGAGTGTATTCATATGTCAGTTTCAATACTGACTAGTACGCTAAGTTTCGAAATTTAATGAATTAAAATATACCTCACGGTATAAAAATTTGGATTTTCTAGTTGCTCCGGTTCTTGCGTAATTCCCAAAAATCGAGTACATTTCTATAGCGAGCTAAGTACGGGCTAGAGTGATAATGTTCAAAATCATACCAGCATATACTGTATAAGACAACGACATACCATATTTGGACATTCTAGCTGCTCTGATTCTCAAATTAATCTCCCATGTCTCACTCATTTAGGTATTCCCCTATTCACTCTAATAAAAGTTGTACACAAAAACTATATATATTGAAAAAAATCTGATGTGGGCAGCACATGACTTTTTTTATATAATGCAATGAATTTACTTCTCTAATGGTTATAAAGTGATTAAAAGTCCACGGTACAGTGTTTGTAACTTTAAATTGTATATTTGGCTGAAAAATGATGTATAAGATTGTAAAGAACATTACCCAACCGAGAATAGAACCTGGATCTACGAACTGGCCAGGCAACGCTCTACCGTTGAGTTAGTGGGGACAAAATTGCAAGCTTTTATTGACGAAAAGTATGTACAAGATCCATGACACACTGTATTTAACGTTGAATTGCACATTTGTGGATTTCTGGATGACAACATGCAAAACTTTTTCGTACCCAATAAACTTATATTTCACGTAACTCTGAATTAAAAATTATCAATATTGATAGGATTTTCAATAGGCAATATAGTACATATATTAAAATATGTAAATAATAAATTCATCAATTAGGTGTTATTTTCATTAACGTGATGTCATTTTTACAATTTGAATGATGTATTCATCAATCTGGGACTAATATTGATAAGTTGGCGATATGTCATTGGATTACTCACCAAGTTCGCTAAATGTATCGCTAAGTCTTGCAGACAAACGGGGAGAATAGCTTTCTAATAGGAGTATACTAGAAGGTATGCCCGTCACATGACGGAGTTAAAAATTTGCAAAACATTACCTCCCATTTAGCGTCATTTTTATCAATTTGGCGATATTTTTATCAATTTTTCGGTACTGTCGTTAATTTTGCAATATTCAAAAGTCGCAAAGTTGGCGACATCCCGTTAAAGATATGGACTTTTCATCAATTAGTAATCATTTTCATTGATTTAGCGTAATTTTTATCAATTTGACGAAATTTTAGTTAATTTGGCAACATTTAAAAGAATCGGCAAGTGGGGCCAAATTTGTTGCCAAAATATCGCCAAACGTTATGGACGGTTGAAATATATTAATCTTATAGTCGATAAATGACTATTGGCATCCAAATGCAGAACTATTATCCAAAATATATTTTCTCATGAATGGAACACAATAGATCCATGACAATGATGTCAACAAATTATCGCATTATATTACGTATGAAAAGTGAACATATTTCGCAATAGTTAAGATTTTTATTTTTATTTTATGTGATCTTTTGATAAATTTATTTGTAAAATCTGTAATATCTCGAGTACAGTTCGCGCTAGCGTTCCAAAAATTTTGTCAATCGTTTTCTAGTGAAAAATTAAACAAGGAAAGATGATTTTAACTTTATTAAAGGTTTTTATTTTTTTGATGATTTTTTCAAAATTTCACTTGAAAATTTAGGGGCGTTTTGAACATTCGATTACTTTAAAAAAAAAAAATTAATTCTTTTAAAATTAATTCTGATTATATAATTTGTACATATGGTTCAGAAATGTATGAACATATTGCTTTAGCTATTTCCATTTTAAACATGTCCTATTGAATGAGCTCTTCTGTTTTAAACTGGATGCAATAAATACACTTTTTCAAGCTGAAATAATTGCCATAAGTCATGCAGCTGAACGGGATTTTAATAATTATTTACATGTGAATATACGTATATACAGATAGCCTTTCTTCAATATCTGCTCTACATTAACTTTCTAATAAATATGATTATATCAAAATTATCAAAGGAAATGTTATAATATCTAAACATTACATTAATTTATTACGGGTTAAATCTCATGATTGGTAAATGTGAAAAGAAACTGCAAACCATTAGGCCAACAGCGTCTACAGGTATTGCTGTAATATTATTTTTCCTATTCTTGTTTATCTAAATTCAGAAGAAATTCGTTGATTTCTAGAAATTTTTTTAAAATGACTATATATCTTCTCCATTCATGATCCATCAAGAAATAAGTCACTTTTACCAATTGTAGCCTCCAAGTTGCACTTTCTTAGTAAACATTTAAGCATAGCGCATTTCTTGATTAACTACACTATTTAAAAATGAAATATGCTTCTAATTGTATCTGCTACCATTACAGAGATGCTCGTGATTATATTTTTCTTGTCCTCATTCAAAAAGTATCATTTAACAAAGTCTACGTTAATTCTAATCTACTTTTTTTCTGAATCAAAATGTATCTCAGATAGTGTTTGATAATTTGCTTATGACTAGTTTATGTTACCAATGTCATTCTGATCAATGAATAATTGTTCCACTATCTATTCTGTCATTCGGTTTTTCATTTTTATTAGCATGTGCTTCCTTTTATGTTTTTGTTCACGTTTTCATTTCTCTCTCTTCTTGGTTAAAGCCTTTTTATTAAAAAAAAATATTGTTTCTTGTATTATCCTGTATCATTATTTGATGAATTAATATTGTTTCTTATGCTATTTCCGCTATTTGGAACTGAACGTAAGAACGTATTGTATTTCTATGTTAATTTTCTATGTATGTATGTCTTGTTTTTGCGTATTGTTTTTTTAATGTAATTTCCTGTTGTGAGACCAGAATATGTTCTCACATGTAGTGAGACAAGTTTATGTGTAGATTTATAGTGTCCTTAAAGGCAAACAAAGCATTAGTCTGACTGGCTCCGAATTTTATGAGAACTTGAATTTTTAGGTCAAAGGACAGTAAATTTAGGAGGCCATATAAGAGTTGGCCCGGACTGAAAGTACAGTTGTGCCATTAGGTGAGGGGTGGCCAATCAGTGCCATGGAAGAAGTAAGGCGGAGTCCCCCCCACCCCCCACCGAGTGGACTTCAAGTTTGGATCCGAGAATCGGCAGTAATGAAAAATAGTATTAGTATTAGTATTATCGGCAGTATTAGTATGAGTATTTTGTAATAGATAGTAGTAGTAGAACATGAACAAGTAAGATGACTTAGAAGCAGTTATAGAAAGATTTGAGTATTAGAGAAATCATGACTTAGAGGCATCAGCATTCAGGCTTAGCAACATGAACAAGTAAGGTGACGACAAGTATCATCGTAAGATTAGCAGATTTCAAGTAGTGAGAGTATCATCATGACATGGAGAGAACAACTGCAGACGAATTCGACCACGGTTCCCAACAAGGCCCAAAACTCAAGGTATGTGTCATCAACAATCCAACGGTTAATGAATATTTAGATATTGGTTCAAGTAGTCTCACATGTCTCCACCCCAGTCTATTTTAAGAGTAATATAATGTATTGGAAGTTAATAAGTAGTTATGTAAATTAATAAATGTTATTGTTAAGTTTAAATAGTCTAATCTTTTAATAATGATTAATGAATTCCTTTACAGGACTCACACTTAAGTTAAAACAATTGGAGGGTTATTGCTTAAACACAACGCACTTATAATCATCAAAATTAAAGATAAACAATTTATATTAATATAGTTTAACTTATAAATGAAATGATAAATTTTATTATTCGTGCCACATTTGGTTTCCGTGACGCTTTTGTGTGTGTCATAAATTTAAATGAAAATTTTAATAAATAATTATAAGGTGAATAAAAATAATTTAAATAAGGAAATGAATAAATTTAAAGAAGGAGCATGTGTTGACTAGATAGTTTGCATTGTTAAAATTAAATATGCAGAATCACTTTGAAAATGAAAATAATTTGAATGTTGGAAATGATTGAAAATAGTGTTTAAAAAATTGATTAATATTAAGAATATTTAGTTTGATGTTGAAGTGTTTTTTATGTGCATTATTTTTGAAGTGTAATTTATGCTATTAATTTTAAGTAGGATTTTGGACGGGACAATTTTTCTTTTAAATGCCTCATAGAGCCACTAGAAATCCGAGACGACAAAAGTCGCCGGATGGATCACAGAGAGAAAATATTGAAAATCAAAGAGTTAAAATGGAGAACTTTCAATTAATTAATTTATTGCCAATTTTTTATGGAAGGGAAGACGAGGACATTGAATTTTTTTAACGCAATTTCAAAATATTGCAAAAATGGTCGACCTTGTCAGAAGAAAATAAACTTGTAATTTTAAAAACTAGATTAAAGTAGAAAGCTTTGGAATTTTTATCAAAAAAAAAGAGAATTGCAAATTGCAAATAATATGGGAGATATTGCACAAATGTTGTTCAAACAATATAAAACGTATTTGACAATGCTTCAAAAGCAAAAAAAAAATAAACAAAATTAAAGTGTCACCAGGTATGAAGGTTGCTGAGCTGGCATTAAATATTTCAAATGCGACAAATGATTTTTTGGGAAATTACGTAAATAATGAGATGTGCGAAGTTAAAAACAATTTGATGCTGTCTAAATTTTTAGAGTCTTTTAGACAAGATCTTGCTTTTGAAATTAAAAAACTAAATATTCAAAATTTTGACAAGGCAATGGAGTATGCAGAACATTTGGAGAAAATTATGGAAGAGGATTGTGACCGTACGAAAATTAATGCAGTTTATCGCAGTGAAAATAATGACAGAAAATTTATTGATATTCAAATGGAAAGGCATTTACAAAATTCAAAATTGGAACCTCAGCAATTAAAATATGAAAGGCATGAAAGAAAATTAAAATTAATCAGAAAAATCAGAAAATTAAATTATATATTGTATAGGATGCGGAAAAGGAGGGCACTACTTTTCTACCTGTTGGCACAACCAAAACGCACAAAATAATTATGAAGTAAATAAATATGGGAATAAAAGAAATGAATTTAGAAACGATCAAAATAACGGATTTAGAAATGAAAACAGTAACGGATATAGAAATGGGTAAAGTAATGGATTTCGTAATACGCAAAATAGCGGAGTCAGAGAAAGAAATGAGAGTCGGTCAAATACGCAAACTTTTGCAAAACGAAGATTTAAGGGGCAAGAAAGAAACCATAGCGGGTCTTTAAACTGACGGAGGGGCTTTGGTCAAGTCAAAATTTAAAAAATAGACCAAAGTCCCAATCTAGAAAAGAAAAATCGCAAACGCAAAATAAGATATCGATTTACAATGATAACGCAAATAAAATGCAAAATGATAGGTTCGCACGCGGAGCCCAGGTCCCAATTTGCAACTAAATCAAATCAAAGCACAAGAAAATAAAAATGACAATAAAGAAATAAATGGTATTGAAAGCTTGCAAAAATATACCCATGTTCCCTGCCCGAATGATGGGTTTACGTCCATAATTCCAGCTTCACTTTCTCAGCCCGGATGGGTGAAAATCGATAACTTTGTCCAAAGACTAAAAAGTGAGGTAAATATTAATAAAAAGAAAATTGAGGAAAATACATGTGTAGAAAATAATATAGGTAAAAATATTACAAATAAGGAAAATACAAAAGTTAAACAAATTATGAAAAATAAAAATGAGGCGTGCAATGCAAAAATAAATTTAAATGATGTGTACAAATACTAAAATAACTCTAAATCGACTCAGATCGATAATAAAAAGTATGATGAAATTAAGGAAACTAGTTGTAAAGTTTCGCAAATTGATTCACAACATTTTGAAGGTAGCCATGTTAATGTCTATAAATTTCCAAATGATAATAAAAATGTTAATACAGAAAATAATTTTAAAATTGTGACTAGTGCGAAAAAGCCAATTGTCACACTGGATGAATTAAAAGGCACAGTTGAAGTTAATGAAAATATTAAAAATGCTTATTTTGACAGTAAAAAAATTGCACAGGTCGATGAGGCCAATTTTCCTAAAAATGAAAAGGTTAATGATTTTGCTGAAAAATAATGTGTTAATGAAGAGTCAAATCTTGACGTCCAGGTCTATGTCACGCTCACACGCAGGATGGCTTTGCAACAAGGTCAGTTGATTGCAGAACAATTCGACATAAGTCAGGAAATTCAGGATAAGGAAGTTATCTTTATCCCCACAAAACACGCAAAATTACTCTTTCCGTTTGGTTCAATACGAACTGTAATAAAAAGTAACAAAATTGATATTGTAATTTGTTATCAAAAAAGGTTAAAATTACGTTAAATAAAAATATGCGAGTAGGAGTGATTAAAAATTTCAAAACAATTACAAATGTAGAAATGCAAATCGGAGATACCGTATTTTTGAAAGAGGAAAATAAACCCAATATGTTTCAAGATAGATTTCAGGGACCGTTTCGAATAATTGAACTTGGAAAAGCAAATATATTGACCATTAGAAATAAATATAACATGAAAGATGAACCAATTAAAATTCACGCTACCCAATGTTATATCGAACAAAATGTACAAAGTGCGGAAGAATTGATGGAAAAATATGATATGGACAGTGAAATCGATGAGATTCACGCAAAAAAATGTCATATAGTACAAAAAGTACAAAGTGAAAGTAAATATAACGGTAACGGTGAAATAATTGAGATCTAATCAAAAGAATGATATACTGTACAAAGTTGAAAATGTTCAAAATATGAATGAAAATATTCAGCATGGAAGCGAAAATACGGATATCAAAATTATGCAAAATCAGAAAGCTGATAAGAATTTTGAAAATAATGATCATAAAATTATGCAAAATGAAACTGTTAAAATTCAAAGGGTACATAATGCAAATGAAAATAAAAGGTTTGAAGAAATGCAAAGTCAAAATCAAAATCATAATGATGAAAATACTTAAAAATCACTTGAAATTAAAATAAGGGATGTTTTGGAAAATGAAAGTCAAAATCTTAATGGTCAGAAAATGCAAAACGAAAGTCAAAGTCATGATAATGTAAATACTCAAAAATTACTTGAAAATAAGATTACGGATGTTCTGGTTAGTCAAAATGTCAATTTTGAAGGTGGTCAAAATACAACTAAAAGTCTTACTAAGGAAAATATTCAAATTTCAGAGGACAATAAAATAATGGAAGTTTTGGAAAGGAAAAATCAAAATTTTATTTTTCAACAAATTCAAAATGAAAATGAAAATGGAAATCATGATAATGATAAGCAAAATTCACTTGAAAATAAAATAATGGATGATTTGGTTGATCAAAATAATAATTTTCAAGAAATACAAAATTCAAATGTTGGTAAAAGTATTCAAAATGAAAATAATGAAATAATAAGGGATAGTAATCACAATGATAATGAAGGAAATGATATTCTAAAATCAGATTCAGAAATAATTGAAAGTTAAAGGAAATATCAAGAGTATGTTAGGCAGAAATTAAAGTTACTAAATGAAATACATATTTATAACACAAATGAAATTGAAAACATTCATGAATATGGGGAGAGAAGGCTTGGTCAAAATTGTTTCAAGAAATCAAGAAATTTTAAAAATTCAAATTTTGCTGATGATTGGTACTTGAAGAATTGTAAAATGAGAGAGAGATAAAAAAAATTGACAAATCAAAAATGAATTAAAGGAAAACTGATCTGGAATTGAAAATATTTTAAAAATGATAAAATAGATAATGATATGAATTTAAAAAAAAAAAGCAATAATGAAAGAATTGTTTAAGAATGAAAATGGTATGAATTCCTAAGAAAAAGATGAATAATCATGGAATGGTTTAAAAATGAACATGGTATGAAGTTTACAAAAATTGATAATAATTGTACAAATGGTTCGTTTTCAAAAATAATATTATATATAATTTATAATGTAACTCAAAATATGACATGTGATAAGAAAATTATCCAGAGATTAATTTATGCAAATAAATCTACAAAAATGAAAGATAAAATCAAATATGTTACCTAATTGGGTAGATGAAATGTCTGAAGTCAAATCCAGGCAAGGACAAGGTTGTTGGAAAGCCAGTCCAGTCAAATTCTTCATTTTTCAAAATAAGTTGTAATCCATTCAATTCAATTTGTTTTCAAGGGAAGGCAAAAATGATAGGTCTTTTGAGAGGGGAGTCTTAAGGCTCAAAAATTAAATGACAGGTTTAAGTAAAGTAATAAAATAAGTAATGAGCAGAAAGTGAGAATATTAAAGATTAGTCATAGATAGTATAAATTTTATGTCAAAAGTAAACAAAGGCATAAATTATTGAAAAGTTTAGATCAATTAGAATTTTAAAATGTTAAATTATGAACAGCAAAAATAGCTGTAAATCGCCCGTTGCAATAAAGCAATCGAGGACACGATATCTCGTGTAGGAATGTTCAAATGTGAAAAATGCATTGAAAATGCTTAGGTAAATAAATGTTTCAGGAATATATAAATTGGATAAGCAATTTAAATAACTAAATTAATCCTAAAATGAGAGGATAAATGAATTAAATTTAGTTAAAATTTTATTTAGTGAATAAATGAATAAATTCACAGAAGATGTAAAGGAAAGGTTGAAAGAAAAAAATAATTGAGGAGTGGTCAGTGCAAAATAAAGCATTTTGTTGTGTATTTACAACGTAAGCAGAGGTTGCAATAATCATGTGTGTATAAATAATTATGGATATAAATAGAATGTAAATAGATATCGATATGAAAATAAAATATAAGTATTGTTGAGGAAAATTGTACGATAATAAATAAATGTGAAATACATGTCAAATGAATATAAATAAATATGGAATGAATAAATAAATATGTTAAATAATAGGGCACTCAGATGTCAGTGGGGAATGTAAATAAAAACATTAAAGTTATCGATGAGATGTGATAGCAATTGAAAGGTGTTTGTAAACAAACGGCAATCTACGTAAAAAATATATATATACTCTGTTAGTAATGTAATATAAATTGATGATTAAGTATTTTTAAATGTGAAAAGTATGTATGATAAATAAAATGAATTAGGATGCAATAAATGTCACATATGTAAGTAAATGAATGGTAATATTTATTACGGCGATAAAGGGGTTAGCCGCAGTTACTTAAATGTCCAAGAAAGTAATAAATAGATAATAATGTGTGAGATGGAATGATAAACAGTCGCGCGTATTAAATGGTTATAAATGTCAGGTATTCAAAGTCATAAGGATTAAAATAAATTGAAATACATAAATATGATAAATGTTGTAGGTACGGTGAGTAAATAAATCCGCGTTTAAAAAGGATATATAAATAATAAATAAAAATGATTTGAATTGTTAAAAATATAAAATAAAAATTTTCAATTAAGTAAATAAAGGGTTTTCAGACAAGAAATTAAAGTCTTGAGTTTGTTTTAAACAGATGAAATAATTTTATATAAAATGTAAAAGTTATGAGAGTATTAAGCAAGGAGTTAAAATAAATAAAATTTAAACAAACTATAAAAAAAAATTTAAAGTTTAAAAGTAAATTTCAAAATTAAAAAAAAAATTCTTTTTCTTCAATTTTTTTTTAATTTAAAATCATATGGATGGTATGAAAAAACAAATTAAATATGAGAGAATCTTAATAACAAATGGAAAGGTAAAATTTAAATAATAAGATAATACAAAAAAATAATGTTAAATTTTACATGAAATCAGTATAAAAAGGGTATACATGCAGTAAAAGAAGGCACCATTAAGATGACTTTGATAATTGATACACGCCACCTCAAAGAAACCAACTGAATAATATTTAAATAGGGGAGGAAAATATATAAAATCTTTAAATAAGTTTAAAAAAAATAGTTATAAAATGCAAATAATTTACAACCCCGTCTGCAGCATGCGAGGATAAATGGTTCATTAGCAGATAAGAATAAATAATACAATAAATAATGAGGAGGTATATATATTTAAAAGACTAAGTCGACGTTTATATAATACGCCGAGTAGAATAAATAAAATGTGTACAAAACTTGATTACAAGCCGTGAACACGCTGACAGTATCCTTTTTCAGCCCGCTTGAATCCATGCCGCACGGTGTCCATTATTGCTTTGTCATAGCAAAAGGAGTTAAGTTGAGGTGAGATTTTGCTGCTAATCACTGTGCAAAAAAAGGGAAACGATTAAAATAAAGAAGAATCATTGTCGAGGGTCTCTTTGCAAACTGGTCACTTTTCGAGTTCGGATAGGGGAAATGAACGTTTGCCGGCTTGTCACTTCCGGTATCGGGGCTTGAAAAGAAGGGGTTCTTCGAATGATGATTATCGGCAGTATTATTATGAGTATTTTGTAATAGATAGTAGTAGAACATGAACAAGTAAGATGACTTTGAAGCAGTTATAGAAAGATTTGAGTATTAGAGAAATCATGACTTAGAGGCATCAGCATTCTGACTTAGCAACATGAACAAGTAAGTTGACGACAAGTATCATCGTAAGATTAGCAGATTTCAAGTAGTGAGAGTATCATCATGACATGGAGAGAACAACTACAGACGAATTCGACCACGGTTCCCAACAAGGCCCAAAACTCAAGGTATGTGTCATCAACAATCCAACGGTTAATGAATATTTAGATATGGGTTCAAGTTGTCTCACATGTCTCCATCTCAGTCTATTTTAAAAGTAATATAATGTATTGGAAGTTAATAAGTAGTTATGTAAATTAATAAATGTTATTGTTAAGTTTAAATAGTCAAATATTTTAATAATGATTAATGAATTCCTTTACAGGACTCACACTTAAGTTAAAACAATTGGAGGGTTATTGCTTAAACACAACGCACTTATAATCATCAAAATTAAAGATAAACAATTAAAATTAATATAGTTTAAACTTATAAATTAAACATAAATTTTAATATTCGTGCCACACCTGTATTGTTTTTTTTAATGTTTTTCGGTTGTCCCTTATAACTGTTCTACAACATTTTGTTAAAGTAGGCGGCCTGGTTAATAAATAAAAATGCTATTTACCCAAAATTAGTGCAATCCGTGGACGGCCCGAACTTGCACGTGATTTAACATATGTGAAAATTCTATGAGTATCAATAATGCTTTCAAAATAAATTCCCATTCAATTATTGGATTTATTTCCACTATAGAACTACAATGTATAAGGAAACAAATCTTAAGAATAAAACATTACGGTCCCGTTTGTAAAATCTTACAATAAACAATATTTCACAACATTAAATTGTTTATTAGCAGTTGATATTATTAAAAAAAATATTTGCCATATTGATTTTTCTAGATTCAAATTTAGTAAGAAATTTAAATTACTCAACACGTCTGAAAAAACGTACGTTTTTGAAGTTTCAAATTACATTTAAGCAAATTCCAGTATAATCCAGCGGAGAAATATTTTAAAATATGATAGATAAATTAATTTTTCAAGACAGTTGTGTTTTCATCGAAATATAAACATGTAATTTTTTTTTAATAAAATGTTAGCATATACTTAGGAGATCCTGCATAAATGCATATACTATAACATATTTGTCAAAAGTGGACGCATATATCAAGAAAATACGCGATTAGGTATGACATCTCATATCCTGAAATATATCTGTATCACAGAATGAACTGCTGCAGGCACTCCGCCAAGCTTGAAATGTGACAGCAAGAAAAAAAATGAATATATGAATTGCATTTTCTTTGATTAGAAATTTGTCAAAAATGACGTATCTCATATATATATATATATATATATATATACTATTACGATAAAGTGAGACAAAATAGGATATATCCCAAATAAGCCTGAAATTAAAAGAACTATTCACTACAAAGGAGGAGGCGCAAATGCTGCTCAAATTCCCTAGTAGAATACATGAATGAAAGTAGAAAAGAACGGGAGTGACCATATGAATTACATAAGAATGGTAGGGGTGGATTGCGACACCTCTTTCCCGCTTAAAGCAGCTTTTACAACCCGGGTAACGCTCACAGAACCAACATAATTCCATGGTCAGCCTCCCAAATGTGCGAAAATAAAAGCACCAGAACAGACTCAGAACCAAAGAAGTAAACGAATCCATGAAGGAGAAACATCCGCTAGTCCAACCCGATGGAACGTCTCTTTATATAAGTAAAGTTGCTCATGCGCAGAGAAATATCAGGATAATGGTTACGCAGTCATGAATATTAAATCTCTATATCAACAATCAGATTACAAATTTTCTTTAAAAAACGATTTGTAATAATGTTGTACAAAATTGACTGGATAATTTCTTTTTATAGCTTCATCTGCAAATTTTTTACATTTGCAAATGCAGTCTTTCCTAAAAGTATTATAATTTTGATTTCTTCTAAAATGTCCAATTATTATATTTCTGAAGACATACTTTGCAAGGTTTGAATTCCAATCGATAATATGATTTACCTTGATCCTGTATGAATCTCTTTTGTCGTGTAACTCTGTGTATATTCCACATTTCTTGTGTTTTTTGATAGCTAAATCCAAGAATTTTACCGATCAGTCCTCACAAGCTGGATTTTCAATAAGGTCCAATTCGCTTGGGTAGAATGAAAAGTCAAAACATGGGGTGTTTTCATAGCCCCCAATTATCACATCATCGACATAACGGAAGTAGGGCATTTCCGATAGGATATGAGTGCCTCTTTCGTATTTAGATAGATATATATCTGCTAGTATTGACGAGCAACTCCCTCCCATAGGTATGCCCTTGATTTGTTTGTAAAAATTGCTTCCGTCGTGTAGTATGTTTTCCTTCAATACCAATTCCACCAAGTCCATGTATCTTCTATAAGTTATAAATTGCTTTAGATCGTATTCTTCATGTGGATCTTTCAGAATCAATTGTAAATTATCCAAATCAATATTGTTAAAAATATCTCGAAAGTCGTAACTCTTAAAGTTGATATCGTTATGACAAAACTTTAGTCGGTTTATCAGTTCCTGTCCGTTTTTTATCATAATAGAGTTATGTCTTTTAATATCATGCATAACTATTATGAGTAAATCCAAAAGTTTTTTGTTTGCTATTTCCAAATATGAACCACATCCCACCGTCACAGTTCGAAACTTGACAGGTATTTTGTGTAATTTGGGGATCAGGACCAAATATGGATATTTTATTGTTTTAATATCAATTCCTATTCTTTTGTAAAGTGCCTCTATTCTTTTAGTCAGTATCAATGCGTTACTGGGTATTAAAGCATACATTTCACTGTCCCTGTAACTTTGGTTTAGTGTATCCACGTAGAACTTTTTACAAGTGAAGGCATAATTTGATACTATTTTATCGGTATATGTTAATACATATTCTTCTTTAATTTGCTTGAACGAGGATGGAACTTTAATTTCTCTATTGTTTTTGCAGTGCTGCGGGTAGTAGTGACAAAACGCTTTGTAAAATTTATATTTCCACTCATTAAATGCTTGTATTGGTAAACTATGTTTTACCGCCAATCTATAAATGAAGATGTCGAGATCATTATAAAATTCTTCGTATACATTTTTAAATTCTTGTATACGGTACTTTGTACCGAGTTGAAGCAGGTTTTTAAGTCTTTTGTCTTTGATAAAATCTAGATTTCCGGAGATTATATGCTTATGATGAGTGTCACTATGAATATTCTCATGACAATTACAAGAATCTACATTATTTGATGCAACATCTTGACAAATTTTGTTATAATTGAAAAATTCTCTTCCGTTGGTTTTGACGAATCTATAATTGATCATGATTTTTATATTGGACAAAGGAAGACATACGTTAATATGATTTAAAATAGAATGGAATGGAATGTTCTCATACAGTTTGTTCTTGAAAGTTGTAATAAAAAATTCTTTAGATTGTTTTATAATTTCACTTTTTGTAAGTGTTAAATTAAAAATTCTGGCTCTGAGTTTGATTAAATCCAATAGGATATCAATATTAGTACTTGCTTCTTCATTTTGGCAATTGCTTTCTTTTAAGTTGAAATGTATTATGTAATGCCATATTTTCTGTAGATATTTAAGCTTGATACTATAGGCCAAGTTCTTAATCCATCCAATTTTCATCGTGTTTTCAGTTTTTAAAAATTTCAATATTTTTTCTTCTGTTTTAATATAATTATTGTGTTGTTTTTTACTTCCTCTTTGCCATCGGTGGGATAATAATTGGATATATATATTGATAATATAATAATTGGACATTTTAGAAGAAACCAAAATTATAATACTTTTAGGAAAGACTGCATTTGCAAATGTAAAAAATTTGCAGATGAAGCTATAAAAAGAAATTCAGTCAATTTTGTACAACATTATTACAAATCGTTTTTTAAAGAAAATTTGTAATCTGATTGTTGATATAGAGATTTAATATTCATGACTGCGTAACCATTATCCTGATATTTCTCTGCGCATGAGCAACTTTACTTATATAAAGAGACGTTCCATCGGGTTGGACTAGCGGATGTTTCTCCTTCATGGATTCGTTTACTTCTTTGGTTCTGAGTCTGTTCTGGCGCTTTTATTTTCGCAAATTTGGGAGGCTGACCATGGAATTATGTTGGTTCCGTGAGCGTTACCCGGGTTGTAAAAGCTGCTTTAAGCGGGAAAGGGGTGTCGCAATCCACCCCTACCATTCTTATGTAATTCATATGGTCACTCCCGTTCTTTTCTACTTTCATTCATATATATATATATATATATATATATATATATATATATATATATATATATATATATATATATATATATATATATATATATAATTATCGGCATTATGGCTGTTTTGCTTCTATAGTGATGTTAATCATTCACGATGAATTGAACTGATTATTTTTATTATTACATTTTTCTAATATATATATATATATATATATTAAAATCAACAAAACAGTTAAACCACTGCCACAATGCCGAAATAAGAAATGGTCAACACTAAGATAATTTTGAAGAGACTAGACTCATTTTCAAGTCTGTGTATCTAGCTCTAATTAGTCCCAGACACATGCTTGTTTCAGAATTGGTAAGTTACTATAAATACCAATGTGACTGAATACAAGCATTAAAAGAGGAAGAATTAAAAAAAGAGTAAAAAAATGGGAAATCAAATATTACCATTACCTTTGAGTCCTTGAGGCAGGATTCCTTACTACACTTAAGGGCGAAGCAGTCATAATGAATGTAGGAGGTCGAGAAGCTTCCAGAAAATGTATGACGAAATATATATATATATATATATATATATATATATATAGGGTGTCCCAAAAATTGACCTCGGCCTTTATTCCTTAAAAATTGATCTTAGATGCATATAATAAAATACAGAGTTGCGTAAAAAAAGGAAACATTTCAACCTTTTATTATAAAAATTCCCAGAGATAGGTAAAGGCAAAAATGCTGACTTAAATCATTTTTCGATGCATCGACTAGGATTCTCAGAGGAGAAAAATCATGTCGGCAGATAACGATTCAGAGGTCATACACAAATTATGAAAGAAAACAATGATTATATAAATAAATAATAATTTTGCTATTTATTAGTACAAAAGTATCTACACGGTGTAGAAATAATAACTTTACACAAAGATTACAAAGCCTGTTCAAAATATTTTCCATCTATGCCAATGCAGAGCTGAATTCGCCTGATAACACTTCTGTGTACTCGATCAAGTTGTTGTTTTGTGATGTAACGACAGCCATCTTGAATGCGTTATTGCAACTCTGCTTTATTTAAGGGATGTAACAGATAAACAATTGTGCGTAAACGGCCCCACAAATAAAAATCCATAGGCTTTATATCAGATGATCTAGGGGGACATTCGACTGGCCCATGCAAGCCAATCTACTTGCCTGGAAACTCGTTATTTATCCAGTGTTTCACAACTGTAGTATACTGAGCTGGAGATCCGTCCTATTGAAACTATACATGTGGAAGTACTGTTAGGGGCAGTTCATCCCTAAAATTAGGAATACCAGCATTCAGAATCTCATTAACATATCTGTTACCCGTCAACGTACCATTATACAATATGAGTCCAAGCAAACGGTTTCTTGTTTAAAACGGCATTCATCAGTCCAAATTACGTTTTACAGGAAAGAGGTATTTGCATCTTTCTGATTTACAGCCCAATTACAAAATTGTAGACTACGTTGATAATCTGTTGGCTCCTGTTCTTGCACACCATGAATGTTAAATGGGTGGCTTTTAATCAGTGTTAGTATTCTCCACACTGTTGCACGTAGTTCATTCGTTTCTGAAGCAGTTTTGTTGGCATTGTAATTGCATAAACTGTACAGCATAAGCATTTCAAAAAGTTCTTAGTTGTTGTATTGCGACATAATGTTGGTACAGGCTAACTACACTCTCAAAATGTAGCAGAAATGTGAAATACTTCAAAGTCGCTCAGATTGCCAGGCTGCGCTTGCGTAATCGAGGCGATTGATCAGTGGCTGAGCAAAAACAACATTCTCATGTGATGATGCGCCTGTTGCGATTGTGTGACTGATCGATCAGAGGCAGATATTTGTGCATGCATATATTTCTAAGCTGTTTTAATGTTTATTTTGATTGTGCCATTGTCAAGTTTTATTTTGTAATTGATCATGTAAAATTTTAGAGTATTCTTCAGGAACCACATTTTTGAAAAATCGTAAATAAATCTTAGGACAAGAAGCAGATACTATTTGCCTATAATGCATTTCTGCTCTGCGTCATTTGTACACTTACTGTAAATATTTACACTTTAATTTGCTATTAATCCCTCACCAACTTTGTTTAAACATATCTCTTGGACTTTTTATGATAAAATACTGAAATTTTGTACATCATCTTCTGTATTGGACACACTTTATTCATTGGAAATGTTTTTGTACGGGGGCCGTATACAAATGTAAATTTCATATTTCTTCAAATTTAATCCCCTGAAAATTCTTATCGATTTCATAAAATTTTGTACCTTTTTTTAACGCAACTTTGTAAACCAGATTGAAATGTGTCAATTTAGGGTCTTCTCTCTGGCGTTTGTTGACTTACAGTTTGGTCAACTCACGCCAGAAAGCTTGACCTGTGAAGATAATTTTGTCAACCGAGAACAGCTAAGTATGTTTATACTTCATTTTAATGAAATGGAATGGAATTTTATAATCGACAGACTTGTGCCGGAAAGTTATGACTCATAAATATATGCCACTCAAATAGCTAAAATGACTAGAGGCATGAACAGTGCTTAGGTCCAAGATATAAAATACATTTCAATTCGATCCAGGGTAACCAATAAAAGAAAACGATACAACACCTCACTTAATACTAGCCAATGAAATTGAAGGGCGGTCTTTTCCCGAGACCAGAAAAGGATAATACTATCAAGAATAGATCAAGGATTGGAGACACTTATTGTTTGAGAGCAAAACGAAGATGAGTGTGGGAGCCGATCAAAGACAGAGCAGACGATTCCGAGATAGTCAGAGCAGACGATTCCGAGATAGTCAGATCAGTCAGATCAATTCAGATCAATGTAGAGATGAGTTTATAAAAATATCAACAACAGAGTTCAGATGATGACAGGGTTAAGCGATTATTGAAGCTTGTCGGAAGGTACAATGCCAGTGAAGAGTGTGCAGTATCATTCTATAAAGTTCAAACAAGGTGGATCATCAAAACAAGGTCAAAATGCCAAGGTATATGCTTGTGTTAATAAACAAATGGTCAAGGTTTGCAATTTTTAATACGTTAAAAATGATAAGGGCTCACATGAGTGCTTTCTCCTCCTTCAGAAAATGTTGTAGTAAGCTGTTATGAATTTTTAAGTATGCCCATAATTGGTGCTTAATAAATGATGATTTTTAAAGTTAATGTTTATTTTAATGAGTAATATATTTATTTAGATTATGGTAAGTGGACTCGTACTAAAGAAAAAATGGTGCGTTATTGCGGCCAATATTTAGCAATTTCGATTTAACTACGTATTATTAATTGTCATTTAAGTATTTCGTTATCAAAACTTAATTCCTAAGCTTAGAATAGAACTCCCAGTTTTCCATTCTAAGATTTAGAACTCTTCATGATGGAATGATTGATCTTTAAATCTGAATATGATAGGAATTAATAAAACGTTTGTATTTGATCGCGAATTAAATGTGTTATTGGCGTAGGCGTAAGTAGTTGGTGCATTATTAAGAGTAAATCGAGAGTTTGCTTATTTTAAGGCTTAGATGAGTTTTATCGGTATTTACGTCTCCTACGGTACATTGAATTTGATATATTTAAGTAAATTACTGTGCTATTTACTACTTTATTTCAAGTTAGCTTATGTATAAACAATTATGACCGATTTCATTTTCATTAATATGAAAATTGCTAAACTGAATTTGTTAACAATATAATAAATCTTATAAGTTTTCATATAATAAAATAATAAAATATTCTTATAAATATATATATATATATATATATATCACCAGAAACGTAGACAAGTAAATGGAAGCAATATACCAAAGATTGGCCGGGGGGTTGTGACCTCCACTGCCCGGTTAAGTAGGCTTTTTGTCTAGGCAACACTCCCGGAAGCCGATATATTGCATAAGATATGAATGCCGAAGTATCAAAAATGTAAAAAGAGTGTACCAGATCATGAAATCGTGAAATAACCCACAAGACACGAAATCCAAAACCTGCATTAAAGTGTCTTAATTCTACAATTTAAAAGTCAATAAGAATTAAAAGTATAGTTTATAAACACGTAATAAGATACTGTACCATGACTTCAATACTTCAATAAGCAAGACGAATACGCACCAATCTATCCACATGTTTATATTCATCAATAGAAAAATATACACTGCATATACTTGTGTAAGGAAGGCACGAGCACTTAGTCGTGATCAACCCTTTACTATTTGTATCTAAATATATACGGTAGCTTTCAGTTACGGTTAAACCATAAAATCTACATATGATGTTGCTCAGAAAACTTTGTATCTAAATATATACGGTAGCTTTCAATTGCGGTTAAACCATAAAATCTACATATGATGTTGCTCAGAAAACTCTTCGGAAATCCTTGTGCAATTGAACCATGGAGGAAGCCAATATAATAAAGTCTAAATTTTCTGGATTTGTCTCTGAACAAACTTCCTGATGGTTCCACTGGATTTCGACTCTACGATAAACGTAGAGATTTAAATTTAAAATATAAATTACTTTGTTTCTTGGAATTCATGTTTACATCGGAATGTGTACAGAAACATAATATTGATCCAACTTATACGAAGCAAAAGAATAAACAGTAACGTAAATGATCATTATAACAGCGATATTGGCTTCCTCCATGGTTCAATTGCACAAGGATTTTCGAAGCGTTTTCTGAGCAACATCATATGTAGATTTTATGGTTTAACCGTAACTGAAAGCTACCGTATATATTTAGATACAGAACCGGTAAAGGGTTAATCATGACTAAGTGTCCGTGACTTCTTTACACAGGTATATGCCGTGTATACTTTCCCATATGATAAATATAAACGTGTGGATAGATTGGTGCGTATTCGTCTTGCTTATGGAAGTATTGAAGTCATGGTACAGTATCTGATTACGTGTTTATAAGCTATACTTTTTAATTCTTATTGACTTTTAAATTTTAGAATTAAGACACTTTAATACAGGTTTTGGATTTCGTGTCTTGTAGGTTATTCCACGATTTCATGATCTGGTACATTCTTTTTACATCTTTTTACATTTTTAATACTTCGGTATTCATATCTTCTATATCGCAATATATCGGCTTCCGGGAGTGTTGTCTAGACAAAAAGCTTGCTTAACAGGGAAGTGGGGGTCGCAATCCCCCGGCCAATCTTTGGTATATTGCTTCCATTTACTTGTCTACTTTTCTGGTGTGATATTTAAATCTACGTTGCAGCGCAGCTTCGCGCCTTATTCGTGTGATTTCTGGTATTTTATGACTTTCACACTAAAATTACACACATATATATATATATATATATATATATATATATATATATATATATATATATATATATATATATATATATATATATATATATATATATTTATATATATATAAATATATATATATATATATATATATATATATCTATATATATATAAATATATATATAAATATATATATATATATATATATATATATATATATATATATATATATATATATATTATATATATATATATATATATCAGGAAATCTACATCGGAATGGAATGAAACGCGGTATGTGTGTGTAATATGGTTATAGAAGGAGAAAATAATGCAAAACAAGGATATTAACGACTTTTATTATCCAAAGAAAGTGATTGAAAGAAAAAGGGTCTCAATACGATTGTCAACCTCTGTGAAACAGAATGATTAAAACAATGTGCTGTTGCAGTTTAAAACGGTGTGTGGAAACCTCCGGTAGCCACGCATGCTGCACAAAGATATCCCATACTTCCGATGAGTATTTGGATGAGTGGTGTGCTCAAAGAGTTCCAAGCCTCACATAGACCAGTTCTTAATCCCGGAATGGAACTTGGTGGATAGCGGATGGCTGCAAGATGACTCCCGAGCTATCCCACATATGCTCTATTGTATTCAGATCAGGAGAGTTGGAAGGCTACTGCATGCGCTGGATATCTTCAGTTTGAAGGACGTCGTAAACCGAGGCCGCACGGTAAGGAGGCGCATTATAGTACATGAATATGAAATAAGGACCAAAAACATATCGGCACAATCGAAAGGTAGGCTCAAGGACTTCGTCTCTGTATCTTTGATCGGTAACCGACACCGTGTCAAATATGTGGAAGTCTGTGCGGCCGTCCATCATGATGTCTGCCCAGATCATGAAACTGTGATGTTTCCAGGGTGAAAATGCATTCCACGTCCTCTCCAGACCGTGATACGACGAGAAGCAGTTTGCAGACTAAACCTGGACTCGTCACTGAGCATGACATCACCCCAATTTTGTTCATTCCACTGCCAATGTTCCAAATTCCACTGTAAACGCGCGCGTTTCTTTGCAGACGTCAAGGGGATGCAAACTACTGGGCGTGTGGCATAGAGACTAACGTGTCTGAGTCTCCTGTAAACAGTTCATCTCCAAAAAGTGACTAATTTGGCGGCTATCAGGGCTGAATCCAGTTGTTTTGCAGAACAGTTCTTCTGATGTCGTGCAGTTATCACCAAATATCGGTCTTGCCGAACTGTTGTTACCCTTGACCGACCTGGTACTGGTCGCCAGGTAACATCTCTAGTGGTGTGGAACCTCTGCTACAGGCTGGAGATCAAACACTGAGGTACATCCATAATTCGAGACTCCTCGGCTCTGGATCGACTGGATTTCAGTATTTCAATAATTCTTCCCTTCTAAAACATGTCCAGTTTTCATCTTTGTGACATTTTTCATCCTTTTTGATTGTTAACATCGTACCGTACCATAGCAATTGCAAAATTCTACCTCAACTGGCCATGCTGCTCGAGGCAGTTTTATACTCGAGCCGATGTGCGTCCGTGCTTTGCTCATGTCGACGTCGACTGAACTATTTTGCATATGCACAATAATTTACCTTCGTCCCACGATTCTCCGCAACATTTTGTGAACCATTGTATCCATATCAACTGTGATTTTTTCGCATTTTGCGAATTATGCTTAACTTTTGGACATGAGTATATATATATATATATATATATATATATATATATATATATATATATATATATATATATATATATATATATATATATATATATATATATATATATATATATATATTCCTGCGTCCTTCGCAGTGGAATTGTAGGTAGTCAGAGCAACATGACTCCAAAAGCTTTCACGGAGCTCATTTAAAGTTCCAACGCAACTTCAATTAATCTATAATGTATATTTTTCAAATCATCTCGGAATCTTCTTTTAAGCACCAACGAATATCTGTCAAAGATCCAAGGAATCTTTGTTGAAGCACCAGATAATCTGCGACAATTGACGTGAAACTACTCATGGACGAAGCGCCAGTTAGTCGGTAACCACGAACGACTCTGTTGCAGTATAAGCTACTTTATGTTGCACCAGAAGCGGATTTTCTTTTCTTGTCTCCACTCTGGGTTTTATCTCTCAGCGAAATTTTTAGTTGCGCAAAATTTTCATAAATGCTTCAGCGGAATAGATTTTCTGAAATGGTTCATACCACAATAGTGAAACTCAGAACTCTTGTTTGCACGTTCTACGAGCGTGGGAACGGCACAAGGATGCTGTTCTGCGAGATTCACGAGGTCGAGACTGGTGATCATACTGGGGAACACTTGCTTGTGAACTGCTTGAGTTCTTTACAATGCACTCATGGGATCGAGGTTTGTCTGATGACAAGTCGTTGCATGAAAATACGTAATGCTATCCAAAATATGATTTCAAATATATTTACTTGGGGAAAAACGGTGTTTACGATATAATAATGGGAAGTCATATTTCAAAAACATTTTAAAATGCATCGAGTTGTGAAACGCATTTTGTTCCTTAGAATATATTTTTGTGTCTTTGGATTTTGATTCAGATTGACATTCCAACAACGATTTCCATAAAGGGAAATTTATTCCATTTTATATCTGCCACGTTTCAAAATTCCTAGAATTTAATTTCATTATCACGCAAATTTTTGCTAATGTTCTTGGAGGGAAGGGGGACATATAATTTATTTTTGAATAGAACTTTTCTTACTACGCGTGAATAATAATCATGGATCGTATGTGTGAAACATAATTTATTCTTTAGAATCTAAACAACTACACTTTTTAATGCGTTTTCTGTGTTGAACTTAATATTTCATTTCGTAAATAATTTAAGTTCAAAATTTTTAAAGAAGCAAAATAAATGCTCACGGTACATGCAATAGTTTAAGAAAGTTTGAAACATTATTGGTGTATACAACTAGTATTTAACCTGTCAAATACTGTAAACTAGCAATCTTAAAAATATGTGTAACTTTTATAATAAAATTTAATTTTGTTTTTCAATGCATGATAGAGCCAAAAATAGTTGTCTTAAATCAAAAATTGACGCAGTTAGGTTCTACCCCATATTTAATTTTGTAAGTGCGCTAAATCTCAAAACTCTGGGTCTCCGGGAGGGATTCTGGAGGGTACGCAAAGACTTCGATTTGCTATTGCATTTTGTTTGCACGGAGTAAACTTTGATAATTCGGCTCTGTTTGATGTTATCCTGTCGACAATACTACAAATAAGCAAAAATATATCTAGCCCTCTTGGAGGATCCGGTAAAACTTCTAGGAATATTACTATTTTCTCCACCTCCGAGAGATATAAAATATCTGACTCCGTTATTTTCTGGCATATGGCTGATAATAAAAGTGTACAAAAATTCAGTCTTCAAGGTTATCAGAAGGCTTCTGGACAATCTTGAAAGACAAAAATATTTCAACATTCAATATAACTGATAATTATTTTATTGCAAAATATATTTTTACATTCAACTAACTGTGAGGTCGAATCGAACACTTATTTAACTCTGAAACATGTCGGCATTTAAAACGTTCAATTATTATTTTGCCCGCCCAGACAGTAAGTTACCGTAAGCCTTGGGGTTGGTCGTGTGGTCTGGGCCTTCCAATCATTATTTTACATGAGTTGCAAGAAAATATATAACATTTATTATGCAGTCTGTGATATAGTATGCACATTATAAGTAAGTGTGTGAAATTTGGACACAGATAATAAAAGAAATCTGAAATGGACATGAACATAGTAACAAATACTTAAATTTAAGTTGCAAATATAGTTGCAATAATTTAAGTTGCAAATATTTAAATTTAAATTACAAAAAAAAAAAAAAAAGCCGTTGCTTTCTGCACTATTGTGTACTTCATGAGCCCAATTGGAGGACTTAACACACTGAATATTGTATGAAGACCAACTGATGAGATGTATCATATAGGACACTGCTATGTTGCATTGAACTTTAACTATACATTTCATTATACATTGTTTACACATAACATTTGTGGTGACAAATATGTGCGATTCTAGCATTTTGAATTTCGGAATTCTGTGAAACAATTCCTAGCAAGAAAATTGCGAGAGTATTCCATTTTTTCCCGCTGTGTTTTTCCGTATGTGTTTAAAGATCATTTAAATTTATATTTATTGTTATATTCTTCATAATTTAGTGTTATATTAGTCATATTCAAGAGGCCTATAGGCGACGCGATAGTCCAGTAGTTAGCACTTGGGAATTGCAATCGGTCGACCCGGGTTCGATTCCCGCTACTACCAAAACTGTCTACGTGTTCATCATGTTAAACACGTGCTTCCGAGAGGTTGATGGTAGGAAAGGGAGGGTACGGCTCCTGTCGATGCCTCCCCCACTGGATTCCGGTCTAAATTGGTTGGAACTTCACGGCCGTCCAAACAGATACCTTATATCTTTCTGGTAGGTCGGACGGTCTGGGTCGAAGAAGAAGAAGAAGAGGTCTATAAACATATACTGGCATCAAAATCTCTAAATCGATCATTTTTGCGAAATCAATACTTTCTCAATATTACTTATGATAAAGTAAAAATGAATTAAATGAATCATTCTGTGCTAAAAATTGCTATCGGTATATTTCTAATTTTTGTAAGCTTTAATAAATAAAGGACATCATTAAAAATAATTTTGCTCAGATAAATGAAACTTGCAATTATTACAAAAGTCGACTGTGTTGAAATTTGAAATAAGTGGCCATGTGTTCTATAGTATAGTGTGATATTACTAATATACACTGGCTTCCAAAAGCTAAGCAAGGACGGACAAATCAACTAAAATGGAAAAGTAAAGCTTTGACTAACTCAAAAATGTACAGGAAGGTAGCAAATGTGTTTATGCATTGACGAAAATAAGAATTGTGTACAAAGATGAAAAAAATATTTACTTTTTGTAAGTTATATGATGACGTCACATTTGGATCGTTAACAACATGATGCATGATGTCTAAAGGCAAACAAACCAAACAAAACTTATATTCATGTGGTATGGAACCATCCTGGACCTTCACACAAACTTTACAACAAATTTCCATGCTTTCAATGAGGTTATCAATAATCGCAGATATGAGCAATGGCCATTCCTCCAATAGGGTAGTTCCCAACTTTCTGAGATAAGATGGAGGAGGTAAACGTGCAGAGACAGCTCGACTAAGGGCATCCCAAAGGTTTTCAATGGGATTGAGGTCGGGGGAATACGCCGGCCACTCCTAACGAGAAATGCCCTTATTTTTCATGTATTCGTCTAAGACGTTAACTCGATTGGGATGGGCATTATTGTCCATAAGGAGGAAATCAGGACCAAATGCTGTAGCGTAAAGTCTTGCAATGGGGACTAGGACTTCATCTCGATAACGCGCAGCTGCCACAGAGCAACCTTGAAAGATGTGCAGCTCTGTGCGGTATCCCATTGAAATTCCAGCCCGTACAATGACGCTACCACCTCTGAATACGTGATGTTCGATGATGTTCTTGGCCTGATTGCGGATGCCTCATTCTCTTCAGACCCTTAAATGCTTATCGGGCAAATCCGGACTCATCCGTAAACAGGGCGTTGCACCAATCTGAGACAGTCCAATTGACATGTTGACGACACCACTTTAATCTTGCCCCTCTGGCTTTGACGGTTAATGGAACACAAAAACGTGGTACTTGAGCGTATAGTCCTTTTTTTATAGTAGAAGCTTTCGGCGCACAGTAATGCCAGATATTATCTTACCAAATGCCGTTGCAACCATGGATGTAATAGTTGTGGAGGTCGCTCGTCGATTCCGCCTGGCTACTATAATAATATACCGATTATCAGAGGCGTTGATTACCCTTAGATGACCAGGTACAGGTCTCCGGACAACTGTTTGACTTGTTTGGAATGTTTTCCATAATCGAGAAATTACCGAATGATCATCGCCATAAAAATAGTGACATCTTTGATTTACTGTCCTGCTTAAGCAGCAAGCCAGAGCTCACTATTTGTCATTCGTTTTCCTTCAGCCATCAAAACACGAATGCCATCAAAAATAATTCTACAAAAGTTATAAGCACTTCGTATCCGCATTTAAATGTACATCTTCAAACTCTTCAGAATGCTGGCATCTTCAACGACTGCCTAATTAGCATATATCCAGAGAGACAATCGTGATTGGCTGTAACATACGATATTTGCATACAGCCATCTATATCATCAGCGATTTTCAACCACTCAAATTCAAATACGCTTTCGAAAAATGAAAGTTTTCATTGCGTGCTAGTGCTTAACTTTTGGAAGTCAGTGTATATCCTTTAAATAAATATACATAACGAAATAAAAGCAATTTGAGTCCAGAGGGAGAATAGTGTTCTGCCTCACAAATCAGATGTTTTCGAATAAAAGTTTAAAAAAATCCAAAACACCAGGAATGTCTTTTCTAATAAATGACAGTCTGACAAAAACTTCTAGTTACTACTAACAATTCTTCAGTCGGAGTCAATAGATTCTGGCATTTCTATTTTCACTCTGCTCTTTTGAATGAATATCGCATTCGGAAAATTTATTTTGACATTTGTGAATTTCTACAGAATAATTTTTTTCTCGTCACCTGCTTTTTGGATGTACACAGAACTTTTATTTTAAGTTATTTTAGCGTATAGCATATTTGTTTCATTTGATTGCAATTTCAAATGCTACGGTCCAGGTTAGTATTTGAAAAGTTACATGTTTTTATCAGTCATGGATAAAATAGAAAGTTTTACTTTCCAAAATAATTAATTATTAGTAAAATTTTGTTTTTCTGATGTAGGATATAATTAATTAATTAGGTGTGCGACATTAGTATTTTCCAAAAATATGAATATAGTAATATTCCATTAGTCAGGCATTCAATAGTTCGGCACAGCTGATATTCCGATATGCATCTCCGACGGGATTCGAGTTTATTCGTCTGTACCGAGGTACATTTGCTATAATAAATGATTTAATTTATTGTAATGAATGGTTTTACTGTACTAAATAATTTTATATACATATGTTTTTCATTTAAATTTACCTTAAAATGTTAAATTTTATTTATATGTATTTATCACATATTGTTGAACAGAGTAATCCAATCTACGTAACGTTTTAGGCACTTAACTATTACATTAATACACAATAAATTAAAATTTAATACAGCATAAATAAACTTAAATACAGCATAACCGTAAATTCAGCATAAATAACAAAAATTCTTCTATAAGTTTCAGAGACAAATAACAGCCTCCATCTGCACGATGAAAAAAAAGCGTGACATTACTTACTCAAGTACTGTCGATTTGGGTGGGGTTCAGCTTCTTATCAGTCCTGAATAAAAAGTATATCATCTTAAATTTGAAACAACTAGACCAGTTTATTTTTGTACCTGTGGTGTATTTACGAAAATTTTATTTGTTGTATTTTTAGTACACCAAATTTTGAGTAATTATTGATCATTTTGATCATTGCATTCATTTTCCTTATTTTGTTTAAACATTTGTTTTGGTTTTTATTTTTAATCCCATTTTAGTTTGATATTCCATAATCCGGCAAATTTAGTAATTCGGCTCCGTTGAGGTACCGACAACGACGGAGTATCGGAAATATACTGTGTATCAGATATAAAAAATTATTTTAGAACACCATCTATTTACACTTGAAGAGCGGCAATAGACGCTGGCCTACAACTTCGTTGATTATATTTCTGAGCAATATTCAAGTAATTATAAACTACAGCATTATATCAATTTATTCGAAATCCAGCTAATCTACAATTTCCGAATGTAAGTAATTTGACCCAGTTCAATTTTTGAGAAATTAAAAATATGTGCATTTAGACATTTTAAAAATTCGAAAACATGTCAAAGTAAATCTAGTAAATACTAAGTAAAAGTAAGACACACGAAGGGCAGCTACATTATAAAATACACATTTTCAGCGTAATGTTGTCTACTTATTCATTATTCTATTAAAAATATTAAACAATTATCTAATACAGATTTGAAATTATTAAAGTGGATTCTATTATAAATGCTCCTTTTCAACTTCAGTCATTCTCATGCGGTTGGCGTAATTTCTTATCCAGGATTATTTGCGACATGACGATTTTCGTTTGTCGAAACAATAATTTTTACACCACTCGCAACTACAGATGTGGATTGGAAATTTTTCCGCCGAAAATTTTCCGGAAATGAGAAAATGCTCCGCTATGTTTTTCCGGAAATTTTTCCTCTCTTTTCTTTTTCTTTTCAATTAATTTCAAAATATAATGTTCTCTTTGAAGGTTGTTATTCTGCAAAGCAAGTAACTTTGCAAGAAGTTTTTGATCAAGGAGTTTTCTAATTTTGAAAAGGAAAACAAAGGAGGTCCGGGGAAGGGGCAAATGTGTGTATATGGACTTTATTTTAAAGGAATGGAATGGATCACAACCAAAAGTGTACATGTGGCATTTTACTCATTCTCAGAGAAAAGAAAATACATTTCTAAGAAGCCTATTCTTTCAGTATTACGTTCTTCACAATTTATAAAAATAATAAAAAATGAAATCCTCTGGCTGAGACGAAATACTTTAATAGCATTAAATATATACATAACTCATCTTGCAAATTGCCTGTTCTTTCTCATGATATTCACTCGTTTAATTACAGGCAGGTATTTTTTTAACTATTTCTAATAATATATAAAATAATTTATTTTTAAAAGTGCTTAATCACAAGTATATTTTGAATTTATTTTTGTCGTATATATTTATAAATTTAATAATTTATTTTTATACATATAATATATTAGTGATTTATTTTTACTTTTGTTATCTTTTAAGAAAATTGTAGAGTGTTTCCCTTGAGTTATCAGAAGGTATTGAAAGAAATGGAATATAATCTTTAATATATTTTTAAATTATAATCAGTTTTTTTAGAATATTATATTTGATAATTATTTTTAGATTTATAATAAACAGTAAATTATTTATGATTGTGATGAGGTTTAACAATTTTAAATTACTTCTCATACTTTTTGCATACCTTCTCAGTCCTTTTGTACAATGCTTTAAAATTGGAATTTTCAGTATAAAGAAATATAGATGACATTACTGTAGACATTACTGTAGATGACATAGAAGTTTATAAGTTTTCAAAGAAATATAATTACTTGTAGCTGCTAACTGCAGTATAGAGATATAAGAAATTTCCATGCATAAGATTTTGTATGTATTTCTAGATTTAAACTTTTCGTTAACCTTGTTATGTAACATATGTTTGACAGTAGCTGTAATATAATTTTAGCAGTCACTGAACATATTACTCAGGCTGAAATATAATATAGAGTATAATTTCAAAATTTTCCGTAAAATCTAGATATCTACTCGCAACAATAGCGACAATATTTTTACACCACTGCAAGCATGGTATTATTAAAATTAAACTGGTCGTTTTGGGTTCAAAGCAAATATTTTTACCAGAAAAATTCTAACAATTTTGTTTTAAAGAGTTTTGTTTTCATTTATTTTCTGTTCGAATTTTTACTGCTAACAACTACGACTACAGCGATAAAATGATTCACGGATGATGCATTTCTCGATGATAGAGTAGCATTAGTTGCGTAACTGTCATACATGGAATTGTTTTTAAAATTAAATATTTACCCCATTTAAAATGTACAGCTTTTTTTTTTCAATAAGACTTTTTCTGATATTACCTTACAAGAGTTATGATTATATATGATTTAAAAAATATTTGTTATATTAATTTTATATATTACAAACTGCTATGCAAATCTCCGTATTGATTTAGTCTAATATATAAATGGAATGCATAAACATGTTATTTTTTCTCTAACTAATGTGTTTCTGATATTTATTTCAAAGAATGTTTATATATTTCTTCAAATAATTGAACTAAAACGACAAAGATTAGTTTTATTTTGTATGTTTAACATGTTTTAAGGAAGATTACTTTAAATCAATGTTTCTATGTCAATTGGACATAGAGTAACGCTGTGATTTATTGTGTTGCAGATTTAATGCCCATTTTCAATTGTTTGCAACATTCTTGAAACAGGAATTAAATTGGAAGGAGTTTCGAAGTAAAATTGCAGGAATAATCACAATTCTGTCACAATATCTCAAATTTTGTGACTCTACCTACATTTGGTTTGTGCTAACAGCCTTTTCAAATTCCTTGCACGCTACTTTGGTGTATTTTATTCATTATAAAAGTGTTACATTTTTCCAGAAATTTATCGTAACTCTAATGACAGGATTTTTAAATCATACACAATATAAAAAACATGCATTTAGTTGCCCTAAAAGAAAAAAAAAATATTCCTGCCGTATTAGAAGAAAAAATAGTTGCATAAATAAATGAATAGAAAAGGTTTCCTTGATGCTTCGGTTTGTCGTATTGAGGTGTATTTAATTATAATTTTTTCTCCCATTTCTACCCTTTATCTAGATGAGACCATTTTTGACCAGGAACTATAGTTTAAAGTAAACCCTCTCTAATAAGAGCATATTTGCATATCTATTTGTGAGACCAGGGGACAATTATACAGTTCTGATATTTTACGACTATGTACAATAGAACAAAGCTCACACTTGAAATCGTAATTTTATAATTGTCTCGGATCGGAGGGCCATGACCCCAATGAATTCACGTCACACAAATTGCAGGTGTGGTTGGAAATAAGTTCTCCTAGGGCTAAGATTTAAACCAATCTTCATTGATAAATTAAGTAGCCAATGATGCAATGATGCTACATCGCAGTGAGGAGCAGCCAATGAGAGCACGGATGGCGTATCTGGCTCTTAGGCAAAATGATGTGGCAACAAAGGGATAATTCCATGAATATTCAAGCAATGGCTGTCCAAGAGCATTGAGATTTAGAAAGTAATGGTTGTCCAGAAGCGAGAGAGAGCCGTCATGGAATCCAAGCAGTGTTGTTCATAAACAGAATGCCAATCCAAACGCGATGAGGGAGAGTCATGATTATATAAAAATGATTATCCAGGAGCGTTGGTTCAATATTCAACTACAATAAGTGTCCAGAAGTTAGAGAGAGCAGTCATGAAATGCAAGCAGTGTTGTTTATAAGCAGAATGATTATCCAAATGTATAGAGAGTCACGTTTTCAAGCAGTATATCAGACAAAGAGAGGTATGTGCTAGTCTGCGTATATATTAGGTCAATTTTTTATCTTTGTAAAAATTCTAAAAACCTGGTCTCACACTTGCATTTTCTCCTCCGTGTTAATTGCAATTAATCTAATTTTAATCATATAAACATCACAATAATATGTGTGAATAAGTAATATCACTTTCCTTATATACATAATGTATAAGGAAAGATAAGGAAAGTATTGTGACTGGGTCGAAAATTCGAATTCCAGTTTTTGAAGGGAGAGCACGTTTCAAGCATCACTGATCACGAATCAAACATTTTTGAGGTGATGGCTCTCTCTGTGTGTGTGTGTGTGTGTGCGTGTGTGTCAGTGAGACTTTGGAGACGATATCTCACGAACGAGAATGGAGCGATTCGAATGATATTTGGTACAAAAATCACAATCCGTGAATCCTGGAAGCTATTGCTTTTAAACGCAATCGAATGTTCGAAACCCCCCTAAATATTCGAGTGAAATTTTGAACAAATCATCAAAAAATCAAAACCTTTAATAAAGTTACGCAAATAATCATTTATGTAATTTGTCCTTAGAAAACGATTGACATAAGCTTTAGAACGCTAGCATGATCCGTTCTCGAGATATTGCACATTATTCAAAATAATTATCAAAAAGTCATATAAAATAGAAAAAATTATATCCTATTTAGAAACATGTGCACTTTTCATATGTAATACCATTTGATAAATTGGGTGACATCATTCTCGTGGAACTAGCTCGTTCCATTCAGGAAAAAAGATACTTTGAGTAATACTTTTGTATTTGAACGCCAAGAGTCATTTATCTTCTGTAAGAATAACTTATTTCTCCGTCCATAACGCTTGGCGAGATTTTGGCGACGAATTTGGCGGAATATCGCCAACTTGGCGACATTTTTAATTGTTGCCAAGTTTACAAAAATCTCGCGAAATGGATAAAAATGACGCTAAATCAATGAAAATGACGACTAATTGAAGAAAATTCAATATCTTGGAAAAAACATAAGTATCTACTATAAGAATAACATTTCTTTTAACTGTAAAAGTAATAAATTCATTGCATTATATAAGGAAAGTCATGTGTTGCCCACATCAGTTTTTTATTTTAAAATTCAATAATGTGGAATTTAATGTATGGTGTTTGGATTAATGATTATTTTAGGAATTCGTATAAAGAGGTAATGGTGGGTTATTGCGGTTATGATAACAATGTACGAGCAATACTATTCACGACCACATTGTTCCAAATTCCCAAACTTTGAGCGCAGTCTATATTTTTCTTCACAACACTCTTTATCTTTATCCGTAGCCGAAATGAATTAAATTCTGGTCTTATAAATATGAAAGACAAGGCCTGAACCGATAGGATGCATGTGCGCCAACAAAAAGTTTCTGCCTAGTAGAATTCTCATGTTCCTGACTTTTGGAATTATATTGTTAAGAATCCTATTGCTATGGAAGTCCTAAAATATCCTTATTCTTGAAAGTAGTCGCAGGATTCTAGCTTATATAAAATTTAAAGCGTAATGAGACCTAAAGATCTGAAATCTATATTAAGATACTATAGGGTCCACTTTCTTATTAAGAGATAAGAATTAAATCCTAACAGATATAAATAGTTCAATTCCCACCTTGAAATTCCGTTGCTTGAATCCTGTTTAGGTTCTAAAATTTTCCGCCAATTCACAACTAAAGTTGTTGAATGTCAAATTCTTCCTTCGTACGTTTTATTACTCAACAATTTAGATAACACTCACCCTAGTCTTTTGCATTACAGATTTTGAAATAATTTTTTCATCATTAAAATATATATTTATTAGATTGCGATTACAAATCAAATTACAAAAGCGAGGAAATTCACTTATAATTGTGTGTCATACGTAAAATTAAAACATAAACCGTTATAATTACTATGCATATATAATAATACGATAAATACGTTTTTTCTGCAATTAAAAATAAATTCTTAAATGTTAGGATTTGAAATGCCATGATAGAACATTATAGATTTAATTGATGTATTTTGCCACCTTCACAAATATTGAAGAAATTAAAATACAATATGTTGAAAAAAATATATGCACCTAAAGAAATGATGCTACATCCGCGAAACTCTGCATGCAAATGTCGTTTTAACAAAGATGAAAAGCGTGGAAAACGACCGATGTTCTCACTTACGGATAATTGGAACTGATTTTTCAGTATTTATATTGCAAGTTGGGTACAAAGATTACTTTCAGATGTACTCGGTGGAGCTAAGAACAATTGCCAGATTTAGAGAGAGGTCGCACCCTCGGCCTAAGGGAAGCTGATTGGGCCAATTGACGTATCAGTCGCCATCTTGGTTGGAGCAATATGATAGTAGCTCGGTGTTGGCCACAGTGAATAACAAAATGGACATGCAATCGTCTCAGAGGCTCAGTACGTCTCAGATAGAAAACTACTCTAGAGGATCGTACAGTCAGGAGAAATACATGCATCCATAAACATTGAACTGCAACTTCGAAACTCGGTATGCAAATGTAATTTTAAGAGCTACGTAAGTAATCAAGCTATCAGCGTCAATGGTATTATATTTGCATAGCTAATGGTATTATATTTGCATAGAGTTCATACAACGCGCTTTAGAACGCCACATCGTACAGCATTGCGTTCTCACTCATAGGCAATTGAAACTGGATTTTCTGCTTTGATACTATAAATTGTAAACGCAGATGCCTTTGAGACATACTCGGCAGCGTTACGATTTGTCGGATATAGAGAGTGGTCGCATCATAAGCCTAAGAGATGCTGCGTGGTCCAACATACATTTTATTTGGTGCGAAATTGTAGTTGCTGGGTGCTGGTGACAGCGGATCACAAAAATGAATCATAAACATGTAAACATTACAAGGGATCAAGTCTCCCCAAACAGACAACTTCTCGAAATAATACAGTCAGAGAGAAGTCACGCACACACAAAAGGTGTCGCTATGAGTCATTCGAAGGAATCTGAGTGCATTCATTCTCCATGCATCCAGTATCAGGGGATAGTATTTGGACACGACTGGTAGAAGATGCAACTAAATATCGACGTCAAATAAAGCGCCTACCACTGACCCCTTAACATAGGCAGAGCCATCTGGATTAGTTCCAAACTCGATCAGACTGAAGAGTGTTCGATTGGAGGTATGAGTGTAGGTTGAAAAGTAATGCACACATGCTTGTGATCGATTGATTGAATCAAATCGTCGACGAATTTGCGATGTTTATCGTCTGTGGCAGCGATCAGACGTCCGCTGCGTGTTTCAGCAACAATTATGGCTTTTCCAGGCTCGCAACCTCAAAATTTTATTACCCATCGATTTACAGTAGACCTATCAACAGCATCGTCACCATAAACAGTCTTTAAACGACGATGAATCTCAGTAGGAGTCACTTTTTCAGCAGTTAAAAATTCGATAACAGCACGATGTTTAACTCAAGTTGACATAGCACTAGAACACGTCTCCATACCTCCGCTTCTCGAAATACACTGGATGAACGCAACGACCTCAAACCTTAGCATGCGTATTGAGGGGGAATGTTACTTCTACTATTGAGGGGGAATGTTTCTTCTTACATTCACCTGGCGCGCTTCTGAATTTCATTATGACGCACTCTGCAAGCACGTGTGCATTACTATTCAGCCTACCCTCGTCTGTTGTTTTTAGCGATAAATTCCTCTTCTGTCTCAGTGCTAATAGCCGTCGTGCGGGGGAAGACCTGCCAGCGCTCCGTTCCACATTTACAATCATCACACGTAGTCTGTGGAGTCATCTCAGGGTACAACCGATCTCCTCTAACTGTGCTACAAACCAATCTGTGGGCTCTCTTGTACATCGACGATATTCTGAAACCAATTGTTCTGCTAATGCAGTCAAGTCACTCAGATTCGATTTACTAACAAGACAGCGTTCTACCACATAATGAACGGCTTTCTAAAGAATGTCTTCGAGGATTTAATACCAATTATGGCCATCCACATCCTTAAATTCATCACCGTCTTGGACATGCTGTGACGACAGTTGCAGCGTTCTCAGAATATCACTGAATTGGCTGACCAGTTGCAACATTTACTGAAGAATCTACCGCAGAGAGGCATAAACAACTTAATGTATTGTATGCCACACCAAATATTGACTTGGTGAGAATTTTCCGCTCACTAATCAATTCTTTATGAGTGTATATATATATTTTACAACAGAGTGTATATGCCAAAATTATATAATACAAAATTTTGTGAAAATGAATGATATAAATAGAAAAATTACACACTTTTTGTTCCCCTTCCCGGTCGTCCACTTTGTTACTCAAGTCCTCTGGACGAGTCGGACGGCCTGGGGTTTCCACTCTTTTTGTTCCGCGGCCATCCAAATGGTTGCTATATATCTTCGGATGAGTCGGCTGGCCTGGGCTTTCGACACTTTTTGTTTCTACTTCCCGGCCGTCCGAACAGTTACCTTACACCTTTCTGGTTGGTCGGACGGTCTGGGTCTCAACAACAACATATTTTGTTCCTGTACTTTTAATAAATTCTGTGCTCTGTTTAGAGTGATTATAGTAAATTTAACAGTTTTATTTAGTGTTTCTTCAGCATATGTGTCCGAATTGAAACACATATTTCTTTTAATATAAAAAAAATCGTTGAATTTGCTATCGAAATTAATATACAAGGAAAATATTTAGATGGCACCATAAAATATTGATTACAATTATCAACTGCTTTTAAAACTTGCTTTCATAATAGAGGAGTCGATAAATCGCAGCAAGTAAAAACTGAAATACGATTTTTTTATCATTCCAATTTCTTCGTCTGACGTGTTGTTGGCTTTGACTGGTGTGGTTGCTCAGTCTCTCTATCCTGCTGAAAGATACCGTGTTATATCTTTGGAATTGGTTGATGATTTTCAGTCAACATTTTATGCTGTTATTGAAGAGATACAATTGAAAAGATACATTTTTATCGCATATTGGTAATATTAAAACGATAGTCTTCTTTACCTATTTAAGATAAAATAAATAAAAATATAATATTTCAGAAATATTTCGAAAAAAATATGTCTATCAATTCATGTAAATAATTATTAAGACTACATTTCATTAATGCGTATATTTTAAAGAAACGCTTCATAATAAATGTAGAAATGAAGGTGGTAAATATTTTAGATTTGTCTACATTTTTTTGTACTTGATACAAAATCCGATTCACAGAAAAAAAGTTTTAGAAAATAACAGAATCCAAGAAATTGCATTCTTTTCCAAAGAGTAGAAAAGAGTTATTTTTGCCTCAAATTAAGAAGGCGAGAAAAGGTGGCTCAGCTGCTATCCTGCTGAGCTAAATTGCAGCAATCTCGGTTTCAGATATACGTAGTTCAAGTAAGATATTTTTCTTTCTCTTAGTAAATAATTATTGCAGGAATGATAAAGTAAAACTTTTAATTACATGATATAATAGCCATTAAACTTAAGTGGTGTTTTTTGTTTGTTTAATACTGATTATAATTATAGGTTCGTGTCCTAATTTATATTTTAAACCATACGTTTAGATATCTGACACTGAAAATTAAGTTATGTTTTAAAACACATATTTCTCGAATTTTTAGAAATTACAGCACTAAAAGAGAAACTTTACTGTATGTTCATATATTTGATCTGTTATATTTAATAGTTCGAATATTGAATAAGCTTGGCGTATGCATGCCCATGCGTATGCACTTGGCATATGCATGCGCAATATGAAGAGTATCGCTTTCACGAAAGTATAGTACTTCGAGATTTTAATGCTAATTTATGTTTTAGGTTCGTTTCAGAGTGAGCGATTTAGAGTCATGTCCGTCTGTCTGTCTTCTTCTTTGACCCAGACTGTCCGACCTACCAGAAAGGTATAAGGTATCTGCTTGGACGGCCGGGAAGTGCCACCTAATTTAGACCGGTATCCAGTGAGGGAGGCATCCACAGGAACCGTACCCTCCTTCCCCTACCACCAACCTCTCGGAAGGACTTACGGACCCACATGTTTAAGGTGATCGTACTCCAAGTGAACACGGCGGCAGTTTCGGCAGTGGCGGGAGTCGAACCCAGGCCATCTGAGTGCAATTCCCGCAATCTAACCACTGGACTGGCGCGCGCCCCGTTCTTCTGTCTGTCGTTTTTCTTCAGTCATGTATATGTTGTTGATTACTAGTGTTCACAATAGCTGCCGCAAATATGAATGTATTTTTACGGAACTTTTTAAACGGCTTTGTTAACTGCAACTGCAGAACTAGATCGATTTTTTTTTCATTTCGAACGGAAACTTCGAAATTTTATATTTTTTTAACCTGGCAGCATAGAATAAAATTTGACATCATGCATAAAAGAGGTTATATATGGTTCAATAATCACGAAACTTAACAGCTTCAATAATTGTAGTGAAAAATAGTTCCGATGCAATATTTATAGTCTAATTTCATTAGCCCCTTTAGGAGAGGGGGAAAGGGGGTCCCCGATGTGTCACATCGTGAAACTTGGTACCAATCGAAATATTTTTTCAGGCCATTCAAAATGAAATGTTACATGTAGGAAGTGCAATAATTTGGACTAACAATATAGATTTTTCAAATTTTTTCTGGCAAAATTTACGAAAAGTATTACAAGCTACAGTCTGTTGCGAAAGTATAAAACCACGAGACGTTTTGTTATTTAGGTAATTAATGAAATATTTTTTTATTCAAAATCAAAACTACTCCATGTCAGAACAAGTTTTAAATAAAATTTAGCAACTTACATGTACGAAATTCATTTAGAAAAAAATATAACAGCAATACAGCAAAAAGTGGCACAAATACCTGTTACAAAATTATAAGACCACATGTGGAAAAAGAAAGTTTTAGCAAATTTAGTAAGTTGTTGCTCCACCATTTTTCTGAATAACTTGAAACACACAATTTGACATCGATTTAATTAAATTTTATAAAGACAGATTCCGGAATATTGTCCCATTTCTGCGTAATGGCGACTTCCAATTCGTATGCCAAATGATATTGCTTGTTGTTTTCGTATACTTGACGAGATAAATAACCCCACAGGTTTTCTATGAGGTTTAGGTCAGGGCTAAGGCTCGGCCAAGTTATAACATCAATCTTTTCTCTTTTGAGCCATGCTTTTGTTGATTTAGGTGCATGACTGGGAGCATTATCTTGTTGGAACTTCCATTTAGGCCCTCTAAAAAGTAGCCTGAAGGGTATCAGATATCCGTATAACATTTGTTGATAACTGTTCGAGTTCATTTTGCCATAAACTCTTTGCAGATTCTATTTTCCTGCATATGAGAAAGCGCCCCAGACCATAACGGAACCCCCTCCCATCTGCTTACTGAAGAACTCACGAGATTCTAGCCTTAAGTACAGTGGCTAGAATAGATTACTTGAAAGAACTACTTGCTAGAATAGATTAGTTAGTTCTAGACACTGTACCTTAAGTCATGCCAGTAGTAGTTATTGCCGTTCGGACCATCTAAGTTAAATTTTTTCTCGTCCGAAAATATTAAATTTTTCCATGTAGAGTTCTAGGACATGATATTATTTGCCCAATTCAAACGTGCGTCTTTATGATGTTTAAGAAGTCGTGGTTTGCTTCTTAGTTTCCGAAGTTTAACATCAACATTCGACTTCAAACTTCGCCACACAGTTATATGAGACACTTGTTTACTTGTCTGCTGTGCTATTTTATAAGTGGACTGGTAGTTTTTCGTTACAAGCTGGAAAATTTGTTTATTATCACGAGCTGATAGCTGTTTTTTGCGGCCAGATCTTTTCTGCTTTCCATACAATTCTTTTTAACACTTTACAACAAGGTTGAAAAGTGTTTATGACTTTGTTCATTCTGTCTGTCCGTTAGCACGATAACTGCCGTAAAAATGACTTAATCAAAATGAAATTTTAGTATGTTGTTCAGACTGTCTGTAGCACCTATGGGAATATAAATGAATAATATCACCCAATTAGTTTTGGATTGAACACGGGTTGAAAAAATGAAATACATTGAGCCCTATGGGACCTAATTTTTCAAACATTTTTCAAGCGGATTTAAAATTCACAAATTACTTTGAAATTTTTAGGTAATATTCAAATTATTCCATAAAATATACAAAAAAAATTTCAGCGAAATATATTCCGTAGTTTTTCAAATAAAAATTAAAATAATAATAACACCTCTTAAATGAAACGATTACGTGACCATGATATGAAAGTATCACGTGATCCACTTCGAAATGATATATGGCATCCATCTTGTCTCAAAATCGTGATTTTTAAAGTTCTTTTTGCTTCATATTGAGTGTTGTATCCGTCCTAAAACCACTTTATTTTTGGTTTAAATTCAGTGCATCTACATACTAAAACAACGCAATTACAATATATATGAGTTTAAATGCTCATTCAAATTTGATTATTTCTACAACGAAGCCTATTTTTCACTTATGTAGATTGTAAACAGCAAAATATGTAGGATGAGTTGTATAGGAAATGCTGTATTTTTTTAACGCAAAAGAATTTAGCTCATGGAGTCTGCATAGCTGATATGAAATAAATATTTATTGACTTTACCGAGAGAAGGACGATTTTTTGCGATGAAGTTTAAAGCATAGAGTTAAATTACTTGTAGCTCCATGGTCTTAATTTTTAAATAAAATAAATTATTATAGTATTGGGATGAATGACATGAATGGGAAATTATTTATGAATGAAATGCTGCTTTTTTAGAGAGAGCCAGACGTGTTATTTTTTCTATGACGTCATTTGAATGAATTTCAGTTGTTTTCGATGAAGTTTTTAAATATAATAAATTATCGTGGTATTATGATAATTAAAAATTATTACCGAGTAATATATCGCATTTTAGAGGTGTTTAAACCAGGCAATTTATATTTCAATGCCGTCATTTGAATGAAGTTCATTTTTTTCGATGAAGGTTTTAGTTTTCAAATATAATAAAGCAATGTAGTATTGTGATAAGTTTTAAAATATTACCGAGGAATATATTGCATTTTAGACATGTTTAAATAAAATTGCATTGAAGTTGGAAAGTGTTTCATAATCAATGCTTTAAGTATGATTGATCTTTCTTGTTTATTCAAAAAATTGTGAATAGCCGTTTTAGAACGATTAAGAATCCTACTTATTTCACGTTCCCACTTTCCTTTTCCTTTATAAAACCGCACTTCTACTTCAGATAAATCTTTTCGCACTTCTACTTCAGATAAATCACTTCCATGAGGCATTTTAATAATCCAACGAATTAAACAGTTCAATTCTATGTTTCTGCCTTTTTTCCTTCTTTCCAACCTTTCCAGAGGGTTTAAGTTACAGTTAAACTCCGAAGTTAAACAAAAATCGTCTACATTATTAGAAAATCTAAAGTGGTTTTATATTTATGTAACACCGTGATTTCGAAAAATCGTTTGGCATGAAAATAATATTCGATCTGTTTCTTTTTTTTTAGCTATATCAACACTGCAAAACTGTTTCGTTTCATACACCTGCTTTGAAATTCTCATTCAATGTTGTCTTTGTTGAAAAAGGGTGGAATTTTGAGTGGTCTTATAATTTTGAAACAGACTGTACTTAAAAATGGATTGAGGTATAATAAAGTGACGTTGAGCCATATTCCAGTTAATTTAAATTTGTATCAAAATTTATATTCTGTATTGATATGTTGTGAGAAATGAGAAAATGAAATTATATATTTTGTCATGAGAATGCATTTTCGACTCCATTCAAAACGTTCGAATTATAGCACATGGAGTTGTTCATTTATAAGGAAAGTCACGGATACAATTTTATATCTAAGCCCATTTTAATTTTTAGTTAATTCATTACAGTATCCGTGGAATAAAATATCAGATGCTATTAGACACATAAAATGATATACTCATAATTTGTTTATTACATATTTTATTTTACTTTCTATCCCGTATATATAGCATACGTAATTTCTTAGTTCAGAAGAGTACAAGTGTAGAATTGTTTCTAGAACTGCATTAAATGTATCAAAAAATAATGTATGTTACATTTCTTGAGTTGTTTAGAAGAAAAGACGATATTTTTAAAACAATGTATATATTTAAAAGTGTGCAAAAGAAAAATGAAGGTAACATCCATTATCTATATATGATAACCTTGCGATAGTTAACAAGAACAAATTACAATCTGATTACCTTTCCCTGAGAACAAACATGGATTATTATATTGTCCTTTTAAAAAATGCATCAGAAAGAAAACAACTGATTATGGACTCAAGTACACATCTTTACAGACCCGTTTTCATATGCACCTAAATTATTTTTAAAGTTATATTTTGTGAATCAATTTTTCTGTGTTCTTAAGTATTATTCATTAACCTTAATGCATATTTCATTAATTGTTGTTTTTCTTGACTAATAATAAAGCACCTAATACATCAATCGTGTTTTATAAGTTCAATTAGGATATATTATATATTATTATCAGTATTTAGGTTTGCCAAGGACAGTAAATCTAATACTCATTAAAATGAATTTGTTGTTTAATATTTTTTATTTAACACTGCGTGATGTTCAGTATCAATGTGATGTTTAGTCTGTGATATTTAGTGTTCAGTTTCTAAATTGAAAATTGACACAATTATATTCTGTCCTGTGGTCAAATTTCAGCCTTTCATATCATCGTTGGAGGCTTCGGGGAGGGGGAGTTGTGTGATGCTTCACCCCTTTATCTCCATTTAGTCCACTTCGAGAGAAAAATCGAAAACATTATTTACCTGTAGGCTCGATCCAGTGGTCAATACTACAAATGTGATATTATATTCTATTTCCTGGGATTTTGAACCAGTGAAAATCTTTCAAAGTTTTACATTTTTCGAACATTGAAAAAAGATCAAAAGATCATTGTGTTAACAATATTGAAAAACAAGCATTTTATATGTCATATTTGATTTAAAAATGTAAAAATGCGACAAAGAATTTATTTGTCGCAAACATATATCTTCATGATGCTATGGATTCTGATTCAAAATGAAAAAAAAAAATATATGTATTTATTATAATATATTTGTGCATACTTTATATGTATGTTCAAATAGATAGAATTTCACATCATGTTTATGAATAAGCACACCTTTCTCAATATATTAGAATTTTCATTTTTCTACACGGGGTATAGGAATATTTCCCGAAAAAACTGCAACTTCTAGAAAAATGTGTATTCGCTTTTGATTTATAAGAAAAATAACTGATTGAGTTCGAACCAGATATACTTTTTAAGATTCTCTAATACGTATTATTGTTTTCTGACAATACCGAGGTGTGCGAAATCGGACGGTGTATAACAAAGACTTTTTATTTCATATCATACTACCATACCATGCATTCTATAAGAGCCCGGATGTTATTCAAAATGAAATAATTTTTACTGTTCTCGTCTCAATAAGATCACTGAACCGATGTTGCTAAACTTCACATAATGTATATTATTTAATAATAAACTAAATATATTTATGCTTTGAGTAGAGACAAAAATTAGTGGTAAAAAGGACTGAAGTTGAAAAACATATATCCTTTAAACATATATCCGTAAACTTATCAATCTAAATATTTTAATATATTTTTGAAAGATATATTCTCAGATAATTTATTACTAAATGTATAAAGGTATTTTTAAACATTTTATTTCGTAAAAATAGTTATGATTTTTACATTGGTACGTACGTACCAAGCGTACCGTAGGCATTCGTTTAATTGAACGCCAAACGATATTTAAAATAATAAACAGGTTACTGCTTTTTCCCAATTTGTTATTAGAGAGAAATTTTCCCCTATTTCTGATAAAACTTTTGTGTTAAATAATTGCAATAACCACCGTAATATTTTACTTTTGAATCCTTTTTTATCTAGGATATTTACGGCGACTTTGTATTTAATTTCGATATCGTTCAAACTTTCAGTTTCGCCGGCCGTCTCATTCTCGACTCTTTGTTTTAAAACCCCCCTGTAAGAATTTCTGAATGTCTAGGCCACCTTTTCTTTGCTTTTAATGACACCTTTAGTTGGTTGACAGGACTTTTTCTGGATCGCAGTTATTTATGTGTTTATTTTGTAATTTAACAATTTTAATTGGTATCGGATAATCTGACCATCCATATGCAAATTATCTTTCTCGGTTTCAAGCTATATATAAATAGCTGTGCATAGAGCATACGTCTTTTTTATATCATTTGCACTGATGAAGGACGTAGTGACGTCCGAAAGCGTTCTGGCAAATTTGTAACTTCGTGTGAGTGCTGCATGGGGATTTATTAAATACATTTTACTAATATATGTAGTCTTTACTGTGTTTTCTATATTAATTTCCTTATATACAATGATGTATGAGGGAAGTATTGTGACGGGATCGAAAATTCGAATGAGTTTTCGACGGGAGTGCACGTTTCAAGCATCCCTGATCACGAATTGAACATTTTTGAAGTGATGTCTGTGTGTGTGTGTGTGTGTGTGTGTGTGTGTCAGTGAGTGTGTGTGTGTGTGTGTGTGTGTCAGTAGTCTGTGCAGAAGTTAACTGACGAACGAATGGATCGTTTCGGATGAAATGTAGTACAAAAATTACAATCAGTAAACATTGGAAGCCTATTGTTTTTATACGAAATCGAATTTTCAGAACGACCCTAAATTTTCGAGTGAAATTTTGAAAATTTCGTCAAAAAATCAAAACCTCTAATAAAGTTACGCAAATAGATATTTCTTATGTAATTTTTTCATTAGAAAACGATTGACATAAATTTTAGAACGCTGACATAAACCGTTCTTGAGATATTGCACATTTTTCAAAAAAATTATCGAAAAGTCATATAAAATAAAACAAAAATCATTTCCTATTGGGAAACATGTTGACTTTTCATATCTAATACCATGCGATAAATTGGGTGACATCATTCTCGTGGATCTAGCTCGTTCCATTCAGGAAAAAAGATACTTTGAGTAATACTTTTGTATTTGAACGCCAATAGTCATTCATAAGCTGTAAGAATAACTTATTTCTTCTTCCATAATGCTTGGCGAGATTTTGGGGACGAATTTGGTGGAATGTCGCCAACTTGGCGACTTTTTTACATGTTGCCAAATTAACGAAAACTCGGCAAATGTATAGAAATGGCTCTAAATCAATGAAAATGACGACTCATTGACGAATATTTAATATCTTGGAAAGAATATAAATATCTACTATAAAAAAAATCTATTTTTTTTACTGTAAAAGTAATAAATTCATTGCATTATATAAGGAAAGTCATGTGCTGCCCACATCAGATTTTTTTAGACGTGTTACCATACTTTCTGATTTTATTTCGTTTTTATTTTTTTGTAAATGGAAATTCACTAAAATGTTGAAAATTTAATTTTCATTTAAATAGACTCAATTTGTTAATTATGTTATGCTGAGACAAAATTACAATTTTCTGAGGTTGGATAGGGTCGAGGTTACAATAGATGCCGGTAGTTGATGTATTCGATGTTTTAATGCAAATGCAGATTTCAATATGATGCATTGCATTAAAAGACAATCTTATAACTGGTATTTTAAATTGAGCATTGGAAGACAAAAAAGTTTCAATTCTAAAGTTATCTCTTGTTTTCAGTGCTATTTTCTCACGAATATTTATTCAAAACCTATTCTTATTTTAGTTCTATAAATAATTGAAATACCAAATATGTTGTCTTATTTCTTTAGCTAATGCGTTTCTGATGTTTATTTCAAGGATTAATGTCCATCCTCTTTTCAGAATAAATGGTCCCTAAAGGGAAAGGCCAGTTTTATTTCATACGTTTAAAATCCGTGTTTTAAGACAATTTATTTTTAAACGATAGTACGGTTTCCATTTAAATTATAAAAAGCACGACATTCTATTATATATTGGGTGGCAGAAATAATGTTCATTTCAAATGCATTGCGAAAAGGCTTTAAACAAGAATTAATTCGAGGGGTAACCCAAAAATTACCGGAATATAAAAGTAGCTTCAGAACAATTATATTTTGAGATTCTTGGCGCAAGGCAGAAACAATGTCTAAAATCTCCAGCAGCGGTATATACCAAGTTCTTTTATACTTCCTGCACTTGTTTATTTCCTTTTGTAGGGCTTGAGTTTGACTTTGGAGTTTTTTTGTTTTTTTTAAATAATTTCAAATTAGTCTTTAGAATCGCTGTTGCACTGTTACTATAATTTCGAAATCACCCATATTGAAAAATAAACATACATCACGACGTATAAAACATGCCGAAAGGAAATGGAAAATTGTTAAACAAAACTATATATTTTTATTTATGTTTCAAACTGGTAATTATTGTTGATGTATTTTTTTTAAATCAAATTGTGCAACTCAAAAATTGTATCACATCCCTCTATTAAATTGGAAAACAACTATGAGTTAAACAGGTTTGAAAGTAGGTTCCAAATAGTAGCACATTTCTCTACTAGACTGGAGTAGATAAGAAGGTCAGGGCAGATACAAGTATATTAGGGTAACATTGATACAAGATCTATCATGCTTAAATTGTTACATAAACTTTCCTTCAAAATGATTCCTAAAATAAAGAATAATAAAATAAGTATAAATGAAAAATTATAAAATCCTTAATAAATGGTTGGGTAAATATGGAATTCGTCAAACAGCCCTCTTGTGGTGTTTTGTAAGACTTTTTAATTTACAAAGAGACTCAATCTGCATAAATGAGCCTGATAATAATTAATACTTATTTTTTATCTTTTAATAATATGTATTAAATGGTATTGCGCATTAAAAATCAAATCATAATTCATTTGGTACTAGGGAAAAAATCCGAAATTTGACTACATTTGTGGAATATCTGTAATTTTGAATATCATGCGGCAACTAAAAATATTGTTTAATTTCTAAAAGCGTTTTAAAATTATATTTGAGTATACTAGATTGGGACTATTTCGCACTATAGCGATTTATATGATTGTACTTTATCATGCGCTTAGAAAACATCGGTACAATTCCGTCCATTATCTGCAAATAAAAATAATTGTATGTTTTCACAATTGTTTTGCACTATCTTTGAATGTAACAAGGGCAATTGTTCAGACTTATGAGTCTTCGATTAAAATCATTTCTGTAATTTCGGTCCACTCTAGCGTCGTTCATTTGGGTCTTTTGTAAAAAAAAAAAAAAAAAAACTAACATTCGCTTGGCATTTCCTAGTTTCCGGATATGCCCCGTGCAACTTCTTATTTTGCGGTAGCATATCTGACTAGAGATGAAGCAATTTGTGGATGATCGCTGCGTCACAATAAAACAGAATTGGGCACTCAACAGCATACTGAAATGGGTCTTTAAAAATTGTTTTTGACAGTGGTAAAATCTCCGAGACAAGGGTTTGGTATTTGAAAGCGAGTGATTTGAAGAGGGAGTAAAGTGATAAGGTGACGAGTTTATCCTTACTTAATTATTTTTTGTTATGATACATTAATAACAATATCTGAAACTTTTGCTTCTCACTCCGTATATTTAGATAACTGTTTGGAAATATTTCTTTGGAATTTTAAAACATTGTACGTGAATTTAATTTTGATGGAAGAAACAAATCGCCCATTCAATTAATATTTTAATTATAAGAATTTGGACGTTTAATTACTTTCTGCTAAGGATCCATATAATGAACATAAAAGCAATAATTATATAACAACAATAACAATATTTATAGATAATTATATCTTTTATAAATTTGTTTCAATTATATATACTCTATGAAAATACAAACATAACGATAAAGAGTATGGTTAATTTTTTAACAATTGTTAAATGTAATAATACTTGAGACTTTTAAGTATTTGGGAACAAATATTCTTTAAATGTCATTTAGAATAACATACATTCAGATTATGGGTATACACGAGGAATTTCAAATCAATGTTTGAAGTAGAAACATTTACAAATCTTCCTATAAAAGTCAGCAGTGTTCTTCCTCTGATTAATAGCTGTCAGGAATGTTTCTCCGTTAATCGATACAGCCTATATTTCAAGTGCATACTTATATTTAAGTATGTCGTAAATGATATGAGTGGTTTTGTAATCAAAATACTGCTATAATTCAGATTTACGGAAATCAATGAATACCAAGGAATATAGTTTAACTGTGTGTATATTAATACAATTATTACTTGCGACAAAACCAACTGAACATAAAAGATGTATTTGGAAAACTGCAAACTTTCGGTAACTTACATAGTTCTCTATTAATAATAAAAAACTATATTGTTGTATTAAACCAAAAAAATTCAGATCTGCCAAGCAATTTAAATCAACTGGTTCCTACAATTAAAGTTGAAAATTACATGCATATTCCTTTATATATTCAATAATAAAAATAATCTACATTGATGTTTAAAGTGTATTCTGTTTTTATAGAAACTATCTTAGAAATGCATCGTGCGTATGAAAACAAACCAGAGTAATTCGCCAGACTGATTCAAAACTGAGTAATTAGCTAATACTCTACAGTGCGTTAGAGTAAGCCATGATGGGAGTATATATTTATTTATTTTCTACATATGTAAAGATTTAAAATATTTGCGTGTATTTGGTGTTAACATCTGCTAAAAGGATGAAAGCAAACTATCAAGAACATGATGACATCAAGAACATGGTTGTATACGTAATATCAAGAACATGGTTGTATACGTAATATCAAGAACATGGTTGTATACGTAATATCAAGAACATGGTTGTATACGTAATATCCAGAACATGGTTGTATAGTGCACATAATGAAGTATATGAAGGTGTATATTTTATTTCTGGGATATAGCTTAAATCTCAACTTTAAAATCTCTGTAAGACAGGAGTTCTTAACATATCGGCGGCGACCCAGACATGGATCACCGTGACTTGTGGGATAGGTCACCGCGACACAGCTGCTAAAGAAAAACAATAACATCGATGGTCGCCAGGATGAACTTATTGAAGTTCAAATGATGAAATTCTGTGTCATTGTTTTCAAGAGTTTCTGTGTCATTGCCAAGAGGCTCTATATTTCGCACTGGATAAAACTTAAAAAAGCTTATACTAGGGAGCAAAAATTACGAAAATTACAGTTTTCGAATGCGGGTTCATGTAAATATGGCTTTATTGCGCTTAAAGTACTGAAAGCTAAGATAAAAAGCCGACAATAACCAAAACGCAAAATGAGATGCAACCATTGCAAGACATGACCATAGTACTCTTGCTAGGGCGAGGTCTAAATATGGCCAATTGTCTCAATATTTTACTTTTTTTAAATATACATCTTTATAATTATTAAATGTCATTTGTTTTAATAATATACAAATACTTTTATTTTCTAAACATTCTCTTTATTTTATGCTCTTTTAGTTTAATCTTAATCATTCATAATTCATTAAAAATTAACATTGCATTTGAAAATGATTCTTTATGATGCAAATTAAAAAATCTAATAAATCTTGATAGAAAACATTACAAGATATATAAAAATTATGACACTATTTTATTATGTGTTATTAAATTATTGCTCTTTTACTGCAATCATGCCGCTTAGTCAAGTCCAGGAGTTGGTTTTGGGTCATGGGAAGAAAGGTTACGAACCCCTCATAAAATGTAAGCTCTTTATAAGACATATAATATCCTATAAAATTATATAGTTTACTATAGACTAATCTTTAAACAACTATAAAGATCAATCATGCATAAAGCATTGATTATGAAACACTTTCCAACTTCAACGCATTTTTATACAAACATCTCTAAAATGCGATACATTCCTCGGTAATATTTTTAAATTATCACACTACTACATTAATTTATTATATTTGAAAACTTCATCGAAGAAAATGAACTCCATTCAAATGACGGCATTGAAATATAAATTGCCTGGTTTAAACAATTAAATAATTTTTATTTAAAAACTACCTAACATATTTTACTGAATTTTTTTTATATATTTTATGGGATTTGAATATTTCCTAAAATTTTTTAAGCAATTTGTGAATTTTAAATTCGCTTAAAAAATGTTTGAATGACTAGGTCCCATAGGGTTCAATGTAATTCATTTTTTCAACCCGGGTTCAGTAAAAAACTAATTGGGTGATATTATTCATATATTCCCATAAGTCCCACAGACCGTCTGAAAAACATACTAAAATTTCATTTTGATAAAGCCATTTTTACGGCAGTTATCGTGCTAACGGACAGACAGAATGAACAAAGTCATAAACACTTTCAACTATGTTGTAAAGTGTTAATAAAAAGAAATATTTCGTAAAGTTTCCATATTCTTATAAATACTCTGAAACTTCCAATATATTTTTTGCCCATACATTAACAAGTAAACATATTGTGTAATAACATTAATACGCACTGCTGAAATATCAAAAATCGGATATCAGGGAATAGCTCTTAAAAGAGTGAAACCGGCCTATAGATATTGCTATCAATATACAGAAAATGATCCTGAGAATAAAACATGTATCTTGTGGCATTATATATCTAAAAATAATTGAGATATTTTATTTAGCGATCAAACCAAGTAAAACATATTTTACGGAAATCGATTGAGTCTATCATCCACGGCACATCTACTTTGTATTAAAGAAATAAATGATGCATTAAAATGTAATGAATAGTAGCGATCCAATCTAATATTTTATGATCATTTTCTAGTGTAGATAAAAACACATGCAACATTTCTAAAACATTTAATATATTAGTATCACACAAATAACAGCAATACACGGTTTTAATTTAAATATTATAATATAAATTTATATTTCTGGTACTAATTAATCTATTTCTTTGTGTTTTGTCGATTTTCGAAAAAATATGTTTTGAAAAATGGATGGCTTTTCTTTAATATGATCACCATGAACATCAAGGGATTGTCCATTAAAATTACCATTGACCTATTTTATTCAAATTTCCCAATTTGGTCTGAAGATCTCGTAGTACATAATCATTGCCAAATCGACAGAGCCACATAGATATATTATATCATTGAAGCTATTATTGAATCGTATTCAGGTCTGCTCCAAATTCATCAAATTACGAGACTCGGGCATATGGACCTTCACAGCACTTTCCTTTAACAAATACTATGTATTGTAGGAAGAGGAAAATCGAACTGGATTAATGTGTATCTCTTAATATGTATGGATGGTGACATGGAATCAGAGAACTCAGGAACAAAAGGTATTGCTTATGTTGCTTAATTCTATTTGAGACTAGCAATTTTAACTTTGCCCTTATTCCATGATAATAAAGACGCTAAGCCGATAGAAATATATTTAAACTATGCAAAGGTTACATTGGTTTATCTAAGAACATTATTCTATGATTAAGAATAACAACGACATTTGAAGATATATAATCACATTATTTATTTAGGAAAGGCTTTTAAATGGTCAAAACGCTTTGTATAAAACATCATGAAAATTTAAAATTTTTATAAAACTTTATAACATTTTTTAAAGATTTATTAGACGCTTGGATAAAAGAATGTATTTCTAAAGAATGGCGTTATTTCAATGTAAATCCAGTAAATAAAAAATAATTTGCTCTGTTATTTTAGTTTTGAAATTATTATCTATTCATACAAATGTATTTTAAGCCATATATCATACTATTGAAACCTGTCTTCATAATAATCTATATGCATTTCCATATGATGTTTCGTAGTCTGTAAGTCGGTTTGTCTACCTGTTAATTTATTCACGACGTTGCTTAATATCTACCGCGCTTACAGGTCTGAGATTTTTTGCACAGTAACACCTGTATCGGAACAAATTCGCCTCGAAGGCTTTTTAAAATTTTGAATTATATTGATATATATATAGGGTGTCCTAAAATCATTGACCTCGGCCTTTATTTCTTAAATATTGATCTTAGACATATATAATAAATTACAAATTTGGTAAAAAAAAGGTATAGAATTTTATGAAATCGATATAAATTTTTAGGGGATTAAATTTGAAGAAATACGAAATTTAATCCTTTATACAGCTCCCGTATAATAACATGTCCAATGAGTAAAATGTGATCCATACACTAATAAGATGATGTACAAAATTTCAGCATTTTATCATAAAATGTCCCAGATATATGTTTAAACAAAGTTGGTGAGGGATTAATCGCAAATTAAAACGTAAATGTTTACAAGAGTGTAAATAACGCAACATAGAAATGCACCATGGACTTGTTATCAGGCGAATGCTGTTCTGTATTGGCATGGATGGAAAACATTTTGAACATGCTTTGTAATCTTTGTGCAAAATTATTATTTCTACACAGTGTAGATACCTTTGTACCAATAAATAGCAAAAGTATTATTTATTTATGTAGTCATTGTTTTCTTTCGTAATTTGTGTATGACTACTGAAACGCGATCTGCCGATCATGAGTTTTCCCTTCTGAGAACCGATGTCGATACATCGAAAAGTGGTTTAACTCAGCATTTTAGTCTGTTCATATCTCTGGGACATTTTATGATAAAATACTAAAATTTTGTCCATCATCTTATTAGTGTATGGGGCATATTTTACTCATTGGAAATGTTTTTGTACGGGGCCGTATAAAAATTTTAATTTTGTATTTCTTAAAATTTAATTCCCTTGAAAATTTTAATCGATTTCATAAAATTATGTACCTTTTTTTTTACGCAACTGTGTAATTTATTATATATGTCTACGATCAATATTTAAGGAGTAAAAGCCGAGGTCAATGTCTTTGGGACACCCTGTATAGTCACGATATGACAGCTACCTGTATGATCTAAAACCTGCCTTAATGATCTACTGCTACGTTCTTCTGCTGCATTATTTGATCTCTTCTGATTTTTTATTTTTATTTTGTATATACATATATATATATATATATAAATTATATGTATATATATATATATATATATATATTGTATGTATGTATATATATATTGTTTTTATATATATATATATATATATATATATATATATATATATACAGCGTGTCCTAAAAATATTGACCTCGGCTTTTATTCCTTAAATATTAATCTTAGACATATTTAATAAATTACAAAGTTGCCCCAAAAAGGTACAGAATTTTATGAAATCGATAAAAATTTTCAGGGAATTAAATTTGAAGGAATGCAAAATTTATATTTTTATACGGCTCCCGTATAAAAATATAAAACAGTTCAAATAAGTAAAATGTGCACCATACACTAATAAGGAAATGAAAAAAAATCAGCATTTTATCATAAAAAGTCCCAGAGATGTGTTTAACATTTTCCTTACGGGTGGGACAGAGTCAATGCCAAACGAAGACCCCCCCCCAAAAAAAACAGATATTTGACTACCCTAGCCTAAACAGTCCGATCCCCCTTTGCAGGCATTGGCGTCCCACCCATAAGCAAAAGTTTAAACAAAGTTGGTGAGGGATTAATCACAAATTAAGATGTAAATATTTACAGCAAGATTGCAAATGCCCCAACGCAGAAATGCATCATAGGCAAATAATATCTGCTTCTTATCTTTAATGAATATTTGGCATGGATGGAAAACAGTTTGATCAAGATTTGTAATATTTGTGTAAAGTTATTATGTCTAAACAGTGTACATATACTTTTGCACCAATAAATAGCAAAATTATTATTTATTTATGTAATCATTGTTTTCTTTTGAAATTTGTGCATGATCCCTGAAATGCGATCTGACGACATCATTTTTCCCCTCTGAGAACCCATGTTGATGCATCGAAAAGTGGTTTAAGTCAGCATTTTTCTATTTTCTATTTTCATATTTCTGGGACTTTTTAAGATAAAATGCTGAAATTTTATACATCGACCTCAATATTTAAGGAATAAAAGCCGAGGTCAAAGTTTTTGGGATACCATGTATATATATATATATATATATATATATATATATATATATACTTCGCTTCTTACTCACTGCTCTCGCAGGGCTCGCTTCATATCTATCTTTGTTCTAAGTGTAACTTTCCAAAATATATTCTCTATCTTTGATTATTTTACCCTATTTACAGGAGGGAAAAACAGGAATCTTTTCATCCCAGGATATTCTATAAATGTTTTAAATATATTTTGTAAATGTACCAAATTTCATATTTTTGTATTTTATAGTTTTTACTGTATGAGACAGAGAAATGGCTAGCCGTGCCGATACGTAAAACAAAGTTCACTTCAGAAGTGCACAAAAAAATAAAAATGTTCAAAACTACATTGAAATTAAAAAAGGGGCTCTGCCCTGCAAAAATTCACCCATGTATGTACCTGACTGCAAAAATTAGTGGTCTTGATATTGTTAGTCTATCCCGGAAGCGAAATCGAAGCTCAAATATTTTGTCTTTGATTTTAACATTACATATTTCTTAAACTACAATATATATCAAAAATGGTTTATTTCAGAATATTCTCCAAAGCTTTTTCTACAAATATACCAAATTTTATATTTTTATATGCAAATGTTTTTGCGATACGAAGCAAAGAATCTCGAGAAACGAGAAATTTGTCCAGATACATCGGGCAGATAGACGGACATCATTCAAAAATACACTGGCTTCCAAAAGCTAAGGAAGGTAGCAAATACTTATATTTTTACGGATTAAGGAAAACAAGAATTATGTATCAAGATGAAAAAAATATTTACTTTTCGTAAGTTATATGATGACGTCATATTTCGGTCATTAACGAAATGATGTTTAAAGACAAACAAAACTTAGATTAATATGGTACGTGAGCACACCGAAACTTCATACAAACTTTACAAAGATTCTCCATGCGTTAAATGAGGTGATCAGCCATCGCAGATGCGAGCAATGGCCAGTCCCTCCAAAAAGCAGTTCTTAACTCTCTGAGACTGGCTGGAGGAGGTAAACGTGCAGAGATAGTACGCCCGAGGGCATCCTAAAGGTTTTCAATGGGATTATGGTCGGGTGAATAAGCCGACTACTCAATTCGGGAAATGCACCCACTTTCCAGGTATTCGTCAACGATGTTAGCTCGATGGGGATGGGTATTATCGTCCATAAAGGGGAAATCGGGACCAACTGCTGCAGAGTATAGTCTCGCAATGGGGTTCAGGACTTCATCTCGATACCGCCCAGCCGGCACAGTACAGCCTTTAAACATGTCCAGCTCTGTGCGATATCCCATTGAAATTCCAGCCCACACCATGACGCTGCCACCTCTGAATGCGTGATGTTCGATGATGTTCATGGCCGGATAGCGTGTGTCTCGTTTTCGCCAGATCCTTACCCGTTTATCATCTGATTCCAGGGCAAATCTGCACTCGTCCGTGAACAGGACATTGCACCAATCTGAGGCAGTCCAATCGACATGCTGTCGATACCACTTTAATATTGCCCTTTGGGCTTGGAAGGTTTGTGGAACACAAAAATGTGGTACTTGGGCATTTAACCCCTTCACGTGGAGCCTTCGGCGCACAATACCGGCAGATATTGTCTTACCAAACGCCGCTGCAACCATGGACACAGCGGTTGTGGAGTTTGCTCGTTCATCCCGCTTGGCACTGATCATCAGAGGGTGGATGGTAACCCTTGAATGGCCGGATACAGGTTTCCGGACAACTGTTTGACTTGTTTGTAATTGTTTCCATGATCGAGAAATTACCGAATAATCAACGCCAAAGAAAATAGCGACATATTTGACTGACTGTCTGTCCTGCTTCAATGCGGCCGAGGCACGACAGGGCTCACTATCTGTCATTCGTCTTCTGTCAGCCTTAGAAACACGAATATCATCAAAAATATTCCTACAAAAGTTATAAACACATCGCATCAGCATTTAAATGGACCTCCTCAAACCCTTCAAAATGCCAGGATCTTTAGTGACTGCCTAATTAGCATATATGCGGACAGTCAATCGTGACAGGCTGTAACATACGATATTTGCATACTACCATATACATCCTCAGCGATTTTCAGCCACTAAAATTCAAATACTCTTTCGAAAAATAAGAATTTGCATTGCGAGCTTAACTTTTGTAAGTCAGTGTATAATATATATATATATATATATATATATATATATATATATATTATACGCTGACTTCCATATATATATATATATATATATATATATATTATACGCTGACTTCCATATATATATATATATATATATATATTATACACTGACGTTTACTTACAGGCCTGGCATCGCCTGGCAATTCATTCTACTAAATAATAAAGGTGGCTCACATTTTCACCCGACTTCATATTTTCAAAAGAGTAGCTTTAAAGTTGAATACGTTTTCCACAACCAATGCAAAGTGCAAATATGGAACAATTTTCTCTACAGTGTACAACATAAAATAAGTACGCATAAAGAATAATGCAGATAAAGTATTCTTGTCGAAATGAGTTGTGCTATAAAAATGTTTATCGCTTCTTTCTATCAAATCGGTGAAGGAATATTCTCTCTGTTAAAATGGCGTAATACTTAAATTTGAAGTGAAAGTTTTAAATTCGGAAAAAAGGATTATAATTTAAAAAGAACAACGGAACTACGTTGTATAAATTAAAATTTCTATTATATTTTTATATTGCTTCACATCTGTTGCTAAATGCAAATTTAGATTGATCACACGTTTAATGATATCTTGTATAATACAGGAAAATGTCTGTAATGTGTGCTTGTTAGAAGTCTGTAGCAGAATATTTAGGGACTTGAAATTTGGTACACAGGTACTTCAAGACCCGGATAGGTGCACCTCGAAGTTTTTTCTTTATGTTGAATTTGTGTAATAATTTTATGTTTCAGCCCGAGTTATAACGTTTTTCAGCAATATTCACACCCATGTGTTTTATAGCAGCATGAAATATTATAACGGAATTTCTGTTTTGACAGCATATAAAGGATCAAAAAAATACCTTTTAATAAAATTTTGGACGGAATCCATACGATTAATAGATTCATTTTAATGAATTTGAAACTACATAAATATTTTTCGTGTATTTTAAAATTCCCCGATTTTTAAACTACAATTATAAAAAACGATGTTTCTTCTAACTTTTATACTTTAAACGCTGCTCTTATATATATCAGAGGCTTTTATTTCATAAGGTAGCGTTGATTATTGAAAATTTTTATATCCCAGCCATGCATTAGTACTTTTGCGTTTCCCATTACTAAATTAGCCATTTTACCGTAGCTGTTCTAGCTACTGAGGCCACTCCCGCGTTTGAGGGAACTAACCGAACTCAGAAATTCGCACAGGGATTCTCTATGTTTTCCAGTGTAGTTTTTATCAGTTTGAACTTTTTAGTTTGAATTAAAATTCCCGGACATCTTGGGTACACTTTGTAGTTAAAATATATTATGTTAAAAGAACTGTATGTTTAAAAATAATTAACTTTTAAACATATTTAAATTAGTTTTCACTTTTATGTAGTAAAATAAAATTTCAATTTTGTAAGTGATTGACAGTTCACTGGGAATGGGCAAAAATAATAAATAAAAAATAATAAATAAATTGACAAAATATTTAGATTTTTATTAGATACTATTTTAAAAGTACCTCCTAGGACTATAATAAAAATTAAATATATTTCTAGAACATAACTTCCACTGAGCACAACTTGAATTCACAGAGCAAAACATGAAATTCACTGAGCACAACTTGAATTTCATACACTCATCTTTGAACAATATGTTCAGAAAAAATACTTTATCACTTCACTTTCCTTTAATCTCGGAAGACCTACATTTTTTTATCTGATTTGAGTAATGTAAATGAAGTAAAACTATATCTCTCGATATATAGACTTATAATTTTCGATAGTAAACTGTATTGATTTCTAGTAAAACGTAAAAGTCGTCGATATTACGAAGCATAGGTGTTTAAAGTTCAGACATCTAGAAAGGTTTTTGCTACCAATCCAGATATAGGCTATTCCTTGTTGAAGAGCGCAAATGAAGTGTAAAACAAGCCAAGCCAGCAAGAATAATAAATAGTAAAGTATTTCTATTATACTCAAAAGTGGGGTCCAAAATGTATTATCGTTTACGGACAGAAAGCATTATTATCTCGGGTCAAGAGCAATTTTTGTAATATTGTTGCATGCCTTCTCGTATTATACTGTAAGAGTCTGCCCCCACCTTTTTCTTAAACTGTACGAGTTTTGAATATAATTGATGATTATTGTATTATATTAACTAAATGTTTAATTTATAAGTATTTGTATAACAGGGTGAACAATCAGCGTCAAATTATGGTATGAATTTGGAATGTTGATATAAAGTATTGGGATTAAGAGTGGATTTCAAACAAAAATTGAAAAAAAAAAGTTTTTTTTAAATTTACCAAAAATAAATCCATTTGATGTATATGGAAGTTGTGCTGCATCAGATTTTTATCCTGTCAGTCACGGATTTATTTTAACAATCTTTTGTGCCTGGACGTAAAGCGGATTTTTATCGTGCCGTATCTTAAATCACGGAAGAAAGGAATTTAACAAAAAATACACGAGGATTTAACATTTTCGAAAGATTTTTGTCAAAATATGCAATATGAATAAATTTAGTTCACCTTGAGATTTAAATCCATATTTAGGCATCTTGAAAGCATTTGTTCTTCATAACCGAGGACATGTTTATGAAATAATGATTTATTTTGAGCTTTTGGAAAGCACGTATATAAATTTAAATATATCATTACATACATGTTATTTATAAAGCGATTTTAACGGTTTAGTTTTTACTGTTTTTGTTTAGGACGTTCCATATTTATAGATATATGATTTAAAATAAAATACAAAAATGTGAATAAATTATTATACATGAACTAAAAAAATTATCTGAGATATTTTTCTTGAATAAAAATGTAGAAATACATGTTGTTTTCCGTAAAAAGCTCAATTATTTTCGGATTGAGAATAATACTCTGAGCAAAGTAAAAGGTTTCTTACAGCCTAAAACACAGATATTCCACCCGTATGGGCGTCACGTGATCTGAATGGACCATTTATAGCTTAAGAGCTCTCCGGTTTTCTGACGCATACGAACTAAGATTCCATTTTTGGTACGGTTTGCAAGTTATGTATATATTCTCGTAATAGCTTGGGGTTAAATTTAAACTTTTAATTTCTGTCAAATTTGTCCTGATGTGAATAAATAAAACTGAAACAATCCATTCAAAACAAATGCAAGAGATGCAAGCATCTGCGGAAGAAAATATTCTTGTAAAAATACTAAATGTAGCACTGAGACTTTATGTTTCCTACAGGATAGCAGGGTGAATATTTATTTCAGTATTATAAGCAATTAGATTTATAACTAGTGTACTCTGTGCTTTATTATATGCTCCCTTTGTTAAGGTTTAAATTTTAAAATTTAAAAGTTGTAAATAGCATTTTAATTTTAGAACGACATTTGATATTTACATAAAATATACCACATACGATTTGATGGCAGCAAATGGCAAGCCACAGTGAGCTACCAGAATTGGATGATCCAAAGTGGGTGACCGACATTTTCATTGTTACTGAGATTTCAGTTACCAGTAAAATTCTCTCATTGAGTATTAAACAATGATATATTGGAATTCAACTTGAATACCAAAATTAAAAAAAATAGTTTTAAAAGTACTAATTACAAGAACTAACAAATCCGAAACACTCAATTTGAAAGTAAAGTTACATATTTATTTCCTAAAATTAAACATACAGATAAGCAAATCATTGGGAAAAATTTGATGCGAAGCTAGAACGTCAATTTCTGACTTCAAATAAATTAAATTACCTCTTTAATACTTAGTGTAGGCTCTTTTGGTATAAACAGTTTCAGTAAGGCTTGGCATAGAGTCAATTTGATCTTGGTAATCATTTTGTGTAGCATTGTCTAATTCCTTCGACTAGAAGACAGAGTTTACCAGTTTGGAACGTCAGAATTAACTGATACACGCCATTACAACCATATATGTTCTATATCTATATGATTCAAATCTGGATATTAAGGATGCCACTCAAGAACACAAATGTTACTATCTTGAATCTACTCAGCTGCCAGCATTGAGGTAAGCTTTGGATCGTTAAGATGATAATACAAAATTTATCTCTTATACCAGTTCAATGTTGGATAAAAATTATTGCCCAGTTTTCTGTGTCGGGCCGGTCTCGGTCATCCTGTTAGTAATTATACTCATTATTCCTGGTCCAAACATTGTAATGCTTCTCCATAGAATTATGCTTCTACCTCTAAATTTCAATCTAGTTTTACAAAAGCATTAATTAATTATATTTTCCTGGTTTATTTCAAGTCCAAACACGTCTATCACATTCAACTTAATTAATTTTTGCCCCGCCTGATAATGTTACATGCTAATCAGCAATAGGCCAATGGTGGCATATTTTTGAGAAATTCAGTCAAAGATGCATATGACATCTAGACAGTTTAGGGTTTGTATCATCCTCCTGGATATCACACTGCTTTCGATTAACTACCTCTAAACTGTTTGACGCACTAAAGTCGACTTATAGGTTTCTCTGCAACAGTTTTCAGCCGTTTGAAAATCAATCGCACAGCATGTGGTTTATTACACAAATGTAAAACATACTTCGACCACTTTTTTATCTCCTGTGATTTGAAAGGTTAGAAACCTTAATTTTAGAAACTGTTCAATTTCCAACACCAACTTTTTAATACTTAAACCTTCTTTAAGAATGATTAATATGTTCCTTTTTTCTTCTGTCAATCGGATGCATGTTATCGAACATGGCTCTAACAAATAATCACTTATGATTTATTTTCATTGTAGCTGCCATTTAAAACATTTTCCTTTTTAATATGCAAGTGAAAATTTACTCTGTTGTATGTGTCTAATTGTTAGGATAAAAGTCATATTTTTACTTTAATTAATTTACTTTTTTAACATTGATTTAATTGCAACCCAAGTAGAATATAATACAAACAACAGCTTTAAAATAAATAACTGACATATAACATCCTAACATTTTTACAGTTTCGTTAACAAAATTTGCTGGGTGTTTTTTGAAAAGTGAAAAGGAGGATTTTGGAAGTCACTCTAAAAATTGAATCTTCAGTCAAAAGAACAAAAGGCGCATGTCTCGCCATCGCAAAGACTCATGTAAATGATATCAAAAATTTGAAGATTAAATTTAAACGCTTAGAATTTTAAATGCCAACTTCAAGCCTATAATGTAAACAATTTTAAAAAATATGTTCAAATTGTAATCAGCAGAATACACTTCTCAGTATATAACGGAATGTATTAACACCAAACCGAATTCCGAAGCAGTTTATAAAAAGTTTCGTCCTCAATAAAAGTCCTTAAATGCAATAAATAACGCATTCTCTATGAATGTGATTAAGATTCCAGGTAACTTCAAAATATAAGTAATTGACTTTTAATATGGCGCAGACCTTAAAACTGACGTTCAGTAATAATATTTGCAGTACAGTAAAGAGTACAGAAAACCAGTAGAATTGGTTTTCAGTTTTTTACTTAATAATATTTCCCTCATATATTGCTTCTGAATTCAAGAATGAAAGTGGTATATCCTATACTACTTTTCTATTGAATGGTCTGCGACGTGAATCGAATTTCCAAACAGGCCATCGATACCCCCGACGTGAATCGAATTTCCAAACAGGCCATCGATACCCCAATGAGTAAGCACCTCTTATATAGATAATGCTCATTGATGACTGGTATGGATTCATAAAGAAGTGCCAGACGACATTTAAAACTGCACCAAGCAACACTTGAAATAGTAAACAACACAGAGGCAAATTAAAGCTAACTAGTTCAGCTGACCTGGGTCCCTGCACAGGCATAAGTAGAAGGTAATGAGTGTGTGGACTAGATAACAATGCACACAGCATAACATCTTGAAAAGACAATTTATACCGGTATTAATCCCTCGATACCAAGTCTTAAGACGGATCTACAACCACACATGGTGAAAAAGTGGCAAGTATGCTAGAAGGCTTCTGATAACGGCCGTAAAAAGAACCCATTTACATATGTCACGATTGACATATAACATACGAACATAGAAATAACAATGCTATTCACACTTTACGATCCTTTTCAATTCTACCTGTATTACATATGTAAGAGCACCAACAACATTTGTGTCCGTGGGAATGTCAGTACTCCACTCCACTACATAGCACATCATCTTCTGATGTACATACACCATGTTAGAGCTCTAACAACATACATTAAAGACCTCTGAATATACAGAGTTCTAAAAAATTCAACAATAAAGGCAAGAACTATGACAGTCATCTAATACCCGGAGGAAAACTAATTTCAACCCATTAGTATAGCACAACACCACATAGCAACCATATCACAATCGCATAAATCTATGAAACATAAGCAGATAAATGTAGAACCTAATCTCCAATTCACTTGGTCTTAGACATAGAGAGATCATAATGCCAATCGACCATTAAGCTAGACTACAATAAACTGATTTGTGTGGAATTCACAACTTCGGATCTAGTGTCGATATGGACTTGAATGATTGAATATGGACATCATTTTAACTAATGCACTAAACATAAAACGAACTCTAAATCTGAATGGTAGCACACCATTTGCAATATGGTGTATCTTTTATAAATTTATTGTTTAACGCTGAGATCTATAAAGTTGTGATATGTGTTTTAGATACGGTTCTAGATACTGATTTAATTAAATACAGAAATTTAGAATTTGTAGGAATAGTCAAGAATTGGGTGCTTCAAAAATATCGCTTTGGTATTATAACAAGCGTCATCAGTTTTACATATTTTTGCAGCAGAAAAACATTCTCTTATAGTTTTCATTTCAATGTTCAAAAGAATGTGTTGCTAATAAAGTTTCCAGAAATAAAATAAATTTACGTAAATTCAATTTCTCATTATAAATGCACATATTTTAGTAGTTGCTCCAGACGCAGACGTTGTTTTAACAAGGGGAAATTCTAGCTCTTTAGAAGAACTATTGTGCAAATTTGAATGTTTGATGCGTGTATGTACTTCACTTAAAAAATTTTTTTTTTTTTAATTTACATCACGTTCTTGTATTGGAACTGAATGACAAATGAAATTCTTGTTTTAATTTCGTAGAAGTATTTGTCTGGAAAAAGCTCGGTAATTATATTTTTGAATTCGTGGATATAAATTAAAATTAAAATTTTGCTTATTATATAGCAAACATTAAAAATGTGAAAATAAAATAACTCGCTACTTCAGAAAAATATAGTTGACTAAAATTATCAACCGGGTTCGCAGATAAAATACAACTATTTTTGTCAGAACACATAAAATAGAGCAACCATACTTATTAAAACATACCAGTCAAAAGTATTTCACTGCTTTTGTATAACCGTTATTCACGACTGATCTAGTTAATTTTGAGCTGCTGTTTCATCGTGTTCTTTTCGTGTTTTCATCGTGTTTTTTTCATCGTGTTCTTATCATCGTGAAGAAATATGTTGGCAATTGCTTCCAAAACTGGTTAATACTCCAAATCCGCAGAAACACTTCCGGCGGCCAGAACTTTCTTGGTGAAACAGATCAAACAATCTACATCCTATGCGAATTAAAAGCATGCTGTAACCGGAAAATAGGGATCACAAACCCTCTTGGCATTTTGTAATTTTCTGGTTTTGATTCTTTGTTCCATATGGTTATATATTTGGCAATCTTATAGAAAATGCAACTTAGCGCATCTCTTTATTATATTGCATGTATTTTAAATCTGTATATTTTTACGTTTCCATCTTTAGACTTTAGACTAGGGGACTGTCAAAATAGCAGTATTGCGCTATAGACAATCTTTTAAAATAATAATATTCGAATTACTATTGGGATATGTTGGATGGCACAGTTAGGCTAATGGGATGTGGACTCGTTTTCGGTGGCTTCGTGTAGGAGGTAGATTGTTTGATCTGTTACACCAAGTAATTACTGGCCCCAAGGAGTGTTTCCGCGGATTAAAAGCATGCTGTAACGGGGGATTAGGGGTCACAACCCCCTTGCCATTTTGTACTTATTTTGTTTTGATTATTTGCTCCATATGGTTACATATACATGGAGCAAAGCATCAAAACAAGATCAATATTAGGAGAATAAATGAATTAAAACTACATAAAATATGGTATTTAATTCGGAATTGCACACTCATCATTGTAGCCATATAATCCGAATTATAACTGAAATAATATTCAGTTTCTGACAATGATAGCATATTACTTTAAACCCAAATGAATGTGTCTACTTTCTAATTTACGGAAAAGTAATAAAATCCAAATAATTAAAATTCAGAAATATAAACTAACTTGTGCAGTCACCATATACACGGTGTCAAAAGAAGTTTGCAAATAAAAATTATTTTAAAATGCATATTAATTAAATTTAGATTGAGATAACACAATCTGAATTCACCTCCGCTGATATTTATTTTTTTCCGACGTTAAGTAGCGACAAAAAATAGCATCGAGAATAAATTAAAACTGGAATCTCTACTAATTACCGGAGTAATTTGTTCTTTATAACAAGAGATGAATTTAAGCAGAAATATGCACCTTAATAATGATTAAATTAATCTGACGGAGCTGCAAGAAAATTATATAAATTAGTAACTATCGTAACTATCCTATTAGTAGGTTCAATAATAAGATTTAAGTCAAAAAAATTAATGTTATTACTAATAGTGGAATTAGTTCCAAATTATCCAGAGAGAAATCTATATCTAGACACAATTGTCTGTAAAGACCAAACAAATCAGATCATCAACAAACATATCTGTAAAATGTACGATCTGTGGAAGTAAAAGATTTTTCATATATATATATATATATATATATATATATATATATATCCAAATATATAAATTTATCGACATCTCCTTAAACAGCCTACAGAAAATATACCCTAAGGTGCGATGCAGCTCTTCCAAGTACATTTATATATAACATAAAGAGAAGAAAGAACGACAATGCTTGGTCGAAAGTGCTTGTCTGAAATGGTCCTGTTTGAAACAGTATTATATGACGGAACCAATTTTTACAAACAACGCTATGGAATACCAATGGGAGGGGCTTGCTCTTCTGATCTAACAGATATCTACTTAAAGAAATATGAAGAAGGAACTAATTTATTAAATCGAATAATCTTTATTCGATATGTGGATGACATTTTGTGTGCTTATTACGATGATCAATATAATATGGACTTTACTTTTTATCCAACCAACTTAACATTGACTGAAACAGCAAGTAATTCTGATCAAAGCATTTATTTCCTGGACTTAACTGCATACAAACAATCAAATGGATACGTTGGGTTTCGTCTTTATGATAAAAGAAAAGATTTCAATTTTAAAATAATTATATTGTGAAATGGAATACAAGTTTACATCGTAATATATTCAGAAACATTTTATTAAACTTTTTAATCAGAAGTAAACGAATAAATAGCAATATAATATATCGTTATGCAAGCGATATTTACTTCCTGAATGAGGCAATTGCGAAGGGTTACCCTTTGCGTTTTCTTAGCAACATCATCAGAAAATTTTACAACATAACCGTAACGGAAGGTTACAATTTATATCTAAATAAAATAACACTTGCAGTTTAAACAGATGGAGATATGCGACTACCAGGGACGTATCGGTTGCGACGTTAAAGGGTGTTTAGTTTTGGCTCTGTGGGAGTTGTTTCTATAACTGTATGATAGCTAGGATGGTAATGTGAATGCGAGGTCAGTTCGTATTGTTATCCCTTTGATATTGGATATTATATGTTGTATTTTGTATTGATGTAGTTAACACTGTATCTTGAAATTTCATTTATTGTAGTTGAGTCTATTTGGGTCTTTCCACTTTTGATTTTACATATTTCATATTGATGTTCAAATTTTGTGTACTTGGTTTTCGACAGTGTATCCGCTTCCGGGAGTGTTGTCATGACGCTAAGCTGGCTTAACCGGGAAGTGGGGGTCACAATCCCCCCCGGCGAATTTTTGATACATTGTCGTTCTTTCTTCTCTTTATGTTATATATATATGTATATATATATATATATATGTATATATATATATATATATATATATATATATATATATATATATATATATATATATATATATATATATATATATATACGCAGACGGCAGTTCAAGCGAATTTGCATATAATTTTTCTTGTCTTTGAGTTTTGTCTCATTAAGGGCGAGCGTCAGTAAATCTTCTGCTCTATCCGCGCTTTGTTAACTTTCGAGGCACACATTTTTCGCCGAAATTCTGCTCAAACAGCTGCGAAATATTTTCTGATAGATAAAATGCAATGCTTAGATTATATTAAAACTAAATTTATCACCCAATTTTTATTGGGTAATAAATTTGGAAATTTAAATTAAAATAAAACATAGAATATATTTTTTATTTTAATTAAAAATATTTTTGATGTTGCCATCTGTTGTCGTAATTCAATTCATACGGACTATTTTTATTTTTAATGAACATTTTTAAATGCATATTCCTTCTAATACGCTATTAAATACAACAACAGATCATATATAATAATGCCATAATCACGGAAACGTAATTGAACTTGAACTTGAAGGCAAAAGAACTTGAAGACAAAACTGCAGTTTTTAGTGATGTACATTCAGATCCCCTTATCAAATTTATAGCATGAGAAATTACCTTTCCGTGATTGTGGCATTAGTATATATGATCTGTTGTTGTATTTAATACTGTATTTGAAGGAATAGATATTTAAAAATGTTCATAAAAAATAAAAATAATCGGTATGAATTAAATTACAACAACAGATGGCAGCACCAAAAATATTTTGGATTAAAATAAAGTATATATTCTATGTTTTATTGGATAATACATTTAGTTTTAATATAATCTAAGCATTGTATTTTATCTTGCAGAAAATATTTCGCAACTGTTTGAGCAGAATTTTGGCAAAAAATGTGTGCCGCGAAAGTTAACAAAGCGGGGATAGGGCAGAAGATTCACTAATGCTCATCCTTAATATTTGGCATAAAATATTATGCCATGTAAATATACTTACGTGTAGAAATATAGTGGAGATAAATGATGTATATATAGTTATACAGTATAACTAAAATTATAGTGTTAATTGAACAACAAAAACACGTTTAAATTAATTTACGTTGATTACATGAAACAGCTATTTGATTTAATCTGAAAAAAAAGAAAATAAATACTCCGTTAATATCCTGACACAAGAGGTTGTTCCAAAATCCTGTTGCTCTTAGTCAATTTTTATGCTGTTACAGACAAAATTTGTATTTTTGGACATTTCTCAAAATTTCTTTCGTACAGTATCGTATAAAAAAAATTAAATTAAACAAGAAATTTACTAAGGAGTCTTCATATAGTGGCAAGCGGTTTGTATACTTTATTTTCGGCCGAACTAATAAGCAATTACATACTCTTTTGCACTCTTATTTTAGGCAGTCACATGAGTTTTTAGGATAAAACGGAATTGGCATTTCCAAAAGCGGAAATGGAAATATTTAGTGAATCTCTTGGCAAAATTCGATGCTGAATCCACATTAGCCATCATCTATGCACTGTATATAACAAATTCTAATAGCTAAAGGTCGCAATTAATGGTTAATATTTTTATCGGAAGTTACATATCTTGTAACAGAAGTGGGAAATTATCATATATCTTGTAATGCTGAATCTAATCAATCAGTATCTAAGCATTATCTATGGCTAATACTATAAATGCTTCAATGAAGATGTTTAAACCGTATGTGGAAAAGGAATCGGAAATGGAAATATTTAGTGAAATCCCACCTCTTGGCAAAATTCGATGCTGAATCCACATTAGCCATCATCTATGCACTGTATATAATAAATTTTAATAACTAAAGGTCGCAATTAATGGTTAATATTTTTATCGGAAGTTACATATCTTGTAACAGAAGTGGAAAATTATCATATATCTTGTAATGCTGAATCTAATTAATCAGTATCTAAGCATTATCTATGGCTAATACTATAAATGCTTCAATGAAAATGTTTAAACCGTATGTGGAAAAGGAATCGAAAGTGACAAATCTTAGTGAATTATAATACCTCCTCCTGAATTGGATGCTAAATATGCATTTGAATACATCAACTAAGTCGGATATATGCAAACTTATTTACAGGAGACAAAATAAACAAAACCAATTTTTTTTTTGCCGACAGAGACATTTTTTCATGCATTTTCATTTTTTTTAAGTATTCAGAATACTAACAAATGATAAAAGCTACTAAATTGCTTTTGAGCATATTCAGAATGTTTAAAATGATGGGGTTAAAGATTAGTTAGTAAAATGTTGATTGAACTTCTAACATGTTTACGTAATCTGTGTGAAACTGTGAGATGATTTTCAAGAGACAAGTAAGATGGTCATCAGCAAGTCGGATTCTATGATTTTCTATATATCATGGCTAAATATAATTGTTCGCATGAATGTAGATGAAACATTGCCATACATTTTGAGAATTATTGTTTCATCCTTTTTTCATCAAACGTCATATTTATTCATCTTTTCTCATTTTCGAGAATGATGCTTTTCGCCAAGAATTTATTAAATCCAGATTTGCTGTGCGGTCCGTATTTAGCACATCAATGGCCCGTATATTGCCTGCGGACTACAGTTTGTCTATTCCTGATATACATTCTATCTCTAGCAAAACTTTTCAAACAGATGCTTCAAAAAAGGTTTAAAAGGCCAAAACGATGTTATGGCAAACATTTTGTCGCCAATAGTATGAAGTTGGCAGTACAGAACACCATACAGACTCATTATTCATTTCTTATTACGTAATATATATTCGTTAAACTGGATTGAGTAATATATTCATCTATACATACTTTAAATCACATAAAAATTACAATTCACTTTTTTTTTTCATTTGGTGACTAGACTCTTATTTAAATGATACCAACTCACTACTAGGCCACTGTCCTAGAGATGGCTTATTTTATATACACATAGACCAATGGTTTCCAAACTGCAGAACAATCAAAACTTTGAATGATAATTTTCATCTAGAAAAGAGTTTAATTCATTATAATATTTCGACAAATATATTTATAACTACGTAAAGTTAATAATTTTCTTCTAATTAAATAACTATAAGTCAACTAGAATGAAAATTTGGCTTTGTCTGGGGTTGAAGACGCAAACCTCTGAACAAGCACAGACTTCCTAAATAATTCTTACAACACGAATCTATTAAATAAAAATATTCCTCTTTTTCACCCATATTTTGCACATCTTTAAAAATCGTCAACTAAGATAAAATAAAAGAAAATAGTCGCTCGGTTCTGAGCCAAGTATTAGCTTGGGAATAATCGGAATATATGAACACAATCACATGGAAACGTGATTTGACAGAACATAGTATATAATAATAATAACACCATGCATTAGTCAACAAGCTGCAAATAATAAATAAATGTATTATTAAAACTTGCATAGAACTGTTCGATGGAGGTATGCCGATGAGATTAACTCTCAAAAGGATTATATAAATCGTTATATTTTGATACACACTGATCTAGAACCATGTAGTCTCCAGTGAGTCGTAACTGACTTTACTTTTAAAGAAACCATTGTAGATTTTAAAATTGTTTTACAGAATATGCACTTTGGTCCCATATGTGATGAAATTAGTATTGATTATGCATCAACTATATAATTGGCCATAATTAGACAATCATTATAATAGGCCACCATTAGACAACCATTATAATAGGCCACCATTAGACAATCATTATAATTGGCCACCTAATTGCCCACGTAATAATAGACCATCTAATTGAACTAACTATAGTACAACAGCAACATGACCAATACTAACCTAAATCCAATATAAATGTGATATGATTATTGATATATGTTCAAATATGGTCTATAAGGTGTGTTTTCCCTAGTTTAGTTTATAAACATTGCATAAATATAGCATAAGCTAATAAATATCGCATAAAGTCGATAAAACCATGAATATACATCTAAATATATCCATTTTCAACCGAAGAACATTGCATCTAAATAGGAAAATGTTTTGAATTAGTCCATTTCTCTAGTATGAACTGTATGAGCAGATAAATAGTCTGAGTATATGGAATATGTAACTCCACAAAACTTTCTCATAAATATGGAGTCCACTTTAGATCCACTTCAATTGATTTAGATCCATTGCAATCAATGTAAAAGTAAAGGAAATAAATGTCTATATTAAAAACATTCAAAAATTAAAATGCAAAAAATTCATATCTTATACAAAGTTAAAATATATAATATTAATTATCTGCAATATTGTACAGAAATATATTTACTTCCTTATAACGAGTTAAATGGAAATATAAAATATTTCCATTAGATATTCGATGCTATAAAATATATTCTTTATAAGCCTTTCAAATGATTTCGTTTTATATACTCTAGTCGATGCATGCATGCATTTTAGGATTTAATGCTGGGTGTTCGTTAGTGTTTTTCATAAATTAGTGAATATTAATAGAGTCAAAAATGTAAAATATTTATATTATCATATTAGGAAAATACTTTTAAATACAGAATTTCACATTCTTAGGATTAAAATAATTAAATTTTCTTCATGTATACATGTTTCTTAATGTATGCTTTAAGGATATTGTTTTAAAAATATAGACGGGTTTAATTCCAAAATCAAATAGCATCAATTAATATACCAACATTAAATAAAATGAAAATTGAGGCAAATAGAAAAAAATCTGATGTGGGCAACACATGACTTTCCTTATACAATGTAATGAATTTACTACTTTTACAGTAAAAAAATAGGTTTTCCTTATAGTAGATACTAATATTCTTTCCATGATATTGAATTTTCGGCAATTACTCGTCATTTTTATTGATTTAGCATCATTTTTATCCATTGGGCGAGATTTTCGTTAATTTGGCAACATTTCAAAAAGTTGCCAAGTTGGCGACAATCCGCCAAATTCGTCGCCAAAATCTCGCCAAGCGTTATGCACTAAGAAATAAGTTATTTTTACAGCAGATAAATGACTATTGGCGTTCAAATACAAAAGTATTACTCAAAGTATATTTTCTCATGAATGGAACGAGCTAGATCCACGATAATGATGTCACCCAATTTATCGCATGGTATTACATATGAAAAGTGAACATGTTTCTCAATAGGAAATATTTTTTTTTAATTTATATGACTTTTTGATAATTTTTTTTAAAAAATGTACAATATCTCGAGAACGGTTCATGTTAGCGTTCTAAAATTTATGTTAATCATTTTGTAATGAAAAATTACATAAGAAATGTCTATTTGCGTAACTTTATTAGTGGATTTGATTTTTTGACGATTTTTTCAAAATTTCATTCAAAAATTTAGGGGGTTTCTGAACATTCGATTTCGTATAAAAACAATAGGCTTCCAGTGTTTACGGATTGTGATTTTTGTACCAAATTTGGTTCGAATCGGTCCATTTGTTCGTCAGTTATCGTCTCCCCAGACTCACTGACACACACACACACACACACATACTTTCACAGACACACACACACACACACAGACATCACTTCAAAAATGTTTGATTCGTGATCAGGGATCCTTGAAACGTGCTCTCCCGTCGAAAACTCGAATTCGAATTTTCGACCCCGTCACAATACTTTCCTTATACATTATGTATATAAGGAAAGTAAAAAAGCTCGTGTGATATGTATGAAAATTTTTGCATACAAGAACGTCACGAGATTTATGCAAGCCATTTAATTTTGAGGTAATCCAGAAAGTGCATTATTTGATGTAAGCTGGTGAATTGTAATCTAGACGCTTCATGCATTTTCATTTTAACTGTTCTTTGAATAGGATATATTAAGTTAAATTTGTTCCTGAAGGACAATTAATAGTTCAAAATAGCTAGAGCCCATGTTTGTAATGAAAACAAATCAGCTGACACCAGAATAAGCTGCGATTAATAAGCTGCAATTAATAAGATGTCATGGTTTTCAGGAGGTATTCATCGGCATGTTAATGCAAAATGTGACTCCATATAACTCTCTCAACAATTCCTTGATTAGGTTCATAACCTCTCATCTTCATGTCCCCAGCCATATAGCCATTCGAGCTGTTATAGGATATGCTTGAAAGGCGCTTGTACGTATAATGTACTGTGACCTAATTATTGAAATAGTTAAAGAGAATCTAATGGAATCTAACACAGGACTCGAAGCTGTTATATTCTTCCATGCCGTATCATTTCTTTGGAAGAGAGAAGTACTTACTATTTAGCAACATATGACGTTTATGTTTCCAATGTTGTGGAATGAAAATTTCCTTTGCAAAGAAAGTGTAATAATTTCTTCATTATTCCATATTCATTGCGTCTGCGAAGTTTTCAAGCAATAGAAAGCCTAATTTGGGGCGCCTTTTTTATTAAAGGATATATTATAAGTATTGCATGAGTTATACTTACATAAACTGATATTAATATAACTGTTGATATGGAAGTCAGGAAAAACTACTATATCATGATACTGCTATATCATTGCAACAATAAATGTTACAGCACCTTTACTAAACATATATTACATTATATGCGCATTTATATAAAATATTTCAATAGAAGGCACGAGTTTATCTGATCGTCACATTTATACATATGTATTTTATGTTTAATTATACTGCACTATTTGAAATGCATTCCTTACAAAACCTCAGTAATGTGATATGTGTCATTAATATATTTGCAGTGCTGCTTATTATATGATATATGTAATAATATTTTGCAATCAAACATAAAACACATCAAAATCTGTGTTATAGTTTTTAAAAGTACCGTTCCGCGAATTTTAAAGACCTCGCATATTTTTATTCTACCTATGATTCTAATAATCTACACAGAATCAATCGTAAAGTGCCGTTATGTAAACGATGATCTGAAAGAAGTTTCAATTTATCTAATGACTTAAATTCGATGAAATAAAATTAAAAGACTAAACTAACTTATTCATAGTTCACGTGGATGAAAATCCAAAACAAAGATACACTTAGCAAAATAGAGATCTATATACTGCAATATATTTGCATTATTATTCATATTATATATAATTGAAACATATCAATTAAACATATGTTCCCACGCGTGCTTTGTAACATACTTATTGAACATACTGAACACATTTATCTTGCAATAATGAATCTGAAACGAACATGAAAATACCTAATGCGATGACTTATGATGCTACGACTTTCATGTCCTTAGATCAATACACCACGCAGTAATGTAACGGAATTGCCGATGGTTTGGCTTCATTACAGAATACACAGAACTATTAGAACAGTTGACGAATAATTGCATAGCTATTTCCAACTTAAGGGAACCTCAAATGTCTGTCATTATATAGAATTAACCAACTGCAAAAGAGCGCTTATTCTGAATTGAATTTGAAAATATTTTCATAAATAATAATAAAGAATCCTCACAGGGTATTAAGCAAAACTAAAAGCAAAACTTACTTGAACATTTAGCATTTTCATGTGTTAAAGTGGGATGTAAAATTCAGCGCATGTCCATCATCGAATTTCATTTAGATAGATGTTTATTTTAATTCACAAATGCTCATATATATTTTAAATTTAAACGTAAAGTTTAATTAAGCAAATGATTTCTCATCTATTTCTATTATACTCTGTAAGCTCTGAAATGAAAGTTTGAACATCAACATAATCAAATAATTACTCGCTGTTTACTCATTTTCAAATGCAAAGAGGCTGGCGAATAATGTATATGTAAGAGTTTTAGGATCTCATTTAAACCTAAAGTTTACAAATGCTTCGTTTGCATGTAATTATGTTCAAACTAAACACTGTTATGAAATATTTAATTTATGCGCAGAGAGGATTCATTTGCTATAATTTCTGAAATATTTGACACCGGATTGTGTGTAATATCTTTAAAAAAAGTTTTCCTACTGATCATAAATTATTGAAGTTTGTAATATTTCTATATAGTATTATATTAATACATCGTATAACGCAAAATAAGTTAAAAAAAATATGTGATAATTCATAAGTATAATATATACCGATGAAAATATAATGAACTATTTTTATGTAAAGCAAGCAATTATGTTATTTTTAAATATTTACACAAGAACTAGATGAGAATTTATTTATATCATGTATGAATAAAATTATCTTCATATACTAATTGCCAAATGTCCGTCTGTCTGTCTGCCTGTCACTCTTTTTTAAGCACTTCTCGAAAAGCTAGAGACCTGCAATTTGGTACACAGGTCGAACGTTCGATAAAACCCCCTGGAAAAATCGTATTTTCCAAAAATGTTTTGAAGAGGGTTTGCTCCACAGCAAAACTTCTGAGAAGTGAAATAATAGTACAGCATACTTTGCGATGTGATACAGACTTCACATTTGGTGTATGGGTAAAAACCATTTAAAAGGACAATGTGCACAATTTCAGATTTTTAATATTGTCTTCTTTAGAGGAAGCCGCACACCAAAATGTTCGATTTAAAAGATAAATTAGAAACGAAGCCTTTAAAATTCGATAGAGGCTTAAAATGTAGTCTATATGGCTTAATAATTTATGAAAACACCCAAGACGAAGATAATTTTTTTAAATGTTCGTTTAAGAGGGGTGCTCTAGTGAAAAATATTCGAAAGGTGAATTGATAAAAAAAAAAACATATTTCGCGATGGGATAGAGATTTCAAATTTGATGGACGAGTAGTTAGTATCTAAGGAAAGCAGTGTATAATTTCAGTTTTCCATTATTTTCAACTTTAGGGGTGCCGCACACCAAAATGCTCGATTTTCGGAGAAAATGAGAAACGCATCCTTTAAAATGCGATTGAGGCTTGATATTTTGTATATGGGCCAATCATCTGATAAAAACCTGAAGGAGAATGGAGTTTTTAAAAAATTTTCATTTTAGGGGGTGGATACTCCCCACAAAAATGTTCGAAAGGTGAATTGATAAAAAATCATGCTTCGGTGTGAGATAAAGCTTTCAAGTTTGGTGAACGATTAGATAATTTGGAAAACAAGAAAGTGTACAATTTCAGTTTTTCAATATTTGCATCTTTTGGGGGTTCCGCATGCCAAAATGTTCGATTTGCTGAATGAATTAGAAACGTATCCTTTAAAATATAATAGAGGTTGGAACTTTGGTACTTGAGCCAATCGGCTAACATAAACGCCAAGAAGAACAACGTTTTTCAAAAATTTCATTTAAGGGTTGGGTGATCCACACAAAATCTTTTGAAAGGTAAAATGATAGAAATACATACTTCACGATGCGATAGAAACTTTAAATTTGATATAATGGTAGATAGTTAGAAAAAAAAAGAAATTGCATAATTGCTGCGCGCTAAAATGTTCGATTTACGGAATTGATGAAGAACTCATGTTTTAAGTGAGATAGAGTCCTGCAATTTTGTACACGTTTCAATTATTCAATAAACCCTGTGGAAAAATCATTTTTTAAAATCTTCTGTAGGGGTAGTGCTCCACATCAAAACGTTCGAAATGTGAAACGATAAAAAAGTAAACTTCGTGATGAGAGAGAGACATCAAACTTTATGCATGGGGACATAGTTCACAAAACATATCACATGTATGGGTACATAGTTCACATGAATACATAGCAAACATGGGGTACATAGCAAATATGGGTACATGGTACATGGGGCAAAGTGCTCGATTTAATTTTTTCAATATTTGCTACTTTGGAACTTTTACTACAACAAAATGTTCGAGTTGCTGAATAAATGATAAACACATTCTTTTAAATGAGATGGAGACTTAAATTGTTTTACACAGGCTATATTCAATAAAATACACAGAAACATTTTTTTTTCATAAATATTTGGTAAATGGGGGATGATCTACACCAAAACATTCTAAAGGTGAAATGATAGAAAAACATACTTCACAATCAGACAGTATTATAAATTGTGTGTGATGGTAGACAGTTCGAAAGGAAAAAGTATGTAACTTCAATTATCCAATTTTTACTTCTTTAGGGGTGCCGTATACCAAAATGTTCTATTTGCAAAATAACAAAGACTTTATTTTAAATGAGATATAGACTTTAAATTTGATGCACAAGTGAATCGTAAGATTAAAGAAAAATCGAGTTTTTAAAAATTTATGTTTAGGGCGCAGGGTGAACTACAGCAAAGCGTTCGAAATGTGAAAGGATATAAAAACATACTTTGCAATGAGATACAGACTTTAAAATTGATGCAAAAATAGATCATTAGATAAAATAAGTGTATAATTTCAGCTTTCTATTATTTGCTAATTTAGGGATGCCAACACCTAAATGTTTACTTAGCTGAATAAATGAAAAATTCCCAGTCTTAAGTGAGACATTCTTTTGAAATGTGGTGCACGTTTGAATAGTTTGGAAAGGGCCACAGGAAAAATCCAAGTAATAAAATATTCACCTTATTCGGGTGTTGCTAATTGTGAGACCGTTGATTTTAAAAGGGTATTTGGCTAGTATTTCTATTATTGCCTTCTGATTTAAAAAAAAAATAATCCTTACTGATTAAAATGTAGTATCGTTTTCCAATGCAAATACAAATATCCATGGATCAATTCGACCTTTTTAGCTCTCACGAGCATGGTCTATGCCTAATATGGCAGCAAGGAAGTTGCTTACGTCTTTAAAACACTAAAATTATATGTACTATTTAAAAATTCACGAAAAGTCATGTATTAATAATAAGGATTACGTTTAAAGCTTTTTTGAAATTTGTTCTTTGGTTTTTCAATGGTCTTAAAATCTAAATTCTATAATAATATTTTTGTTCTCCGGGGAAACGATGTGTACACTTACAAATAAAGTACTGTTATAAATAATTATAATACATTTTTTCCATTATCAACAATATCCATCTTATTACATTATTGCAAACTATATTACTTACTCATGCATTTACTTGAAGATTAATATATCAAAATTCGTTTTGCATATAAAAAGCAATGTAAATGCTTAAATTATATTTTAAAAAAATATACTACATAAAAAATATTAGTTAAATATTTGCTGTTTTATAAATATATTTCGTAAAAATATGTTCTGAAAGAACATAAATAAGACTACCTTATTTAAAAGATATTTTGTACAAATATTTTGCATTTAAGAAAATATGTTTCGATATAAATGTTGCTAAATATACGTTTAAATAGAGAACGTTAAAGTTTATTAAGGCTTGTCATTAGTTAAATTACACAACCAATTTAACACTTTCGATACGACCACGCTTGGACGGATGAACAAGCAATGAATTCTGTTTCTTTTCTTCCTTATCGAGGTTTCAAATACGGAGATTAGTATGTCAAATATGGGTTGTTAAGCATTGCAAATGTTAGCCATCTATTATTAGATACTGCCGCATTCTTGTTGTTAAAATTTTAAGTTAACGTAAAATGTTTATACTTAAATGATGTTTTGCGGTAATTGTCCCTTTAGAGGTACAGGCATCGTTAAAATTCAGATATAATTATCTGAAGTGTGGTTCAACTCTACTTTCTTATAACAAAATCAATTTATTTTTTTTCAAATTTTACAATAAAAATCTGAAAAACCGGTATCATGGGTTCAAATGGTTGCAACTACAACGTGTTACCCTTCAATTTAAAGAGCTTGAAAAATAATTCAATTGATACCATACTTGACAATGTACCCCCAGGGGAGTAAATTGCCTCCAAGGGAGGACTAATACCGTCACAAATGAAATTCTTGTATCGTGATTATTTTTCACAACAATGATTGTAACTAATAAATATTAACCATTGAGCTATAAATAAACCCTTTTATGCATTATTATATCATATTTTGTCCTATTCTGCCATGTTAAAAATATAAATGATTTCCCTCGAATTTAAAATAATTGTATCTGGTCCTAGATATTTTGCTTGCAAAACCGGATATAAAGTTTCGTGAAAATCCATTAATATCTGTGACTGTGGTTGTGCACACAAAAAATCAACTACAGAGAGACAGACAGACAGTCAGACAGACAAACATCACTCCAAAAATAGCCAAACTGGATTCAGGAGGTCTTAAAACATAAATTGGCTTCAAAATATCGAAATCGGAAAATTTCGTGAAAACAATACAATTTCAATACTATAGAAAGTAATGAAGTATGAGAAAATAAAAATGTGAACGTGTAAACATTTGTTTAACTCGCGGATGCCGGTACTGTAGATTTGTTGCAGCTCATAGACGACCTTGTACAGGTTGTCATCTAATGTGTCCAGTATTTTGAAACTTTCTTCACCATCTGGAGATTACACTGAGGCATAATAAAACAAAAATATTATTAATACTTGGATTTTATTATTAGAGAGCAGAATTGGCCGCTAATCGTAAAATTATGTACATTACCGAAGTTATAACCCACCATAGTTAATATATTGTGTTGCAAAGTCCAGAAAAGCAATTTGATTAATAAATACAAAATGAATTTTACTTATCCAATAAACAAACATTTCCTTGCTCAAACAAAATTTCTGTAATTAATATAATTAATATTACATATCAGTATAACTTAATTTCACTCAATAGTTTTTTTTTACAATTTACCACGTTTTACAACATTATAGTTTTCTCTAACTGAGTCGGTAGTGATACAGTTTCGACCTGTTACTGCCTTCTAGTCAGATTATATAAATCCTCATATTATGATGTAAACATTTTATCTTTTTTCCCTTTGGGGCACAGCACTTTATGGGATATTAAAGAGAAGTCAAGAGCACAATTTGACGTATTTGTGCAACGACGATATATAACAGAATTTTAGAAGTATATGTTTTGCATACTCAACCACACATTCAAGAGAGAATTTTACTAGCAGCACATTTTGACGTGCTTATTCCACCGCAAAATTCAAAGATAGAGTTGGGAGCACATTTTTGAGGTGCTTAGAGCCATTGATGTGCTTAGAGAAATTTCGAGAGTCCCTTGAATCTTCTTGATGCACAGGGGTAACTTTGATTCACCCCTTGGCTCACATTCGCTCAACCGTATCGGTGTTCCAATTTGCTCACGTTATATGGACGTGGTCTGTATTGACTTCCATTATGGTTATTGAATGACACCCACGAGCTCGTTTGCTTAACAATAATACTAGTATAAGGCATGTTGAATATGGTCAGCTGTATTTATGGATTTTCTGTAAATGCATTTACCTGTGCATATACTGTCAACTGATAAAATATGCATGCATGTCGCATAGATTGTTTTAAGTTAGTGGATAACCTACATGCACATTTCTGCTATTCACTTGATTACTACCCATCTGTTATTACACCTAATTTTTGCTTTAACGCTTTGCACGTTTTACGAATTAAGCTTAAGTTTTGGACACCAGTGTATCAGGCTGTGTGCCATTTTTAACACTTTACAACAACGTTGAAAAGTATTTATGACTTTGTTCATTCTGTGTGTCTGTCTGTCTATCTTTCTGTCCGTTAGCACGATAACTGCCGTAAAAATGACTTAATCAAAATGAAATTTTAGTATGTTGTTCATACGGTTTGTAGGACCTATGGAAATATAAATGAATAATATCACCCAATTAGTTTTGGATAGAACCCGGGTTGAAGAAATGCAATACATTGAACCCTATGGGACCTAATTTTTCAAACATTCTTTAAGCAGATTTAAAATTCACAAATTGCTTCGAACAGTTTAGGTAATATTTAAATTATTCCATAAAATATATAAAAAATATTTCAAGAAAATATATTCAGTAGTTTTTTAATAAAAATTAAAATAATAATTACACCTCTTATATGAAGCGATCACATGACCATGATATGAAAAAATCACGTGAGCCACTTCAAAATGAGATATGGCATCCATCTTGTCTCAAAATCGTGTATTTAAAGTTATTTTTAATTCATATTGAGTGTTGTATCCGTTCAAAAACCGCTTTATCTTAGCTTAAATTCTGTGCATCTTCATACTGAAACAACGCAATTACAATATATTTGTGTTTAAATGATCATCCATATTTGATTATTTCTACAACGAAGCCTAATTTTCACTTGTGTAAAATGTAAACAGCAAAAGATGTAGGATGAGTTGTATAATAATTGCTATATTTCTTTAACGCAAAATTATTTAGCTCATGGAGCCTGCATAGCTGATATGAATGAAATATTCATTGATTTTACAGAGAGGAGAACGATTTTTTTCTATGAAATTTTAGGAATATATTTTAATTACTTGTAGCTCCTTGGTCGTAAGTTTTTAAATAAAATAAATTATTTTAGTACTGTGATGAGTGAAGTGAATGGGATAATGTTATGAATGAAATGATGCTTTTATAGAAAGAGCCAGGCGTGTTATTTTTTCTATGACATCATTTGAATGAATGTCAGTTGTTTTCGATGAAGATTTCAAATATAATAAGTTACCGTAGTATTATGATAATTTTATAAATATTACCGATGAATGTATCGCATTTTAGAGATGTCTAAACCAGGCAATTTATATTTCAAAGCCGTCATTTGAATGAAGTTCATTTTTATCGATGAAGGTTTAAGTTTTCAAACATAAAAAATGAATGTAGAATTATGATAAGTTTTAAAATATTACCGAGGAATGTATTGCATTTTAGAAATGTTTAAATAAAATTGCATTGGAGTTGGAAAGTGTTTCATTATCAATGCTTTAAGCATGATTAATCTTTCTTGTTTATATTTATTTCGTATAGTTATAAGAGTTTTCGGGATGCCAGAAATGAGATCCTAGGAAACGGAAAGGTTAATTCTTAGTAAACCTCATACCATTTCAGGATTTCAATTAAATGCTGAATCTATAACAGTCATTATTAAGTTCTATCATAGCCAATGCTCAGATGTATATGTTGCTAGTAAAATGACAATTGTAACTTCCGAAACTAGTAGATTCCTTCGTTTTTGCTATCATGTAATTCCATTAATTATATTCACTGACACTTTTACAATTTGTTTTAATCGTATATATATCTATATAAATAAAAATGAAAATCTGTATGTCTGTCTGTCTGTCTGTCTGTCTGTCTGTCTGTTTGTCAAACCATCACGGGAGAACGGCTGAACCGAATTTGATGAAATTTTGTGGGTAGCCCAGAAATAGCCCCACTTAAAATTATATCCGTGTTTTGAGTTTCTACGACCAGCGGTACTCGAGATATTAGTAAAAAACGAAATTTTCGCTTGTCCCATCATCACGGAAAAACGGCTGAACCGAATTTAATGAAATTTGGTGAATAGCCTTGAAATATCCCCCCATAAATTTTGTCCAAGTTTCGAGTTTCTAAGACCTGGGGTTGTCGAGATATTAATGAAAAACGGAACATTTTCCTAGGAGTTCTACTCCCTAACTCCGTGGTTTATCCAAACGAAAAGCTTGAAAATCGTTTGAAAGTGAATTAAAATTTAATCTCTGAGTTTGATGGGAGATTTTTTGCGTTAATTAGTCACTTTCTGAAAACATGAATTGTTTGAAACATGATTTAAAGGGGAAATCTATCTCCATGGTTCATGGTTTATTTAAAACAAGCTTTTACGGAACAATGAGAAGTACAGAGAAATCAAAATCGTTATTTAATTTCGCAGTTTATGTTATAAGACATGACATATTTAACATGATATAAGATTCTATCTTATAGCATGTTACTCAGAAACGCAATTAAATTAAATCTGTCTGTTAATTTTAATAATTATTTTTTGGATTTGAATAATAAATAAATGGATATAAAAATATATTTTAGAAAAGAACGATTTGATTTTCCTTATAGCATTTTTGACTGGATAATATCAATTACGGTCTTTAGGTTTAGAAATTATTATTATTGATATTTTCGGGGATTATTGATTCAGGGATTATTGATATTTTCAAGTTATTATGCAATTATTTTATTATGACAAAAATTGTTTAAACTCACATATTGTATGTTGTACGAATAATCTTCTACAAACACACGTGTATATAATTTAATCTACGAGAATATAAGTAGTACAGGTATATTGACATATGTTTTGATATATATTGGCATATATTGGAATCAATTACGACCTTCTGGTATAAAGAGTACGGATATTATTGATATTTTCAATTTATTACGTCATCTCTTTTATTTTGGCAAATATTTTTGAGACTTATATTGTAATACGGGTAATCTTCTACTAACACATTGGCATATTTTCTAATCTGCGACAATATGATTAGTACTGGGTTGCATATATTGATTCAATTCCTTTTTTTTCTTCTGAAAATTTGCTTACAAAATGGGCCAGGATGTTTTGATCTGCCCGTGAAGATAATTTTGCATAGTGAGAACATATATTCTTAAACTTCTCTTTAGGAGCAATAAATTTAATATTTTAACAGAATTTGGACATGATTGCGAACTATAAGTTTCTTTATATTATATACTCCGTACGACGAACTGGTGTGCTGTTAGTGGTTAATAAATTATAACATGTTATGAGGACAAATCATGTTGTTCGGCATCGCAATTAAATTAAATGAGTTTGTTAATGTTTTTATTATTTTTTTTTCGATTTGAATAATAAATAAATGGATAAATGGATATAAAAGTATATCTTATGTATGAACGGTTTGATTTTTCTTTTAATTATATTAATTGCTGACTGCGTACATCAATTTCATTTATTTTGGCAAAGAGTTTTCAAGCTTATATCGTATTTAGCTACTAAACTCATATATTGTGTTTAGCCAATAAATTCATTTAGCCGATTGTTGAAACAGAAAAAGAGTAGAGCGGGTATATCTTCTAATACAATTGTAGTGTTTTCATTTAGTATGTTGAAACGGGATACGGATGTTTCATTCAGATCTGCAAATTCAGAGCAACGAATTTGGTAGGATATCGCTAATTTGACAACTTTTCTTAAACTTTGCCAATTTGACGGAAATGTCGCCAAATTGATAAAAACGACGCATATCAATGAAATTTATTTTGTTTTGTTAGAAGAGAGTACTGAAATGATGTTTGGTTAGCATTTATCTGTCAGACCAACCATCCAACTTAGTAATATATTTAGCGAATTTTTAAAAGGTCACTAAATTGATAAAAATATTTTCAAATCTATAAAAATATCTTGAAATTGATAAAAATGAGCTAAATAAATGAAATTAATTGTGTTTTGTTAGGGGATAGTATTGTGATGATATTTCGTAAATTTGTCGCCAAGTGGGACTGTCAGTTCTACAGTCCCACTTGGCGATAAATTTGGCGATTTTTTAAAATGTCGCTAATTTGACGAAAATGTCGCCAAAAGTTCCATAGAAATATAATTATTTAGACGATATTTTTTCTACCAATTTATTTGAAGCAAATGATACGTCGCTTAGCAACGGATTTAAATCCAATTTGTTTATGCGGCAGACGATTTTTATTAAATCCTTTCCGATTTGAATAATGAAGATATGTATATAAAATAAATTTCATTGCCATTTAAATTTGGACTGAATAATATCAATTACAATCTTCAGGTTTAAACATTATTATTATTGATATATTCCGGAATTATTGATTCAGTGATTATTGATATTTTTAAGTTATTACGCCATTGTTTTATTGCGGCAAAAATTGCTGACACTCGCATATTGTACGTTGTACGAGTAATCTTCTAGGAATGCACGGGTATATCTTCTAACATACGAGAATATAAGTAGTACATGTATATTGGCATATATTTTGACATATATTGGCGTATATATTGGAATCAATTACAGTCTTCTGGTATGAAGATTAAGGGGATTAATGATATTTTCAATTTATTACGTCGTCTGTTGTATTTTGCCAAAAGCATTTGAGACTCATATTGCAATACGGGTAATATTCTACTAATAATCGGACATTATAAGTAGTACGTTTATATATTCCCATATAATTTTAGCACTTTCATTTTGACATATATTGGAATAAATGACTGTCTTCAGATTAAAAGATTACGGATTTATTGGTATTTTCAATTTATACATGTAATCTACTAATAGAGGTTATATTTTCTAATATACGCGTATATAATTAACGCGGGTCCCATACAATTTTAACGCTTTTATTTTGCATATATTGATTCAATTCCATATTTTTTTTTATATTTGCTTACATAAGGATCCAGGATGTTTTATTCTTCAGATATGTCCATAAAGATAATTTTATATAGCGAGTACAGAGATTCTTAAACTTCTTATTAGGAGCAATGTATTAAATATTTTAACAGAATATTTTGATTAAAAATGTCATTTAGTATACTATAAGGATTTGCGCATGATTGTGAAATTCAAGTTTCTTTATATTATATACTCCGTACGAAGAACGGGTATGCTGCTAGTATATATATATTTGAAATGTAATAATAAGAATTATGTAAAAATTAAAAAAAAAAAAAAAAAAAAAAATACAATTCAAGTAATATTAACATCACCATAGAAGCAAATTCACGGCCATAATGCTGATAAGAGAAAAGAACAGAACCTTCCCAAATTCGATGATTAATCAGAATTAAATTCATCTTCAGGTCTGAGTATTTAATTCTAATTAACCCAAACAAATGCCTGTTTCAGATTAAGCAATAGTATATTACTATAAATGCTTAAACTCAGACCACAGGCATCAAAAAATGAAAAAATGAAAAAAGGATACATTAAGAAAATTGTATTACCATGCGGCGTGAACCCTTTTTTTTCTACCACGTGTATACACGATCAACCTCAACAGCTTAATCTAGAAGCACCGGAATGAACAAGTCGAAATTCTACCAGGGAGGCAGTACGAACGTTCACGGATATACTCCCAAACCCGTCCAGTGAGTCTAAGCTGGAGACTGGACAAGCAATTCAGAATACAACTTCCCAAACATGCAGAACTGAATATGAATATGAATCAAAGATGAAAATTCCTACTAAACAAGTAATTCATTGGAAAACTGGATAATTGAGAATGCCACTATACACCATTATAAGGGCGCTCAAAACGTAGTTTCAATACTGACAAAAGTTACATTTTTTTGCGAAAGTAAAATTCAAAACATTAATGTTAATGCATCTTATTTCCCGATTTTTTGATTTTTCTAATGTTTTTGACTTAGTTTATTATTTTTCAGTTTTATTTATTTATATATATATATGCATATTTAATATCGTTTATGACGCTAACTAATATGACATCAGAAACCGATTGCTCGTTTTCAATTTTTATTACATTCCACTTTTTCCAAAACGATTATTTTGCGCAGGTTTGATTACTGATACATTAATCGACTTTGGAATTTCTAAAACTGATTGGTTTCTTACAAAATTGTAGTAAGCCAGTTAAGTTGTATTCACTAAAATTCTACATTCCAGATTCTGCAGGCCGTTCAAATGTCGGCTTGGTTTATACTATTCATTAATAGAATGCTTCCTTTCGTTCACTTCCTCATTAGGTGGTATTTTTCATTTCTACTTGTTACATCGGACAAACTCTTTCCTGCTCTGTCCCTTTCGTTTTTTTTTACAACTGACAGAATCTCAGTCCCGATTATCCTATGTATCCATGGTGTATTGTGGTGTAGAAGTTTTTACATCCAAATCCTGTTTGCAGTCTTATTATTGTGTTATATGCTGTTTTATACAGGGATGTTTTAGCATTTTGAACATCAATTTAACCACATTTCGATTAAACTAGCTGATTATAAATACCTAAATTATTGCAAATATATTGCACTAAAAAAATAATATGATCAGAGATGCAAATGATACTTAAAGATTATCAACCACCATAATGCTGGATATCAGGACGTTAATAATTATTTCGTTTCCATCCTATTATAAATAACTTTTGCAGTGATTTCCCGATTGAACAATAGAAAATTTTGCATTTTTAACACTCTACAGCAAAGTTGAAAAGTGTTTATGACTTTGTTCATTCTGTCTGTCTGTCTGTCCGTTAGCACGATAACTGCCGTAAAAATGACTTAATCAAAATGAAATTTTAGTATGTTGTTCAGACGGTCTGTAGAACCTATGGGAATATAAATGAATAATATCACCCAATTAGTTTTAGAGTGAACCCGGGTTGAAAAAATGAAATACATTGAGCCCTATGGGACCTAATTTTTCAAACATTTTTTAAGCGGATTTAAAATTCACAAACTGCTTCGAAAATTTTTGGTAATAGTCAATTTGTTCCATAAAATATATAAAAAAAATTCACCGATATATATTCAGTAGTTTTTTAAAAAAAAATTAAATAATAATAATACCTTGTAAATGAAGCGATCACTTGACCATGATATGAAAAGATCACGTGACCCACTTTAAAATGATATATGGCATCCAACTTGTCTCAAAATCATGATTTTTAAAGTTCTTTTTAATTCATATTGAGTGTTGTATCCGTCCTAAATTCACTTTATTTTTGCTTATTCTGTTCATCTACATACTGAAACAACGCAATTACAATATATTTGAGATTAAATACTCATCCAAATTTCATTATTTCTTTAACGAAGCCTATTTTTCACCTATGTAAAATGTAAACAGCAAAATATATAGAATGCGTTGTATTAGAATTGCTGTATTTCTTTAACACAAAATCATTTAGTTCATGGAGTCTGCATAGCTGATATGAATGAAATATTCATTGATTTTACAAAGAGAAGGACGATTTTTTTCGATGAATTTTTAATCATAGAGTTTTATTACTTGTAGCTCCATGGTCTTAATTGTTAAATAAAATAAATTATTATAGTATTGTGATGAATGACATGAATGGGAAATTATTATGAATGAAATGCTGCTTTTATAGAGAGAGCCAGACGTGTTATTTTTTCTATGACGTCATTTGAATGAATTTCAGTTGTTTTCGATGAAGTTTTCAAATATAATAAATTATCGTAGTATTATGATAATTCTAAAATTATTAACGAGAAATGTATCACATTTTAGATGTGTTTAAACCAGGCAATTTTTATTTCAATGCCGTAATTTGAATGAAGTTAATTTTTTTCGATGAAGGTTTAAATTTTCAAATATAATAAATTAATGTAGTATTGTGATAAGTTTTTATATATTACCGAGGAATGTATTGCATTTTAGACATGTTGAAATCAATTTCCATTGAAGTTGGAAAGTGTTTCAAAATCAATGCTTTAAGCATGATTGATCGTTCTTGTTTTGTTTCAAGTTGCTTTTTACTTAAAAATCTCCCTCTATCTTTATCATTTTCATTTCCCTGTAAGTTGATATGCTGTTTGAACATAGTTTGTCGTAAAATTCCCTGAATTTGTCTTCTGTTAATCGTAGGGTTTTGCGGCTTGCCATATTTTCAGTTACTTACCATGGTTTAATTGCTAACCAGATATATTTATACAGTGGTATAAACTACAATGGTATTATACAATCGTGAACTACAATCATATGTTCAATAAATATCATACAATCACAGCAAATGTATGGAAAAATAATTCTAAAATATTTTACCCAGTAATATTTACCAATTCGTATCCAATGATACAATTTACAAACCTCTCTGGCTATTCAGATTTGTGATATTTCAATACATTTATTTTTATAACTATCTAGTATTTACAGTAAATTAACTATAAGCACAAGTACATGATGCAGTCCAATTAATAATTTTTAGCATGTGCACACCCATTTAAAATACCTCTAAGAAATATTGAACAACATATTACGAATAGATAAAAAAGTGCAACTGGCAATAATTACTGTAATTACATCATAACTGTTAAACTTATTTAACTCTACAAGTACACATTTAATATTTAGAGGACCATTATTAGACTTACATTAATAGTCAGAATTTTATTTTCGTGTGGTAAGGAAAATGCTTTAGGGCGATCATTTCTTGATGAGTTCAAATATGTGTTATTAAATTTATATACTTCTAGCATATTATGAAATCTGAATAGGGAATATAAAAACAGATATGCACTTTAAATTTCTAAAATAAATAAGTTAGACCAGCATGATATTAATAAACAGGTTTTTAAAAAATAGTAAATTGAAATTTTTATTAGACTTTATTTCTCTGGTTATTGCGTAATGTGATCCAATTTCATATCTCTATATTATTATTTTTCATACATCATTTATTTTTATAGCATTCTTATTATTTTGTTGTTCTTCATTTTACTATTGTGTTCAAATAGTTTGGTGCCAACACTTCTACAGTTTAGACAATTTTATAGCTTGTGTTTGTGATTTAGCGTTAAGCTTTTCGAATCCTTTTTCAGTCTATAATGAAGATAAAATCCCAAGTGTATCCGCGACGATCATCTACGTTTTATCAATTTATCTGCTGGCTTCGATATTATATCTTCATATATTAGAGATATGATTTGATACAGTAATGATTATACATCAGTATAATAAACATCTTAAGGAAATAAAATTCTGAATCATTTCAATAAACGGGGTTCCTAGGAATGTCTTTAGTTCCCTCAGTAATTTTATAGAGAAACGTCCATGAGTGTGCGCCTTAGGTTTATCTGTAGAAAATATATTATGACCGAACAAATATTAGGGATTGCAGCACCCCAGTGGAGGATTTCTGGGGTGCTGCAATCCCTGAGCCGATTCGAGTTCGAATAACGAACTCGGCAACAAAGCGAGTCGAATAAAGCTATTTAAAAAGTTGTAGAGTATTGTCGTTATCATCGATAATTTTATGCGCATCAGATATCGACCATTTTATGTGCGTCAGACATTGATGATTTTATGTATATCAGCCAATTCTATACGCTGCCGAGCTCTTTGTAATTACAAAATCAGTTCCTGGATACCGGTATCTGCAATGAGAGAGTTGTCCCAAGCTAACCCACCTTGAAAAGGCGAAACGATGTATCTTGAAATGAGTCCTTATTGCATTAAAAGACTGCAATTTAAATAACATTCTCGTATGTAAAATCTGGAATTCGGGCTTAGACAGTTTATTCAGTGAGTTACTGGACGATTTTGCTCTTCTTCAGTTAAAGTGGGTCCTATATATTTCATATTGTACATCAATTTTTTAAATTTCAATATACGTAACTTTGATTTTAAATAAGAATATTTATTGCCTCAGTGCACTTAAATGTCTTATCTAAACATAGCGTTAGTGAATAACACGATGCCATTGTGCCGAACCTATGTGATACCTAAAAGTCATTGAACTATTCATTGAACTTCTGGACGATTCTTATTATTACTTTCTTTATATACATATAATGTATAAGGGAAGTATTATGACGGGGTCGAAAATTCGAATTCGAGTTTTCGACGGGAGAGCATGTTTGAAGCATCACTGAGCACGAATCAGACGTTTTTGGGTTGATGTGTGCGTGCGTGTGTGTGTGTGTGTGTGTGTGTGTGTGTGTGTGTGTGTGTGTGTGTGTGTGTGTGTGTGTGTGTGTGTGTGTGTGTGTGTGTGTGTGTGTAAATGTATGTGTGTTACAAAAATTACAATCCATGAATACTGGAAGCCTGTTGTTTTTATAAGCAATCGGATGCCCAGAACCCCCTTACATTTTGTAGTGAAATATCGAAAAAATCATCAAATAATTGAAACATTAAATAAAGTTGCCAAAATAGTCATTTCTTATGTAATATTTCATGAGAAAACGATTGATATAAATTTTAGAACGCTAGCATGGACCGTTTTTCAGATATTGTACATTTTTCAAAAAAAAATATCACAAAATCATATAAAATAAACAATATGTATTATCTATTGTAAAATATGTTCACTTTTCATAAATAATATAATGCGACACATTTGGTGACGTCATTATCGTGGATCTAGTTCGGTCCATTCTTGAGAAAATGTACTTTAGGTAACACTTTTGTATTTGGATGCTAATAGTAATATATTAGCTACAAGGATAACTAATTTCTCGATCCTCATTTCTCATAACGCTTGACGAGATTTTGGTGGAATATCGCCAACTTGGTGACTTTTAAATGTTGCCAAATTAACAAAAACGTCACCAAATTGATAAAAATGACGTTAAATCATTGAAAAAAATCTGATGTGGGCAACACATGACTTTCCTTATATAATGTAATGAATTTACTACTTTTACAGTAAAAAAATAGGTTTGTCTTATAGTAGATAATAATATTCTTTCCAAGATATTGAATTTTCGACAATTATTCGTCATTTTCATTGATTTAGCGTCATTTGTATCCATTTGGCGAGATTTTCGTTAATTTGGCAACATTTCAAAAAGTCGCCAAGTTGGCGACATTACGCCAAATTCTTCGCCAAAATCTCGCCAAGCGTTATGGACGAAGAAATAAGTTGTTCTTACAGCAGATAAATGACTATTGGCGTTCAAATACAAAAGTATTACTCAAAGTATCTTTTTTCATGAATGGAACGAGCTAAATCCACGAAAATGATGTCACCCAATTTATCTCATGGTATTACATATGAAAAGTGAACATGTTTCTCAATAGGAAATATATTTTTTTATCATTTTATATGACTTTTTAATAATTGTTTTGAAAAATGTGCAATATCTCGAGAACGGTTCATGTTAGCGTTCTAAAATTTATGTCAATAGTTTTCTAATGAAAAATTACATAAGAAATGTCTGTTTGCGTAACATTATTAGTGGTTCTGATTTTTTAATGATTTTTTCAAAATTTTATTCGAAAATTTAGGTGTGTTCTGAACATTCGATTACATATAAAAACAATAGGCTTCCAGTGTTTACGGATTGTGATTTTTGTAACAAATTGCGTTCAAATCGGTCCATTCGTTCGTCAGTTATCGTCTCCACAGACTCACTGACACACACACACACACACACACACATACTTTCACACACACACACACACACGCACAGACTTTCACACACACACACACACACACACACACACACACACACACACACACACACACAGACATCACTTCAAAAATGTTTGATTCGTGATCAGGGATGCTTGAAACGTGCTCTCCCGTCGAAAACTCGATTTCGAATTTTCGACCCCGTCACAAAACTTTCCTTATACATTATGTATATAAGGAAAGTAAAAATCTGATGTGGGTAGCATATGACTTTTCTTATATAATGCAACGAATTTACTACTTTTACAGCAAAAGAAAAATAGGGTATTTCTGTAGTAGATACTTTTAGCGTCATTTTTATCCAATTGGCGAGATTTTCGTTAATTTGGCAACATTTAAAAAAGTCGCCAAGTTGGCGACATTCCGCCAAATTCGTCGCCAAAATCTCGTCAAGTGTTATAGATGGAGAAATAAGTTATTCTTATTGCAGATTATTGCAGGACTATTGGCGTCCAAATATACAAATGTATTACTCAAAATATCTTTTCTGATGAATGGAACGAGCTATATCCACGAGAATGATGTCACCGAATTTATCGCATGGTATTACATATGAAAAGTAAATATGTTAATCAAGAGTTAATATAATTTTTTTTTAATTTATGGGATTTTTTTATAAATTTATTTGGAAAATGTACAATATCTCGAGAACGGTCCATGCTAGCGTTCCAAAGTCTATGTCAATAGTTTCCTAAGGAAATATTACATAAGAAATGTCTATCTGCGTAACTTCATTAAAGGTTTTGATTTTTTGATGATTTTTTCGAAATTTCATTTGGAAATTTAGGAGGGTTCTGGAAATTCGATTGCGTTTAAAAACAATAGGCTTCCAGTAGTCACAGATTGTGATTTTTGTACCAAATTTCATTCGAATCGTTCCATTCGTTCGTGAGATACCGTCTCCAAAGTCTCACTGACACACACACACACACACACACAGACAGACAGCATTAAAAAATGTTTGATTCGTGATCAGGGATGCTTGAAACGTGCTCTCCCGTCGAAAACTCGAATTCGAATTTTTGACCCCGTCACAATACTTTCCTTATACATTATGTATATAGGAAAAGTAATAACGACTAGATGATGAAAGTTCAATATCTTGGAAAGAACATAAGCGTAGACTATCCGAATAACCCATTTCTCCGTCAGTCCGTAACACTTGGCGAGAAATTTAGTGGGACGTCGCCAAATTGCCGACTATTTTAAATATTGCTAAAATGACAAAAAAGCCGCGAAATTGATAAATATGACTCCAAATGAGAAGTAATACCTCGCAAATTCTGATTCTCGTCATGTGGCGGGTATACCTTCAAGTATATAAGAAATACTCTTTTCTCCTTTGGTCTGTAACACTTGGTGATGCATTTGGCAATCTTAGCGAATAATTTAGCAAATTATTGCTCGTTGCAAATTATGTTTCGTCCCAGATTGACAAAAATATCGTCAAAACTGCAAAAATGACACTAAATTAATGAAAATGATGTTAAATTAATGAAAATTACGCCTAAATGATGAAGTAATTAAAGTATTTAATACATGGGCTATATCGCTTATTGAGGAAGCTATCGATATTGATGATTGTTTATTTAGAGTTGCGCGAAATATAAGTTAATTGAGCATTTTGAAATATATCTACATGTTGTCATACGGAAAATCGCCTAATGTACAATTCAAGGATGAAACAAAGCGTCGTGGATCTTATACATTATTCTTTTACTGTAAAACTAGTAAATCCATTGCATTACATAAGGAAAGTCATGTGCTGCCCACATCAGATTTTTTTTAGTAAAAAATGATACTTTACATTCCATATAGTGCATAATTTTAATGGTTTCAATATCTGTAACTTAATTTCAATATAAATATAATTGGATGTCAAGTAAGAACGCCTTTGTAACGAAATACATTGTTAATGTATTTAAATATTTTATGTAAACTTACCATCAGGGAATAAAAGATAAACATGGTGAAAATAGCTTTAACACTCTAAACAGATTTTACTGATCCATTCATTACCATATGCCACTGTGCAAAATAATAATAAGGAAGGAAAGAAAAACAATCACGTAATTTAAAAAAGTATTTTATCGAAATAGCAATTTGAGTAAATTTGAGAAAAGAGAGGATTTTCCGGAATTGAAGACACAAAAGATTCATTTAGTGAACACTAAAAATGTGAATAGTGAAATACCGAAATTTGCATACTCATTTTACTGAGTGTGTAGTATGCAATCTAAATATTTATTAACTCTTCTGGGGAGACTATACTGCCCAGTGTAATTAAATTTTAACGTCACATATTTTTAAAAGTATACTGACAATCTCGCAGGCTTCTCCTCAAAATCGCTTGATTCTTCAGAGATAAATAAATTGGCCGGAAACTAAAATGCAAATTTTAGACTTTATCATATTACTTTATCTAGGGCTCGGTAGCCCAGTGGTTAGGGCGCGTGAATTACACTCGGTAGCCCCGGGTTCTATTCCCGCCACTGCTAAAACTGCCGCCGTGTTCATGCGGAGTACGATCACGTTAAACATGTTGGTCCGTAAGTCCTCCCGAGAGGTTGGTGGTAGGGGAAGGAATGTACGGTCCTTGTGGATGCCTCCCCACTGGGTTCCGGTTTTAAATGGGTGGTACTTTCCGGCCGATCAAACAGTTACCTTACACCTTTCTGGTAGGTCTGACGGTATGGGTCTTAACAACAGCATTACTTTATCTATAGTTTATACAATGTTTATATAGCAAAAGTAAAATCCAGTGTATCTATTGCATGGCCTATCCATTAAGTTATAAAATTTGTATTAAAATGCTACCACAAAGTAGAGTTTTATTTATAATAAAACTCTAATTTGTGCTGGGTTTTACTACAAATTTCATTGCAGTTTTATGAGGTCTGTTCTCGTGACTCCACAGAGCTTAGTCCATTTTCACTATGGCTACATGTTTAGCCATTTTCATATATTTTGAGCAGTCAGTTTTCCGAAACAATGTTTAAATGTGTGGTCTCAATAATATAATTTATTGAGAGAGGGATAGAGTATATATTGATAATTAAAAATGTATCCGACATCTCCCGGGATTTAATATGTAAACCTCTGATTAAATGTACATTACAACTCACAGTTAATTCTCGAAAATTAAAGAATGATTTTATAATACGCCTGCTTGTAACAAAATAAAAAATAAAAAAATTAAAATTACTGCACACTTGAGAGCATACCCGAGGCTGCGCTCTGTCCTCAAAGTTGAAGTAATACGGCTAAAATAAGCGTATAAACACGCCTTAGACCGATGCGCCAGCGCATGATCAGCCTTAGGTCCGACGCTGGGAACACCACCCACTACACATTAATGCGACAGCGTATTACATCCTAACTTGTCCTTCCCACCTCTGCACAGACGTAACACGACGTAAATATACTGGGTGGTGTGCCCCAGTTTTTAAGGCACGCAGACTGAACTCAGATGACAAGAGTTCGATTCCTGTCTGTGGTCAAACTATCCCCAAGTTTGCACGGAGTACGGGCATGTTTAATCGGTGAGGCCAAAAATCCTTCTGAGAGGTTGGTGAGAGGGGAAGGAGGGTACGATTACAGTGGATATCGTCCCCACTGGGTTCTGGTCAAATGAGATAGCTCTCTCCCTCATATGATGCATAGTGATTCTCCCAAATATATTTACATATCTACAGCATACGGGAGCAAATGAGTAATCTTTCACAAAAGTATCTTGCTTTTTTATTAGAAACAAGTTTTAATGAGGTACTTTAGAATGTTTTCTTGGCTATAGACGTTACTTTATATGTTTATTTTGAGCATTTAAAATATTTTGATAATTTTCGGGTAGTAATTGATTACATATTTAAAAGCAATAAGCAATGTTAGAGACATAAATATGTTTGATAAGAAATGTTAAAATTTTATTGGAATAATATTTAATGTGCGAAATATTTTATAGTAAATATACGACTTATTTTTTTAATCAAAAAACTAATTCGGAATTGTTAAAACTTAATTTTGAATAAAATGATACAGAATATATTGTTTTGTTTCAAACAATTGGAACGAAAATAACTTCTAATAAAATTCGCTGTATTTTTAATCAGTGATTCTAGCAATGTTTAAACAGTGTTGCGAAGTACTGTTTTTAGAAAATAAAACAGGAATGGAATCAGAATACGAGTTTTATATCTCCATTTCTGTGGTAAAAATGTAAATGATGCCATTGTCAGTACTATTTAAACGAATGTGTCAAATATATTTGCTCTTGTTTGATTTTTAACACTTTCCAACATAGTTGTAAAGTGTTTATGACTTTGTTCATTCTGCCTATTCGTTGGCACGATAACTTCCGTAAAAATGACTTTATCAAAATGAATTTTAGTATGCTGTTGAGAATGTTGTTGAATAATTACATACAATTAGTTTAGGATTTAACCCGGGTTGGAAAAATGAAATACATTGAACCCTATTTTTTTAGACATGTTTTAAGCAAAATGACTTCGAAAATTTCCAAAAATATTCAAATTATCACATAAAATGTGAAAAAAAAAAATCAGCAAAATATGTTAGATAATTTTTTAAAAAAAAATTGAAGTATTAATTACACCCATGATATATGAAGAGATCACGTGACTCATTGCAAAATAAAAAATGCCATCCATTTCTTTTTCCATGTGTAAAGATCGTGACATTTATATATATTTTAAATTTATACTTAGTATTGCCTCCGTCACTATTTGACAAATGATAGTCAGCTAATTTGCCCCTTGTTTGCACTTAGTAGGCTGTCGCTTTGAATATTTGTTGTTATTTTCCTACAGAATCTACATTTTATAATAATAATTTTTGTATTAATATTATAAAGTGCATGTGTGGATGTGAAGAAAATAATATTTATGTATCTTACAAATATGTAAAGGAAAACGCCTGTGTGTTTTTATTTCTGCCTGTTTGTCTACCTATGCGGTCTATTGCGGGAAATTTAAGTAAATTTTTGTCGTACGACCTCGGAATTTGGCAAATACATGCTTCAGGAGAGGAATAAATACACCTTGGTGTAATTTTTTAATTTCGAATTATTTTAGGTTGTTTATGTTTTAGCCAGATTCACAACGATTTGGTCGATATTCATATAAATCGATTCCTTGGCGACCTAAATGTTATCACCATCCAACTTGAGTGGTCATCTTGACTTTGTAAAGATCAAACCATTTTCTTTAATATAATCTGTGAACAAAATCCATATGATTATTAGATGAGTTTTAGTGAATTTAAAAAATATGTATACTTTTCGTGTTTTTTAAACCTCTCTCATTTTTACATTACGAGACAAAAATAGACATGCCATCCATCGTTCACTTTATTTAGCCCTTGCGTACAATATCACAGATTATTTCAGAAAAAATAATTTTAAACATATCCTATGTTCCATGAACATACCCTTTACTAATTATAATTTTTTATCCGATTCATATCTGTCATTTTATTAGGCAGCTAACAAGCAATCGGGCCCCGGTCTATCCACGAGACGGAGGAATCTTGCTCTTTTCCAGAGCTGTTGTATTTCTTGAAGTTAATCCCCTCGCATGTGAGGATTTTCGTGACAGCCTGTATTTATTCATTTCAATGCAATATTTGCTGAGGTTTTGATTTTTGGTACAATTATATATGATTTCGTTTCATGACGGTTGTTTTTTCTTCGTTATTATGAGAGGTCAAATTGGGTTTTGCTGTTCGTATTATGTATTACTAGACACTTATTTAGGATCCGGGCAACGACGAGTAAGTCGTTTTAATTATCAATATATCAATGCTTTTAAAAGAAACATATGCAAATAAAGATGGTTTTGAGAGCTTACTGAAGCTTTTCTAAAAGGAATCGCAAGCTACGGGTTGGCAACTAATGTTGAATAAAAGGAAAATCGAGTCTTGATGTATTGAACTTATATCTCTTAACATGAGTGTGTGTGAGCGGATTAATAAGTACAAGTAATTTTCTCACATTTGTGCCTTTCTGGAGAAAACAGTTTTATATTTTATGAAGGCATTATTTACTTACATATTGTTAAATTTCATTTCATTACATGATTTGTGAGCTCTTTGAACTAACTGTGTTAACAGGAGATTAGTATAATGTCTCTGTATGCATGTATATATTAAATGTGGACTTTTAGAAGCACTGAATTAACACTCAACTACAGAATACAGAGTTTTATCACAAAACTCTAAAACAAATCAACAATGACCTAGATATGTCTTCTGATGTGGCTTTGTCTTGCTCTGAAATTTATTAAAGGTGTATCATGATATGTACACTGCGAACAAAAATATGATGCCATTAAATGTCAACTGAAAGGAAAAACAAACAAAAATTTCGACTAATTGCAAGAGGCAAGGAAATATGACGTGCAACCTAAACCCTAAGGTGAACAGGAGGCAGAACAGCATGTCGGCGGAAGAGGGACTTATTGGATCATGCATGAAAAGCCAAGTTTGAAAATCACTACAACTATGAATGCAGTCGATCAAATTAAAATAACTTTGAAAAATGTCCTTAGTGTCTGAGCCCGATATATCTTTTCCGTTATAAATGTTCAGTGTGTTATGAATTAGAGACATACATAGTTATAAGTACAATACAAATTCTCTCAAATCAAATTACAGTTAAACCAAGAGCTTATGTTTGACATTAAACTATATTACGTCATATGAGATTTTTTAGACAAATCGTTAAAAATAGTTTATGTTGATTTGTTATGGCTTTTGGTGTTAATAATGAAAAATAAATCATGACACATCTTTGGTAGACTGAAAATAATAAAGAACTCTTAAGATTTTTGATCAATAATTTTCAGAATTTTTGTCTGTAAATGTATAAGCTCAAGAAGATATTTTTAGTAAAATTTTATAAAAATAACTTTGATAATTCGCAATAGCAATATCTGAATAAGCAATTTATGTTAACATTAGATTCTACTTATCGTGCAACTTATACCATATATTTGTAGCAAACTTACAGAAAATGGCAAATTATTTATTATCTTAAGTAAAAAACAAATAGACTGTTTCTGTTAATTCAAATGATGTTATGTCGAATTTCAAATTGAAACCATAGAGTTTAACTTTACATCTACAATTTGTTTTACTTCATATTTAAATCTCTATACAATGGACACAGTTTACACAATAAAGTTATATAATATTTTTGTACTTAAACAGTCCAATCTATTGGGCAGTTAGTTTGTGTGATAAGGAAACCAATAACATTGTGAATAAAGGTTACAGTATGTTTGCGTTCCGTTGGTTTCCTCTGTGTTATAAACAAGTAGATATACAAATTGTTAATATTATAAATATTTTCAATCAACCGCTAGTGCAATCAGTATTGCGTTTAAAAGTAAAATGGAATTGTTAATTTGACAATGCCTGCGTATTTCCTGGATTTCATATTCAAGTCCGTATTTCAGAATTGAATTACAAAATTTATATCGATCCTGCTGATTGTAAAAGGGTTTCCAAATCATAAGATGTAAAAATATTTTAATATTCATGGAATCATGTACGGTGTTTCATGCAATGATGCGAAAATAAGTCCGCAAAATTAATGATAGTTGGTATTGAGCATTAGTAATTGAAAATCCTGAAAATCAATTGAACAAACTAATAGCTTAGGGACATCAAAAGTCAATTTTATCACTAAACTAAATGGAATAATTAGAAACCAGTTTATTGATCCAAACCCATAATACAGATATTATTGAAGGATTAAATGTGCTTTTAATTACCCCATTTCAGAGTAATGTAATGCACTTACCCTTTATTGAAATACCTATGTAAAATTATCTATGAAAAACTGAATGTAGAAGGGAACCGTAATGTCCATGTATATTCTGTAATCAAAAATATGAACAAATTTATCTGTCGTTTGGACACATAAAAATTCAGAAATGTTAAAATTATCATGTCATTACTAATAATGTTTCCTTACAGAAATGAAAATATTTATTTTGATTTATTTACTAAATGAAATACTAAAGAATTGGATCAACATCTTTATATATGAGATAATAAATAAACCAACTAAACCATCATACTTACATTTTTGAATACGACAGTTGTCATACAATTTTGTATTGCAAAGTTCAAAATTCAGATGAACTTAAATATTCACATATTGCATATTCAACACTTTTCAGATCTAATTATAGCATAATATCATACTGAATAAAAATATCCTTATGAGAGTGTTATTGTTGTTGTTGAGACCCAGACCATCCGACCTATCAGAAAGGTGTTTGGAAGGCCGGAAAGTGCCAATTTAGACCGGAATTCAGTAAGGGAAGCATCCAAAGGGACCTCCTTCCCCTACCGCCAACCTCTCGGAAACGGACCCACATGTTTAACTTGATCGTACTCCGAGTGAACACGGCGGCAGTTTTGACAGTGGCTGGAATCGAACCCTGACCTACAGAGTGCAATTCCCGCGTTCTAACCACTGGGCTACCACGCCCTAGCCTTAAGAGAGTCTTGAAGACCCAGACCGTCCGACTCATCCGAGGACATAGAGCATCTAGCGGAGCCTTAAGAGAGTGTGTAAATTTATCTCGACTGGCGGTTTGACTTGAGAGGTGTTTCTAGCTTTCAAAGCTTTAACCTTAGATATATGTAAACAAGACATTATTCGAGAATAATTGATTGGGACTTTAGGATCAAATAATTATTTTTACTCTATGCAAAAGGTATGAGAATAAAGTTTAAGATTTTTAAAAAAATTACATCGTGGATATATGTCTTCGGGCCGAGTAAAAAATATAGACATAAGTGCAGTCATTGCACGTAAAGAACGCAGGAGACAGATGTAACACCAAAGTACTAACTGTGCTCCGAGCTGTTTAGATTTTGAGCAAATAGAAAAATATATTGAAAAATTGGGCGGTCATATTGGCCACACCAGAATAATAGTTAAGATTATGGCACTTAACGTTATTTATATGTATTTTTTTTCTAATTTAATTTTTGGAAGATAAAAATAAAAAATAACGTTTCAGAGGCATTTATAGAAAATACCATTAAATAAGATCATTACCCAATTGTAATACATATTAAAAGAGCTACAAAAATGACATATTTATAAACGTTATTATTCACAAGTAATTTGTGTTCAGAACATTTCCCTGTTGTTAACGAATCAGTCAAGCTCTGATGATTCATGAGCAAAAAAATTATTTCGAATGATAATACATAGCGCCTAAAATGCCCAGTAGATTGTTTAAAAATATGTAATGAGATCTTAATTAAAGCCTTATGCAGCGATATATATGTTGGCCGAGACCCAACCACGCGAATTAGAAGTATCCAGAAATACATGCATGAACGCTTTTATGGAAATAGTAATGTGAAATTTCCTAAACTTCCACAAATTTTGAAGAACCTTTCTTTGAGTTTCAAAATGAATATACAGAAGATTCTGGACAGGGAAATGTTTATTTAAATCATAATATAATTATCAAATACTTGATTCTTATTGTATATTTCTATTCATATATAATTTAATTTTTCTCATATAAAATACTAAAAAAATGCCGATATTATATCAAATGCATTGTACATTGAAACTGGTTCAAACTGAGTGATGGATCATGATAAGATTATTTAGGGAGACATAAAAATATGGACAAACTATTAGCAAGGAAAATGTTTATGGCATGTTTCTTCCGTTTTAGTACATTTTAAAATAAATGTTTGTGTGGATCTTTAAAACTTGTTTTTAAAGAAGTTCAATTACAGACTCAGAAGAAACTGGAACGGTGATGTCTGGACCGAAGAATTAGAATATATCGCAGAGGGAAGAATATGGTAAATTTGAGTATTTAGCTGCTCTTGTCCTCGAACGGTTCTCCAAATGCACGTATATCTTCCCACTCTGGCCTAGGGCGAGCTGCACCTTTAAGGCTCAAAGTCCAGAGAATCAAAATGCATAATAATCGACAAAAATACACCTAATTCCATGTCACAATGAATAATGAAACATGGTAAATCAATGCCCTTTTAAAATTAGATGATTTTGCTCAACGATTTGAAATGCTACAAATGTGTGTAATGCATTTAAAAGTCTATCCAATAATTGATTTAATCCAGGTAAGAAGGGTACGTGCATATTTTCTTTTAATTAGAACATTTGCGGGCGCGGTGACATGCGTTGGTATATTATCTATTGAAGCTTTAGCTCTCTTCTAGCTAATACAAGTTGGGTCGAAATTGCTCAGTGGTTGCCAAAGTGAGGGAGTATCATACCCACTCCTCAGGAGCCCATAGACACCTATTGGATTTCGAAGAAATGATATTTAAGGAAACGAGGAATAACATATTTATTTATCAACCATCCTCGCAATTATTTTCTGGCCACGCTACTGTATTAAGATCTCACACGATAAATCCAAGTTCAATTGCTACCTTTCAAAAATATATCCATGTCTACTTGAAATATGCGTTGTTTAAATCTGTAGGAACAAAAGTTCATCCTAGAGGTAGTGGGCTAAAGTCCGAACGGTACGGTAACCTGGGGTTGTAATCTCTTTTGGATTTCAATTTAAAATGGATGCCACTGTTCTGGCCGAATATACCATTCCCTTACACCTGTAGGTATGTCAGATGGTTTGAGTTGAAGAAAAAAACTATACGAACTATAAAAAATAAACGTGCCAGACGGATAAAAAACATGTGTATATTTCCCTTCATTTATTTACACAGAGTAGTATGCATCCTATTCTACTTACTGACTTTCAGCTTTCACCGGACATCGCTTTGAAACTGGGAGGGATAACCCTATACTCGATGTTGGTTTTCTACCCCCGGGCGCGAAGTGTTAATATGTAACTTTCAGTTACATATTGACAACAATAACATATAATTGCTGTGCAAGAAAAACCGCATTTAAATCGTTATTGTTCATGACAGTAATAGTTGTGACCGCTTTATTTGTAAGAATCAACTATAAGGCCATATTGACACGTTTCCACAGCAATAAATCCACATGTCATTTTCCACGTTGCTCCAAGAGTACTAACTAACGCTGTAGTCTAACGGGTATGAATAATCGTGACTTTCCTTCAAGAAACCAATGACAAAACAGTTGGAAGTCGGCTTGATCAATGAAATATTTTCTAACACTTTCAATGCTAACTTCAATTAAATAGCATTTCATTAACTAAGGCCTAAAACAAAATTCCAAATTCTTATTGCACATATAATGGCTCATCTTAGTCTATATATAATATTCCATAAATGTACGGTCTGCCTTTTGTTCGCAATGCATTGACAAAATATCGCGTTATGTTTTTTAATATGAAGATAAAACATGTTGTACATTAATTCCGAATAATATATATAATAAAAAAGAGTTACTGTAGTGAAAAGTAACTATATTATGTTAATGATCTATTGTATAATGGAGTATAGTGATCAACTTTTACACTATATTGTTAACCAGTTGCGCTCGGTAGGCCCGGGTTCGATTCCAGCCACTGCCAAAACTGCCGCCGTGTTCACGCGGAGTACGATCACGTTAAACATGTGGGTCCGTAAGTCCTTCCGAGAGGTTGGTGGTAGGGGAAGGAGGGTACGGTCCCTGTGGATGCCTCCCCCACTGGGTTCCGGTCTAAATTGGGTGGCACTTCCCGACCGTCCAAACACTTACCTTACACCTTTCTGGTAGGTCGGACGGTCTGGGTTTCAACAACAACAACTATATTGTTAACCAGGGCGCGGTAGCCCATTGGTTAGCGCGCTGGAGTTGCACTCGGTAGGCCCGGGTTCGATTCCAGCCACTGCCAAAAACTGCCGCCGTGTTCATGCGGAGTACGATCACGTTAAACATGTGGGTCCGAAAGTTCTACCGAGAGGTTGGTGGTAGGGGAAGGAGGGCACGGTCCCCGTGGATGCCTCCCCCACTGGGTTCCGGTCTAAATTGGGTGGCACTTCCCGACCGTCCAAACAGTTACCTTACACCTTTCTGGTAGGTCGGACGGTCTGGGTTTCAACAACAACAACTATATTGTTAACCGGGGCGCGGTAGCCCATTGGTTAGCGCGCTGGAGTTGCACTCGGTAGGCCCGGGTTCGATTCCAGCCACTGCCAAAACTGCCGCCGTGTTCATGCGGAGTACGATCAGGTTAAACATGTGGGTCCGAAAGTCCTTCCGAAAGGTTGGTGGTAGGGGAAGGAGGGTACGGTCCCTGTGGATGCCTCCCCCACTGGGTTCCGGTCTGAATTGGGTGGCACTTCCCGACCGTCCAAACTATTACCTTACACCTTTCTGGTAGGTCGGACGGTCTGGGTTTCAACAACAACAACTATATTGTTAACCCTTTTCCCGGATATCCCTCAAGTTACTCTATGTCCTAGGATGAGTCGGGTGGCCTGGGCTTTCGGCTATATTGTTAACCGGGAATAACTCTCACATTTTATATTTACAGCAAGACTCTGCTAACTGCATGTAAAATTTTAGTTATTGGATATTAAACACTCTATTTAGCTTTTTAACACTTTACAACATAGTTGAAAAGTGCTTATGACTCTGTTCATTTGTCTGTCCGTTCGCGCGATAACTTCCGTAAAAATGACTTTATCAAAATGAAATTTTAGCATGTTGTTGTGACGGTCTGTAGGACATACGGGAATGAAAATGAATAACATCCCCCAATTATATTTGGATTGAACTCGAGTTGAAGAAATGAAATCCATTAAACCCTATGGCACCTAATTTTCCGAACATTTTTTAACCGAAGTTAAAATTCACAAATTACTTCGAAAGTTTTAGGAAATATTCAAATTATCTCATAAAATATATAAAAAAATTCAGCAAAATATGATCGGTAGTTTCTTAAATAAAAATTAAAATGGTAATTTCACCCATATAAAAAAATGATCACGTGAACTACTTCAAAATAAAATATGGCATCCATTTTGTTTTCCCTGAGAAAAATCTTGTATTCTAAAGTTCTGTTAAATTTATATTTAGTGTTGCATCCTTCCTAAAACCTATTTATTTTTGCGTATTTTCTGTGCACCTATATTCTACGCCAACGCAAGTACAATATTTTTGAATTCAAATTATTATCACATCTTGATTATTTCAAAGACAAAGCCTAATTTTAATGGATGCAGAATGTAAACAAGTGATTGTAAGATGAGTTGTATAAGAATTACTGATTTTTTTCACGCAAAATTATTTAACTCTGGAGTTTGAAATAATAGTTTATGAAAGACATATTCACTGCTTTTACATAGAAAGCCAGACGATTTATATTTTAATGACTTCATTTGAATAAAGTTCATTTTTTTCAAAGAAGTTTTAAGTATCCAAATAAAATAAATTATTGTAGCTCTGTGATAATTAAAAAAATTTCACCACTGAATTTATCGCATTTTAGAGATGTTGAAAGTTGAAATAAAATTGCATTTCAGTTGGAAAGTGCTGGAAAGAAATACTCATACCTTGTGGAATTCCAAGTTCGATTGGCTTTGATTTGCCTATATGCTGCTTTAGGGCTGGCATTGATTATCTTTCCTCTTGATCTGCCTGTGACTCTTATAGATTAAGGGACTTTTCTACCCGTTAGTCAATTTATGGGTCATAAACATTGTTCAAATATAATGTCAAATCTGCCAAATCTGAACAGTTATTCAGGTTGTTACACACTATGGCGTAGTAAGAAATGTTGCGTTTTTGGAGTGACAGTCACTTGGTCGTAAATTACTTGGGTAGACTCTGTCTTTACTTGTTTCCCTTGACAAATTACGAATTTTTAAATTATAGTTTCACATAAAACAACTGTTTAACTGTTAAACAACTATTTAATGATTTACTTCTGCATTTCTGTTTTGCGATATAAATTAGATTATTATTTAACGCACAATCTGTGCATTTAGTTGGGATGTAGATGAAACTTAAAATATTTTTTTATAACTTGAATTTCTCGGTACACATTTTTGAAACACTTAAAAGAAACACGATTTTTTTAGTTTGAGGTCATTAATTATTACAAAACGGCATTTTCCAATACTTTAAATAAACATTAAAAACACATTAACTGTCTTGACGTGCAAATGAGATTTAAAATTAGGAGTATGTTATTAAGTATAACAAATTGTATATGTTAGTCATGTAAAAATTGTAGCATAAGATGCTTACTTATACCTAAATTTTGTCTTGATTGAATAAATTGTATAAAATGCTGCATTTGTTGTTAGACATTCAATATGCATAAGAATAGCTGCATGTGCTTGTTTCTTCCAGTCAATATTAAAGTAGAGTATAGGCTTCACTATAAATGTTCTTCCACTTTACATAAACGTGTCTCTTAAATCTCTCTCTATGTATTTTGCAATATATCACTTAAAATGCCATCTGCATTTTATTATACAAGATTATATCTCTCTTAAAAAGTATAAACTATTTTCCTTCAAAAATATTTTTTTTAATATATGACACATGCATTAAGATTACGCGATACATTTTGTCACGTTCTCTTACAATATAATATAGTATAGAGAACAAATAGTTTAATAATAGTTAAAAATAACAAATGATAAATTTACTTGTGGAACATTAATTCATTATATTTTATCCACCAATTTCTGCAGGATATAGTAATGGGTTCTGTGGTGGAAGAAAGTGAACATTGGAGATTTCTCTTTTATAAATAATATAATTACCTTTGAATTGAGTTGAATTACCATTCTTAAATTATCATCATTGCCCGAGAACCGTATATCCGTACACATTGCACCATTGCTGCATTATTGTCGTGTCGGAATTTTACAAATTCTCGATTTTGCTGAATTTAAATGTATTTTTATATTGTATATAGTGTATCGTGATTTAAGTGTTTTTCTGTATGTGAGAAACCGCACAATTCCTGAACTTTCATTTGTCGGTTTTACTTCCGTTTCTAGAGAGACCGTTAATTCATGTAGATGTATTGTTTTTTATTTTGTTTCTGTCTGGTTGGGAAAACGAAGATTTCCGAGTTTTGGGACTCGGGATGTGATCCATTCCTCTAGCAGTTAGAAAGTGGTAGGTGTTGTCGCCTTTCCTATTGGTAATTTTGAAAGGCATGATATTTTGCTGACGTTACGGAAGTAGTGGTTTTGGGGTGGGGAGGCTATTTTTTCCGAGGTGATGGAATAAAGAAAGCTTTTTAAATGGACCAACGGGCGATCCGATCCAAATTTTTTAAATTTTATAAATGCAAATCAATGGAAATATTTTAAGGTCCAGAAGTAAAACCCCCTGCCAGTACAGCCATGAGTTCCTGAAAAATTATAAACCCATCTGAAGTGATTGAGCCATCTGTAAGTAAAAATTTTTCAACTTCCAGTTTAACAGACCTTCGGCCTTTTAGCCCAACTCGTCTGCTATGAACACTCAATAGCTAAATAGCTTAATAGAATAACTTAATAGCTCAAGAAACTGTGGACTGCAACCTTAATTAGAACTAACATGGCCAGTTGATATTTATAGATTTATTTAAAACATGATATCACGTTATAGTAAAGTTCTTTGTAATGGTTAAAAGAAGTGCTATCATACTTATTAGAATTTTGAAATAAATTTTGATATGTTATGTTTGTACAATTTACAATGTGATACATATAGATTAAAAAGTGTAACCAAAAGTAAATGCTTGTTGTAAAAATGCTTCGGGAGAAAATACGAAGTGTTAAATCATATAATATTTTAATATCTTGAATTAAAATAATTCATTTCCATTTTTGAAGTAATCTGTGTATCATAAAGTTGGAAATATTCCTACGAATTCGTCACCAAAATTTTTCCAAACGTTACGGACTGAAAAATAGTTCTTAAATTCTTATATTCTTTCCAATATATTGAATTTTCGTCAAATAGTCGTTATTTGCATTGATTTACCATCATTTTTATCAATTGACATTTTTCCTTTAATTTGGCTACAAAAGTCGTCAAGTTGGCGACATTCCTCTAAATTCGTCGCTCAAATCTCGCCAAGCGTTATGGAATGAGAAATAAGTTTTCCTATAGCAGATAAATGACTTTTGACATCCAACTATAAAATATTATCCAAAGTATTTTTCCCCATGAATGGAACGAGCTATATCCACCATAATGATATTATTTTTTTTTTTTTATGTGATTTTTTGATACATTTATTTGAAAGTGTGCAACATCTCGAGAAAAGTTTATACTAGCGATCTAAAGTTTGCGTACATCGTTTTCTAATACAATATAACATAAGGAATGATAATTGCTTAAATTTATTAAAGATTTTTATTTTTTGATATTTTTTTTATATTTGACTCAAAAATTTAGGGATTTCTGAACATGTCATTGCGTTTAAACACAAAAGGCTTCCAGTATTCACGGATTAACATTTATGTGCCAAATTTTGTTCGAATCGTTTTTTCGTTCTTGAGATATCGTCTCCACTGGTCCACTAACCCACGTAAACACACACACACGAATAAACACACACACACACACACACACACAGAGACACACACACAGGCACACACATACAGGCATCACCTCAAGCGCGTTTGATTCGTGTCCAGATATGCATAAAACTTGATATTCCGTTAAAATCTCGATTTCGAATTTTCGACAATGGCACAATACTTTCCTTATACACTATAGTATGTATATAAGGAAAGTAAAAACCTCCTTCAATAAAATTAAAGTATCAAAATGATCTGAGCTTCCCTAAAGATCTGATCTGAACTTTAAAAGCTAGAATACCTTATTGAAGGATTCTAACTTTTATGCAATCTTAAGTAGGCATTTTAAGTCATATTCTTCATTATTTTAAATGGTTATGACTAAAAAACGCTTCTTATGATTTGACTGATGGTTAACATTCTTCTGCATGACACCGTGAACTTGAAAGTATATCTTCGGTCATGCGAGAAATTGGCGTAAATAATTGGAAATTCATAACTTCTTAGGTGGATTTTGTGATTTTGAACTTGGATTGGTTTTACCATCAAGTATTGCTTTCATGAGTATCCGTAGCGTGAAGCTGTCAAGCTGATAAAAATTATTAAACCGCAAAATGGATAATATTTTATGCAATTGCAGCATAATTTATAATGAGTTCAACAAGAATAAATTAATGTGCTCACTTTTCAAAATAAGTGAAAATACATTTACTGATTTCTTACGTAAAATGAATTAATTCATATTTATTTCCAGTAATATCGGGTAAAAATAACGATGAATAACACAATAATTTAAAATGTGAATATTGTTTCTAATTACAGTTCTTAGATGACAAATTACCGAAATGACATTTTTATGAAATTTATGTGAAGAATATTTTTATGCAATCTACCAAGAGAACAATCAAACACGCGGAGTATGTGCATTATTTTAGCAATGACTAGGCACTTAATACACCTCATTCACCTATAAATCGGCCAGTATCGTAAATGATTAACCGTCGCCTAACGTTGCCCCGTCGCAGCACCAGTGGGGGTGGAACACCCTGCGCTCCAGCAACACAACAATCATGCCCGAAGGTGGGACTAGAACCCATAATCCCTGCAGCTGAACAAGCCCGAGGAAAATCTTTCCTTGACCTCTCAACCACCGCGTCGACATTATATGCATACATTTAAAATAAATTTATTTTCTTGGATGATAATGAATTTTATATCAACATTATATTTTCTTACAATCTACCAAGTTGTTGCTGTTGAAACCCAGACCGTCCGACCTACCAGAAAGGTGTAAGGTAACCGTTTGGACGGCCGGGAAGTGCCACTCAATTCAGACCGGAACCCAGTGGGGGAAGCGTTCCCAGGGACCGCACTCTCCTTCCCCTACCACCAACCTCTCGGAAGAACTTACGGACCCACATGTTTAATGTGATCGTACTCCGCATGAACACAGCGGCAGTTGTGGCAGCGTGCCAATCCAGTGCGCAAACCAGCGGGCTACCGCTCCCGAAATGTGCCAACTGCAGACGGTGCTCCCAGCTGGTAACCCACCCAAGTACTAACCGCGTCCGGTGCTGCTTGACTTCGGTGATCTAACGAGAACCGGTGTTTTCTGCACGGTAGAGATGCTGGCCCACAATCTACCAAGTGTACACCACGATTGTACCAAGAGTATATTCATACATTTGACAGGGTTTTTTTTGGAATATATATTGGAATTTGTACCAAGAGGATGTTCAAATAATATAGAGTAAATGCATAAACTTTATAGTTTCCTGGTATATAATGGAAATTAATACCTAGAGTATATTCATACAATCTACAAAAAAAATTATTTTGTACTTAAGCTTTATCTTGCCTTTACTTCTATAGAGGTAATTGTGTTTGAATATATGACATTTGCAATTTAAGATTTATATAATTTTCATAAAATCGTTAATTAACTTCGACAATCACTTAAATGAATGTCAACATATAGAGCAATTCTAAGAAGCAAGCAAACATTTATTCATATGATAGAAATTTGAAATATTCCCTTGTAAAATACAACATGAATATATGTCGTATTTTCTTCTTAACATTTTGTACATAACATATATGCAGAAAAATAGCATTACCCAACCCCCAAATGTATCATGTGGGCGATAAATATGTCAAAACTTTCCTCCCTGCCTCATAAGTTTGTAGATATGGAGCATTAAGCTCATATGCGTTTTTCATAACCAATGCAAAGTGAAAATATGGCGCAATTTCATTCACAGTGTACACCATAAAAGAGCATGCATAAATGATAATATTGGTAAGTAAACAAAGTAGTCAAAATATGCTGCTATGTAAAGAATTTAGGGTATCATTTCAACAAAATGCTTAAAATATGTTTTGTCTAGTAACAGATTTAAATTAGAAAGTTAAAGGAATATATTTTACAGTTTCGGAACATAAAAACATATTATCATTATCTGTTAGGCAATATAAATTTCAACAAGAATATTGCATTCTGAAAAAACATATTATCTTAGTGAACAGAATAATTGTTTGATTAAATGTGCCGATTCTTTTCAGAACAAAAAAAATCCATGTTTAGAGTAATTAACTGGAATGTGACTCAACTTGACTTTCACATACCAAAATCCATTTTTAGTGGCCTTTTTTTTTATTATTTTTTTTATTTTAAAATATTTGAAAAATCAGTACTGAAGTGATTACAATTATAGCTTGTTTCCCTTCATTTTAAATGGCATGAAAAAATCCTCCGAATGATACCATACTTGACAAATGTATCCCCGGGGGGAATAATGACGTCACAAACAAAGTTATATCACTCCTATTTTTCACAACAATGACTAAAATTATGTAATATCGTGATCATTGATAAATGAATGAATCTTTTATGCATGATTATGAAAAATTCTCTCCTATGCTGCTATGTTAAAAATATAATTATTACAATATAATTTCGAAGTTTTCGGTCGAATTAAAATTCTCTCTAGTTCTAGATATTTTATAACAAAACCGGATATAAAATTTCGTCAATATCCATTAATATTTGTGGCTGCTATTGTGTACACAAGAAATATGCCACAGAAGACAGAGAGACAGACAGACAGGCGTACATCAATCCAAAAATAGGCAAAACTTATTCAGGTCTTAAAATATATATTGGCATCAAAATCTCGAAATCGATGATTTTTGTGAAAACAATACTTTCTCTATATTATATTGCATAAAATGAGAAAGTAAAGATAAGGAACAGCAGCAACAACGAAGACAAGAATGAATTTTGCAATGAATAGTTTTATCACATGACTCAAGAAATCATTGTCAAAAGAAAATTAAAAACCATGAAAGGAAAAAGTTGGAAGGAAATATAATAGTAGAGCGACTCAAATTGTTTCCACAACGAATAAAACTTGGAACTAAGTGGTCATATGATAAAAAAATGGGGAAAAACTTTTTTTGTAATGTTACATCTAACAGGTTTGGAAAATTACATCAAACAGTTTTGGAAAGTTACATGAACAGTTTTGGAAAGTTACAGCGAACAGTTTTGGAAAGTTGCATCGAACAGTTTAAGAAAGTTGCATCGAAATGTTTTGGAAAGTTACAGCGAACAGTTTTGGAAAGTTACATCGAACAGTTTTGGAAATTTACAGTGAACAGTTTTGTAGAGTTGCATCGCACAGTTTAAGAAAGTTGCATCGAAATGTTTTGAAAAGTTACAGCGAACAGTTTTGGTAAGTTACAGCGAACAGTTTAAAAAATTACATGGAACACTTTTGGAAAGTTGCATCGAAAAGTTTTGAAAAGTTACAGCGAACAGTTTTGGAAAGACACAGTCAGTGGACAGTTTTGAAAAGTTGCATCGAACAGTTTTGGAAAGTTACATCGAACAGTATTGGAAAGTCACATCGAATAGTTTTGGAAAATTACGAATAAATTAAATTAGAAAATTCCAAAGAATAAAATATTGCTAAACTTTAGAATTATACCAAAGTCGTTTTTATTTTTATTTTTGCTTTTACAGATTGCTGCAGACAGTAAGGTATATTCACTTTTAAAATTTTAATTGGTTACGTTGTCGCTGAAAGTACTGGAAATACGTATGTGCATGTTTGTCGTAATTTCGGTGACACAAGATAAAATGGCCGCGCCACTTTAAAATCTTATGTGTGGATACACTGTGTACAAACAAGATCTAAATGCAATTTATAGACATTTTCATGATTAGGTCTCAAATTACCTGAATGTTAAGATTTTTAAAGCATTACGTCCAGTAGAGAATTGCACGAATTCCAGAAACAAATGTGGTAGACTATAGTCTCTGTAAAAAGCAATAGTCTGAATTAGAATATAGATATTAATGGTAGTAAATTACTATATATTAATATAACACCGCTGAAAAAATCCGAAGCAGCGAAATCCTGTCAATATGAAAACAGTTACGGAATTTCACTAAAAATTTAAAAGAGTAATTTTAAAATAACACTGATGTTTCAAGAAAAAATTCTGAAATTGAGAGGGAAAAAATGAGAGTGGTTAATCACCTTAGTTAATCACTCTACCATCTAAATGGTTTTAAATCCATGTCAGTCGTCAAAATTATATCTATAATCACTCCTGGTATATATGATTCAATGTAAAATCAACCTTAGCAAATGATCTTGTCCTTGATGCGATATGATTTTCAATCTATATCAGTCATCTAAGCTCTAGCTATAGCCACTCATGATATATAGTATATGTTTCAATGACACTTTTTGAATCTGGCCAAAAGAAGGAATCAAAATAGAATAACCTTCCACCTTACCTCTTCTATAATTTGATGATGAACCTATATCACTTATCATTAAAGATCTATCTGTACGCAATATTGATAAAAATATGGTTCAAGGAAAATGAGACTGTCTGATTCCACAGTGGATGTGGAAATCTTTAGTGGACTTCCCAGCACCATATTGAATTGTATGATGAATCCAATTTATTCATTATTTGAGTTCTATCTATAGTTTATCCTAAGAAATGAAGACTTCAAATTTTTAGTAAAACCAAAAGTATGCCAAAAATTTGGCAACAATAGAAGCCAATTTACTTTTCTTTAATCAAAAATTCAATTAAATTTTAATCCCCAGTCAAATATGAGAAATTATAAAATTGGTATTATAACAAAATATTTGTGCACATCAATTAGATTCCTCTGAAAATCATCATATTTTATTTAATTCAGTGATTTTGTTATTCCAGAAAACTTGCTTTTCTTTGAATATATCCAATTTCTGCTGAAATGAAAGCATTATTTTAAATCATCTGATTGTTTTCTTTTGATAGCATTATTATCAAATTTAAAATCAAACGTTTTCCGAGCGATCAGTCTGTTTTTATTTTTCAATGAATGAAAGGCTTTTCTTTTTAGTTCTATTTTTTCTAGTTTATTCTACTAAATCGGGTTATATATTTAAATCCGATGAGGATTGATAAAAGTTCTCAACATATGGACCAGTTTATTTTATAAGCTGCTCAATATGAAGTAGAATACTTATAAACATTATAATATTTACAATTATGATATAAAAAATGAGCAAATATGAATACTATGTCAAAAACAGGAAAATAAAAACTATTTATTAGACAGAAGATTGGCTAGTAAAAAGTTGGGCCTTGAAAGAATTCGCACGTATGAAGTTTAAGAGTTATAAAATATTCCAAATAAAATATTACAAATAACTATGAAAGTAGAAGTATAAAAATTTAATCTTGGGATTAATAATACAAAAGATGATATAGGATTTTTAGAATTTGAATATTAAGTAAAACTAATTAGTATATTCAGGACATCAATGAAATCAAAGAAAAACATTTAAATCACACAAATGTATTTCCATAGCTTTGCGTTTTATTAACATTTTACAACATAGTTGAAAAGTGTTTATGGATTTGTTCATTCTGTCTGTCTGTCTGTCTGTTTGCACGATAACTGTCGTAAAAATGACTTTATCAAAAATAAATTTGAGTATATTTTTCAGGCGGTCATTGGGACCTACGAGAATATAAATGAGTAACATCATCCAATTAACTCTGAATTGAATTCGTTGAAGGAATGAAATACATTGAACTCTATGGGATTTAATTTTTCGAATATTTTTTAAACGAATTTAAAATTCAAAAATCGCCTTCGACAGTTTTAGGAAATATTCAAATTATCCCATAAAAATATAAAAAAATGTCAGCAACATATATTCGGTAGTTTTTAAAATAAAATATAAAATAATAATTACACCCATATCATATGAAGATATCACGTGACTGACCTCAAAATCAAATATGCCATTTATCTTTTGTCAGAATCGTGATTTTTAAAGTTATTTTTAATTTATATTTAGTGGTGTATCCGTCGTAAACCTCTTCATTTTTGCCTAACTTCTGCGCATCTCTATTCTGAAAAAACGCAGTTAGAATATATTTGAGTTTAAATGATCATCAAACTTCAATTATTTCTACAACGAGGCTTAATTTTCACTTATGGAGAATGTAAACACATGAAGCTCTAAGACGAGTTGTATAAGAATTGCTGAATTTCTTTACTAAAAAATTATTTAGCTCTGGAGTCTGCAATATATCTGATATGAATGAAACATTCATTGATTTTACATAGAGAAGCAGACGATTTTATTGCAGACTTTTTAGATGAAGTTTTAAGCATAGAGTTAAATTACTTTTACCTCCATGGTTTTAAGTTTTTAAGAAAAATAAATTATTTTAGTATTGTGATGAATGAAATAAATAAAAAAAGTGTATGAATGATATATTTACTACTTTTTCATAGAGAGCAAAGCGATTTATAATTCAGTGACGTCATTTAAAAAAAAGTTCATTTTTTTTAAGAAGTTTTAAGTTTTCAAATATAATAAATCATTGTATTATTGTGATAGTTTTAAAAATATTACCTCTGAATGTATCGCATTTTTGATGTGTTTAAATAAACTTGCATTGCAATTAGAAAGTGTTTCATAATCAATGCTTTACCCATAATTGATATTTCTTGTTATTTCATGAATCATGAAGATAAAGAGTAACAGACTCCACGTGGTACATATTTTGTATCGTCACGCTGTTTTAGTAACAGTATAAACAATAACTTTTGGTGCAGTGGAGCTTAATATTGGACTATTTTTATTTAACTTTCATACAATAATGGTTATTACTATCCGAAGTGCTGTTATGACTATATATTATTTTTACACGCTATTTGTCAGAGCATGCGCAGTTCAAAAATAGCACATGATTTTCGAAGACAAGAATTATTACGATTAAATAAATAAATAGCAAGTAATGCAACTTATAGTAATATTTAAAAGCTATTTACTTTTAAATTATCTTGATTAAGGTTACATTATTTCATTATCGAGAATTACTTTTATATATATATATATATATATATATAAAAGATATTATTAAAGAAATAATATAAAGAATATTATAAAGAAATAATATAAAGATATTATAAAGAAATTATTTAGATATAATTTCTGTGAAATTCAAGAGATCTTTTAAGTCAAAAGTTTTAATACCACAAATATGTCAATTCCTACTGATATTATTAAAATTATTTTTATTTTCAGAATAAAATAGTCAGATGTATTATATCTGGAATTATAATTTATTTTATGAAAACAGTTTAATAAGTTTTTAGCTGTAATAGTATATGTTTCCTGATCATTTGTCTTTGCTGTATATGTAAAAGAAGTATTATAGAGTTCTGAATCTAATAATATATAGGAATATTTAAATATGTATATATCATATTTAAATGTGTATAGTATCTTAAAAAGTTTTGTGTAAATCTGTTAATAAATTTGGAATTGATTTAAAATAGTTCAAAGCAATTTTTTAATGAGATATATGTACATAATTACATCAGATATGTAAGTGGTGACAGATAATGCATTTTCTGTTTCATTGTTTCATTTGCATTCCCTTTTATTCTGTTCCGCCTTAAGTCTGCGCAAGTATTTTAAGAATTTATTACATTATTTTTTCCATAGAATAACACCAAACTTGAGAGAATCACTTAACGCACTCTCACTCGTGCAAAGACGTTTTATAAATAAAAAGCCTTAATGGTCGAAATAAAAAGGTATTTTAAATCGCAGATGAAAGTAAAATGTATTCAGCAATCTGAAGTAATGAAAAATGATATCAATGCTAATTTTTTCGAATACAAAATGTTAGATTTTATACAGTGTATATTTGGTAATATTTGTCAATAGCTATTTTTAAAGAATATGTGGGAATTTTATTATGAAAATCCACATTTAAGTGTAATAAATGTAACACATATTTAAAAGTTTTTAAATTTATGAGAAAATACGTATAAAAAGTATATACTCAGTATTTATTTCTCCAAAGTCTTCTATTAACACGAAAATATTTGCATGTATTCATTTTTCACTTAAAACTAGTAGCTCTGATCACTCTTACTTCTTTAAATCAAGTGAATTTAAATCATTATGAGTTATGAAAATGCGGAAAACACGTACTAGAAAATGTGCAATAAAGTTTGGTGCAAAATAAAAAAACAGAAAGAGGGAATTAAACATGATAGGAACATAATACAAAGAATCATAAAGAGACATCAAGGAAAAACAATTAACAAACTATTGTAATGTATGCCGAAATGAATGGCTTCTAAGGAATCGAAAACAAAAAGAGAAGAAGACAATCGAATAATAGACGCAGAAAAAAAATCTATCGGTGACTATTTTATCAGCATTAATTATCAATTATCTAATCATACGGCTCGTATAACTGTGGACTGTCTTCATGCTGTTGATACTGTTCTTTGCAGCAAGGTCACCAGACCTTTCCAGCAAGGTCACCAGACCTTTCGCCAATCGAGCATGTATGGGCCATGCTAGACCACCAGATTCGGGCACCCCGAAATGTAACAGATGTGGAGCAATACTTGAGTAATGTCTGGCAGAATGTATCGCAGAATGACATTAGGAAACATTATATCTTCTTACCTAGACGTATACAAGCATGCATTGCACTAAGGCGGGGGAGGGGGCATCAATTACTGATTTTAAATTTTACTGTACAATTGCTAACCATTGATGGGTCCTGTGGTCTTAATTGTGTACTCATTTCATTATCTGTATATGAACTGTACACATATTTAATTTCAATAAAACAGTCACTTTCTTCATGGTGCTTTGTTTTATTTTTCAAAAGAGTGTATTTTTAAAATATCATTAAAACACACAGACACACATCTATATCTATATCTATCTATATATATATATATATATATATATATATATATATATTGATATATATATATATAAATATATATATATATATATATATATATATATATATATATATATATATATATATATATATATATATATATATATATATATATATATATATATATGTATATATACATATATATATATATATACATATATATATATATAAATATATATATATGCATATATATATATATATATATACATATATATATATGTATATATATATATATATGTATATATATATATATATATGTATATATGTATCCTAGCCTATTAATATTGATTTTTACCCATCTAACCTAGAATTAATTCCTAATGAGCCTAGCGTTAGTCAAACTGTAAATTTTTTAGACCTAAATTTAGATACCCTCAATAATCATGTAATCACCAATCTATATGATAAAAAAGATTCTTATAACTTCACTATCATAAAGCTGCTATCATATCATTCTTGTAATTCTATTCAATTGTTTAGAAACATCATTTTAAACCAGCTATTTTGAATACATCGACTTTCTGATCCTCGGTTTCACTTTCTCCACATCAATAATCTTAAACGCATTTGTCAAAATTACCAATATCCGGAAGTATTTGTAAATAATATTATTAATAATTTCAAATATACCACGTAATAACTTTATACATGCATTATTTATCTTTGATTGGATAACTCAATTTTGAGAATTCACCCATTCTTATCACCTAACTTACCACTTGGCCTGAGTCTAATACCGTTTACTATTTTCGAATGACTATTTTCCACTTGTCCTGAGTCCTATACCGATTACTATTTTCGAAAGTCTCCATACATATTATGTATCCTTCAAATGTATTCATTCCGGTGCCCACTCGCATTGACGTAGTGAGGTGAATTGCTCAGTCGCTTGTTGAACTTACACATGGTAACAATGCTTGTGAGTTCATATTTCTGTTCGAGAAGGTATTATTTTTCTGATTTGTAATTCAATTGATTTATTTTTCTCCTTCCACTAGTCAGTAGACAGTTCCAATGGTGTCTATAGTTAAATACTATCGCCATTGCCAGAAACTGGCTATTCTATCGGTTTTAATTCGAATTGTATGGCTGTCCTGATGAGAATGCAATTTTGAACATACCGCCATTTTTTGTGTAGTTTCAATTGATTGTTCTCTATGTCTTAATCTTTTATCTTGAGCTTATTATTATTGTCTTTTCTCATTTTTTACGTGTTTTATTTTTATTTTTATTCATATTTATATACTTTTAATTGTGAATTTTGTATCCTAATATTCTTCTCATCCCCCTTTCCATTGTAGTGATATGTTACCTTCTATCTTTTTCCTTAGTCTTGGTCTATAGTTACTCATTTGTAAAAGATATGCTAGAGATGGGTTTTATTGTACATATAGTAGTTTATGCATAATTTTCGATTAAAATCTTTCAATTTTTATTTACATATATATATATATATATATATATATATATATATATATATATATATATATAATATTTGTTTTTCTAGTCAGCATTAAAACATTCTTACCCTCTAATAGAAAGATAAATAAAATCTAGTTCGAACTCCATGTATTTGAAATATTGATTGTTTCAATTAAACAGACCAGGATAGCAGCTGAGCCACTCTTTCTCGACTTCTTAATTTGAGGGAGTAATAACTCTTTTCTACCGTTTGGACAATAAATTTTGGTAGGCATTATTTCCCTGATTTTTGCTTTTGGCTTTGTTATTTCAATGCTAGGAATTGGAGATATTATCTATATAGTTAGGTAGTGGTAACACCTGCAAAGTATTTTCAAGAATGTCTGCAAAAACCCAAAATGTAGCGTAATACGATAGGGTGATAGGGAATAGATAAGGATAATAGATGAGGCCAGAAATCAGTGATGACTGACAAAATACGTTCCACAAAAATTTACTAATATAAATGCTTAACATGTAGTCAAAAAATCCCGAAAAAATATTTATTTACATTTTACTTACTTGTAAATAAATCTTTCAAATTATTTGTAAAAATATACTAACTCTACCATTACCACGAGCAACTTCATTTTTCGCATATGGTTGTAAACATTCATTACAGATAATTCAATCAATTATAGTGATGGATAATTTACAAACAGTCGCCTTAACGAGCAATATAATTCAATGTTTACCTTAAGTCATCCATAATCCAAGACTTACAGTTGCGTGATAAATGAAATGCCTAACGCAAAAAACATACAAATTTGGTATATCAATATGCTTAAAAATAATTTATTACAGTAATTTCAAAGATATGTTTTTCATACTACTTCCGTAAAGAGTAAATACACTAAAACTGTTAAAACACGGTTACAATTCCTGAAAAAGAAATAAACAGCTTTAGGTTTAATTTGGAGGTTAATTTAGATTATACACCTCATCAAGTCTAAGCATCTGACCCAAATTAATCCAAACGAATGCTTGTGTCATATATGGCCATAGTGAGGTTCTTTACTTATCATAGCGTAGACTAGAAGCATAAATAGAAGACAAAAATGAAAAATTACTCTGAAACCATGTATGCTGACGATATGCATATATATATATATATATATATATATATATATATATATATATATATATATATATATATATATATATATATATATATATATATATATATATATATATATATATATATATATATATATATATATATATATTCCATTCAATACAATTATATTTATAAAATAATCTTCAGTGCACAGATAAAGGGATATAAATGGAAATGACATTTTGGTTGCAGAAATGCACAGTTGATGTCAAAAGTGATTTTCTAAATAAGATATTCATTCGAAAGAGTGGATGGAAAATAGAAATGCCAGAATCTATTTTCTCCGATTGTGAAATCGTTAGGAATGGCTGGAGGTCTTCCTGGCATGGTATTTATTACAGGAAAGTTACCTGGTATTTTTGACTCGTCTGATAGACCTTTAAAGGGTATTTTGGAATCAAATATTATATACACAACTATAAAATAAAATCGTGTATATACACTTTGTTGCCATAAATATATGCACACAAAAATGTAAAACAAAATTAAGCTACACCCACGAAACATGGTATGCAAATGTTGTGTTAAGAGTTATATAAATGTTCAAACTGCCAAAGCCAATTATGTTGCATAACTCATGTAACACGAAGGAAAACGACACATCGTGCATCATTTAAACAACCAGTGATCTCCCTCATGAAAAATTGAAACCGGGTTTCTGCTTTAACACTATAAGTTGTAAAAGCCTTTGAAACGTACTCGGCGGGGCTACGAACAATTGCCAGATTTAGAGAGGGGTCACCTCATAGGCCCAAGGGAAGAAGGATGGTCCAACAGACGTAGTAGTCGTCATCTTGCTCAGAGCGACATGGAAGTTGCTTGGAGTTGGAAACAGTTGATCAGAGAATGTACATTAAACCATCGCAGAAGCTAAGGAAGCCCCAGACAAATAACTGCTGGAGAGGATCGTGCAGACATTAGATAATCTATGTCCACATCAATGGCGTCATTATCGGCAATTCGAAGGCATTTACCATCCTCCATGCATCCTGTATCAAGGAATAATATTCGTAGACGACTGACAGAATGTGAAATTAGGATTACAATTCCACATTTCTTGTCGTGCAGTAATATATTTTTAATACCCACGGTTTACGATCGTGACATTTTATTTTCCCGCTCGAGTTTTTATTCATGATTACTATGATCAGAATAAGCATTCTTATCAATCCATTTCCTTTTTTACTGATTCCTTACAAAAGTTCAGAATGGCTGTAATTTCTTGTTATTCGTTTTTTTTTAGTCCTGGTATAATGGGTACCGATGATTCGATGATACTTCCTACTTTAAAATATCTAACAAGTATCTGCAGGGCACTTTAATGAAATAAACAATTTGCCCCAGACTGCTCGGGTCAACAACGAACAGTTGATACCATAAAAACGAGACGCAGATCTGAAGACGTCTCTCGTATATACCCCACGAGGCCAAATTACATTTATAGAACCGACATTTTCAAGGATAGTATTAAGTTGGCTAAGTAACAAATGTGTGGCAGAAATTTGCATGTTGTATATCCACATTTACACATTCGCCTGTACTGTATCAAATACTCGCTATACATGTGTTGTGCAGTTTGGTCTTCCTTTAGGACTAACAGGTCAAGCTGTGACAGTTACGATTATTTCCCCCGTGCTTCACACACGCACACATCGGACTGTTGGCTCATCATCTTCAATCTGCCTTGGAATCTTGTTTAAGAGTGGAACATATAAAATATAAAACTCTGTGGACTAAAGACTCGGACGTACCATTTACGTTAGTTTGACCGCAGCAAGCGCCCGGACTGTCGATTGCCGCGGTAAGGACTTTTAAATTTTTTCTGTTCAAATAAATCGGAAGGTCAAATAAGCAATACACATCATTACGGTCATTCAAGTTTTTACTGCTCAGATGGATCGGAATTTCAAACTTTTTTGGAAAGCCTCTGGCGAGGCGAAAGCATACAATAAAACTGCATGAGTACACGTGTGTCGTCATCGCACGCTTTGAGAATTCGTCCTATCCCCCCTGTAAAATAATCCGGATTTCCGATCATGTCTCCATGATAGCAAACATGTTGAAGATTAATATCTCTATGAATAATATAAAATACATATTAATTTATGTATTTATATATATAAATATTAAGATATGTATAATATATGTACTATGAATAATATAAAATACCTATTAATTCAAATACATATTAATAAATAGTTTATTTGTATCAGATACGAGGTATTATGGATTTGAGCGATAATATTGTTTGAAAATTGTAAATTTCTCTTTCGATAACTAATTGAGAAGTATCTAAATTAGGACTGTGATTCAACATATCCTTTGCCATTGCATTAAGTTGTTGTTTAATCAGTATTTTAATGTTCATTTAAGTGTTTACTTGCAATCATGTACTATACTGTGTATGATGTTTAATAAAACAAAACGTGGATACCAGTTTAGTAAAATATAACGTTTCGCAAAATATTTAGTCAAACAGTATTTAATAAAAATAACATGCTTTGAATAATACGATGTTCCTTGAATCTACATTTCTTTAAATTTTCTTTTGAATTGGTCGGAGCTAAAGTAAAAATGTCCTCTTTGTGTACTATAACTTATGAAATGTTTCTTGTGTGCGTAATATGTGCATGATTCTTATAGCGCCATATTTTAAATCATGAGATAAGAAATTAGGAAAATATATTTTAAAATATACACGTTACAACGTTACATTGTTGAAAGTGTTTGGTTAGAGATATAATATGAATATATTTAGTAAACGCACTGGGATTTAAATATAAATTGTGATATTTTGAAAGCATATCTTTGAATCCGAAGAAATGTTTGGAATTTAATATATATGCAGTTTATGCACTTGAAAGCGTAAATAAGATTATATAAACCAGACCAAGCATGCGGTTGGAATAATTTTAATGCTGTGGTGATTCTATTATTATTTTTTAACTTTAATGTAATATTCAATAATAACGATCACACAGAGGAACAATGTTTAGGGTTTGCATTGCAAACATAAAACTTTAAACTAATTAAATGTTTAAAAACATTTCCAAATGCGAATTTAAGCGTTGTCTGTTCAAAATATTATTTTGTCACTTATTTCTACACTAAAAAGTTTATAAACATAATTTTAATATAAATAATTATATTTAAACCTATATATAATGAGCACTTTTTGAACCTAGAGAAACATTTAAACCATGAAATTTCAGAGCATAGATAGGCAAATTGAAGAGAAGACTAACCAGCAAAAATTTTGAATGCATACATATGTATTTAAACCATATGCAAAAAAAATTAAATAACCAACAGAACTAGGATTCTTTCATAATAAACAAAATTGTATTTTGGACACAATATATAAAACATGAAGTGTTTATTTCAAAAATGTTTAATGAAGTTGGATTGGAGTATCTGGTAATATATATATATATGTCAGAAACGCCCTAGAAATTTACCAAACTTCACACGTTTCAATATGTACGAAATAATTACAACTGCTTTTCAAGAACCAGAAACTTTACTTCAAAACTTAACATACGTACAGCCCACGTCAACTCGTAAACAAAACCGCTCGTTCATCTGACAACGTCTACAGAAACCCAAGAGTGTTGCCATAGCATTATTACAAAACTAAAATAAACAAATTCACAAGAAATGCAAATTTAAATATAAAACTTGAATAACGAAATCAATGAGTGTTACTTAACATTCTCCCACCTTTTGATTTAAACATTATAATCAAAACTTACAATAAATTAAAGATAAATTAACATTTAAATGGAAATTACAATTAAACTTTTCTACATTTATCTAAACCTAGATGGGAGTCTAATTGTTCTGCCACTTCTAGTAACAACAGTCTTTCGTTGAACAGAGGGTGAAGTGTCCACAACTCTTTTATCACTAGCTACAGTATCAGTTTCTGGTTCTCGGGATGGACATTCAATTTCAAGAGGGAAAATTCTCTGAACTGGTCGAATTAGTTCCCCCGTTGCTGTCTTTAATTTCACAACTCTGTTGCTGCCATCTTTTCCGGGATAAACTTCAGTTATTTTTGCCAATGGCCAGAAAGTTCTTTTCTTATTCTCGCATTCAATGAGAACTATATCTCCAATTTTGACATTCATCATTTTCATTTTTCCCCTATGTTGCACTAATTGGCCAAGATACTCTACTCTAAATCTTTTCCTTAGCTGATCCTTCAATGTCTGCTGATATCTCAGTCTTTTTGTGAGATCCACTTTGTCCAAAAGGTCCAAGTCTGGCACTCCCACCGTCTGCATGTCCTGCAAAAACATAGCCGGAGTCAAAGGAGTTAGGTTTTCAGGATCTTCGGAAATGTAAGTCAGTGGTCTGGCATTAATTATTGCTTCGCAATCGCAGAGAATGCTCATCATTTCTTCATAGTCTAAAGAAGCTGTTCCCAAGACCCGTCTCAACAGTCTCTTAACCATCTGCACAAGACGTTCCCAAAACCCTCCCCACCAAGCAGCGGAGGGTGGATTGAACTTCCAAGTAATTCTTTTGACTGCTGTTTCTATTTCAATGGTTTTCCAATCAATTTTTTGTAGAAGATTATCAGCTCCGACAAAATTACTTCCATTATCACTATAGATGGTATTAGGTCTTCCACGACGTGCTATGAACCGTCTGAAACTGAGCAGAAAAGCTTTAGTAGATAATGATGTTATGAGCTCCAAATGAATAGCCCTATAAACAGCACACGTGTAGAGAACAACCCAACTTTTCACACCTCCTCTCAATATGAGGGGTCCAGCCAGATCTACTCCAGTAATTTCAAAAACTGACGCTTGTCTCACTCTGTCTTCTGGAAGAGGAACTGGAGTTGTTTGTATACATTTTGCATTGTGTCTCTTGCATCTAATGCATTTCGAAATTACACGGCGTACTGTTCTCCTTCCATTAAGTATCCAGAATTTTTCACGCAAATCTGACAATAAAGAATGTAATCCGACATGAAGTTTGGTTGCATGGTGTTCTTGGATAATAAGTTCTACCAATTTATGTTCGCTTGGCAGTAGTATTGGGTACTTGAAATTGTCTTCATCTTTACGTTCTGTCAACTTTGTTTCCACTCGAATTAAACCATCACGGTCTTTCAACAGACACAAGGATTTCAAGCTATTTAACCGTTCCTTGGTAAAGGTGTGTCTTTGAACAGTTTTGTTAATTGCCTTTTCAGCTTTATTCAACTCATCAGCAGATAATTCTCCAGTGTTTCGATCACGAATGTTCTTTCGAGCATTCTGAAGAAATCTCAAAATCCATCCTACCATTCTTATAATTTTTGTATACTTTGAAAAATATGATAGAAACCATGTCTCTTTAAACGTTTTACTCAACAGAACCGCAGAGATATTTTTTCTTTCTTGCAGCACGTCTATTTCATTAACCGTGCATTCAGAGCGTGGCCAATCCTTTTCATTCTGTTTCAGCCATGGAGGTCCCTCCCACCATCGGGATTCAATTAATTTCTTCACTGAGCATCCTCTGGAGGGCAGATCAGCAGGATTATTTTGGCTATTAACATGTCTCCAATTTTCAATATTAGATAATTTCTGGATTTCATTTACTCTATTTTTGACAAATACTCCCCACTGCTCATTTCTTTTAATCCAGTGTAGGGCAGTAGAAGAATCCGTCCAGAAATATTCCCTAATAGAATCAAATTTCAAGCTTTTCTTCACAAAGTCTGCTAGACGTGCACCAATACAACAAGCTAAAAGTTCTAGTCTTGGAATAGAAATGGGTTTTAATGGTGCAACTCTTGATTTTGCCATGAGTAGCTGCACGGAAATAGTAGTATCGGTTTCACATCGCAAATATACAACAGCTGCATATGAAACCCCAGATGCATCACAAAACACATGTAGACTCAATGTTGAGTTATCATTGGTAAAAGCATGTCTAGGAATCCTCACGACATTAAGCATTTGTAGTTCAGCGATCCATTTCAAAAAGTTATGTGAAACATCTTTCGGTACTTCAGCATCCCAACTCAATTTAGATTTCCAACTATTTTGTAATAACAACTTAGGATACAATGTAACTGGACAAGTGAAACCTATGGGGTCAAATAGTCTTTGTGCAATAGATAAAATAGTTCTTCTACTAATGGTCCCTTCAGGTTTGCTTATCGCTGCGATGTCACAGAATAATACATCTTCTTGTTTGTCCCATAACAATCCCAAGACGGTTGACGGATTAGATTTGACACAAGTATCCGTTATTTCGGTATGTTCCCAGTCTCTTAATTCAAATTTTCCTTCCGCCATCACCTCTGTGGATATTTGAACAAATTCTTGCAATTCCACTTCAGAGTCTACAGAACACACACAATTATCAACATAAAATGTTGATTTAAGTTTCTGTGTTACCTTATGTTGAGCTGAAGATGAATATTTGTCCAAATGGTGTTGTATCACTGCTCCAAGAAGAAAAGGACTACAGTTTAATCCAAAGACTACTCTGCAATGTTGAAAAATCTTTATAGCTTTCTGGCTTTCACCTTGCCACCAAAGAAATTTTAAAAATTCTTGATCACTTTTAACAACAGATATTTGCAAGAAAGCCTTCTTTATGTCCGAAATAACGCCGATTTTTTTCTCTCGAAACTTCAAAAGTATTGTGGGAATCAATTCCAATAGATTTGGTCCCTTTGCCAAACATTCATTTAAGGAATAAGATCCTTTCTGTTTACAGGATGCATCAAAGACAGGTCTAACATTAGTCGATGAATTGCACTTAAATACTCCTCGATGAGGTAAAAAATGACCACTATTCTCTGAACTTTCTGTGATTATTCCTTCTTGACACCACTCATGGAAAACAGCATTGTAGCTTTCAAACTTTCCTTCTTTCATGAGTTTAGATGTTGTGGAATTCAATCTCTTCTCAGCTATTTCTCTATTCGTTGGTAATTCTCCTTGAGTATGCATCCAAGGAAGACTAACTTGATATCTTCCGTCTTCATTAATTCTAACTGTTTTCTTGAAATGATCCGAAACAGCTGTTTCTACTTCGTCTTTGCTTTGATGTTCACATGGTTCAGTGATTCCAATAGCTTCTAACTTCCATAAATCAGGAACATTGTTAATATGAATCGAAAGTGAAGTTAAAACCGAACCATAATTGTTATACTTTGAATCCTCTTGAGACTTTCCCATTACAACCCATCCTAGATGAGTTTGCACAGCGACCAGTCCGCACTTTAGCTGATGAACGCGTCCTGTGTAAAGTTGACCAGCGAAATCGGCTCCAATAAGTATTTCAATAGGTGGCAGATTGCTTCCTATATCCGTGAGCTGGATTCCCTTTTGTCTCATTTCTTCCAACCATAATCCAGTCTTGAGTCTTGGTATTGAACCACATATAACAGGTTGGTCTAACACTTTAATTTCACAGCAATAGTTATTAACTGAACTATTCAAAATTACATTGTAGCACTTGTGCTCTCTCCTAGAGGTGATTCCTCCAAACACGACTTGTGTTAATATATCAGTATTCACAGGATTAAATCCCATCTGCCTTGCAGTACTTTCTAGAATATAAGAACGCTGAGAACCTGTATCAATCAGTGCCCTAACTTTTCTGTCTTTTCCGTGAGCTTTAAGAACCACAAGCAGTGTTTGCAATAGTACTTCAGAGTGGCCTTGGCTGGATAAAGTAATATTCTGATCCCCACCTTCTTTGAACTCTGTAACTAAAGCCCTCTTATTATTGGTTAGTTCAGGACACATAACTACCCAGTGCCTTTTGGAACAAATTATACACCGAACATGTGATTTGCACTGTTTAGAACGATGTCCAATCCGTAAACAAGTGAAGCATCCCTTCTTTCTTTTTAAAATATCGTGCTTCTCTTCTAACGAAAGTTTTTGAGCTTTGAAGCATTCTTTACTTTCATGAAATTTTCCGCAAAATACACAAATGGACTTTTCACATGAATTTATCCCTAAAAATAAATCAGTAGCAGTCGGTAAATTCATACCCGTTTCCTTACAAACTTCCTTTCGACTACTTTTCTCATTTTGCTTAAAACCAGCTTTAGCAAGCGAGATACGCTCTTCACCTTCTACTTCAGTTCTTAGGAACAATAACAGGTTTTTCAACTTATCAATGTAAGTATCACTTTCTTCACCTTTAGCCGCCACCGGATTTCTTAACCAGACTCGTAGTAATTCTTCCGGTATGCAAGATTCAACAAGGGGAAAAAGCATTGCTGCGTATTTGTCAGAAGTCATACCAATTGATTCAAGAGACCTTAAATGCGATTCTAACTTATCATACAATTGAGCTGTATTTGCTTTGGATTTTGAAGACACTGCATTTTTAATCACCAGTCCAAGCAATTCCCTGACATAGAACTCTATGAGTAGCTCTTCCCTTCCAAATCTATTTTTAAGGCTTTCAACAGCTTTTGAATAATTTTCTGCAGTAGGAGGGAAGCTGTCTACTATTTTTTTGCTCTTGTGCCAACGATCATAGACTGAATTAAATATTGAAATTTATCTTCTTCTTCCATCAATTTATCTTCATGGATTCTCTTGAATTGACTCCAAAATGCTAGCCAATCTTTTATTTCACCCCCAAATTTCACAAATTCAATTTTAGGAAGCTTCAGTTTCGTTTTTTCTTGAACATGGGAAAAACTCGCACTTCGTTTGGTTGCGGTTTTATTTAAATGCATTTCGACGCCAACCCTAGCAGTAACCATTTTTCCGCGATATTCTTCTATTACCCCATATTCAGTTTCATATTCTTCCACTTTTGACTCATCGGCAAGCAAAGCGTTACAGATTTCGTCGTCGATCTCTGCTAAATTCATCATTAATCTGTCCATATTTGCCAAATGTGTTTGAATAATTTTATCGTCTGGTTCCTCATCAATTAAAGCCGCTGTCAAAATGTTATACGACTTTGTAAAAGACGCTCGAATCGGCTTTTGCTTTCTTATGAGCAGTTCCATTATGAAAATGTGACAGCGACAGGCTTAGTTAAAACAAAATTCCAAACGAAACTAACCTTTCTATCTTCACGGTCACGTCCGGGTCACCAAATGTCAGAAACGCCCTAGAAATTTACCCAACTTCACACGTTTCAATATGTACGAAATAATTACAACTGCTTTTCAAGAACCAGAAACTTTACTTCAAAACTTAACATACGTACAGCCCACGTCAACTCGTAAACAAAACCGCTCGTTCATCTGACAACGTCTACAGAAACCCAAGAGTGTTGCCATAGCATTATTACAAAACTAAAATAAACAAATTCACAAGAAATGCAAATTTAAATATAAAACTTGAATAACGAAATCAATGAGTGTTACTTAACAATATATACATTCTACATGAATGCCTGATCAGACATCGTAAATGAACTGCCTCCCTCGGCTCCCTCTGATTACTTTATTTTACGGATGAGTATATTTATGTTGCCGGATTACAAATCTGTAGTTATTTTTGTCACCAAAATGACTTACCTCAAACTTAAATTATTTGATATTGAGACCTTCGGCACCAGGGAAATAACACAGGACTGCACTGAGTAAATCAAAATAGAGTAAAAAATACTGAGTGCACTGTTAGTAATCAATACTGATTGCACGGAATAAATCAATCATCTGGTGATACTCTTAAATGAATATGATTTGAAAGTTTTTATGCTTAACACTGGTCTTATTTTATTTCGTCTGGCATTGCGGCCAAACCACGAATACTTGACTTTTCCTAGTCATTTTTGTATTCACTGGGATTTCCTTCCATTCCTTTACTCTAATCCTTCATCTTTCCAAGAACGCTCTTCTCAACAGTTACTAGGCAAGAAACCCTCTTTCCTTCCCAGCACTCATTCAAGACCAGAACTCTTCAATCCGAAACTTACTCCTACTCTCCCGTAGGAACGCAGACAATGCTGATTGGGTCGGTGATTCGTCTGACAACAGAATCAGTTATGATCGTTAGTTTAAATAAATATAAATTATAACGAAATCTACGGGAAATAAAAATCGAAAGGTTATTTAGACCCCACAATATGTCACTAAATATGATTTAAAGAAAAAACATTGAAATTAATGATTAATATTTTAATATATATACCGGAGTGTTTCAGGAAAGGTGTTTGAAAGGAATATATAGAAGAAATAACTGGTCATAGAAGTCAGGTGAAATATGAAAAATATTCAGCAGATAAATATTTAGTTATGGAAGATGCACACCCTCGGAACAGATTATTTAATAAAATTACATTAACCAAAATTGCAATATTAAAAATGTAAATTAGTAAAATTAGAGCCATGCTTAATTGGTACAATTTATAAAGTGCATAATGGTGAAAAATTAATCACTGAGATATTTCAGGTATTACCCTTTGGTCTTTTTAGAGTTACTGCTATTATATATTAAACTGTAAATTGACATAAAGGCTAACAATTATATTTTTAATCGTTAATTGTTTTTAACGTTAAAAGGGATAATCATAAATAGTAATTGTGCACGACAATAACAATTACGTATTTAATATTTGAATTTTTAGTTTATTATTTACGACTGTTAGAACTTTTAGTATTAAAAATATATATTTTAAATGTGTATGCATTGGATATATATTTATATAAATAAAGAAATATAAAAATCTGATGTGGGCAGCACATGGCTTTCCTTATATAATGCAATGAATTTACTACTTTTACAGTTAAAAAAAATGTTATTCTTATAGTAGATACTTATATTATTTTCAAGATATTGAATTTTCTTCAATTAGTTTTCATTTTCATTGATTTAGCGTCATTTTTATCAATTTGGTGAGATTTTTGTTAATTTGGCAACAATTAAAAATGTCGTCAAGTTGGCGACATTACGCCGAATTCGTCACCAAAATTTTGCCAAGCGTTATGGAAGGAGAAATAAGTTATTCGTACAGCATATAAATGACTATTGGCGTTCAAATACAAATGTATTTCTCAAAGTATCTTTTGTCATGAATGGAACGAGCTAGATCCACGAGAATGATGTCACCCAATTTATCGCATGGTATTACATATGAAAAGTGAACATGTTCCTCAATAGGAAATATTTATTTTTTTATTTTATATAACTTCTTGATAATTTTTTTGAAAATTGTGCAATATCTCTAGAACGCTTCATGTTAGCGTTCTAAAATTTATGTCAATCGTTTTCTAATGAAAAATTACATAAAAAGTGTCTATTTGCGTAAATTTATTAGCGGTTTTGATTTTTTGACGATTTTTTTTTTAATTTCACTCGAAAATTTAGGGTTGTTCTGAACATTCAATTGCGTATAAAAATAATAGGTTTCCATTATTTACGGATTGTGATTTTTGTACCAAATTTCGTTCAAATCGGTCCATTTGTTCGTTAGTTATCGTCTCCACAGTCTCACTGACACATACACTCACACGCACACACACACACACACACACACACACACACAGGCATCACCACAAAAAATTTTGATTCGTGATCAGGGATGCTTGGAACGTGCTCTCCCGTCGAAAACTCGAATTCGAATTTTCGATCCAGCCACAATACTTCCCTTATACATTATGTATATAAGGAAATTAAAAATTGGTTAAATATTCATAAAATACTTTATACATTCTGGTGAAAATTGTTAAAGGGGAAGTCACGCACTAAATGTGGTGTATAAAAATAAAAATATTCTTAGCTTGGCTGTGAATTTAAAATGGTACATTGCTAATGTGATAACCAAACGCTTTACTCTCCGTGCATTGCCCGGTGTTACCGGAAATCAAATTGATTAATATATGAAATTATGTTCTTACACATTGAATAGACAATAGCTTGCTCAGACTAAATTTTATTAATATTATTACCCATACTAAGTGATTAACTTCACCACACTGTTTGTATTTACAAATTATTATCTCTTACAATATTACGAATTGTCTTCCGATACAGTTGGCGAAATTGTTACTGACTTCTAGTCAGTAACAATATTCCTCATATTGTGATATAAAATGTTTACCTTTATTTCGTTTGCACAAAGCATTTCATTGGACTTCCTTATGCATATTTTAGTCATTCTTATTTGAATTCCCTGAGTCAAAAACTGCATGAACTTCTGCCTGAAATTGCACTACCCTCGAAATATTTACACCGCTTTAGTCCACGAAGAATCCTAGAATATGTTCATAAAGAACATTTTGACCTGCTTAGTCCACAATACAGTTTCGAGTCTCTTAAGAAAATGTTTTGACTTGTTTAGTCAAAGACGAAATTGGAGAGTCCTTTTAAGAAGCATTCGGGCTTGCTTCGTCAGCAACGAACTCTCAAGTGATTAAGAAGAACATTTTGACTTGCTTAATCAACGACGAAATTGAAAAGTACTTTTAGTTTATTTTTCTTTTATCTTTGCCGAATTGTTTTTCTTCATTTCCGGGGTTATGCCGACATTATGTTTAAAAATGGTTACATTTCTCATATACGATGCATTTATTATTTATTTCTGCTTTCGGAATCTCCCGTTTTTCAAGTTTCATTTGTTGTATTTCGGTCTTTAAATTATGTATTTGCTTATCCATTTCCATTCGTTATATATCCTTGCTTACATTTTTATTTCTTTGAATAACATTAATTTCTGCTCTGTGATCTTTAAAAATATTCCCCATGTGCTTAGCATACTTTATCGCGTTTTTGAAGTCTTGTATATTATTTTTCTAGATTTATATGGCACTATATTCTCTTAATATCTCAATCAGTTTTGCTAATTTTACTTTATTACCGATTTCCTTAACTTCGTTGCTCACGCCATTTCCCCCCTAAAATTTTATATGCCGTATTTTCAACTCGCATGGTTAATTCGGACACTGACATCCCTGGCTTCATCTTAATACTACTTAAATTCGTCTACTTTGCAGCATATTGAGGTTTGTTTTGAATTTTTCTATTAATGAATTTTTGATTTGCTCAAAATCACTAGCATTCTGCAGCTCATTTTTCTACCCTTCCTCTTTGCCTAATTTGTATAATCACTACTTTATTTACTTCCTACCAGTCAGCAATATTTGTTATGCTTTCATACTGCACCAGAAAAAAAAATTGACGTCTTTGTCTGTTCGTCCTCCGAACATAGGTAAAGCATTTAATTACTGGAAATCATCTTCTATTTTGCCGTTTTCTCTTTCGTCTATTTGCCTGAATTTGGGATCTAATTGGAATTTATTAATACAGATTGACCCTTATAAAATATTTAATCTATATATAATTACAGCAAAATCACATAAATCACACTTTAAAATAACAATCATGTAATTTGCATAGTTACTTTAAAATCATTTATTTCTTAATTGTCATGTACAACACTTTATGTTGGAAAAATAACCTCTTTAAATGTAAATACATTAAACCATTTACTATTATTTTTTTAAATACTGTATCGCATGTATTTTAAAAGATATCGGCTGTTGGACGTGAAGTCAAGCATTCATTGACGGGGAACAAAAATACATTTAACGAAAACAATGAATGTATACGGGAGTGTTGATGACTTAAGAAGATGATAGTATGGTTTCTCTCGTGGCTACTTTCAAAGTTTTCGATCAAAATTGGGTAACACTGTCACGATTTTTGATTCATTTATATTTTAATTCGATGCATTTAATCATGTTCAACTTCATTTAATGATTCACCAAATCTATCCATAGATCAGCATTCTTTACCTCTCCACCATTGGAGAACAAAGCGTTTAATAAGCGTGTTTATTCGAAATTTCAAAGCGACGTTCAATAAATTACTGAACTAAATACAAAGACACATTTGAATAATATTTATTTACATAGTTACACAAAAACTGGATGAAATTTACCTCAAAAATTGCACAATTTCTAAAATTAATAAATGTTTCTTATTACGCCCGTAAAATACCACATTCACTCCTGGTTTTTTATTTCCATTCTCTTCTCGTTTAGGAGATCATCGTGAAAACCCTTACTTCAACCCTTTAATTCGTTTCGTGGTTTAAAGCTTAGGTTTAGAGTTTCGCCACTTATCTATTTCGTTTTCTACCCTTCAAGATATTTTAAGCTAATTGACCGTCTAGAAATAAAAGGTATTTCACGTAAACTCTGCTTCTCATTGAGAATGCGCATATTTAACTGCTACCCTCAGACACAGGGAGAATTTTAACCTTGGAAACCCGAGCTCTGCTCTTTATAAAAACTGAGCTCCATCTTGTAAATTTCATGGTTTGGTTTAAATGGATCAAGATAGGAAACTGTTTCGGCATTAAAATTTCAATCTGGTAGAAAAGACTTGAATGTTAATGCTGCCGCATTCTCTCAATACTGAAAAATAAATATATTTTCTACAGTTATGGAATGAACTTTTTATTGTTACGTGTTTGTTTATTTGATGCCACAAAATATTTTTTTATAAAATGGAATAATATTTCTAAAGCGGTAATTATTATGTATGAATTTTAATAGTATAATGTTGCATAATTCTATAATCAATGTATAAATTAAGAATTTGCCTAAACGCATGTTATTGTTTATACCATGGAGTTGATGAAGATGGAGATAAAACTCCTTTGAATGAAACGCTTGAAATTGCCATGATGCTTTGAGAATTATATCTAGGTACCGCTAGTGTTATTAAAGAATCTGTTATTATTACTTGACACAACAGAGAAGCGTCGTATTTAGTATATGTATTTTTGATTATTTTTCAATTAATGGTTTCCTTATTATGAGTATAATTAACTAGTGTTTTATAATAGTTGTATGATAGAGTACGGAATTTATGGAGATAAAAATTAATTGGAAGATAAAGTAAATTTTTAAAAGTGATATTCTTTGTTTCAGTTCAACTTTGCTAATAATTTATTTTCACAAAATTGGCAGTTTAAATAAATATTTTAGACCTTTCACCGTAGAAAATCATACAATGAAGGGCTACTTATATTATCCCAGCTCCAACTAAATTATTGTCTCAAATGATATTGGTGTTTTCGCTATATAAAGTTTTAACTCCTTACTTTTATCTCCATGGTTCATACGATTAAAAAATCAAAGTTCAACGTCGTGATCATAAATTACAGTAGAATTGAAATGAAGAAATAAAAAACATAATATTTTTGTGAGTTTTTCAATTTTATCATTATTATAAAATGGATAGCACAAGTACATGGAAATATATTTTTTGAGGAAGAAATAAGAGTCTATTTTGTCTAGAATCGGGGTGCTAAAATATTGTATGATAAGTGCTATAAAATTATTAACAACAGAGACTTTAAAAATTACATTTTTCAATTTAATCAAATTGAAAAGCAGTGCTTAAATTATGTAATGTAGAACTCAAAATTTTAAGTAGTATTTTTAAAAACGCGTATCAACTAAAATATATACACTTAAAATAAAATTGGAATTTTTTTTTACAATGTGTAAAAATATCTGTTTAATTACCTTTTACTATTAAACCAAAAAAATTCACTTATAATTATTAAAACTTTTAGACTCATAGTTGTCTTATTTTATTATTTTTTCTTGAACGTGGTGAAAATGAAAAAAGCAGTCTTTCAACAGCAGATGCATCTATTTAAATTGCCATACTTTCTAACCGTCAGTAGAAATAATTTCTTAAATTAAAATTGACAAAATTGTGTGTAGTAGATGAGTAATTGACATAGAGATTATACAATTTATTTTATAAAGACGTATATATATATCATATATCATGCATATAATATATATATACGTTTATATACCGCATTCAAAACAAGCATACATATTCGTCGTGCATATTATTTTATAATGATTGTTTCTTTGGACTAAATAACTAATAAAAATTATTGCATATTCAGCACTGGTATTAGTTCACGATAAAAAAATAACAGTAAAGTTATAATGCTTGTGTTTAGCGCAGATAACATATGGCTTTGAAAAAATAAATACAACACCTGATGAAGTGACCGTATATAATAATTGAACGATGATACCTTCATAGTGATGAGTTCATAATATGTTTAATGAACAAAAAGTTTAAATTTGTTAAGATCTTGATATTCAATGGGAAGAGTGATAATAATGTATTTCTAAATAAGTTTAAATGTTGCTATCGGCAAAGAATTAAGACACAGATAAGTTTAATATATTAAAAAACTGTATCTATATAGTAGTTTTACATACACAGAAATTAATATATTATGATATTATTTCCTTATTTCATACAAGAGAAGGATATTTTTTTCCTATCTACAGAAAGGCCTAGTAAAAGATTTAACTTAAATAAAAGAAAACTTGGTTGCATTGCCAGGGCAATTAATAAATGAAGCAACAAAATATTTTTTTCTAACTGTGTCAGATTTCCATGATTTTTCACTGGCAATGGTATTTTGCAAAATTTGTATTGAAAATCATATGCATTATGATTAAATATATCATCATGATAGGAATAATTAATAATAAACAATAAAGTTCAATCATGCATAAAGCATTGATTATGAAACACTTTCCAACTTCAATACAATTTCATTTAAACATCTATAAAATACGATACATTCCTCCGTAATATTTTAAAAAATTTCACAATACTACATCAATTTATTATATTTGAGAACTTAAAAGTTCATCGAGTAAAATGAACTTCATTCAAATGACGCCAATTAAATATAAAACGTCTGGATCCTCGGTAAAGTTTTTAGCATTATAATAATACTACAATAATTTATTATATTTGAAAACTTCATCAAGAACAACTGAAATTTATTCAAATGACGCCATCGAAATATAACACGCCTGGCTCTCTCTATGAAAGCAGCATTTCATTCATAAACAATTTTCCATTCAATTCATTCATCACAATATTATAATTTATTTTATTTAAAAACTTAAGACCATGGAGGTACGAGTAATTAAACTCTATGCTTAAAACTTCATCGAAAAAAATCGTCCTTCTCTCTGTAAAAATCAATGAATATTTCATTTATATCAGCTATGCAGACTCCATGAGCTAAATAATTTTGCGTTTAAGAGATGCAGCAATTCTTATACAACTCATTCTACATGTATTTTTCTGTTTACATTTTACATAAGTGCAAAATTGGCTTCATTGTAGAAATAATCAAATTTGGATGATCATTTAAACTCAAACATATTGTCATTGCGTTGTTTCAGTATTTAGATGCACAGAATTTAAGCAAAAATAAAGTGGTTTTTGGACGGATACAACACTCAATATGAATTAAAAGGAACTTTAAAAATTTTGATTTTGAGACAGGACGGATCCCATATTTCATTTTGAAGTGGGTCACGTGATCTTTTCATATCATGGCACGTGATCGCTTCATATAAGAGGTGTAATTATTATTAATTTTTTATTTAAAAATCTACTGAATATTTCGCTGATTTTTTTATATATTTTATGGAACAATTTGAATATTACCTAAAATTTTCGAAGCAATTCGTGAATTTTAAATCCGCTTAAAAAATGTTTGAAAAATTAGGTCCCATAGAGTTCAATGTATTTAATTTATTCAACCCGGGTTCAATCCAAAACTAATTGGATGGTATTATTCATTTATATTCCCATAGGTCCCACAGACCGTCTGAACTACATACTTAAATTTCATTTTAATTAATTCATTTTTACGGCAGTTATCGTGCTAACGGACAGACAGACAGGCAGAATAAACAAAGTCATAAACACTTTTCAACTTTGTTGTAAAGTGTTAAAGAATAAACAAAGAATAAAATCATAAACACTTTAATTAAAGAATAAAGTCATAAACACTTTTCAACTTTCTTGTAAAGTGTTAAAGAATAAACAAAGTCATAAACACTTTTCAACTTTGTTGTAAAGTGTTAAAGAATAAACAATGTCATAAACACTTTTCAACTTTGTTGTAATGTGTGAAAAAAATTATGTATCTTCAAGTTATCGTAAAAAGCTATTTAGGATGTCTTGGAGAAATAGGAGTTACACATTCTAATACTTAGTTAAAACATGAGTCAGATTTGTATCATTTGTTACAAAAGTAACAAATTTCTAATAGGAAGTCAATATTGGGCAGTATGTCTTATTTATCAGCATTGTGATCATGTGGCATTGAACAATTATGTTTAATGAAATGCCAAAATCGATTTTTGAAACAGATTCTAATCAGAGATACATCGAATTCAACATTAAATGTTAAAAAGTAATCGTTTGATAAATGAACTATTGTCTGCGTCTGGGCTTAATGGAGTAAAGTATAAGATTTATATCTTACATATTAGTGTTTCGAAGTAAACCAAGAGGAGTTGTGTTTTTTTTCTTTTGTTTTTTCCTGCTGTTTCTTTCTTCTATTTAAGTCAATGTACGTGTGATTGAAAACAATATGAGAAGAGGTACTAATTCGAAACATTTTTAAATTGAAATGGTAATACCCATTAAAAGGAATGTGAAAGATATTATATATTTTCTGCAAAATTGAAATTGAAACTTTTTGTGATACACTGCAGTCAATTGGCTTACTTCTAGCGTACTGTCTCATTTTATATATTTAGATCATTTCTTACAATAAGAATTCGAGTTGATGAAGTACAACAAAAATTGAAAACATTGAAAATTTCTATATTGTCCAAATTCGGATTTTAATCCATAAGACAAAATCTGATGTGAAGGGCACATTGCTTTCCCTACAGACTCAAGTTAATATTTCCTTTATTTATTTAATATAAACATTTAATAGAGTTTAATTGAACCAAATAACACTAAAGTTGCATTTTTAGTTCATTTTTTGTTTTTATTTGGTAATAAAGCATTTTTCCGAAATCGGCGTAACAAAAATGTAAGACATCTCAAATGTCTTGAGAACAGTTAGTCCTAAAGTATGATAGAGTGTTTTATATTATTTTCCTCTTCAAAAATTGCGTATAAAACAAGAATTTAATTGATACATTTGAGAATACACTACTTAGTCCTTTTTTCAGATTTTGGCGGGCCATATCGTAAAAAAGGCAGGGTGTTGTTTTCTGAATCGTACCAAAATCTAACCAGCACCAGAGTATCCCACAAGTAACTTATCTACCAAATTTTATGAAATTTAGTCAATTAGTATTTTAGCTAGAGTGGATACATGAAATTTTTGCGGACCATTTCGTATAAAAAGGCAGGTTCTTCTTTTCCGAATCATACAAAATTCTAATCAGCACCAGAATGTCCAACAAGTAACTCATCTACCAAATTTTGTGAAATTTGGTCAATTAGTATTTTTTTAGAGCGAATAAATGGAATTTTTACAGGCCATTTTGCAAAAAAAGGCGGGTTCTGTTTTTACGAATCGTACCAAAAATTAATCAGCACCAGAATCACATCCAAGTGACATACCTACCAAATTTTATGAAATTCGGTCCATTAGTTTTTGAGTTAGAGTGGATACATATATTGCACAGACAGACACACAGACACACAGACAGACACGCAGACACACAGACAGACACACAGGCACACAGATAGACACACAGACAGACACACACACATACTTCACGCTAAAAATAGTTTTTTCGTATTCTAGAGGTCTCGAAACGTGTAAATGTGTCGAAAACTCGAGTTGCGATTTTCGACATGATTCCAATACTTTTCTTATACATTACCATGTATTGCAGGGAAAGTAAAAATATTATTATAATAACCTGGTAGAAGTACATTTGATTCAGTGATGCATATTTTATTGAATATGTTTATTACTCGTTTATTAACATATATTTAAAGACGATAGCTCTCATTTACTTTTAAGCGACCTAATTATATTTAATTTTATGTTTATATGTTATTCGTTTAAATAATTTATATAACTATTTGGGGTATTCCTTCACTTCAAAATAATAAATTATTATTTTTATTTTGGGCAATTTGACTAACCGCGCATTTCTCAGCAGCCAAGCATTTATAACCGGAACCGTAAACAACTTCCAATTAGATAAAACATAACACTGTTTACTTTATTGAAATCTCTTCAAAGGATAATATATTATACACGAAATTTTCACTAAATTTTGTATCACTTAATCATTCAAAGATTTTTCTAATTGCAATATGTTTAAACATGATTATGTATTCATATGTGCTTCTATAAACAAGTAAATAATATTAAACAAATACATATATTTAAAACTTATGTATACTAAATTTAAGACTTCTAATTAAACATGATTAAAAATTATAATATCAGTTTTAAAACGTTGAGTTTCAACGAAATTAAATAATTATTGTCCGTTTACTAGTTTAAAATTTCACACAAAGATCCCACAAATAATACAAAAGTTTTAGGAACTCATTTAAATTTATCTCCCTTTAACACATAGTGATAAATAATTTCAAACAAAACACAATTTTGAAACATTTAAGAGGAGTCCGGCCATTCAAATGGTTTCCCTAAGTCTTCGGACGAGACGGATGGTCTGGGTTTTCGGCACAAAGAGGAGTATTTTAATTATTTCGGTAATAATCTACACTGCATTTATGTAGGGATATTTTCGCTAAAAATTTCATATCTTTGAGACTTTTTATGATAAAAAGCTGAAATTTTGTACATCACCTTATAAGTATATGAGGCATATTTCATTCATTGGGAATGTGTTTGTGTGGGGGTCGTATAAACATTTAAATTTTGTATTTCTTAAAATGTAATTCCCTTGAAAATTTTAATCGATTTCATAAAATTATGTACCTCTTTTTACGCAATTTTGTAATTTATTATATATGTCTAAGATAAATATTTAAGGAATAAAAGTCGAGGACAATGTTTTTGGGACACCCTGTATATTGCACAATGAATTTAAAGTGCTAAACCTACAAGATAATACAGAGAACAAAGCTCTTAAAGTTGCACTTGCTCCATAACTTTTAACTTTAAATGTCTTGCAACACCATATTTGCCCAAATATTTTCTTTTCAGAAATTCACAATCTTTTCCGAGACAAGCACTTCAGATTGTGAAAGCGCACGTTTAGGTATGTGCGTTTAGAATGAGAAATTCCATTTGCTCAAAATTCCCTTTATTTCCAGACAGGCTATTAGTGTAGAATTTGTTTCCGAGGAAAAAGCTAAATGCTTCCAGATGAAGTGACAATTCCAAAGAAAATAAATGGAAGAATTTCCGTAGCGGCAGATGTATGATATGATAGATTATATAGGATGATAGAATTTTTTCAATTTGAAATGAGATGAAAACTAAAGACTCTGGTAAGATAAATATACTTAACGTAAAGGAAAGAACCAGTGTGAATTAGCCCAAATTAACAAAGAATGTAGCATACAGCTGTTTAGAAAATGCGTTGGATCTCCTTTAGTGCATAACAGACTAACAATCTGGAAGACAATATGATGAAATGGAATCCAATACATTAGCATTTCAGGGCACCTGAGAGAAATATCATGCATCCCCACATCGAAAATAGCAATTTCGTTATTGAGCGTAATATTAGCAACTTGCACCTCTTGAGAGTTTGGCTGCTAACGACAGGTATAACAAGCAGGTTTTCTCGTAGTCATAAAACGATAGATGGATCACAGCTGCTGCTGAACAGCAGCCTGGTCGAATTATAATCTTGAAAATTCTAACATGTCACGAAATCAGGAAACGTGGGGAAAACAGAGGGGTATGCATACCCAAATAGTGGATTATGAGTCCACCTGTATGAGCCAATCAGAAAGCAGAATGTATAACAATCCAACAAATCTTAAGCATTGAACTAACATTCAAACATTAAATAAGTACCAACAAGTTAAAAGTTAAAGCTCCAGAGTTCCTAAAGCTAAGAAATGGATAAAAATGAAGAAATCAAACATTACAGATAACCTAGCCAAACTATGGAGAAAATTGTGGTACTGGACAAGTCGACAAATCGCTATGCAATTTAAGAGTTTTTCTGAATATCAAATCCTACATAAACTATCAAAGACCGATGTGATTTTTTAATAATCCTTAAAGAAATAACATTTAAAACGGTAGTCAGAAATTTTTTAACGTAGTTTAAAAATTTGGTGATTGGACTAAGAATACAATAGTACGTTTACACCGATAAAATAAATATTAAAAATTTAATATTTAAGGGACATTTGCAGCATTGCTTTTTTAAACATTTTAAATTATGTGTCATTCATTTTTACATCAAATATAAGATGTTAAAAACCTTGGCAAAACCCTATAAACGGCTATTAGGAATTGCAGGTATATATAGTTTACATAGCTAAGGGTCCGTACAACCGTTATAGTTGAATGGAATGTCGTATCTCCATACTTGTTCTAAACATAATACAGCACTCTTGTCTATGGAAACAAGTGCTTAATCAATTTATTTACCCAATCTATAGCCAATATAATTCGAGTTTTAGACGATCTACTACTGAAGTCCTAGATACTCTCTCTCTCAACATCATGATCTGACGACGGGAAGTACACTATGTGACAGTGAAAATGAGACACCAAGAAGAAGTATGCAGAAAGTGATGAAAATCGGAAAACAACGAGAGACAGCAACGAACAATAACTGATGTTTATTGCAACATGATACACCTATACACTGAGCGGTAACACAGTCTGATCAGTAGGTTGTAGGACCAATGCATGCGGTAATACAGGCAGCAACACGTCTAGGTACAGACTCAATGAGCTTGAAGATGTTGTCTTGTGGGAGGCTGCCCATTCCCTGTCAGCCATTTGTCAGAGTTCTTCTTCTAAACGCCGCGGTGGCAGCGCACGCAAGCGACGTCCAATCACATCACAGACTTGTTCGATTGGTGAGAGATCAGGGGAGACTGATGGTCAGGGAAGCACCTGAGTACCATGCTGGACATGTTGGCTGATGCGTGCTGTTTGTGGACGTTATCCTGCTGGTAAATTGTATTAGACATCCCCTGCAAGAAGGGTAGTGTCACCGGTCACAGCACGATATTCTCGTGTCGTTGGGCCGTCATAGTGCCCTCAATACGGAGCAGATGTGACATGATATCGTAGGCGATGGCGCCACAAATCATGATGCCGCGGTGTGGCGTTCCACAGATGCGGCCGGATTGGACCTGTCACCACTTCAGTTCCAGATTCGTACCCGGCAGCTATCATTGCTAATACATAAGCATGACTCGTTTGAAAGCACGACCCGCCGTCCACGTGGCTCTATTTCGACCCCATTGCAAATGGAGGCGTCTGTGCTGTTGGATAAATTTCAGTCTTCTTAACGGGCGCCATGAGTGCAGGTCGTCGGCGACCAATCGTCGGATAATGGTCCTGGTCGATATGGGAGAATCAAGTGTGTCCTGCACATGCAGCAAAGGGGCGACAAAAGTGGCCTGCACGGCAGCCAATGCTTGCTGCCGGATGCGTCGGTCCACCCGTGCTGACGTCACTCTAGCCGTACCGGCGCCCCTCACACGTACCACATTCCCTTGTTTCAAACATTTTTGCCACAGTCAGTGCATCGGGGACCGTGTATTTGGCTGTCCGCTGAGGTTTGACGGTTTGACGTATAGACCAACCTGCTCTTCTGAGTTCGATCAACATACCCTTCAGCATTCTCTGCTACTACACGTTTTCTCTGAGACAAAACCATTAAAAAATGATTTCACTGGCAGACAGACTGTTTCCGCTTCTGGAGGTTCCTTCTCTTATCCTTCACTCAACATGGGCGGGATTTCTGCGCATTTCGCATTATTTGCATAACTCGATGAGCTGCATAACTTGTAGTAAATATGAGCATGTAGTATACATGAGCATGGCATAACTTGTAGTAAAAATTCTGAATAGCTATATCAAAGTGAGTTATAAATTTAAATAACTATATTGTCGTTAATATCATTTAGTGTTATTTATTTGACATTATATTGATTATTAAATTTATAATCACCTGACATGCAAAATAATAATTGAAACTATATAAGAAAATATCCTCTTAACTAGGTGTGATATTTGTGCCATTGCATTTGGTTGATTAGATTAAATTTTATTGATTACATTAAAATATGTACAATATACCCGTTCTTTGTACGATATATAACATAATGAAACTAATAAAATTCCCAATTACGTGTCAAGTCATTTAGTATTTTAAATGTCATTGTTATTAAAAGCATCCTATGAAATTAGTAAATTCAATTATCATAAAAAATATATTAATCTTTATTCTAGCTTGTAAACAAACTTACAAAACTATAAAATTGGAGCAATATACCTCAAAATGAAAGGGCTAAAATGCTATTAGAGATACTGCTTTTATTCTGTTTCAAAAACGGCCTAAACATAATGTGCAGGAAAACATATTCTGTATAATGCTATGTTTATGGATGGTTTAATTGTGTATTTTTTATTCAAATCTCGTCATCCCATGGTCTTAAATACTCGAAACATGGAGTACATTTTAAATGCGACGATTAAAAGCCTACCTACAAAATTCCCTTAAATTCAATGCTGCCTCCAGACAAGCACGCACACACACACACACACTCGGATTCGAATTTTAGAGACCCCGTTACAATTTCTTTTCCTTTTATGTACGTAGGGAAAGTAATATATAGGCCTTATTTTGATAAAATACATTGTTACAACGGCCTGGTTATTCTAACAAAGGCCATGTGTTTATACGCTGCCAAAAGTTGGATGCATTTCAAGTATGGAATGTGAGGGAAATTCCGATAAAAAAATGAAAAGGAAAAATAACCTCCCATACTTTCTACATGCTATAAAATTCCTTAAATATGACGCATGTAATATATCAATAGGTCTGCACTTTCTGGCTTCTCATAGGACAGATATGTGTTTTACCTAGTCAATTTTTTATTTCAATTATATTAAACAATATGAATGCATTATATAAATAACTGCATTCGATGTAAATAAGCTAATGGGTATTTGTTTGAAATGATGCCCTAGTTATATTTATGCAATATATAATAGCCACTTTTTCTTTTCAGAGAAATTGTTCTGAAAATTTGAAATATGGGAACTGTCACACCGAATGTAATTTCTATTTTTAATATTTTCTCCTTTCAGGTATTGTACAAATATCTTCTAATATTTGATTTGTTTAAATTGTTTTATAATTTGAGTTTAGAATTTCATAACATTTCTAGATTATTTACTTTTCCCTAGAAGTAATAAAAAAATGTCGCGAACTAAAAATAAAATGCCTTACACGTAAACCAAGTTTCCCACTGTGAATGTGTGCATTTACCTACTAGACTCAAAATAATATTTTCATCCTTTGGAAATATCTTACTTTTTAGGAAACCGAAGATTCATCTTGTGATATTCATGGTGTGGTTTGAATGGTTAAACAAAAGAAATGGTTTCTAAATTGAAATGCCAACCATGAACTTCACAGTTGAATGTTCATGGTGGCATATACATTCAATGCTTATAACCGTGTATTTATTAAAATGATAAAGAACATTTTGATCATTGCATATATATTTGTTTGTTGTTCTAAACATATTTGAACACAACATGCATATATTTAAAATTGATTAACAAAAATATATTGTTAGCAGAAATGATAAATTATATACAAAAATAAAATATAATACACATTTAATGGTTTGCTAAGTTTATACATTTAGTTTTCTGTACTTACAGATATAGTTGAACAAAAATATTAAAATCTCACTTTATATTTTTACGTCCCCTTGTTCGTGGTATAATCTATAAGGAAAGTATTGTGATCAGGATAAAAATTCGAATTTCATTTTCGATGGAAGAGCACATCTATTCATTGTGTAGTATATATATTATGCATTAAGGGGGCATAGGACCTTTAAACAGTCGAAATTCATTGAAAATAGAGCTATCTTTACAATTTTTTAATTTCAACCAGGTGTATCCCAGATGTTCAAATTTTTTTTCTCTAAACATATAGAAAACCTTTCTTACTACACAAATTTTACTGAAGTCATATAATTATATGTACATTTTATATTGTTTTTTAAAATTTATACAATTTTGACAGACATAATGGTGTATGTAGCAGCCGCGCGCAGGATATTTCAAATAATATTATACTTATGGACTTCAATTTGATAATAATATATTTATAACTATTACATCTTTAATTTGTACACACTTTTTAAAATTTTGAAATAAATTTAATATTTTTAAAATTTAAACAAAATGAAATTTTCATTTTCAGTGTTAAAAAACATGAAATAAACCTCTTCACAATTCTTTTTTTACTATTTATGGTGAATTTTTGAAGTACAAATTATATATATGGATGAAACAAGTAAGTCCAAAAAATTTGAAAGTGATTGGTTAAATATATTTTAAGATATGTTGCGCGCAAGGGCTAAAATCACATATCTGAGAAAAACAGCTTTAAAGTTTAAAAATACATTCAGTGTTACTTATTATCTTATTTTACACCTTAAAATGCCTTTAGTTCATAAATAGCACCTTCCTATGTCTGTTATGTAAGAAAAATCAAAAATTTTCTGCCTTTTAGGGGCTACTTGAGCTCTATATGTTGCTTTGGAAACTCGAACGGACGTTTCGCGCAGTAGTTTCTTGTTAGTCAGATGAAGCACGTTTACTAAATTTTTACTTATTTATGAGGAATTTTTATCTATAAATTATGTATATAGATGAAACAAGTAAGAGCAAAAAATTTGAAAATGATTGATTACATATATTTTAAAATATATTGCGCGCAAGTGTTAAAATCACATATCTGAGAAAAACAGCTTTATAATTTAAAAATGCTTCAATGTTACTTATTATCTTATTTTGTACCTTAAAATGCCTTTGGTTCATAATTAGCACCTTCCTATGTCTGTTATGTAAGAAAAATCAAAAAATTTCTGCCTTTTAGGGGCTACTTGAGCTCTATAGTTTGCTTCGGAAACTCGAACAGACGTTTCGCGCAGTCGTTTCTTGTTAGTAAGATGAAGAACGTTTACTAAATTTTTACTTATTTATGAGGATTTTTTATCTATAAATTATGTATATAGATGAAACAAGTAAGAGCAAAAAATTTGAAAGTGATTGGTTACATATATTTTAAAATATATTGCGCGCAAGTGTTAAAATCACATATCTGAGAAAAACAGCTTTAAAATTTAAAAATACTTCAATGTTACTTATTATCTTACTTTGTACCTTAAAATGCCTTTGGTTCATAATTAGCACCTTCCTATGTCTATTATGTAAGAAAAATCAAAAATTTTCTTCCTTTTAGGGGCTACTTGAGCTCTATATGTTGCTTCGGAAACTCGAACAGACGTTTCGTGCAGTCGTTTCTTGTCAGTCAGATGAAGAACGTTTACTAAATTTTTACTTATTTATGAGGATTTTTTATCTATAAATTATGTATATAGATGAAACAAGTAAGAGCAAAAAATTTGAAAGTGATTGGTTACATATATTTTAAAATATATTGCGCGCAAGAGTTAAAATCACATATCTGAGAAACCCGCTTTTAAGTTTAAAAATATATTCACAGTTATATTCAGCATATATTCAGAGTTATCGCAGTTCGGCTAATTAATGTTTGGCTGTAGTTTATAATACATCCTGCGTTATATCTAATGTAGCATCAAAATGCACCAGACGCATAAGTAATTCCTTCCTCTTCCTCTTGTCGTTGAAAATCAAATGTTTTCTGCCTTTTACGAGCTTTTCGAACTTCATATGTACTGCTAGAGGCTCGAAAATCTGCTTCGTGTATCCGTTTCTTATCACTCTGGGTTTTCAGCTTTCTCAAACGAGTTCCCATTCTTTTTTGAATGTGACTTGTGCATTCAAGTTTTTCAACCGCTATTTCATTTCCATATGGTTTGCTATTCGATATTTGTGAAAATGTTTTCGTATCACCATCACCAATATAAAATTTGTACCGAACACCATGGTCTTCAATTGATCTGTTGAATATGCGTAACATTCCATTTTTCCGGCACTACCCGAATGGTTTTTTGAACACACTATTTTATGATTCTTTTTCCACTTTTCCGATAAACCCTGTCCTATACATCGCATAGAAAACACAGTTCTTCTGTTTATTTCTGGAATATTTTTCTTAACACCAAGCATTTTTGTATTTTTCACAGACTTTAGTTCATCGCAGCTATCACAATATACAAGAAATGTGGATGCTAAACCCATTGAAGATTTTTCAAGTATATCTGTTGTTCCATGACCTATTTTACAGCACAAAACATTTGTAAGCTCCTTGAAAAGTACTGATATATTAACCATTCTATATTCATGTTCTTCAGATGAAATATACGACTTATCAACTGAAAGTTCATCTTTTGAGCTGAACAGTTTTTTACTTGAAGCACTTAGCTTAGGCATACAATCAACATTTTGCCGTTCGAACACTTTCGGATTGTTTTTGTTTTTAATTACATACATATTTCCTTGAAAACGCCTTCTTTTCGTTCTTTTACCAGAACGAGATTTAGTTGCCGGTGTATCCATTATTAGAAAGCAAAAAGCAAAAAGTTTATATTAAAAAATTGCACCAAACAGTCTTGTACGTTGAAGTTTACACAAATAAATATGCAAACGTGAAGAAGTTTGTAATGTATACTTATAAAATAGATTAACTGTATTTTAGTTCAAAGTTCTTATGCTTAAACAACATAAATGCAGAAAATCGATCGTAAAAAGTAAGAAAATATAATGAAAAGAAATTGCGAAACTCAGAAGAAATTCTCCACGTTGTAAACAAGTTAACAGCGCTAGAATATAAACAAACTGGGCTGAGCAGTTCAGTAGAGGTGAGTAGTTGCCTTCCTACTGCTGTAGAAATAATTAAATAAATAATTAAGACATGGTGGTGGAAAAAGTATGAGATTTACGTGACACATCAGCAAACTGCAAACATAAACAAACAGTGATGTCCCTTTAAAAATGGCGGCGATGGCTGACATGAAAAATTTTTCAAAAGTGTATGTTGCATAAAAGCTCATAACTTTCGAAATAATGCGAATTTTTGAATGCGGTTTTTTGCACAGTGTTCAGAAATGTTCAAATATTCAGAATAAAATAACATTGAAAAATCGATTTTTTGAAGGTTTAAAGGTCCTATGCCCCCTTAAAAGTAATGTGCTGAACATGTCAAATTTATGTTTAAAATGTATGTTATTTATGTCAAATTTCTTTAAGCTATGAGAGCACAATTAAAGTTTAAGTGTTTTAAAAAATATCCATTATTACGTAATATTAAATTATTCATTTTAAGGGCAAATATCTAATCATCATTTGTGTGACACAAAAGAGAGAACAATATACTATCATAAATTCGAACAAACCAGGTGAAAGTAAAAACATGCAGTAAAGAACAGGCCAGATAGCACGGCACCTAAAGGGGTCAGCTAATAATTTAAGTGCAATAAATATAAATGTAATTTGGACGCAATCTTATGGAGGCCTCAAACTTTTCTGCTGGCTAACTCGAAGGAACAACGTCAACAAACAGGAAAAAATTCAGCATCCGATCAGGACTGACTTGTAAATCACACACACTGATTATGGGCTTGTATAACCAATTAGTTTCGAAAGTATTTCAGGAATACACCTACGAGTGTCGTACAGGACAGAGCACCAGGCGCGAAGCGCCTTTAATCTCCAGTTTCAATATGTAGTTCTTATCGTCAAACTGAGACATTAATTCTGTGACCCTAATTGGAGGTTCGAGGTTCTTATTTACTACTTTTTATTATTTATCCTAGCTCCTATTGTGGCAGTTTACTGCACATTTAGAGTTTAAGCAGTTTGGGGGGTTGATGCAGATCTGAGGGTTACCTAGCATTTCAACAGCTTAGAGTTTTAAACACTAGTCGCGAGTTTAATTTGATATCAGAAGTTTGAGGTGGGATCTTTTAATTCCGATTATTGATGTTTAGAACAGCACCGGGTCTCTTACGAGATTTGGCCTTGCGATGATCATAGTCATGCAGATTGAATAATAGTTCATTTGGAGCGGATGGCAAAGTTTTGTAAAATTTAAGCGCTAGCTTTTTAATTTGGGTTCTAACAGTTTTTATTTTGAAGTCATTCCTAATTACCGAGTTTCTTAAGTACCTGGGAGCCTTCCTGATAATTCGTAGGATTTTGTTTTGTTTCGTCTCTAGGAGGTCTATTGTAGTTTTACAGGCATATCCCCATACGGATGCTGCATACAGCATTCCCGGACGGATGACCGATTTATAAATTTGCAGTTTGTTTTGATGACTGAGATTTCCATTTCCTATCATTGGGTATAAGGCTCCTGTAATTATATACGCTTTTTTGATTAAGTTCGTTACGTGCTGTTTCCAGGTTAGGTGGAATTCTATCGTTACACCTAGGTATTTAGTAGATTCTTCCGCGCGTATTGCATGATTATTTATGTACAGTGGCGACGGAGGTTTATGTTTCCTCGAGAAATAAATCCAATGACATTTATTGTGGTTTAATTTTATTCGCCATTTTTCCAACCAAGTTTGGAGTATGTCTAAGTGTTGTTGTAGTTGTCTGTGCATTACTGAGACATAGGGGTGTTTTGCAAGTATCGCACTGTCGTCTGCATAGAGTACCAGCTCTGTGTTTGGAGTCCTGAGGATGTCGTTCAGGTATATGTTAAAGAGTTTCGGGCTCAGGATAGAACCTTGCGGTACACTACTTTTAATGAGCTTGGGTGTAGATAAGTTACCTCCTACTCTGACTTGAAAGTGTCTGTTATTTAAGTATGATATTAAAAGTTTGACAAGGGACTTTTAAAGTGATCAATTTGTACGCTATTCCACAGTACCTCACTTTATCAAAGGCTTTTTGTATATCCAGAAAAATCGCAGCTGTGGGTGTCTTGTTATTCAGACCAGAAGATATGTATTCTACCACTCTCAGCAATTGATGAATGGTGGAGTACTTTGGCTAAAATCCAAACTGCTCCGGAATGATAATGTCATTCTCACTAAGGTGCGTGTTCAGTCTCTTAAGAATTATTTTCTCAGTAATTTTACTAAGTGTCGGTAGCAAGCTAATTGGTCTGTAGTTGGATGGAATTATGGCATCTTCACCTGGCTTATGGATAGTTATACTTATCGCTTCCTTCCATTCTTTGGGGAAATAGTTTAGTTTTAATATTTAATTTATTAAGATAGTCAAGTAACATATTACGTTTTGGGGTAAGTTTTTGACCGCAATATTTCAGATTTTTTCGTGGCCTGGGCTTTTACGGTTTTTGATAATTTCTACTATCTCCTGCGAGGTGGCTGGGTTAATCTCAGGCGTTACCGGGGAATTCCTGAAGTTATTTAAAGTTTGTCTAACCTTTCTTAGGGTGTCCTGACACATTAGATCTTGATTTGGTTGGAATTGTTTTTCATAATGGCTTGCGAGCGTCTTGGCTTTTTCCTCGTCTGAGTACGCGATTTTAGAGCTATCCGTTAGTGACGGGAGTTTAATTTGAGGTTTCCTGAGTCTTTTTGCGAATTGCCAGAGCGATACGTCTTCTGGGCTAAAGGATTCGATTAGTTCTTTATACTGTTTTTGCTTTTCAGCGACAATTTTTTCCCTGACTTTGCACGTGAGTATGTTAAGCTCCCTTTTAAGGGCGGGGTCTCTGTTAACCTGCCATGTCTTATGTAATACAATATTTGTATTACATGTTCCCACACCGATTACAAATGCCAAGAAAAATAATGAACTATCTAAATGCTGCAGAGGGAACCAATGACAACACATGCATACATAAACAGTGGTCACCCCCTTCTGCATTAACAACGAATGGTAGATGTGGTAGGAAGCCAATGGGGGAACGAAAAATAAGCGTTCCAAAGCTGTATTCCAAAAAGTTCAGTCGACTCCAATATTTCGAACTAGCTAACATCTTGTTTCTTGGTTTTGTGAAGATAGATCGAATGTGAGCGCTAAAATGAAAGCGTATTGGAGATAGGTGATGTGCAACAGTGGCATAAAGCATAGAGATTGCACGAATAAGTATGGAGTGCATAAAGAGTGGAGGTATTTAGATTTCACATATCACTAATTAGCATGGAAAGCACACTTTCAGCGACTATTCTAATAATGAACAACCATTTCGAAGGAGTATATATTATATTAACGAGTTCTTATATTTTGAACTGAAAGAGCTATTTTGAGTGGCGATTGCTTAAAAGAAACTGTTTATAAAATATATGTCAATTATATTATGTGTATAAATATGTATTAATGAAATATTGTCAGTGTTATATATCTTATAATAATAGAGTTATGAATAGTATCATTAATCAAGGTATAATGGATATCTATAACTTAAAATATTAAAATAAATTGATAAATTAAATTAAGTGTATTTATTGATATTTTGTGTGTTTGTCTCTCCAGCTTGAGAACCAGGAGCGTACATGCTCCACCCTTAGTGACGGCATCATAGGTAAGTCCTATAGTAGTAATTTTGATAAGGACAAGTTTACCTTATTACATGATGCCGGCGCGTGCATTGGTGCTGCATGTGGTCAAGCTCGGAGAGAATTATAATTTTAATAAAAAAAAGTAATAATAAGTAAAAGACAAAATTAAATTTAATAATGAGTTTGAATTTAATAATGAATTTAATAATGAGATGTTAATTCAGTAATAAGATAGGGATATGCATGAAAATGATAATTGAAATATATTTTATATTATTGTGTATATATGTATGTACTAGCATAAATATTTAGTATATAGTAAGAAGTGTATAACAGTGTATTAAATCATGGCACCGAAAAATATTAGGCAAACAAATAAAAGAGCGAGGCAAGATCCTCCGATTAACGATACCATACAGCAGGAGGTAAATATAAATGACAAAGTAACAGATAATTTGGATTTAACAAATAACACGGTTCGCGTACAAACAGCGACAAATCAAGCGCAGCAAAATTCCTCGTTGCCAATTATGCAAATGTTGCCATCATTTGATGGGCAAAAGGATAACAATGTGAATTTTTTTACAATACAGTTTAATGAAATAGCAGATTTAACATCATGGTGGGAACAAGAAAAAATTATAATTGTAAAATCTAGATTGAAGGGAAAAGCACTACAATTTTTGGCAGAAAATATTGCTCTGCAAAAAGAAAAATCGTAAGAAAAATTTATGGAATTGTTAAAAATCAAATTTGAAAGGAAACAAACCTTAGTGCAAAAACATAACAATTTTAACAATCTAAAACATTTGCCAAATATGACCATTAAGGAGCTAGCACAGGAGATTGAAAACCAAGCGATCATATTTTTAGAGGTAGATGAAACAATTGACGCAAATGTACAAAAAATTATAGAGAAAATTAAACTTACCAAATTTTTACAAATACTCAGAGAGGATTTACGAACGGAAGTAAAAAATGACCCGAAAACCTTTAATGAAGCAGTGAGAATAGCTGAGGTAATAGAATCCGCATTAGAGGAAGAAAATGATTGTGTAAATACTATTGAAGTAGAAAATAACATAATTGAGAATGCGGAGATAAACAATGTAAAAACTGAAAATACTGCAGAAAAGCCGCCACAGAAATTTTGTATAGCTTGCGGTCGTAACAACCATTGGATGTCCGAATGCTTTGCGCTTCAAAAAGTACAAGATAATTTAAAAAGGGCATTAACGAATGAAAACAACAGTCAAGAAACCGCCTATTACTAAGAAAGACCCAAAATCAGAATAATTATGTACATTATAGTAGATCCAATTTTAGAAGAGGTAGTTACACAAATATCCGGGGAATACGACGTCGAACAGGAAATAACAATAGACAATTTCAAAGCAATAATAGGAGACCTTGTCAAAATAATAGGCGGCGATATGAAAGCAATAATAGTCAATATCAAAATAATGGATATTTAAACTAAGAAAGGGACCTCGAAATAAAAGACAGATAGAAAGTTATAGTGCATCAAGTAAGGATTCGAGATCCCATAAAATTTCAAACAAAATTAATAAGGATGTACAAAATTTAAAGAAACATTTACTAAATTCAACTTATGGACAGAGTGACGCACTCCCAATGATCAACATAAATTTAGAGAACATAAAAACAGTTGCTCTCATAGACAGTGGCGCTAGTGTGAGTTTATTGTCTGAACAAATTTTTCAAAAAATCAAAAATAAAGTCAAAATTAACTATTTATCCAGACAAGTGAAAATCCAAACTATGACTAAAGAAAACATACAATTCTCAAAATGTATACGCTTCAGCTTCAAAATTGAAAACAAAAGATGTAAAAATTCATTTTTTCTTACTAGACAATTAAACAACACCCCCTATGAAATAATCTTAGGATTTGACTTTCTCAGAAATCATCATGCCATAATTGACACAAATAAATTAACATTAAAATTTGTTAAAGAATCTATATCTATTCCATTTCAAAACAAAAATCACAAAAAAGCACAGGAACCAGAAAATAAACATACAAGAGTGGAGCATATTCAATGCTTAAATGGAAGCTTAACACATATAATAAAATTACTCCCTCAAGAAACAAAATCAATAAAATTAAAATTAAGTGAAAACTACTTTGAAGATAAGGATGTAATGTTAAACATTACAAATTCATTGAAAGATTTACACCCTGAGTATTCTTTGCATTATGTAAATAATAGAAAATTTATTTCTACTTTAATAACAAATAAAACAGAAGAAGAGATTCAACTAAATAAAAACATGGTTTTTGAACTGTAACACCGGAATTTGAAATTTGTGAAGAAAAACATAATAATGATAAAATTTTAGAGGTCAACAACATAGAGAGCTTAAATGACCCACATAAAATTGAGATTTCAGCTTTACGAAAAGCGGAATTAACACCGCAAGATTTTAAATTAGATCATTTACAAGACAATGAATAACATATATTGCTTAAACTGCTTTTACAAAATTATGACGTATTTTCAAGATCATATAAAACGCTGGGAATGATGGAGGAAATAGTACCTGAATTTAATTTACTACACCAATATCCAATAAAATGTAAACCTTACCCTTGCCAAAGATGTTAAAACCTGTACTCGAGAGTGAAATAAAACAATTGTGTGAAGCAGGGATAATTGAAAAGTGTACCAGTAATTAAGCTTTCCCATGTTTACTAATTAAGAAGAAAACCAATATTAATAGTAGTGATAGCAATAAAGAACAAAAATATCGTTTAACTGTAGATTATAGACTCCTAAATCAGATTACCGAATTACTGCCCATAAATATTGGTAAAATTAGCGACATTCAACACAACATCGCAGGCCACAAATTGTATATTGTCATTGATTAAAAAGCCGCGTTTTTTTCAAAAAAAAAAAATCAAACCTCAAGATAGTTCGAGTTTGACGATCGTGACAAATAACGAGTCGTACAAACCTAATAGGATGCCGTTTGGCGCAAAAAACTCATCAGCTTATTTTTCGATGGTAATGATGAAATGCTTAGGAGACTTAAAAGAACAGAAAATATAATTTTATTTAGATGATATTGTAATTGCCGCAAATTCGAGAAAATGTTGGATAGAATAACAATGGTACTTTTGAGATTAGGTAAATTCGGGTTAACTATCGACCCTTCAAAATTACAAATGTGTAAAGAGAATATTAAATTTTTAGAATTTAAGATAAGTAAGGAAGGCATAACACCTTCAGATGATAATATACAAAAAATAACGAATTTCCCTATGCCAACGTCAGTAAAAAATGTAAAATCATTTTTAGGTTTGTGTAATTACTTTAGACAGATCATGCCAAATTTTTCGGAACTATGCAACCCATTAATTGAGTTAACAAAGAAATATAAGAAATTTATATGGACGGAGAAATGCGAAGAAGCGTTTGTAAAATTGCAAAATGCAATTTTATCGAAACAGGTAGTCTGGGCAACCGATATGTCAAAGCAATTTTTTTTATCAACAGACTGTTCAAAAATAGCCGCGACGGGAATTTTATTACAATCAGTGAGTGGAAATTTTCATCCTATCGAGTATTATAGCAGAAAACTTACCGACAGTGAAAAGAAATATCCGAGCATGAAGCTAGAATTGCTGGCAATTCACGATGCTATAATACATTTGAAGGATTATTTATATGGTACGCACTTTACAATTTTTACAGATTCTAAAGCATTAACACATTATATTCATTTTGAAAATCAAAATTCTGATTTAATCGCAAGATGGTTTTACTAAATTTACAACAATTTTTATTTGACATAAAGTATATTAAAGGACAAGATAATCCCAGTGATTTTATGTCACGTCAAATTTTTTCTGAACAAACTAAGACTAAATTAATAAATAATGTCATTGCTAATGACAGCGCTATAACAATAGCCAAAATTTAACAAGCAAAAGATAGAGAGATAGAGAAAATTATTAACTGACTGAATACAAAATCTAAACAGCCAAAATATGTAAATAAATACTATAGAGATGTAAATACGGGATTAATTATGATCACAACGGCTAGTTCTATCAGAAATCCTATGCAAAAGGACAGAGTTCTGATACCTCACAGTCTGAAATTCACAGTTATGGAGTTAGCTCATACACCGCATTTCAGAATAGAAAAAACCTATCAAATTCTGAATAGAAAATATTACTCGAAAGGGACATACAATGATGTAAAGAATTTTTGCGCATCATGTGATGCATGCTTATGTTATAAAAATAAGGCCATAAGACCTATGGCTTTACAACGTGTGCCACGCCCAAGTCAACAAAATCATACAATTGCATTAGACATTGTAGGAAAATTACCCAGAAGTAACGGTCAACACGAATACATAATTACTCTTATTGACCATCATTCCATATTCCTGGAGGCTGTACCCGTGAGAAATATAAATACTGCAACCGTATTACATGTCCTAATTGGGTAGCAGTAATTGGAGTACCAATGGGGTTATTAACGGACAATGCCAGGCAGTTTAATAGTGAGGAATTTAAACAATTCGCAGAGCAGCATGGTATAAAACTAAAGTATACTTCTATTTATAAACCAAGCCCAAATGCAATTTTAGAAAGTGTATCAAAAAAGTGACAAAAAAGTGTCAAAAAAGTGAAAGTGTATCAAATTTGTGTATCAAAAATTCTTTGGCAGCAATGGCAAACCAAACCTTCAATTGGCATAAAGTATTGCCATTCGTAAAGTTATTTCATAATGCTACACCTAGCGCAAATATAGACCACAGTCCCGCTATCTTGTTTCTCACCAGAGTTTTGAAATTACCCGGAGAAAATAATCTGGAAATAACAAACCCAGATGACAACCCAATTTTAACGCAAACCGAATACGATAATGAAGTCAGTGAAGCACTTACATTAGCGGAAAAAATTAATAAATTTACGAAACAGAAACAAATACAAGTGCAAATTCGGCAGGAAAGTGTTTGTAAAAGAGTAAGGAAAAAATGTTATTAAAAGGGCAGATTGTATATTTAAAGAATTTACGATCCACCACAGCGCTACAAAAAAATTTTAGGACCTTATCGCATTGTAAAGGTCATACGTAATAACAATTATGCTATCACGCCAATATATGACCCCACAAAAAAATTGATAGTTGTTCACGCGAATAAATTATATAAATCAGAACCGCGCAAAAAGTATTTACAAAATAATCAAACACGGCGAACTTCTGACAGAAGTCAATCGCAGGTAAACAAAGATGATGATAACGCTAACAGGAATCAAAATAATGTGAGTCCTAGGAGATATAATTTGAGGAGACGCTAAAAAAAATTCCTATTCGAATCAGCAGTAATATGAAATTTTATTTGTGAAAACGCAAAATATGTTAATGTAAAGTAGCGGTAATGAATGTATTAAATGTATAAGTATAAAAATGTAATAATTAAATAAAGATATTTGTAAAGATGAGGATAAAACAAAAATAAATGTAATAAATAAAAATGTATGTGAAACAAAAGTCATATTAGAACAATAAATATAAAAAAAAATGTAGAAGAGGTAAATAATACATACAATACCCCTCAATTTTCTAAAAGAAGGTAAAATAATGTGTTATAATAAAGAGAGAGAGAGATAAATAAATTTCACTTACTTGTAATTTGTTGTGCTTGGAAACAAATATTTAGTAACAGTAGAGGACGTCAAAATTTTGTCAAGTCTTGTCCAGTGATAAGAGGCTAGAGATAAAGGTATACATTTTTTTTCTTCATTATACAGGTCTTAAAAAATACGTATGATATAATTAATAAAATGCAAAATAAAGTCAATGAAACATGGTAAAAGCAAGTACATGATATTCAAAATCATAAAATTATAAATTAATAGTTCATAAAAAGCCGATAGAATACAAGCAAAATCATAAATAAATAAATAAATAACATTTTGGATTCAAAATGAACAGTTACTGCTGATAAAAAAAAAATAATTATTAAACAAATAAATATATATTGCATAAATAGTGTATACAGACCTTTTACGAAAGCACGCAATCTAAAAAGAACAAAATAAAAATTAAGCATAAATTCATTAATAAAGCTTGAATATGTAAGATCAGTTCCCATCCTTCACAGGCAAAGAAGCAGATCATAGTTCGAAAGAGTACGGCAAAAGCATGTGCCCTTCAAAATAAATATCCAGGCTGAAAATAAACATCAGGAGAATAACTCCCCTACATACTACGCTAATAATACAAAATTTATATTGTAAACATACAAGTAATGTATCAAAATTTAAAATTATAATTGCAGGCAATTATAGTTATTTAAACATACCGACCGGTAAAATAAAATAAAATACATTAGGAAAAGACATTAAATTTTATGTAAAATGATAAATGATTTAGTATTATTAAGAAATTATTGCAGTAATTAAACATCACAGTAAATAAAAAGAAATAAGAGATAAAATTAAATATGAAAGAATTATATTTAAATAATTAAATATGTAAAGTTATGCTGAAATGGGAACATAAAGTCAATTAAATCAATGACATAACAATAAAGCATAGTATATTCATAATACTACATATAAATAAACATATCACGCGTTGTTGCAACAAAAGATACATAAATAAATTCAAGGAAGTAAGAATACATGAAATTAATATCATAAGTAGTCAACAATCAGATCTACGTTAAGGTCAGTAAAAAGGGGAAAAGTATATATATATATATATATATATATATTAAATTAAATAGAATTAATAACAAAATAGGTAGAATAAATATAAATAATAATACAAAAATACATGAAAGAAAAAGTTGTAATTAAATTCCTCAAAGGATACAGTCGAACCTACCGCTTGAAAGTATAGCGTACGCAGTCAGTATCGGACAGTCAAAAGACCCCGCTTGAGAAAGAATATACCGCCAAAATCGCAAACGATAACGATTACATTTTGGCAGAAAAGGGAATGAAAGTTAGCAATCTTATGTAAGATTACGCGCATCAACAGGTCAAGGCGCAAAGGGTCGCCATGCATGACCGATTTCGCAGTTGCCATGGAATTGCGTTAGGGGAAGAGAGGAAATCTTCTTTTTGGTCAAGCGAGTTTTTTTTTTCTTCCTCCCGCTCTCTGTTGCATTCACACGAAAAGAGAGCAGGAGAAGATAACTATAACGGACGGATGCTCGTGTTGTGAGATGCATTATATGTTGGCGTAGCGAAAATAGTATGCATTTGATATTTTAAATGCCGCTAGATAACTATGGTGTTCAAAATAGCCATGTTTGATACACGCTTAAAAAGTATGTAAGATGTTAAGTGTATTAACAAATAAGAAATATATACAGCTGAAGAATTGTTTGAAAAAGAGACGTCTGTAAAATATATATATTTATATATATATATATATATATATATATATATATATATATATATATATATATATATATATATATACATATATATATACATATATATATATATATATATATATATATAAGAATGTAAGGTAGTGAATTGTATATAATATAAGAAACAGTGAAAATGTGATATAAATGTAACTACAAGTACCAATATGATAGCAGAATTTGCATTCAAACTGTACTATAAACTGTATTAAGAAACGTACGGACAATAGGGATATTTCAGTGCCAAGTCTGTGAAAATGATATCACAGAACAATGACTATAATACAGAACATTATTCAGTACTACAATAACTATGGTTTCAAAAATCAATAGTGTGCCTTCCAGGTGACAATAATATGTTTTCCGTTCTGGTGATATACTTCCATGTTACAATATTGTATTTTCCGTGCTGGTGAGATACTTCCATGTACAATATTGTGTTTTCCGTGCTGGTGATATACTTCCATGTTACAATATTGTGTTTTCAGTGCTGGTGATATACTTCCAATGCTACAATATTGCGTTTTCCGTGCTGGTGATATACATTCATGTGACAGATGTGTGTGCAGTGCTTCAAATCAAGATTTCCACAGTGCACGCAATGTGCAGATATGTGTTCAGTGCAATTTTCACCGTGTTGTGATTTTTTTTCTCTGCAAGGGGGGATATCATGTAATACAATATTTGTATTACATGTTCCCACCCCAATTACAAATGCCAAGAAAAATAATGAACTATCTAAATGCTGCAGAGAGAACCAATGACAACACATGTATACATAAACAGTGGTCATCCCCTTTTGCATCAACAACGAATGGTAGATGTGATAAGAAACCAATCGGGGAAAGAAAAAAAGCGTCCCAAAGCTGTATTCCAAAAAGTTCAGCCGACTCCAATTTTTCGAAAGAGCTAACATCTTGTTTCTTGGTTTTGTGAAGATAGATCGAATGTGAGCGCTAAAATGAAAGCGTATTGCAGATAGGTGATGTGCAACAGTGGCATAAAGCATAGAGATTGCACGAATAAGTATGGAGTGCATAAAGAGTAGAGGTATTTAGGTTTCACATATCACCACTTCGAAAGAGTATCTATTATATTAACGAGTTCTTATATTTTGAACTGAAAGAACTATTTTGAGTGGCGATTGCTTAAAAGAAACTGTTTATAAAATATATGTCAATTATATTATGTGTATAAATATGTATTAATGAAATATTGTCAGTGTTATATATCTTATAATAATAGAGTTATGAATAGTATCATTAATCAAGATATAATGGATATCTATAACTTAAAATATTAAAATAAATTGATAAATTAAATTAAGTGTATTTATTTATATTTTGTGTGTTTGTCTCTCCAGCTTGAGAACCCGGAGCGTATATGCTCCACCCTTAGTGACGGCATCATAGGTAAGTCCTATAGTAGTAATTTTGATAAGGACAAGTTTACCTTATTACATCTTACGTATCCTATTTCTTTGCCTGACTAATTGTTTGACATGGTGGAAAAGTGTGGGCATGTTTGGAGACTCACGATGTGTTGTGGCAGAGGCAACTGCTCTCTTGATTTCTGTTCTGAGTGTGTGCGTGGCAGAGTCAATATCCGCCGTGCTCATTATGTCAGGTACTGCTAAATGCGGCTCGAAGAGTGATCTTTTGAATACCTTCCAGTTGACCCTCTCTTGTCCCAGAGAGGCTGGAAGAGGTGTGTTCAGGTCGAATGTCACCAGTACCCTTAAATGATCCGAGTCGAATTCATCCAGGGTACTAATAGTGTGAGCGTAATCTATGTTTCTCGTTAGGACAAAGTCAATGAATGAGCCGTTGGCGCCTGAGAAGCAGGTTGGTGTCGACGGTGCAATAATGTTGGTGTTTGTCGTGTTCAGCAGTCTGTGTATCTGTGTACCGCGTGAATTGGCTCTCCTACAGCCCCACCCTCGATTGTGTTCGTTGAAGTCGCCTGCTACTATCGTGTTTGGATATCGCGAGAAAAGCAGTTACAGTTGCGCAGCTACATTTACTCCACTCATATTTTTGACATATGTTGAGGTTAGGATGAACGGGTAGTATTATTAATTTTAATTTTTATACTAGTATTTTCTATACCTTGAAGATTTATGTTGTTTAGTTCCTCGTGGGGAATATTTCTTTTAATTTATATTCCTGTTCCTCCATGGGGCGTTCCAGCAAGAGTATTTCAACTAAGATTATGATAGCCATAGTAGTTGGCTATGTTTATTTTTTTATTTTTTCTAACTTTAGTTTCCTGAATTAATAAGGCGTGTACGTCATTTTCGTTTACATAGTTCCTAAGTTCATTTATTCTTGATGATATGCCGTTCGCATTCCACAATATTATTTTAATGGATTCTTTATGGAACCTAGCCATGACGGGTTTGATTATCACTGTTACTTTTAAAATCCGCGATTATTTTAAGGGCCTCAAAGACCATTACCATGGGATCGCTCTTATTTTGTACCAACTCTGCGAACTGCATCAACAGATGTTTTATGTCGTCTGATAAATCCTCTGATGAGGTTGAGGATATCCTCCATCTTTTCAGCATCAGATTTATCAGTCGGTTCAGTCTCAGCTTCCATTTCCTCAGCCTCAGCCGCGGTTTGCACTTTTTTGTGAGTGTCTTTTTGAACTCTATAGTCTTTTGCTTTTTTTTCACCCGTTTTAACTAACAGCTTGGTTTGCGCGAGCTTTTCTTCCCTGACACGTTTAGTTTGTTTCCAATCCTGGATCTTTCTGTCAAGTCTATCCTTTGCCTCCTTTACCTGCCTGGCTTTATCTAATTCCTATCTCCTTTTAATGTCAGCTGTAGCTGCTCTTACTTCCTCCAGAGTCAATTCTCTGGAGGTCGATGGTTTGGGGGCCTACTCTTGCGACGATCTGGTAGATGAAGGTTGAATTTTTGTTTTCTGTGGCATTGAGTGCGAGGAGCCCTGAGGGGGTGCCTGGGTGTTTAAAAAACCGAGGGCTTTTTGCCTCCAGGGGGTATCTGGGTTTCTTTTTTGGGGGGCGTAACCCGGTGCCTTTCCTCTATTCCAGGGGTTCTTCGGGTATTGCCTGAAGTTCACCGAGTGGTCTCCATTGCAATTTGCACACGTTGCCTTCTCCGTCCTGGGTCTCTGGCAGTCCCGTGTGAAATGATCTTCAGCACACTTAAGGCACTTGGGTGGCATACTGCATTCTCAGAGGAGTGGTTGAACTGTTGGCACCGGTAGCAAATTTTAAAACCCCGTGCTCTGAAGGCATCTACCTTCACAGCCAAGTATCCTAACCTTGTCAGTCTGTAAATCCTCTGCCAGTCTTCCGTGGGCCTTAGGCTGGGTAAGAAGATCGGTAGGGGGAATCTCGTTTTAGTATTTCTTGGTTGAAAAACCCGAACTACATCTAATCCCATGGATGTTAGAGTAAGTTTTATTTCCTCGATATTACAGTTTGCTGGTAGCCCCTTCAAAACTACCTTTTTGGGCCTTTCAAGTTTAGGCTGTGGAAGGGGATTTTCTCACACGTCAGATGACGCTGTACAACCCTATAGGCGTCAGCGTCATTGGGAATCAGTATTAGCATGTCTCCTGTGAGCTTGCCAGATACTTTATTGTCTGTGATCGCATTTAACTTTTTTAGGAGAGCCTGGTAGTTATCTCTAAACTTAATGAAGAAGCATTCGTCTTTCGGGTCTTTTTCTCTACTTCCATATACTTTTCACTACCACTATTTACAACCGTTTTTGATTTTGGTGCACTTTTTAACACTACAGGTTGCGCGAGAATTTCAGCATAAGTCTTAGGCTTAATGACTTCATTAGAATTTACATTTACATTTTTGTCATTTACATCATTAACAATTACATCATCAACAATTACATCATTATCAATAACAACATTACAATCCATGTTATCATGGTCACTAGATTTTAAGTTTGATTCTCTAGTCTGGATTTTAGTAGGAGTTCGCTTAGTGGGACACTCCTCTGTCCTAGCCCTTTTACATGGATTTTCAACCGTTTCAGTTTTATCAACAAATTTAATATCATTAACTAGTCCTATCTCTAGCAGTTTAGATTTAATTTCAGTGATGTTTAATCGTAAATTACTATCCTCAAATGATTTAAAGATTACATACATATCTCTACTCTTAAATTTAGTCATGTCACAGCCTAACATAAAAAATTCACAAAATTGGACATAACCAAAATCCGGGAGACATGGTCCTTGTCCTGGTCGATGAGTCCATTCTTGAGCATATCCCCGATATGCAGAGTCAGTGTGTAGATGAGTAATCCACAGAAGTTCACCGTTTCCATCACTTGCTGGTTCCACTTGCGAGAAAGTCCATCGTCCGGCACGGAGTCACAATAGGAATTCATGGCATCCTTGAGAGGCCGAGCATCATTTCCATCCAGGCCACTTACAATATCCCTCGTCACTTCCAAAACATATCTGTCCAGCTCCATAATCCAGCAGGGCCAATACACTCTGTAATGCCAGAAATGTAAAGTAATAAATATTTGGAAGGATTAAAAAATAATGGAACCAGGAATGCGGGCGGATTATCCCCACGCTAAGCAGATGGGCGATAATATACTGGTGGCCCCATATCTTACATACCACGCCCATGTTTACATACCACGCTAAGCCGTTTGGCGGCAACCGAGGCGGCGACGCCATGTCTACGGATTAGCCATCAGCTCTACATTTCAGCACGTGGACCGCCGACCGAAAAAGGGATATAAGTGAGAGTTGCTCGAAGTGGGAGTCAGAATTGGTCAAGGCAGGCTGTTGGAGTTAGACTAGTAAAGAAGAAGCGACGGTAGCAGAGTTAAGAGTTGTGTGTGCGTCTCTGATATAGGAATTCGAAGGAGAGCTCATGTTCATCTGGTATTGCAAGTGTAAAGTGTGACAAAGCATCGGTGTTACCCAAGTTATATGAAAGAAGATCAGGTACCGTACAATTAAACTATATGAGGATAACCTTTTTGTCTAAATTTGTGTTTTTAAGGAAAAGCTAATTAATGCATCCCACCACGTGCTCCAAGCAAATATCAATTCATCTGGCATTACAACCCCCGAACTACCATTGAGATGTATTCCACTATTGTGATATTTATTTAATTTGTAAAACTAAAGAGTGTAAATTGAGTATGTGATAAATAAATGTTTGTTCCTTTACTATTAACCTTAATTTTTAGTTTGTTAACTTAGTATCCCGTTAAGCACAGAAATAGGTGGGTTTTGCGGCCACCAACGCAATGTACACAGCAGTAAGTTTTAGAACAGATTACATGTATAATTAATATACTAATAAATAATTAATTTAATGTAAAATGCATTTTTGACAATATTAATTTTAATCAACAAAATTAATAATCGGCATATTTGGTGCTCGTGACTTTAGCAGTAACGGGAATAAAATAAGGATTTATGAAATTAATAAAAATGAAAGGAATAATAATAATAAAAAATAAATATTGATAAGGTTGGACAACTGGTGGCGACATAGATGATTGTGAAAATATTGTGCACAATTCTCATTTCTCCTTATGTTATATGTATGATTATGTAAAGTGTTATCAATGAAATGGAAAAAATGGTTCTTCTAAATGAGATCGAAGGTATAATTAGAAAAATGGGATATAGGAATAGAACCAGTTAAAAAAGTGGTGAAAAGTTCAATTATAACAAGGAGTTCAAGTTTGAAAGAAGATTCAAAAATATCAAATAAAATTTATAGTAAATTGGATAGAAATAATAAATATATGGATATTCCAGTAATGCAGATCCTGCCATTATTTAGTGGGAGTAAGGAGGAAGATATAAATTTCTTTATAAAACAATTTGATGAATTAGCGGAGTTAGCAAGTTGGAAGGAAGAGCATAAAGTGGCTATCATTAAAACCAGATTAAAAGATAAGGCTATGCAGTTTTTAATTTAAAACCCTGAATTACAAAACGAAAAGGAGTTTGATAAAATAAAAATATTACTAATAAATAAATTTTCAAACAGAATAACGATAACGCAAGAACAGGACGCTTTCAATAATATAAAACAAACGCCTGATATGTCAGTGGACGAGCTTGTGCTAAAAATAAAAAACGCAGCGCGTAAATTTTTGAACCTTAAGGATACAACAGATGGAGAGGTAGAGAAAATAACCAATAAAATAATGTTGGGAAAATTCATTAGCGCATTACGCCCTGATTTGGCAATTGAAGTGAAGAAAAAAGATCCGCAGCGGTTTGAAGATGCCATAAAAGATGCCGAACTGTTTGAAATAATTCTTAATGATAGGACTCCAGAAGAATCACATAACGAACTGAAAGAAATGTTACTTACAACACAGGTTCAAGATTTGACTTTAGAAATTAATAAATTAAAATTGCAAAATATACCAAATCAATCCATGGAACGAGCTGTTTTTTGCATAGGGTGCGGAAAAAATGGACATTATTTCTCAGATTGCTGGTACAATGAGTGTAATACTGCATTTGCAAGGAATCCCAAACGAATGAATTATCAGCAATATGGGTTGGAGCAAACAAATTATATCAGAGGAAACAGAAAAGAAAATCTCAGAAATTTTGAACGAGGAGGATATAATAGAAATAATAGGGAATATCAAGGAAATAATAATGATCAAAGAAATTATTACGATCAATTAGAAACCAACGTAGAAATAGAGAGAGGCAAAGTATAAGAGGAAATTTTAGGGGGCGCAACGGAAGAAATATAAGATCAAACACATATGAGAGAAACAATAATAATAGTAATTTAAACTAAGAGCTGGAATTTGGGACCAAGGAACGAATCGTACAAATTCCAGAGAAATAAATAAATTCGGTTCACAAACATATAGAAATAACAAAAATGGAGATGACTGGCAAAACTATACAAATTTGAAGAGAGGACAATATTATGAAAATAATGATAAAGCAAAATATGATACCAAAAGTATCCTTTCAAGCGAATGTGAAAACGTATCTAGCCCACAATTACCGATGGTAGAAATAGATTGCAAAGGAATAAAAGTAATAAGTGTAATTGATAGTGGGGCTCAAGTTAGTATTATAGATTTGGAAACATTTCAAAAACTAAAACAGAATAGAAATGTAAAAATAAAATACATAACCAGAAGAGTAATACTTCAGACGTTTACTAAAGAAAATATAGAATTTTTAAATTGCATTCAATTTTCATTTAGAATTGGAGAAAAGGCATGCAAAAATTATTTTTTCGTGACAAAACAGAACTTTCAAGGGCAATATAAAATGCTTTTAGGCTACGACTTTTTATCCTCACATAAAGCAATTTTAAATACAAAAGATAACGAAGTACAATTTGGGAATACTGCGATTAAATTGTATAAAAGTGAAAATACAAACCCAATACAGAATTCAAAACAAAAACCACAAAGCCAGGGAATTCGCGATGAAAATAGATATAATAGTAATTATGAAAATTATAATACTGATGACGACGAATATGAGGAAATAAATAGTTGTTATAATGAATCCAATAATGAGAATGAAGATAGAATAAGCGATGATAATGATGACGACGAATATGAGGAAATAAATAATTGTTGTAATGAATTCAATAATGAGAATGAAGGTAGAATATGCGAGGATAATGAAAGCGATAACGATAGAAAAAACTCTAATATGCAAAATTGTAGCACTCGCGATAATGTAAATGATGGAAAATGGTTACCAAGTTCTAATGAAAGTAGTAAGAATAAGAATGTTAAAAAGAAAGAGGAAAAGCAGATTTTCGCTAAATTGAAAAGAAAAATAACATTAAAGCCAGGGGAGTCAGAGATAGTCCAATTGATTTTGTCACAGGAATTAAATGAGGGACAGGATGTTTTATTTTCTCCAATAAAAATGGCAAGAACATTAATCACGGATGAAGCGATCCAAAGTATAGAAAATAAAAATAAGATTAGAATGTTGTTATACAATGAAAAAAATTGCCAAATTACACTTAATAAAATATGAACGTGGGTATAATAACAGAACAAATCGAAATTGTTGATACAAAAAATAAAAGCAGTAAACCCACGTTGGAAATTAATAATATTCAAAATTTAAATAAAACAGATTATCAACAAATTCGGGAATTAAGAAAGAAAGAAATATCTCCAGACGATTTTCAAGTACAGCACTTAAATAAGGAAGATAGAAATAAAGTTATTGCATTAATGATGACCAATACAGAGGTTTTTTCAAAGTCATATGCTACCCTAGGTAAAACATCAGCAATAGTACCGAAAATCGAACTTATGCACAATTATCCTATTCAGAGTCGACCATACCCAATTCCGAGAGCAGTACGAGAAATTGCGCAAAAAGAAATTAGGGAATTATTGGAAAATGACATTATTGAAAGTTCACAAAGCACGTACGCTAGTCCCATTATTCTTGTAAAGAAACCAAGTAAACCAAATGAAGAACCTAAATATAGACTTGCTATTGATTATAGGGCCATAAACGCGTATTTACCACTTTTGCCAATAAACTTACCAAAGGTGAAGGATATATTACAAAATATCGCTGGTAGTAAAATTTATACAGTTATGGATTTGAAGGCGGCGTTTTTTCAGATCGAACTAAGAAAACAAGATAGAAAGGCCTTAACGTTCACAACTTTTATGGGAAATTTTAATCCTAAAAGAATTCCGTTTGGTCTTAAAAACTCAGGAGCATATTTTCAACTTTTAATGAACAAAGTGTTAGGAGATCTATCAGAGTTAAAAATATACTTTTACTTAGATGACTTAGTCATATGCGCACAAAATAACGACGAAATGTTAGAGAAAATCAAAATTGTTTTCCAAAGATTGAAAGAAAATAATTTAACACTCGACCCGGCGAAGTTACAGATATGCAAATCGCAAATTGAATTTTTAGGATATAAAGTAAATGCGAATGGTATAAGCCCATCAATAAAAAACTGTGCAAAAGTGCAAAATTTCAAACAACCCCAAACGGTTAAACAAGTAAAAAGCTTTCTTGGGACAACAAACTATTTTAGAGGTCTGATAAAAAATTATGCACAAATTGCAGAACCGTTGGTAAATTTGACAAAAAAGAATGTTAGGTTCGAGTGGAATAATGAATGTAGAAAAGCTTTTGAAAAATTAAAAAATGCAATTTTTAAAGAACCAGTTGTAAGACAGCCTGATGAAGTAAACCCGTTTGTCTTAACTACGGATGGCTCAGGTAAGGGAATTAGTAGTATTTTGATGCAAAGGGTAAATGGAGTCGATCATGTTATCGAATTTTATTCAAGACCTGTGAACCCGGCAGAGAAGCGTTATCCTGCAATAAAGCTAGAATTGCTAGCTATACACGCATCCTTACAACACTTCAGAGAATATCTGTTCGGAAGGAGTTTCACCTTGCTGAGTGACGCAAAATCCCTTATGTACCACATAAAATTAGATAAAATGCCAAATATCATATCGAGGTGGCTAATTGACATAAGTCAGTATGATTTTAAATTCAAATATCAAAAAGGTGAAAATAACGCAAGTGATTATTGCTCGAGATATGTATTTGACAATGATAACCAAATCAAATATGTAAATACTTTAATTAAAAATGATGAGATAAATGTGGAGAAAATATTAGAGCAACAAATGGTAGATGAAAAATTAAGTAAAATTAGAGAGGAATTACAAAAGGAAGAAACCGATATCACAATAACAAGGTATACTATATTGATAGCCAAAATAAACTGTTAATGGTAAAGAAGGAAAATAAAAGACAAACGTATAGGAAAATAAATGAGAATAAGATTGTAATACCGCACTCGCTAAAGGGAAAGATAATAGAGATAGCACATTTCCCTCATTTCGGAGTAAAAAAGACATACCAATTACTTTCAAGAAAATATTTTTGGATAGGGGCTTTCCAAGACGTGGAAAATTTTTGTAAGTCTTGTAATCAATGCTTATTAGTAAAACACAAAAATATACCACCAGCCAGACTTCAGGCTATGCCAGAAATATTAAAACCAGGAATATATTTACAACTGGATTGCGTAGGAAAACTACCGCGCAGTAATGGAGGAAATAATTTTGTAATTACAATTGTAGACATGTTTTCACGATACTTTGAGGCCTATGCAGTCAGAGACATTACTGCTAAAACAATAGTGAATAAGCTAACAAACTTCGTGACAACTTATGGAGTTCCAATTATTATTCAAAGCGATAATGCTCAAATTTTTAAAAGTAAAGAATACATAGATTTTACAAATGCATTAAATATTGAAAGGCGATACAGTTCGGTTTATTTCCCAAGTTCTTTAGGTCGTTGTGAAAGAATACACAGAGACATGAAACAATGTATAATGTGTTTGTCAAAGACTACGTTTGAATGGGATGAATCTTTAAAATGGTTTAAGTTTTATGTGAATAACACTATTAACAGTAATACAGGATTCGAGCCTTCATTCCTGTTCTATCTTAGAGATTTATCATTGCCATTTGAAAATATTAAACAAACAAACATACCAAGTAAGGAAGAAATAGATATAATGTATAGTGATGTAAATAATTATAAAAATTATGTGGCACAGCATTTAAAAAATAAAGATAAAGTCGTGAAAGACGCATCGGAACAACAAAAGCTGATAAATGACAAACAAATAAAGAAATATAAAATAGTGAGAAAAAACGATATATTTATAGGAGCGACAGTGTACCTAAAAAAGCTCCTAAAACCAAGGGTATTAGAGGATCGATATGATGGACCATTTAGAATTACGAAATTAGTCCGAAATAATAATGTTATAATATGTCTTAAAAGTGATGAAAATAAAACTTATAAAGTGCACATAAATAAACTATACATGGCAGCGGAGCGAAAACAATATTTGTAAGATAGTGACGAAAGCGAATCAAACCACACACACACACAGGACAAAGAAAAAAATCAAAATGAGAAAGTGATTAGAAATAATGATCAAAGTCAAATTAAGGAAGGGAAGGTCACTAAAGAAAAGCAATTAAACTATGAAAATAATAGAAATGATGATGAGGTTTGTTATAATGCCAGAGGGTATAATTTTCGCCCTCGAATTGTTGTAAATAGTAATTTCATAAAACAAAGAATATGAAAAATATGTAAAAAGTTTGTAATTAATGTCATAAATAGAAAGTGATAATTGAGTGTATATGTATATGTTTTTATGTTTTAAATTGTGGATATAAGTATATTTCAAAAAGTATGTTATGTATTTCTGACATTACATATATGGCAAGTTCAAAAAAAAAAAAAAAAAAAAAAAAGTGAAATAACAAAGTAATTTATAAATAATATGGTGGTATGGAATTCAACCATAACCAAGAATCGGAAGTTGATAGTTGCACTACTACAATATGTTACAAAATGAAATGATAACAAGAAAATGTATAGTAATAATAAAGTAATGAATGCTGTTATGTAATGATATGTCGTATGTAAATAATTATGTAAAAGGAGAAATGAAAATTATGCATTGCAAATAATATATATCAAAATTTACAATTTAATAATAATGTGAATGTTGGTAATCCTCATGTAATTTATGGTACATTATGTCAATTATGAATAATGGACTAACTTGACAGGGAACTATCAAGAAACTACAAAGAACTATCAAAGCTATGAGTTGTACGAGGCTAAAAAGTGGAACTCAGCCTTTCTCACGATGGATGAACTTATGTGTTTGCGAGGAACCATTGTGAACTTAATTTCTTACCACTGGGGTGAAACTGTGGGAGAGTAACTTTTGGACTTTTTTTTCGCGGGGGGGTGAGAATGTAATGCCAGAAATGTAAAGTGATAAATATTTGGAAGGATTAAAAAATAATGGAACCAGGAATGCGGGCGGATTATCCCCACGCTAAGCAGATGGGCGATAATATACAGGTGGCCCCATATCTTACATACCACGCCCATGTTTACATACCACGCTAAGCCGTTTGGCGGCAATCGAGACGGCGACGCCATGTCTACGGATTAGCCATCAGCTCTACATTTCAGCACGTGGACCGCCGACCGAAAAAGGGATATAAGTGAGAGTTGCTCGGAGTGGGAGTCAGAATTGGTCAAGGCAGGCTGTTGGAGTTAGACTAGTCAAGAAGAAGCGACGGTAGCAGAGTTAAGAGTTGTGTGTGCGTCTCTGATATAGGAATTCGAAGGAGAGCTCATGTTCATCTGGTATTGCAAGTGTAAAGTGTGACAAAGCATCGGTGTTACCCAAGTTATATGAAAGAAGATCAGGTACCGTACAATTAAACTATATGAGGATAACCTTTTTGTCTAAATTTGTGTTTTTAAGGAAAAGCTAATTAATGCATCCCACCACGTGCTCCAACCAAATATCAATTCATCTGGCATTACACCCCCCGAACTACCATTGAGATGTATTCCACTATTGTGATATTTATTTAATTTGTAAAACTAAAGAGTGTAAATTGAGTATGTGATAAATAAATGTTTGTTCCTTTACTATTAACCTTAATTTTTAGTTTGTTAACTTAGTATCCCGTTAAGCACAGAAATAGGTGGGTTTTGCGGCCACCAACGCAATGTACACAGCAGTAAGTTTTAGAACAGATTACATGTATAATTAATATACTAATAAATAATTAATTTAATGTAAAATGCATTTTTGACAATATTAATTTTAATCAACAAAATTAATAATCGGCACACACTCCAAGGCACGAAAAGCAGAACCACGTGGGAAAAACATACTTGGTATTCCAAAGTCGAAAAGCACAAAATGGCCAGAAGCCGTACACAACAAAGTTGTAGATTACTTGACCGACTTGCTCTATCGTAACCAGATGTAACACGCCCAAGCGGAGGCAAGAAAAGTCACAGCAAGATAAAAGCAGCAGCTTCACAAAGTCACAACCTCACAACTCGGAGTCTGAGCTCCGAATCTGAGGAATACACCTCTTCCTTAATATGATGCATAGCAGTTGAGAAAGTATTTAAAAAGAGGAGATGGATGAAAAACCTCTTAGCTGTGCAGTTGCTAAGACTCACGAGACCAAAAACTGTAGGTAATTTTTCAAGAATGTTCCCATAATTAGTGCTTGAAAACCTGGACAAAGTTCCGTCAGTGAGGCTATGGTGTTAACTAGTATCCGATGATGCATAGAAGCATGTGAGAATGTCTATATGTTCAAAAGTTGAATACTTAATACAAAAAATGAATTTCAGCTTGCTAATGTCAAACACCATGATGGTATATATCTCTCACTATCAAGCTCTCTCTTTTACTCTCTTAGTCTCACATTGTTTTAAAAATAGCAAATATTATTATTATAAATAATATTGAACGTAATTTTATAACAATTTGATAAATCTGTAAATAGCTAAAATAAGATGAAGGTGAATACTACAAAATGCCAGTTTAATGATTATAAGAATTTACTTTACAGTAACAGTAAGTAGTATCTCTTAGTAGAAGAAATTTTGAGGGTTATTCCCAACTCAACTCTTTAAGGAGTATGTTAAAAATTAATTTATCCCCACATATCCAATATTAATAAAACAATTATTTAGTTATGTACTTCATAGTTGTAAACTTTAAATTCTAAATCTTATGATAAGAAGGATTTCGCATTTAAAGTTATACTACACACACACACATACGTATACATATATATATATATATATTATATACTCAATTGCTAAAAGTCATGGGATACCCTCCTAATATGGCGTTGGGCCTCATTTAGCTCGGTGAAATACAACAATTTGACGTGAAATGAACTCACCTAGTCGGCAGAAGTCTCCAGGGGAAATATATTCAGCCTTATTGTCTCGATAGAAGCCCCTAATTGCGTGGTTGTGGTATTTGCTGGAATTTGAACATGAAGGCTCTTCCGATCAGATCCTAAATATGATCCAAGGAGTTAATGTCGAGCAATCTAGATGGCCAAATCATGTGCTGGAATTATCCAGAAAGTTCTTAAAATCAATAGAGAGCACTATGGGCCCGGTGACACCGAGCATAATCATCCAGAGACATCCCATCGTTATTGGGGTATGTGAAGTTCATAAACGGCAGCAAATGATCATCAAGGAACTGAAAATAACGACTTCATGTCAATGGCGGGTTCAATTTCACCAGAGAATACAATCCATGCCAAGTAAACACTTTCCACATCAATATGAAGCCACCATCCGCTTGCACATTGCCTAGTTGACATGTTCCAGAGCCTCATAGAGTTTGCGCCACACTTGGACACGACCATTAGCTCGTACCATCTGGAAACGTGACTCATCGGACCATTCTACCTCCTTCTAGTCATCTCGGGTCCATTGCATGTGTTCGCGATGTTTGCATGTATGCCTTGCATCAATTTATAAAATAAATATATTAGCCCAATTTACTAGTTTTTCTGAAATTGGGGATTGCAAGCCCAAAGTTGTTCCAATAATTTTATAGCGTGGTCACTAATAGATGCGGTTAAATACATAATTGACAAAATAAGGTCTAAGTTCATAGTGAATTCTGAGATTTTAGTATTCTATATATTCCAGGACAATTACTAGCGGACATAATTAATTTGAGGGTGACTGCAAAAAGATAACGATTGTGTGAAAACATGAAACAACATATGTTTAATGTATCACGCCATGGTGTGAAACAAACTGAACAAAGGATTCAGAGGAATATGCACCAGGATTTACATGTTATTTGAACGATATTTACGATCCATAAATTCACCTGGAATTAATGACAGCATTAATTTAGAGAGTCACATTGTCTACATGGGCTTAAAGCACACTTTTAGGCCTTATCCAAAGAAGCTACATTCAAAAAGGTGAATCCAATCAAGATCAGCCTAACATCATCGTACTAAGAAAGACCAATCAAATAGAAGGAAGGTGTGTTTCCCCGAAGCAAGGCGAAAAGGCAATCGGAGTTCAGTTCCACTTGACTTTCTCTTCCACGCATTCTCGCAAGAGAATAAAAGAAACATTATATATATATATATATATATATTTATATTTTTTTATAAAAATCCTGGTTCAAATCTTAATTTATTTCAGGATGAGTCTTATGAGTTAAATTTTTTTGTTTATATCTGCCAAGAGATTTCCCGTTAATTGATCGTATCTTGAAATAAAATACCTTTTACGTAAACTCAGATTCTCATTGAAAATGCGCATATTTTAACGCCTACTCTCAAACTCAAAAATAATTTTACTTTTGAAAAAGTTTGCTCCGTAGAAGAAATGAAATCTATTTTGGAATTTCTTGATATAATTTATTTATATTCTTCAAAGAGAGCAGAAATAGTTTAACACTATTGCATTAAAGGCTGAATAATAATATTGCCACTGACTATTTGTAGACATTTTATAAAGAAAACGTTAAAAATATAAAACAAATTTGTTTTCTATTATTATTTTCATATCAATACTTATTTGCAAAGCTAATTTCAGACTCAGAAAGAATTGCAACCTTGAAAATATTTTGCCCAATAAGACACTTTATATATAAAAGGTTGATCAAATAGATATTTGGAATTGGATATTATAAACCGCTTTGAAATCTTGTGAAATAGATTGATACATTCAATTAGCTTTCCTTCTATCATTTACGAGAAATTTCACTCCAAAAATAATTATTGCTTCAAAACTGAAATCACAGCTCGTCATGAATTAGCCGAATATCAATACCAGCGTTTCGGATCAATTTTCGCTACAAATATATGTAAATTATGCCCTGTATCAATTTATAAAAAAATATATTAGCTCAATGGGATAGTTTTTCTGAAATTGGGGATTGCAAGCCTAAAGTTGTTGAAATAATTTTATAGCGTGGTCACTAATAGATGCGGTTAAATACATAATTGACAAAATAAGGTGTAAGTTCATAGTGAATTATGATATTTTATTATTCTGTATATTCCAGGACAATTAATAGCGGACATAATTCATTCGAGGGTAACTGCAATAAAGTAACGATTGTGTGAAAACATGAAACAATATATGTTTAATGTATCACGCCATGGTGTGAAGCAAACTGAACAAAGGATTAAGAGGAATATGCACCAGGATTTACATGTTATTTGAACGATATTTACGACCCATAAATTCATCTGGTAGTAATGACAGCATTAATTTAGAGAGTCACATTGTCTACATGGGCTTAAAGCACACTTTCAGGCCTTATCCAAAGAAGCTACATCCAAAAAGATGAGTCCAATCAAGATCAGCCTAACATCATCGTACTAAGAAAGGACAATCAATTAGAAGAAAGGCGTGTTTCCCCGAAGCAAGGTGAAAAGACAACTGGAGTGTAGTTCCACTAGACTTTCTCTTTCACGCATTCTCGCAAAAGAATAAAAGAAACATTATATATATATATATATATATATATATATATATTAGAAATATGTAATAATAAAATTTATGTAATAAAAATAATAATAAAAAAAAATTCAAGTAATATTAACATCACCATAGAAGCAAATTCACGGCCATAATGCCGTGCATAATATATTATATATATATATATATATATATATATATATATATATATATATATATATACATATATATATATATATATATATATATATATATATATATATATATATATATATATATATATATATATATATATACATTAAGTGTCCGAAAAGATTGAAATGCCCTTTTAACCTTTATCTGTTGGAGATAAGTGGGCAATGTAAATTTTTGTCCTGCCATTAATTTTCGAAAAGTTACACATTTTACATTTTTATACGAACCCCTTAGACAAATTTGGTCAATTAGAAAAGTATCATTTTTAACGCAGCAAGAGCATTAAAAAAACCCGCATATCAGTATTTTTAAAATTGAGCGAGTTATATGTAATTGAAAATTGAACATTCTGAATGGGGCCATATATATATCAAATTAGAAATGCAAATTTGTGACTTATCACAAGAAAGATGAAACTGAATGATATTTGATAATACATAGTAGATATTTTTGACGAAACACGCGCAGGCTCAAGATGCAATCACGGATTCTTATGTGCTTTTCAATAATAAAGAACTTTTTCAATAATTAAGTATTTTTTTATCTAACCAATTTCTATCGTCAATTTGTTTATGATCCCTATTTTTACTGATGAACCAGCCTTTCACATGGTATGGAAAAGTGGCATATGTCCGATTTTGTCCTTTATCATAAATCAGTTAATTTTAAATATATAGATATGGGGATTTTAATGATCGTGTTGCATTAAAAATAAAAAAATCTGATTGACCAAATTTGTCTAAGGGGTCGTATAAAAATTTAAAAAGTGTAACTTTTTGAAAATAAATAGGAGGATTATTTTATTAAGGTAGTCTTATTTCCTACTTTACTTTCACCATATTTGCAATTTACACGCACACACACACACACACACATATATATATATTCGGAATATATATATATATATATATATATATATATATACGAAATGTACTTCTATACAGAGTGTACATCTATACTGTCACGAAGGTACGTCTACTGCAAAAACGTTTTAAATTTTAAAATCTATTATGTCACCATTATTCATAGAGATACACTTTCAATTGCAAGAATGCTTTACATTTTGAAATCTATTATTTTAGAAACAGTTTAAATCAATAAATACATTTCTGAAAGAAATACGAAATATAAATATTTTTATACGATACTCCGGTCCTACCAATTATATTTAGGAAAATCATCCTCATACAATTTCAAGCAAAATAAAATAAATCTTCCTTTTACGACCAAAGTTCATAGAGTTATGACACATTAAACTTTATGACTTACGTCCCTATTCCACGCATAAAATGTCCCATTCAGGCAACTAACCAATCAGAGACCGTATTGACCATTTCTCAAGGAAACTAACCAATCAGGGACCGTATTGATCATTTTTCCAGGCAACTAACCAATCAGGAACCGTATTGACCAGTTCTCAGCCGAAACATGCTCCAACTTTAATCAGCTATAAGTCGGTCAATTTTGGTCGCCAAAGGATGATTTTTTTTTTCATAAAATTAATGGTGACTTTCCTATATATAATTGGTAGGATCGGCGGATGTGTATAAAAATTTATATTTCGTATTTTTTCAGAAATGCATTTGTTGGTTCAAACTGTTTCTAAAATAATAGATTTTAAAATTTAAAGCATTCTTGCAATTGGAAGTGTATCTCTATGACTAATGGTTGAGGAAATAGCCATTGGACACCGATAACACTGGGCACCCTGTATATGGACACCCTATATATATATATATATATATATATATATATAATGTGTGTGTGTGTGTTTATAGATGTATATCGGAATTTGGGTCTTGAGTGAACAGTAGTTATACTCTAAAATTTGAATTATTTAAAAATTCCTAATTTTCGGGGTGTGCTTATTGTTTTACTACTGATTTTTAATGGGTATTAAACTTGTATAAGATAAAAATACAAAATAAGAACGGTTATATTTCTCAATGCTAGAGGAGAAACGGAGAAAATCAATATCTCGGAATGATAACGAATAATAAAACCTCTTGAATTTTTGCATTAACCTTCCATTATTATGTCTATCCCCCCTTCATAAATACTTAAAGAAAATATACAGAATAATACGTTTCCTTTAAATCTTAGATGCTATAAAATAGCACAAATTATTTTTATGCTCTTGAAATAAAATCGTATTTGCAAATAAATGGTTTATTTTTATATTCCCTACAGCTGTTACGTACTTGATATGTAGTGCTTGGTGATTTTTACTTTTTTCCATAAATCAAGACAGAATTATTTGCATCATGCAAGTAGAAGCTTTTTATTATTTTCAGATAACTAAGAAATACACATGCTCTTAAATCTATAAATTCAGCTGGTATATATTGTTTTTTATCAAATATTTATTTATTAAAGAAAATTATCATATTTTATTCTTGACTCTGGGTTCAAAAGAAATATACCCTTGGGAATATTTCATATTCCAGACAAGATTAAAAGATTTATTTGTGTACGTGAAACAAAATTCTTGCATATAATTGGCTTAGGGAAGCAAGACCTTTAAGGATGTCAAAATGCATGAGAAATAGTAGTGAAATACTATCCATCAAATCTCGTATAATATTGCGAAAAATATTTTTTATCTTTGCGATATATAAAATATATAATTCAACAGCATTTTAAGCAAAATTGGAAGTTGTTCATCAGAAAATATTTTTTTTTAAGTTGAGGATTTATATATTTATGCCACATGCAACTGCCCGAGGTAATACAGTATACAGCGTGGCACACACAAAAAAAAAATAAACACATGTATTTTAGATTTTCTTTTTATTTTTCTGAATTTAATCTGCAATTTATTATGCAATGAAAGGGGTATGAACTAGTGTCTTAAGAATTTAGAATTCATAGTTTAAGGATAAATCTCATTCACAAAACTCAATTTTAGGGTGAATTCAATTCCATTTTGAAATATTCACAATAATTTAGAACATAGTAAATGCAAAATACATATAAAACCAAGCAGGTTTACTAGTTTTAAAAGCAAATAATAATCTTCTTCAGAATCGACAACAAGCTCGAATTAATCAAGTCAGAACGACAACTGAGGATAAGAGACTTGGCTGCAAGTTGGAGAAAATAGGTTGCTAATTCCACGGAAAAGAGGTGAAAAGTGAAAATAAGATCGAAACATGTACCAAATATCCCTCGAAAAGTGTTGCAATAATAACGTATTAAATAAATATTTCATAAATCATTATATTGGGTTGGAGGGAAAGTTCTGTCGTATTTTAAAGAAAATATTTGAAGTCATTTATAAAAATATGTGTTTAATATTAATCAATTATATATGCTCCGTTATTTGTTACAACCTGTTGCCATCTTTCAGGTAACCTGTGAATTCCTGTTTTGTAGAAGTTCTCATCCTTGGAGTTAAAATAGTCAGCAACTGCCTTAGAAACACTTTCAAAAGACGCGAATTTTTTTCCCGTTAGATAATTTTGCAGAGATCTGAACAGGTAATAATCAGGTGGTGTAATGTCAGGTGAATACGGTGGCTGACTAAGGACTTCCCATCCTAACGCATTCAGTTTTTGTTGTGTCACCATTGCAGTATGCGGGCGAGCATTATCTGGACGTTTTTCTGGACGCTAATGCTGGCCTTTTTTCTTCGATAGCTGCATTCAATTTATCCAGCTGATTGCAGTACAGATCCGCGTTGATGGTTTCCCCTGTTTCAGCAACTCGTAGTACACTGGACCCTTCCTGTCCCACCACAAACAAAGCAGTACTTTTCGTTGATGGATACTTGGTTTTGGAACTGTTGCTGATGATGCTCCTGGTTTGCAGTAAGATTTTTTTCTCTTAATATTCTCGTAAAGAATCCACTTTTCATCTCCAGTAACCAGCCTGTCCAAAAACGGCTCCACATTGTGTCTAATCAGATGTGATGAACACATTCTTAAACGATCAGACAAATTCTTTTCCGTTAATTCATGTGGAACCCAAAAACTTTGCTTTAACACAAACCCAAGAGATTTAATGTGATCTCCAACAGTTGTATGATGAATACCAAACTCTTCTGCAATTTCTCGACTTGTTACAGATGTTCTTTTTATTTACAAGAAAAATCACCTGCCTATTTAAAATACGACATAACTTTCCCTCCAACCCTATACATACGTATTACAGTCTTAATACTTATGTATGCTCAATTTACGTAGATTTAAATTGTTGTATTATATTTACAGCAGTTTTTGAACTATTATTTTGAGTATTATATTTCTACATATAAAGAGGAAAATTATACAAATGCTTATAACTTGTGAATATGTTTAAATACTACTACATTTATAGCTCACAAAAATACCCAATTCTGTAAAATTATTCAAATGCTTAAAATCGATTTCTGGAGACTTCCTTTATTTGAAATAAATATATGATTGTACTTTAAAGCCATATAAAGATTTTTATCCAAGACTTATTTAACAGGCATTACTTAAAACAAATTTACAAAATTTGTTTTAACAGAGCTATTTTTAAATATGATTTATTATTATATTTTAGTTGCTCTAATAGCACGATAATAAGGAACCCAAAATCTCACTCTATATTGCTACATTAAATTATACTTGTCTATGCAACAGCTTAATGAAGTCTATATACTAAAGGATGATGTCACGAATCTCTCACTATCCATGCCAAGGGAACTGGTGAAAATGTTATTTTTGGTCCGTCATCTTGCTTCTTCGAGGTTTGTACAGCTGGCTCCGCAATTTGATACTGCTGGAGTCAGGTGGTATAAATTCGAGGGGAGGAGATAGGGTTGAAGAAAGTGGGATTTGCTCTCTGGATTCTTATCTGAAAGCAAGATGGGACTCCCGGAGTCCGAGTATTATAATGTATGTATAAACAAGAATCTGTATATGTGTAAATATTTATGTATAACAAATGTCGTTTTGTGATTTCAAGAAAGTATGCTTAATAAGCTCAAAGGAAAGAACCATCGAGCTGATTCAAGGCTATGAGCATTTAAAATAGAAACCAATTTGAGCTAGGATTTTTTTGAAAATCTGTGTAAAAACTATTGAATAATTATAATAACGTATAATAATAATATTGTTTAATAATAATAAATCTGGATAAAATCCCGGCTTCTAGAGGGCCATTCAAATTTATCGGTTCCATTTTCAAACCAAAACTGAAGTTATAACATTATTTTCTTCTGTAGGAGTTTATACGAACCATTTTACCCTCATTTCGGAAGTTCTTTTTTAAATAAATATTTAAATATGCATTACGTTTTTCGAACTTTCGAAAGTTTAAATTCCATTTCCGGTTCGATGGCTACGTTTAAAAAATACAAGCTTCTAAGCCAAATAGGGCTGTCACATGGTGAACCCATGATCCAATATTTCGAGGGTGCGATCTAGAGTTAACAAATTTATTTTGGGGGAGCGGCCTTTGGATGGCCAACTGAACTCGAACAGGAAACTCGGAACCTTGTGAAGAACGCATTTTACCGAAATATGCATCCTTGTCCGAGTCGGACGGGATTATAGGTCTGGCAGGCCTTTGAATTAGCGGCCTAAAGGGTGTCGGTTCGCAGGGGGCTTGAAAAATAGGATTTTGGCCTGATGGATCTAAAAAAGTCAATAATGTTGCTTTTTAGTCAAGGGGTTACGCCCCCGAAACCAATGAGAGGGTTTCCATCGCCTCAGAGACGTGTTTTAAAATCTTGGAGAGGGAGAGAGAGTTTCGAAAACTTAAAAAAGGAGTTGAGAGAATGACCTCGGACACAAACTAGAAAGGAGCTTGTTTGGAGGAGCTGGTGCTCTGAAAGAATGAAAGACACGTCGGCAAGTGATGTTGGTGAGTTGCCCATTTTGGACCTTTCCTAATATGTACACTTTTTACCTCTCTCTCCGATTTATGATTATTTAAAAACGTTAGGCTAGTTAATCTTAACTTGTAGTTGCCATCTGTTCCAATTTAGACTGTGAAACTCTATACAATATTGTTTTTGAAAATTGGTATACAACCCATTTTTGAATATGGAAAGTATTGTTTTAAATGAATTTGTTTAAATATTTTGTGTAAATAAATTAATGTTTTTCTTGTTATTACACACACGAACTTATTCTTTGCGCGCTCAAACCGCGGTCTTACCGATTTATGATTATTTAAAAACGTTAGGCTAGTTAATCTTAACTTGTGGTTACCATCTGTTCCAATTTATTCTGTGAGACTCTATACAATATTGTTTTTGAAAATTGATATACAACCAATTTTTGAATATGGAAAGTATTGTTTTAAACGAATTTGTTTAAATATTTTGTGTAAATAAATTAATGTTTTTCTTGTTATTATACACACGAACTTATTTTTTTCGCGCTCTTACCGGGTGTGTCCTAAAAGAGGTAGGTACCTCAGGACAAGGGCATTCAAAATAGACGATACATACCTACATAAATAAATGTGTGGGCATAATTTATTAATATAGATTCTGTGATCAAAGCGGATGTGATATGAAAACTGCTTTTTCGAAACTATATAGTTAATATTATAAATAATCCTAAATATCCCGCAAAAATATATAACATCCCAATTTCAATATTATTGTACCTGCTTGCCTAAATACATTATCGTCAATTTTATTGCCTTTTGCACAGAGTTTAACTAATACACTTTATTGTACGTAACTCTGCAAAGGGGTTCTTAATTACATTTCATTTATACACAAGTCTGCATTCGTAAGAAGCACCTATATATAACAGATAAATATACTAGAAAATATTATTTACCATTCTTACGACCTCTAATAAATATTTAATAATTCCATAATCTGTGTACTGAAATTATGCATTTCAAAGAAATCAAATAATTACTGACTGTTTACACGCTTAAAACTTCAATGAGACTGACAAATAATGTAAGAGTTTTAGGAACTAATTTAAAACTTGAGTTCGCAAATGTTCCGTTTGCACGCAATTATATGCAAACTGAGAACCATTGTGAAACATTTAATTCGCGCAAAGAGGGTAATATTTGAATAACTTTTTAACTATTCTGCCTTTTAATTTGTGAAAGGATGTTCTTTATAAACGTATCGAAACAAATCGTTTATAAACTCTTACAGTTGGTGTAACTTCGATAACTAATTATAATTATGCAGATATGGTTTTGTGAATATGATCAGATATATATATATGTGTGTGTGTGTATATATATATAAATATATATATATATATATATATATATGTATGTATATATATACATATATATATATATGTATATATATATATATATATATATATATATATATATATATATATATATATATATATATATATATATATATATATATATATATATATATATATATATATATATATATATATATATATATATATATATATATATATATATATATATATATATATATATATATATATATATATATATATACGTGTGTGTGTGTGTGTGTACGTATAAAGTTGAGATATATAATTCACATTTATCTAGGTATACTTTTATTTAAATAACTAGGTGTCATTTCCCCCTGCTCTCTACGCTTCGCCGACCCACGCAGCACACTCCTCTGGTCGGAATCTGCAAACGGTTTATTTCTTCGTGTCACCCTATTATTACTCTGTAAATGTATCAATTACCATAGTTTTATATGATGCAGTTTTTTGAGGAGCGAGGCAGAAAAAATCGATGTAGATGCCTCTACGAAAGATCATTTTTCACTTCAGAAGTACCTATAAAGTAAAATATCTCATAGAGTACATTGAAATTAACAAAAAAGTCCCGTTTTGCAATAATTCTACTGTGTAGGTACTGTCTGCAAAAATTCGTGGTTTTGCTATTGTTAGTTTATCCAGGACGCGAACTACCAGCTCAAATATTTTGTCTTTAATTTTGACATTAAATATTTCTAAAATTACTATGTATATCGAAAAACGATATGCTTCAGGCCATTCCAGAAACCTTAATCTACAAGTATACCAGCGTTTATAACTTTGCACTTTATAGTTTTTGCGGTATGAAGCAGAAAACCTCAAGGAATGAGAAATTTGTAAAACAACGGCGGCTGTAGCAGCTACTTTTTAACATTTTCCAACACAGTTGTAAAGTGTTTACGACTTTGTTTTTGCTGACTGTCTGTCTATCTGTCCATTTGCACAATAACTGCCGTAAAAATTACTTTTAGTATTAGTAAACTTTTATAAAATGAAATTTTAGTATGTTGTTGAGACCGTCTATGGAACATATGATAATGAAATTAATAATGTCTCCTATTTAGTTTCGGATTTTACCCAGGTTGAAGAAATGGAATACCTTGAACCCTATAGAATATAATTTTTTAAACATTTTTCAAAGGGGAGTTTACATTCTCAAATCTCTTCGAAAATTTTAGGAATTATTCATATTCTAACATAAAATGTGTAAAAACAATTTCAGCAAAATATGTTAGATAGTTTATTTAAATGGGAATTGAAATTATAATTTCGCCCATATTATATGAAGCGATCACGGGACACATTTCAAATCAAGATATTGCATCCATATTTTTTTTTGCCTTGAATCAAAATCGTGAAGTTTAAAGATTGTTTCAATCTATATTTAGTGCCGCATTCGTCATAAAACCACTTTACTTATTAATATTATCTGTGTAGCTAATTTCTGTGCAACGCAATTACAAAATTTCTGCTTTTATATGTTCACTGAATTTTGATTATTTCTACAACGAAGCCTTATTTCTATAGTATGCAGAATGTCAACAAATCAAGTCATTGTAAGATGAATTGTATAAGTATAGGTGAAATTTTTTCACTCTCTGGAGTAAGCCAACGGCCGTACCGTTATGAACACACCGGTTTTCCTTAGATCACCGAAGTCAGGCAGCATCGAGCGCGGTTAATACTTGGGTGGGTGACCACCTGGGAACACGGCGTGCTGTTGGCACATTTCGAGCGCGGTAGCCCGGTGGTTTGCGCGCTGGATTTTCACGCTGCCACAACTGCCGCCGTGTTCATGCGGAGTACGATCACGTTAAACATGTGGGTCCGTAAGTCCTTCCGAGAGGTTGGTGGTAGGGGAAGGAGGGTACGGTCCCTGTGGATGTCTCCCCCACTGGGATCCGGTCTAAATTGGGTGGCACTTCCCGACCGTCCATACAGTTACCTTACACCTTTCTGGTAGTTCGGATGGTCTGGGTATCAACAACAACAACGCTCTGGAGTCTGGAATGTAAGTGACATGAATAAAATATTCATTGACTTTACATTGCCAAGCAGACGATTTATAACATTGCATTTTTTGAAAAAGTTTTAAGTTTCCAAGTATAATATATTATTGTAGTACTGCGATAATTTAATAAATATCAGCGTTCAATGTTTAAATAAAATTGCATTTCAGTATTTCATAGTCAATGCCTATGCATGTTTGATCTTTCTTGCTTACTATATAGATACATGTCAATATTTATAGTATTTAGTAGCAAATCAGCTTCTTAACAATCACTTCCGTCATTTAGACCACATTTTCATCAGATTTCTTACCGTTTGAGTTTCTACCGAGCTGCTATCTATGCTTTAATAAAGTGATACGTATACCGAAGTTTAATGCACCTGTATCTATTACTGGGATTGAATTTAATAGAAAAATATATGATGTCGTAAGCTCATGACTTTCCCCAAAACCTCAAATTCATTTTTCTTTTCTTCTTTCATAATTCATTCAATTGCGCAAAATATAAAATGGAAAATTACTTGCAATTACTCTGAATTTGCAGTTCTGAATTCCACTTTCGTTTACATTTGGAGACTGGATTTATATTAAAAAGCGACGTGACAATAATACAAAAATATATACAATATTGCATATATATATATAAATATATACAGGGTGTCCCAAAAAGATTAAAACGCGATTTAATTATTTACCTGTTGGAGATAAGTGGGCAATGTAAATTGCAAAAATGTTGAAAGTAAGGTAAGACTACGTTAATGAAATAGTCCTACTATTAATTTTCAAAAAGTTACACTTTTAAAATTTTTATACGACCCCACTTGATAAATATGGTCAATCAGAAAATTTTTATTTTTAATGCAACAAGATTATTAAAAAACCCCGCAAATCTGCAACTTTAAAATTGAGCGAGTTATATTTAATAAAAAACTGAACATTGTGAATGGGGACCATATATCAAATTGGAAATGTAAATTTGTGACATTTCACAAAAAAGTGGATGATTATACATAGGATACCCAGCCACGTAGTGAGTACCACTGCTTTATATGATATCTGTCTGTGTAATGCTTTATTTAGATGCATTTGTGATAAAAAAATTTGACTCATATTAGCGTATGTTTGATCTAAACAATTTCTATCGTCAATTTCTTTATGATCCCTACTTTCACTGATAAAAAAGCCTTTCAAATTGTACGAAAACGTGGCATAAGTCATATGCTTTTCTTTATTATTATTCAGCTGATTTTAAAGATACAGATACGCGGTTTTTAATGATCTTGTTGCATTAAAAATAAATATTTTCTAATTGACTAAATTTGTCAAAGGGTTAAAAATTCTGGTCTGTTAAAAATTTAAAATGTGCAACTTTCTGAAAATTAATGGGAGCACTATTTCATTAACGTAGTCTTATTTCCTACCTTACTTTCAACATTTTTGCAACTTATTAAAGAATTAAAGCGCGCTTCAATCTTTTCGGGATACCCTATATATATATATATATATATATATATATATATCTTCTAAGATACATGAAATACGAAATGAATTTGATAAGGAATACGATTCTTTGTAAAGACGGTGATGCATGAATATATATATCATGCTTCAGAATATATCATAAGCAGCAAAATTGCTATTTTTAAAAAAAATAAAAATTGATTGCTAAATTTTGCAATTAAATGTCAATAAAATTACGGCTATTTACACTAGTGCTATGAATGATCTCTGAAACACTTTTGAGTACAAAGTTTCTGCATAGCACAAATAATCTGCATTTAACATTCCTTCCAGCGCATAAATTCCCGAAAAGATGCCAAACATGGGAGGAGAGTAAAACTCTTAACAATTCCATGGCCAGCAAATGCTTTAATTTAAGTCGAAACATTAAATTCAATCATGCCTAAAATCTAAAAACTATCTGAATAATAAGCTAATAAAAGCAGAGAACTTTTGGGTGAACATCAAGAAAATGCGATAATTGAGAATTTAATAAAATTGAATTTAATATTATTATTTACTTTATCATTAAAATATTGTGAACCCGGATATAACGTGTGTGTACTCTTATGCAAGCATGTTTCGTTCTCTTTTCCTCTTTGCTCCGTCTTAGGCTTATTTTTGTTTTCTATCTATTTCATTCTATCCTCTAAATGTAAAGTTGTAGAAGTTATTCAGAGCTGAAATTGAACTTAACGATATTCATGCAACAGAAGAAGGTTTGAATATTATTGATACTGCTCTTATGTAGTTTTAAGGGATAAACTACCTAGATTAATTCAATTTACCTCAATAAAAGGGATATCATGAATACAATATCCCCATGTAAATACCTTGAATGAATGATATGAAGGTGGGTGGCTCCAGAAGAGTTCAGCACATCGACCCGAGGTCTATTGTACTACCCCAAAAGAGAAAGATCTCTAAGAAAAGACACCAGTAGCCGATGCCAAAATAAGCAGGCACTTGACAGGTATTTCGTTTAACTCCCAGGGTTCAATCACATGAAGACCAATGATTTCGAATCTGTGAGCAAAGTAAGCCTCACATTCACAGAGAATATGAGCAGCAGTTTCTTCGCTGTAATTGCCGCCTCTGCAAAGCGAATTTTTAGTGATACCCATAATGCTAAGGTGTCTCTTGAGGGTGCATTGCCCAGTAAGGAGCCCAACAGCCTTCCTGTTGCCAGTACTGCTGAGCTTGAAAAGTTCTTTTTGACGTGTACCAGGGCAGTTGCAGTTGAGAATTTTCACTTGCCTTTGTCCCTTATTATTACGCCAGTTCTTATATTGAAGCTCCCTGAAGATGTCATAGACATGTGAACACCTTAAAATGACAGACAAATTAAAATGACAAATTATAGCTCGCGCATCTATATATTTTGCATAAAGCATGCACATTAAAAAATGCGGAATTTCAAGTCGCAGTTCAAAGTCGAAAACATTTCCGTAAACAGAATCAAAAATTGTATGTGCGAGTAACATTCGATACTGAAAAAAAAAAAAAATTATTTTGTGGTTCCTTTGAAATTTTTCGTCCCATTGACGTTAATGAAAAATTATTTTTCAACGCTATGCATCTCGCAAAAAAGAAAGAAAAAACAATAACATATTTCATATGTTGTTGAAGAGCTGTTAAAGATTATAAGCTCCTATTTCAAAAAATATATGTTACTATACTAGGAAAATCAGATGTCAGGATGCAATGGCCAAAATATATTTTGGGAATGAAGCACGCTCGCATGTGACGCCAATGAGTAAGTATTGAAACGCCATATAATAGTGCTTGCACTTATCAGTATCTCGCTATAAAATACATTAAAACGGATTCTAACTTTCAAATTCACATTTTACTTAAACAATGATACAATGATTCATAAGTTAGTTAGAATGATCCAAACAAAGTTAGAATGATTCATGATTTAAAATCGATTCATTCATAGTTACAGTTCTTTGACCTGCATAGAATAATCTTTTACATATAACATATTTACTAAAAATATTACCAAGGATTATAAAGTCTGTAGCTAAGTCCATGTTCTGTAGCTATATTTCACTTGTTCTATAGCTATGTTGTACAAGTTCCGTAGCTATAGTAAGCATTTGTACATAAAAAAATAAACGTCAATCATCAAAGTAAGTAGCATTATGAATTTCACAATTAAATCAACCTGAGTAAAAATAAAAAATAAATTTCTGGACGGTTCGAATAAAATCCGAATAACTGTCATACAACTTCGTGTTTAAAATCAATTGCTAGCCCTGGGAGCGCTAAAGTCTGTTTTATTAAACCTTATTTAATGTTAAAATATTGATGGTTAAAATGCCAATTACGTTGCTCTTAATTTTCATGGACTGTGATTCCCACAAGTCATTTGACATATCAATTGTATTTAGAAGACATAGCGATGACTCTGAAGAAGATTTATCTATGCAAATAATATATTTTGTAGCCATATTCTGCAGCTATGTTGCTCATGTTTATTGCTATATTAAGCACGTTTTGTGGCTTCATACGCATCTGTGCGCTAAAAAAGTAAAATTTAATAGTCTAAATAACATTATAATGTGCGTAATTAATTCAAAATAAATAGAAATTAAAAATCAATTTCTGGACTAAAATGCCAATGATTTCCATCCAACTTTGTGAGGAAAGTCCATTGGTAGCCCCTAGGGACCTATTTCTTTGCTTCATTAAACTTCATTTATTATTAAAACATATATGGTTTAAATGCCAATTAGGTTTGTCTTAAATTTCACAGACTCTGACTCTCACAAGTCTTTTAACATAGCAATGTTATTTAGAAGACTTGTTAATGACTGTGAAGAACATTTATTTATGGAAATATGGGGTTTTGTAGCCATGTCACCCATATTTTGTAGCAATTTTGCGCAATACCTGCAGCTATGTTACGTATTTGTGTACTAAAAATGAAAGTTCATAGTCAAAGTAGTATTATAATATGTAATATAATTAAATCAGCCTAAGCAGAAACTACAAAGCAATTTATGGAAGATTCGAATAAAATGCTAATGATTTTCACCCAACTTTGTGAGGAAAATCAGGTGTTGGTCCCAGGCACATTAAATTTTTTTACTTTTAAACCTCTTTTAATATTAAATATTGGTAGTTAAAATGTCATTTATTATTTTTCTGAATTTCAAGGGATATGCATTCCACACGTCTCTGGATATGTTAATGGTATTTAAAAGCACAAGCGTTGACTTTCGATGAATATTTGTTTAATCAAACTTTATGTTTTGTATATATGCCACAAGTTTCTATACAAAATGTATCATATACAAGGAATATAAAGGTGTAATTGTGGATCGTGGATCTTCATATTACTAACTTAAATATGGAGACGAACCCCTAATAGATTTTTTATTGTATATCCCATATTTATGATCGAAATCGCATATAAATTTATATTTAGCATAATGTCGACAAGATAAAACTAATGATGACATAAAAATAGTGTTGCCATTTCACTTTTCGGAAATAACTATATATGAAACCACTTCAATTTGGACGCATATATACAAATAGCAGATATCATTCCAAGTCTAATGATACTTTTGGTTTGATAGCACGACAGGAGGAGCTAGAATACCGATTATTGCTCAGATTGTGTTGGCAGTATCTTAATCTATCCAGTATCTTAATCTATCAGTATCTTAATCTATCAGTAATCTATCCTAATGAACAGTATCTTAGGGTGTTGTTGTTGTTGAAACCCAGACCGTCCGACCTACCAGAAAGGTGTAAGGTAACTGTTCGGACGGTCGGGAAGTGTCACCCAATTTAGACCAGAACCCAGTGGGGGAGGCATCCACTGGGACCGTACCCTCCTTCCCCTACCACCAACCTCTCGGAAGGACATTCGGACCCACATGTTTAACGTGATCGTACTGCGCATGAACACGGCGGCAGTTTTGGCAGTGGCTGGAATCGAACCCGGGTCTACCGAGTGCAACTCCAGCGCGCTAACCAATGGGCTACCGTGCCCCTGTACCTTAGGGTGTATAATAATGGAAGTGATGTACGAGGGTAGATAAAAAAAGTGGTTACACGCAGCAGCATTTGAAAAGTAATCATTGTGGAGGGAATATTTTCCCCCAGAGTGGAGACAGATTGCGGTAGTTGTCCTACAACTGTTGTGCGGGTAGGTAGTGTAAGTTCGCAGACGCCCAAGAGCGATTGAAATGGCAAGACGTTTAGAAAAGTGGTCTCGCTAGGAGGTGATTCGTTTCTTATGGGCATAGAATATAGGCATGTTGAGTGATGGTGTCATCCTCCTGCATGACAATGCCAGGTCCCATACTGCTCGCCAAACTCAAGAATTGCTGCACAAGTTCAAGTTGGAAGTCTGGAGCCAACCCCCATACAGCCCAGATTTGGCAACTAGTGACTATTTCCTTTTTCCAGACTTGAAGGAACACTTATCTGGAACAAGGTTCTGTTCAGATAGTGATGTGAAAACATCTGCCGAGAACTGGCTCAATGGACAGGGACGTGATTTCTACCAAGCCGGGTTAAACAAGTTGGTCCTTCGTTCAGATAAATGCCTCAATACATGTGATGATTATGTGGGTAAATAAATGATCGCCAAGTATGCCTTTTAATTCCATTTTGTATTTTCTGTCTATTGTAATAAATAATTTTTTATTACCCTTGTAACCTTTTCTTTCGGATCCATCCTTGTATATAGTTGCCGTCTTTCTGCTACAAAAAGATAAAATCGGTAGAATAACGAGATGTGCATTTTGTAGAAATTTCTGTTTTTCAGGCAACTAACAAAACGCAAGAGTTCACATTTAGAACATAAAAATTAAACATATATATTTGAACACTGAAAACTAAGTATTGAAATATCACTTCTGATTTAAAACGCGACTGCTCTTATAAAGCGAATTGTTTGATGTAATCTAAAACACGCGTTATAACAGGGGTTTACACAATTACAAATTATAAAGGATAGATAATAGATATATTGTTCGAAAACAATGAGGAATATATAGTCAGATAATTTTCTAGTTAAACTAAAAGTGCATTTTTTAAAACTTATTTCCAAAATATTACGCTATTTAACAGCGATATTATGTAGGTTGATGTTAATAAAAGTACCCGAGGTCAAACCATGGCGTAACACTTGCATGTTTCTAAATTGCTTAATAAATCATGCACAATTTTCTATAAAGAGATCAAAGTCAGATCCCTAAAAGATCAAAAAATTGTCTTAACAAATCAGTCTTACAATGAACATTTCCGAAAATAAGTAGCAGAGGCAGACGTCATGATTACATACTCAGTTCATAAATGCTTTATCGAAGTTCATAAAAATTTATAAGGCTATTTATACATTTATTTGTAAGTAAAGACTTCAATTATATAATTATAATGAAATATGTGTGTGTGGCATATCCAAATTTTGCTACTGCATTTCAAAAGAGAAAGTATATATAACAATTTCTGTTACCGGAATAAATTCTCGAGGCATATGTTTCAAATTCGCAATACTGGTTAAAAGAAAATGCCATATATTCGAATTATATGAGCAAATGTTCCATTTGGATCACAAACTATGATAAAGTGCATTACTAATGTTTCGTCTTACATCATCTACAAAATCAAAATACGAAACTATATTTCGGGACAAATATTGCGGTTAAATTAATATTTATCTGTATGATAAACTTATGCAAGAATTAATTTTTATAAACAAGTTACAGTAAATGGACGATTTTATATTGTATTTTATATTCTAGGATTAAAATATTTATATATTATATATTTATATATTCCTTATATATATAGTATAATATATAAGGAAAGTATTGTGAAGGGGTTCGAAAATTCGAATTCGAGTTTTTGACAGGAGAGTACGTTTCAAGCATCCCTAATCACGAATCGGACATTTTTAAGCTGATGTCTGTGTGTGTGTTTGTGAAGACGATATCTCACGAACGAATGGGGCGATTCGAATGAAATTTGGTGCAAAAATTACAATCCGTGAATACTGGAAGCCTATTGCGTACAATCGAATGTTCAGAACCCCCCTAAATTTTAGAGTGAAATTTTGAAAAAATCATCAGAAAATCAAAACCTTCAATAAAGTTACTCAAATAGGCATTTCTTATGTATTTGTTTCCTTAGAAAACGATTGACATAAACTTTAGAACCGTTCTCGAGATATTGCACATTTTTCAAATAAATTTATCAAAAAATCCTAAAAATTGAAAAAAAAAGTACTAACTATTGAGAAACATGTTCACTTTTCATATGTAATATCATACGATAAATTTAGTGACATCATTCTTGTGGTTCTAGCTCGTTCCATTCATGAGAAAAGATAAATTGGGTAATACTTTTTTTATTTGAACGCCAATAGTCATTTATCTGCTATAAGAACTTATTTATCCGTCCATAACGCTTTGGCGACAAATTTTGCGGAATGTCGCGAACTTGGCGACTTTTTTAAATGTTGCCAAATTAACGAAAATCTCGCCAAACGGATAAAAATGGCGCTAAATCAATGAAAATTACGACTAATTGACGAAACTTCAATATCTTGGAAATAATATAAGTATCTACTATTAGAATAACCTATTTTGTGTTTACTGTTAAAGTAGTAAATTCATGGCTCTATATAAGGAACTTCATGTGCTGCCCACATCAGATCTTTTTTTAAATATAGCTTTGTTTCCACAGAGATAAATAGCAATATAAAAGTAATCTTTAAATTATGTATAAATATGCATAGTTTAACTTATGTCAGAATCTTTTGCTACAGACGGATTTTAAAACATATATCTCCATCTAGACAATCGGCGCTCTGTCTATTTAGTTAAGTATATGATATATGGTTCTACTGTATGATATGTAAACATTATTTTTTCATCTTTCAGATTTTGGAGTACCGTTTTACTACAAGATTTTCACGACATCTTCATAGCTCTCGTATTATCACAATATATCGTCATGTTTGTCTGCAATCACGTGAATTGGAAATCACTGCCATAGCATTCAAGATACCCGGAAAACATAAATTTGGTATATTTTAGAGACTTCATTGATCCATTACATATATCCTGCCGGTTTTAGCCAGGGCTGTCTGTCTCTTGTAGTAGCTGGAGACATCCTTTACGGCGCCAAACACTGATTTCCAAGAAATTGCATTTCCGATTGAAACAGTTTGTCTTGTTTTATAGAAATAATTTTTTCAAAGAAGCAGTTACATTTTTATTACCCATTTTGACTTGTATTATTTTGACTTGTATTATTTTGACTAATTATATTTTGAGAAGAATTGCATTCATTTTATTGTTATTCAGTCTGGAATTTTTGTCTCTGGTAATTATATCAAATTAATATAGCAAATATAAACTCTTATATTTTTTATAGAAATTCTTATATTTAGGCGAAATAAAATTGTAAAATTTTGATGTGCGAGTGAATTTTGACAATACTTTTACGAGCACAAAACATATCAGTACCCTTGTGTTTATTTGTTTGCTTATTGTTTTTATATTTATGCATTTACCACTATTTTGCATACATATCTTTAAGAAATACTATATTATAATGTCTTTTTGACATTCAAAATTAGTATACACTGATTTCTCTCTCCACTATATAAACAATTGATAGATTTAAGAATCCTTTATTTTGTTTTCATTGTCATTATAATTCAATAATTTATCGTGCATCACTTAAAATTCTACAACTTTAAAAACTAGATAAAAGATCTCTAATATAACTTTCAGTATATCAAAGTAATTATAAGATGAAGTGGTGTAGGCAAGGAGGTTGGATTGCATATATATTAAAAAATGTCTGAATACATATTAATACATATTCTTAATACATATTAGTGAATTATAGCGTTCTATCCATATATTTTTGATGCCAGAGTTCTTTTGAACATAAAAATGGAATAAGGTCAATATTTGCACAACACTTTTGTCGATACGTGAATAGGTAAAAAGTAATATATATATAAAACAAGAAAGTAAAACACAAAATTTAGGATTTACACTTTATTTTGAAATGAACGAAAATATATCATATTATCATCTTACACAAAAAATATATATGCATCAGTAAATATAAAATATGTTTTTTATTCATTATTTATATAACTATTGAAAACATTAATTAGTAACTTTAAAATTTGAAACGAGTCGAATATTTTACTTTAAATGAAAATCAGTACCAGAGTTACAAAATAACATAAAACTAACAGATGAATTATCAAAAGTATTCGAAATACATTTTGCAATTCCTGTTACGTTTAGTACATTAGAATTCATTTTTATCACATTATTTATTTCGAGCCGAGCTAAATATTTTAATTTAAAACGACGGTTGAAATGTTATTATGCTCAATTTTGAACTTCTATTTTTAACGGACCATTCCAAATATAATTTGAAAGTGAATATCTAATAACTTATGTTTATTGAGAAATGTAGGGGGTTACGTCGTTTTAAAAGTTTTAATTATAATTTAAATATACAGGACGTCAAGGAAAGTAATGGTCTAGGTAAGTAACCTGAGATATTTTTAGGTTAGCGTTTATTTTTATGCATGTGCATAGAAACCTCCCCAGGGCGCTAGACGACAAGACACATGTCGGAGGGGGTTACTCTAATTTTGGCGGGTACGTGGACTATATCGCTTCCAGTTACATATAGGAGGAAAATGCCAATTACGAAGTTGTAGACCGCTGCCAAATTAGGGATTTGCCTCCCCCGCAAAAGAGAAAATAAGTCTCTCAAAAACGAGTTTAGAAGAGGCAATTTTGTTAATCTGCACGTAGCAGTGTAATGGTGCAGATAAGTGAAAACTCGTGAAGACATCTTATTACACGTGTGTAAGCTTATGGCCTTTCTGAAGGTGCGATTTGTACTTTATGTTTAATAAAATAAAATTTTATTCAGCCGCATTGTCTAAAGGTTAAATTATTTTTTCGGGGGTGGGGGGTAGTTAGAATATATGCACGGGTTTTCAGGTTCTTTACGCTTTCTGCAGGAGTACAAAACTGATTTGTGTCAATTTTGCAACATTCTATAACATTGTAAATGGCTTTTTTTTTGTCTTCTTTATAATATAAAAACCTTGATTTATATGTCTGTTTGTCTATCCATCTCTGGGTAACGCTTGGCAAAATTTTGGTGTTGGATGCATATCACTGACTTGGCGGAACTTTCTAAATGGTGCTAATTTGATGAAAATGTCACCAAATTGATAAAATTGAAGTTAAATCATTAAAAATGACGACTAATTGATGAAAATTCAATAGCTTAAAAATAACATAACGAAAGACTATATGAATAACCCATTTATCCGCCCGTTCGAAATGTTTGGTGAAAAATTTGGTGGGATGTCGCAAACTTAGCGACATTTTTAAATATTGCCATATTGACGAAAATGTCGCCAAATTGATTAAAATGTTCTCAAATTGATAAAAATGACGCTAAATGGGAGGCTATACTTTGCAAATTTTTAATTCCGTCATATGACGAGTATAACTTTTAGTCTCTAATAGAGAACGAGTTAGCCCCCGTATCTCGCTGTATTATGTGGATCAAACCCACTGAAATTTTTTTTTTGTGTAGAGCCATGAGTTTTCTACACACCTGTATAAAAATGTGCTATAACCTTATTGCTTCTACAGTTATTGACCTGGTCTGTGAGTGTCCTTCACACTACTTTATTTTTTAAAATATTTTTTTGTAAAATCAATGACCAGTTTATATTCAGAATTCGATGAAACTTTTTCTCCAAGTCTACAATCATAAATTTCTTAAGTGTGTTTTTATATTTTTTTTTATCATGACATTATTTTCTTTTAAATATTTGTGTATTACGTCAGCATAATGAATGTAAAATATTTTAATTCATAACGTAACTGTGACTATTATAATGTAGATATTACTCAATTATTAAAAAACATGAATGAAATGTATTTTCATTTGGCAAAAGGAAAAGGATCTGGTCAAAATGCGTTAAAGAAACTTTCTATTTCCAGTAAATTGACATAACAAATGTGCTGAATATTATTTTAATTTTTTTAATTATGATAGTATACTATAAAACTGAAAATAAAGATCTGTGATAAATCAGCTTTAAATGCAAATAATGAATTATTCTTATATTTCACTAGCAGCATTCTCGTTCTTCGTACGGAGTATATAATTATAAAAAACATAAAATTCACAAACATGCTCAAATCCCTATAATTAAAAATGATATTTTTATTCAAAGAATTATATTAAAATATTTACATTATTGCTCCAAGAAAAAAAATATATTTAAGAATCAATGTTCTTACTATACAAAATTATCTCCACAAGAAGATCTGACGAGTAAAATATCCTGGTTCCGCTTGTTAACAAATTTACCAAAAATATGAAATGAAATCAATATATGGTAAAATAAAACGGCCAAAGTTGTGTGGGAAGGCATACCCGTACTGCTTATATTCTCGAATATTGGAAGATATATATATATATATATATATATATATATATATATATACCTGTGTAGCAGTATAAGATTACCCGGCTACAATATATGAGTTTCAAATATATTTAACAAAAAACCCCATAACGTAATAAATTGAAAATATCAATAATCTCCCTAATCTTTAAACCCAAAATCGGCAATTGATGCCAATATATGCCAAAATGAAAGTGCTAAAATTGCATCGAAAGAAATACCGCAACAACTTATTTTCGTAGATTATACATCTATATTTAATAGAAAATTACCCGTAATACACATAGCCGTTCTTCGTACAGAATATACAATTTAGCGAAGCATAAAATTCACAATCATGTATAAATTACTATAATATTCTAAGTGACATTGTTATTTGAAACATTCAATTAAAATATTTATATTAATGTTCCTAAAAATAAGTTTAAGAATCGCTGTTCTCACTATACAAAAATTAGTTTCACAGGCAGATCTGGAGAATAAAACAGCCTGGTCCCGTTAGTAAACAAATTTAAAAAAGTAATATGAAATTGAATCAATATATTCAAAATGAAAGCACTTAAATTGTGTCGGAAGATGTACCCGTAATACTTATATTCCTGAACTAGCCGCCTTTGGCGACCAGCCTGTTCGCTACCCTTGAAAATTCTGACCGTGGCAAACTCGTTGGCGCGACCTACCAGAAAGGTGTAAGGTAACTGCTTGGAAGGCCAGGAAGTGCCACACAATTTAGACCGGAACCCAATGGGGGAGGCATCCAAAGAGACCGTACCCTCCTTCCCCTACCACAAACCTCTCGGAAGGACTTGCAGTCCCACACGTTTAACGTGATCGTACTCCGCGTGAACACGGCTGCAGTTTTGGCAATGGCGGGAATCGAACCCGGGCCTACCGAGTGAAATTCCCGCGCGCTAACCACTGGGCTACCGTGCCATCCGCGACAATCTCCATAACTTTATTTTTATTCGGCAATTTTGGGAATCGAACCCGGGCCTACCAAGTGCAAATCCCGCGCACTAACCACTGGGGTACTTCACCCTCCTCGATATTCTTCATAACTACGCGCGCTAACCACTGGGCTACCGTGCCATCCGCGACAATCTCCATAACTTTATTTTTATTCGGCAATTTTGGGAATCGAACCCGGGCCTACCAAGTGCAAATCCCGCGCACTAACCACTGGGGTACTTCACCCTCCGCGATATTCTTCATAACTTATTTTTTATTCACCCAATTTAGACCGGAACCAAGTGGGAGAAGCATCCACAGGGACCGTACCCTTCTTCCCCTACCACCAACCTCTCGGAAGGACTTACAGACCCACATGTTTAACGTGATCGTACTCCGCGTAAACACGGCGGCAATTTTGGGAATCGAACCCGGGCCTACCGAGTGCAATTTCCGCGCGCTAACCATTGGGCTACTTTGCCCTATGCGACAATCTCCATAACTTTCTTTTTATTCATCCAATTTAGACCGTACCCTCCTTCCCCTACCACCAACTTCTCGGAAGGACTCACGGACCCACATGTTTAACGTGCTCGTACTCCGCGTAAACACGGCGGCAATTTTGGGAATCGAACCCGGGCCTGGTAACTGGTTGGACGGCCAGGATGTGCCACCCAATTTAGACCGGAACCCAGTGGGGGAGGCATCCACAGGGAACGTACCCTCCTTCCCCTACCACCAACCTCTCGGAAAAACATACGGACCCATATGTTTAACGTGATCGTACTCCATGTCAGTGGCGGAAATCGAACCCGGGCCTACCGCGTGCAATTCCCGCGCGCTAACCACTGGGCTACTTCGCCCTCCGCGACAATCTCCATAACTTTCTTTTTATTCACCCAATTTAGACCGTACCCTCCTTCCCCTACCACCAACCTCTCGGAAGGACTCACGAACCCACATGTTTAACGTGATCGTACTCTGCGTGAACGTGGCGTAAGTTTTGGCAGTGGCGGGAATCGAACCCGGGCCTACTGAGTGCAATTCCCGCGCGCTAACCACTGGGCTGCCGCGCCCTCCGCGACAATCTCCATAACTTTCTACATATTCACCCAATTTAGACGGGAACCCAGTGGGGGAGGCATCCACAGGGGCCGTATCCTCCTTCCCCTACCACCAACCTCTCGGAAGGACTTACGGACCCACATACTTAACGTGATCGTATTCCACGTAAACACGGCGGCAGTTTTGGCAGTGGCGGGAATCGAACCCGGGCCTACCGCTAACTTCCCGCGCGCTAATTTGCAATTTAAAATGACCATATGCTTAATTCCATCATCCTCATTCCATTGTTTCATTGTTCCATCATTTAAAATATCCATAAAATTAAAATATCCAAAAGTTAAAATATACATTTAAAAAATCCAGATCGTCCCATCATTTAAAATATAAATATAATAATTTATATAGAGCAAAGGCGCTCTATTCAGAACCGTGACGTCACCTCCACCTTGACGTCCCCACCCACCACCTTCCCTGCTTCAGCGGGGGAGAAACGAAGCGTCACGCCGAGCGGAACGGCGAGAAATTTAAAATCATGACGTCTTTAAAATTGCGATCCTGAAGGCAATTTTCATTATTTCTGGACCAGATTAGACTTGTAAGAATGCCAGATGTTTGACCTTTCTGAAAATGTAAATTATTAGTCGAAATTATGAGTACTTTTCACGATGCGAGAATTTAAAAACCAAAAATCGTTTTCTTGAGCAAAAAGTGACTTTTGTTTTAAAATCTTTAAAAAATATTAGAAATCGAAATTCAGATTTGAAATTGATATATTTTTACTCGAAATTCTTTGCTCTTTCCGATGGTGTAATTTGTTTTTTCTACGATGTCTGGATCGTGGAGAAAAAAGGGCAAAAAGGGCAAAAAACGGTCGAAATCGCATAAAACATTAAATAAATAAAAAAATAATTAAAATTTTAAAAATCGGTTTTCACGTGTCCCCTTCCCTCCCCCCCGGGTCTCCGATTGCCAAATTTCGTAGCACTCCGACGCGCGGTCGCGAAACGTATAGTGTATAAGACAGACACACAGACATTGCCTTTTATTATATAGAAGAAGAAGACTAACCGCCTTAGGCGACCAGCCTGTTCGCAACCCTTGAAAATGCTGATCGTGGCAAATTCCAACCGTGGCACACTCGTTGGCGCGACCTACCAGAAAGGTGTAAGGTAACTGGTTGGACGGCCAGGATGTGCCACCCAATTTAGACCGGAACCCAGTGGGGGAGGCATCCACAGGGAACGTACCCTCCTTCCCCTACCACCAAACTCTCGGAAAAACATACGGACCCATATGTTTAACGTGATCGTACTCCGTGTCAGTGGCGGAAATCGAACCCGAGCCTACCGCGTGCAATTCCCGCGCGCTAACCACTGGGCTACTTCGCCCTCCGCGACAATCTCATAACTTTCTTTTTATTCACCCAATTTTGACCGTACCCTCCTTCCCCTACCACCAACCTCTCGGAAGGACTCACGAACCCACATGTTTAACGTGATCGTACTGAAAATTCTGACCGTGGCAAATTCTGATCGTTGCAAACTCGCTGGCGCGACCTACCAGAAAGGTGTAAGGTAACTGTTTGGACGGCCAGGAAGTGTCACCCAATTTAGACCGGAACTCAGTGGGGGAGGCATCCACAGGGACCGTACACTCCTTCCCCTACCACCAACCTCTCGGAAGGACTTACGGTCCCCCATGTTTAACGTGATCGTACTCCACTGGGCTACTGCGCCTTCGCGACAATCTCCATAACTTTCTTTTTATTCACCCAATTTACACCGGGACCCAGTGGGGGAGGCATCCACAGGGACCGTACCATCCTTCCCATACCAACAACCTCTCGGAACGTCTTACGTATCCACATGTTTAATGTGATCGTACACCGCCTGAACACGGAGGCAGTTTAGTCACTGGCGGGAATCGAACCCGGGCCTACCGAGTGCATTTCCCGTGCTCTAACTTCCCGCGCGCTAATTTAAATTTTATAATGACCATATGCTAAGCTCTAATTCCATCATCCTCATTCCATCGTTCCATCATTTAAAATATCCATAAATTAAAACGTTCCATCAATCATCAATATCGTTCCACAAATACATAAATACAATAATTTCAAATACATCACCACAATTCAATCCACAATAATGCAATCACTTAAATTATTTAAAATATCCATTTAAAATATCCATAAATTAAAATATCCATTTAAAATATCATATAAATATAATCATTTCACCCGTTGTATACAACACATATCTTAATTCATTTAAAACCGGAAGAGCGGTCTCCTTGGAGCCGGGGGGAAAATTCAACGGGTGAAAACCTGGTTCGCCGAGAAATTGGAAATCCTTAGGTCATTAAAATCGCGATCCTGTGAATATTTATAATTATTTCTTGACCACATTGGACTTGTAAGAATGCCAGATATTCGACCTTTCTAAAAATGTAAATTATTAGTCGAAATTCTGATTACTTTTTACTATGCGAGAATTTAAAAACCAAAAATCGTTTTTTTGAGTCAAAAGTGACTTTTGCTTTAAAATCATAAAAAAATATTAGAATTTATCTCTGAGATTTGAAATTGATATATTTTTACTCGAAATTCTCTGCTCTTTCCGATGGTGTCATTTGTTTTTTTCTACGATGTCTGGATCGTGGAGAAAAAAGGGCAAAAAACGGTCGAAATCTAGCCGCCTTTGGCGACCAGCCTGTTCGCTACCCTTGAAAATTCTGACCGTGGCAAACTCGTTGGCGCGACCTACCAGAAAGGTGTAAGGTAACTGCTTGGAAGGCCAGGAAGTGCCACACAATTTAGACCGGAACCCAATGGGGGAGGCATCCAAAGAGACCGTACCCTCCTTCCCCTACCACAAACCTCTCGGAAGGACTTGCAGTCCCACACGTTTAACGTGATCGTACTCCGCGTGAACACGGCTGCAGTTTTGGCAATGGCGGGAATCGAACCCGGGCCTACCGAGTGAAATTCCCGCGCGCTAACCACTGGGCTACCGTGCCATCCGCGACAATCTCCATAACTTTATTTTTATTCGGCAATTTTGGGAATCGAACCCGGGCCTACCAAGTGCAAATCCCGCGCACTAACCACTGGGGTACTTCACCCTCCTCGATATTCTTCATAACTACGCGCGCTAACCACTGGGCTACCGTGCCATCCGCGACAATCTCCATAACTTTATTTTTATTCGGCAATTTTGGGAATCGAACCCGGGCCTACCAAGTGCAAATCCCGCGCACTAACCACTGGGGTACTTCACCCTCCGCGATATTCTTCATAACTTATTTTTTATTCACCCAATTTAGACCGGAACCAAGTGGGAGAAGCATCCACAGGGACCGTACCCTTCTTCCCCTACCACCAACCTCTCGGAAGGACTTACAGACCCACATGTTTAACGTGATCGTACTCCGCGTAAACACGGCGGCAATTTTGGGAATCGAACCCGGGCCTACCGAGTGCAATTTCTGCGCGCTAACCATTGGGCTACTTTGCCCTACGCGACAATCTCCATAACTTTCTTTTTATTCATCCAATTTAGACCGTACCCTCCTTCCCCTACCACCAACTTCTCGGAAGGACTCACGGACCCACATGTTTAACGTGCTCGTACTCCGCGTAAACACGGCGGCAATTTTAGGAATCGAACCCGGGCCTGGTAACTGGTTGGACGGCCAGGATGTGCCACCCAATTTAGACCGGAACCCAGTGGGGGAGGCATCCACAGGGAACGTACCCTCCTTCCCCTACCACCAACCTCTCGGAAAAACATACGGACCCATATGTTTAACGTGATCGTACTCCATGTCAGTGGCGGAAATCGAACCCGGGCCTACCGCGTGCAATTCCCGCGCGCTAACCACTGGGCTACTTCGCCCTCCGCGACAATCTCCATAACTTTCTTTTTATTCACCCAATTTAGACCGTACCCTCCTTCCCCTACCACCAACCTCTCGGAAGGACTCACGAACCCACATGTTTAACGTGATCGTACTCTGCGTGAACGTGGCGTAAGTTTTGGCTGTGGCGGAAATCGAACCCGGGCCTACTGAGTGCAATTCCCGCGCTCTAACCACTGGGCTGCCGCGCCCTTCGCGACAATCTCCATAACTTTCTACATATTCACCCAATTTAGACGGGAACCCAGTGGGGCAGGCATCCACAGGGGCCGTATCCTCCTTCCCCTACCACCAACCTCTCGGAAGGACTTACGGACCCACATATTTAACGTGATCGTATTCCACGTAAACACGGCGGCAGTTTTGGCAATGGCGGGAATCGAACCCGGGCCTACCGCTAACTTCCCGCGCGCTAATTTGCAATTTAAAATGACCATATGCTTAATTCCATCATCCTCATTCCATTGTTTCATTGTTCCATCATTTAATATATCCATAAAATTAAAATATCCAAAAGTTAAAATATACATTTAAAAAATCCAGATCGTCCCATCATTTAAAATATAAATATAATAATTTATATAGAGCAAAGGCGCTCTATTCAGAACGGTGACGTCACCTCCACCTTGACGTCCCCACCCACCACCTTCCCTGCTTCAGCGGGGGAGAAATGAAGCGTCACGCCGAGCGGAACGGCGAGAAATTTAAAATCATGACGTCTTTAAAATTGCGATCCTGAAGGCAATTTTCATTATTTCTGGACCAGATTAGACTTGTAAGAATGTCAGATGTTTGACCTTTCTGAAAATGTAAATTATTAGTCGAAATTATGAGTACTTTTCACGATGCGAGAATTTAAAAACCAAAAATCGTTTTCTTGAGCAAAAAGTGACTTTTGTTTTAAAATCTTTAAAAAATATTAGAAATCGAAATTCAGATTCGAAATTGATATATTTTTACTCGAAATTCTCTGCTCTTTCCGATGGTGTAATTTGTTTTTTCTACGATGTCTGGATCGTGGAGAAAAAAGGGCAAAAAACGGTCGAAATCGCATAAAACATTAAATAAATAAAAAAATAATTAAAATTTTAAAAATCGGTTTTCACGTGTCCCCTTCCCTCCCCCCCGGGTCTCCGATTGCCAAATTTCGTAGCTCTCCGACGCGCGGTCGCGAAACGTATAGTGTATAAGACAGACACACAGACATTGCCTTTTATTATATAGATATACGAAGATACACTCATGTATTAGTAGAAAATTACCCGTACTGCAATATATTAAATTAAAAAATCATTGCCAAAATACAACAGATGACGTGATAAAGTGAAAATGTCAATTATCTAAAAACTTGAAGGCCGTAATTGATTCCAATATATGTCAAAATAAAAGCGCTAAAATTGTATGGAAAGGTATAACCGTGCTACTTATATTTTAGAAGGTATAACCTTTCACTAATAATGAATACCCGCAATACAACATATGAGTTTTAACCGTTTTTGCCAAAATAAAACAGAAGACATAATAAATTGAAAATATCAATAATCCTAAAATTATATAAAATATCAATAATTCCAAAGTAATCTTTAAACCTGAAAGCTTTAATTGATATAATCCAGTCAAAAATGCAATTTCGATAAAGTTTATTTCGTATACATAACTTTATATATTTAAAATTGAAAAGATTTAATAAAAATCGTCTACCTTAAAAACACCTTGAATTTAAGGCATCGCTAAGGGAATGATCATATCATTTTCAAATAAATTTACGTGATAAAATAGCGTCTGCATAACGCTGCTTCTATGGAAGGTTTAACTGTGTTTTTTTAATTAATATATAGATAAACCATGGTCATATCAACTAGAAACATGGACTAAATTTTAAATGGGGCTATTCGAAGCCTACCCATAACATTTCATCAAATTCGGTTCAGACGTGCTCCCGTGATGATAGACAAACATAAGACAGACAAATTTCCAATTTTATTTATATAGACTAGCAGCATACAGGTTCTTCGGATGGGTATATAATATAAAGAGACTAAAAATATATAATCATGTTTAAACTATTGTAGTATACTAAATGGCATTGTTAATCAAAATATTCTGTTAAAATATTTAATTTATTGCTCTTAAAAATTAGTTTAAGAATCTCTGTTCTCGCTAATAAAATTATCTTCGGGCAGATCTGAAGAATAAAACATCCTGGCTCCTTTTGTAAACAAATTTACAAAAACTGCGAAATTGAATCAATATAGCAAAATAAAACTGCCAAATTTGCATGGTAAGATATACCCGTACTGCATATACATTAGAATATCAAAAGTAGTATATATACCTGCGTAGCAGCAGAAGATTACCGGTCTACAATATATGAGTTTGAAATATATTTGACAGAAAATAACATAACGTAATAAATTGAAAATATCAGTAATCCCCCGAATATTTAATACCAAAGTCCGTAATTGATGCCAGTATATGCAAAAATGAAGGTGCTAAAATTGCAGGGGAATATACACCCCTACAACTTATATTTTGGTAGATTAGAAAATATACACATCTGTATTTAGAAAGTCACCCGTACTACATAGCCGTTCTTCGTACGGAATATATAATATAACGAGGCATAAAATTCACACTCATGTACTAATTACTATACTATTCTAAAGGATATTGTTATTTAAAACATTCTATTAAAATATTTATATTAATGCTCCTAAAAATAACTTTAATAATCGCTGTTCTCGCTAAACAAAAATTGCTGTCATTGCCAGATCTGAAGAACAAAACAACCTGGTCCCGTTAGTAAACAAATTAAAAAAAATGAAATTGAATCAATAAATATCAAAGTAAAAGCGCTAAAATTGTATCGGAAGATGTACCCGTACTACTGATATTCCCGAATATTAGAAGATATACCCATGTATTAGTAGAAAATTACCAGTACTGTAATATATGAAATTCAAAAATCCTTGCCAAAATACAACAAATGACGTGATACAGTGAAAATATCAATTATCTAAAAACTTGAAAGCCGTAATTGATTGCAACATATATGTCAAAATGAAAGCGCTGAATTGTATTTGAAGGTATACCCGTATTACTTATATTTTAGAAGATATATCTTTGTACTAATAAAATAATACCATTACTACAACATATGAGTTTCAACCGTTTTTGCCAAAATAAAACAAAGGACATAATAAATTGAAAATATCAATAATCCCAAAGTTGTATAAAATATCAATAATCCCAAAGTAATCTTTAAACCTGAAAGCCGTAATTGATATAATCCAATCAAAAATGCAATTTCGATAAAGTTTATTTCATATACATAAGTTTATATATTTAAAATCGAAAAGATTTAATAAAAATCGTCTACCGTATAACATATTGAATTTAAGCCATCGCTAAGGGAATGATAATATTATTTTCAAATAAATTTAAGTGATAAAATAGCGTCTGCATAATGCTGCTCCTATGGTATGTTTAACTGTGATTTTTTAATTAATTTCTGGACAAACCCTGGTCATAGCAACATGAAACATGGACTAAATGTTAAGTAAGGCTATTCCAAGCCTACCCATAACATTTCATCAAATTCGGTTCAGCCGAGTTCTCGTGATGATGAGGCAAACATACAGACAGTCAGATTTTCTGTTCTTCCGTTGATAGATAGCGGACGCAGTCCACAATGCAACAGTTTGTGAACCTATGAAGTGGAACAATATCACGTGATATTCGTCTGTTTTGGAAGCTCGAGTGTAGTTTACGGACACATTTTCAGAATGTCACCTAGGTAAGTAATTTTTTTTCATCCGTTTTTATTTTATAACATTAAGATGTTTTCATTGAAAAATGTAGTCAAGTATTTTTATTATGAGGTGAGATATCGGCTACCCTTTATAGAGATATCAGGATCTTGTTATAAACAAAATGCCATTTGTTAGGCTTGGTTCATTAACGGAGCATTGGGGCTAGTTGTCACAGAAAGAGTGGGGCAAATTGTCACACGTGACAACTTGCTCCTTAGATTACTGTTTTAGATTAATTCGCATTTCGTTGATCATTTTCAATATATTTATATAATTAGTACATCCAAGTAAAGTAGAAAGAGGACTCGTTTATTGGAATGCAATAATTGCGATAGGAATTTCAACATAACGATACAAATGGAGATTTTTAAATATGAATCTACGAAAAAGGGTGTCGAGCTATTGCTGTCTCAGCTACAGGAAATGTGATTCCAGCCTTTTTCATTTTTATACATGTACACTATTGAGATCATTTTTTTTCAAAGCACCAGCAGGTAACAAGGGGAAAGCTAACAAATCTGGTTGGATGATAGAAAAACACTTTCTGAAGTTCTTAGAACACTTACTTCGACACACAATATATTCCAAAGAATCCTGTTGCTCCTTGACAGCCATAACTCTCACCTCTTAAATGGATATTTGAACTTTGTTAAAAAGAATGGAATTATAATTTTTTCATTCTCTCTTTACTGCTCCCACAAGTTACATCCTTTAGACCGTTCCGCCTATGGCCCATTAAAGAAGTTAATAAATCCAGCTTGTGATTAGTGATGATTAATAATCTTTGGAAAACAATTGGGATTTATGATATCCCTGAAGTACTTACAAATATTTTACCAGTAGTCTCAACACCTAACACTGTCTTGTTGCTGATAGATTGAATCCAGAAACGAATTTGGAAAATGTTAATGTAGATGAGCAGGATGAAGCAGATATCTACGACTCGGTTGTGGTCCATCAAGTCTACTCAGTCAGAGCGTCATGTCTGTGATTGGTCCCTGACGAATTTCAGATCGTGATAAAACACCAGCATTAGTTACATTAATGTGCCAAATGGTCCTATGGTTAATAGAAAGTATTTCACTAAAACACAATCAAAAGTCACACCAAATGAGCCATATTCGGCTGCAGTTTGCTTGACCCCTGAAGATGTTCGACTATTTGGGAAGCCGGTTAAAAATAATACAACAATCCGTAACAGGTGAAAGCAGTATCCTTCCATATTAACCGACTCACCCATCAAGGATACCTTTGAAGAGGAGAAGTAATAATTTGTAAGATGAAAAAGAACATTGGTGTTTTTTTTTTTTTTTTTTTTTTTTGCTGTTGTTCATTTACAAAGTCATCCACTCTACCATTGAAGCAAAAGGCTGAAGCGTTATCAATCAGCGATTTTTCTGATGAAGTGAAGACGAAGAGGGTTTTACCTGGTTTGTTGCGAGCCGTTCGGTCTCCAAAAGCGTTTCCAAAGAACAGTTGATCCAATATACAACATGCAAATCATGGGCTCAATGTGAATTGTGCAAGTGAGGATGCTTAATATATTTGTCAGAATTGAGACTCAGGAGATGATACATAGATTCTGCTAGGGACTCATTACGTCAAATATTATTTGGACATTTAAATGCTATGGTTTAACAAGCGTAAATTTGTATTAATGTTTATTTACACTAGTCTCTCATCTCCGTTTACGCTGACATGTATTTCATAAAATAACGTTTCATTTAAATATCCTTAGTAAATTCAATGCGATTATGTTATATTCAATAACATTATATTTTTGTAATTAGTGATAATCTGCCCCATATAATGTGACAACGTGCCCCGTGCACGGAGTTGGTTGCCACTCGTGAAGATACATTTTGAAAAATGTATATTTAATTAATAAAACGGTATTTATACATTAAAAATTTTCTAGTAGAAGCTAAATATCCAGTCTTAATGTTGAAGTATCAAACTCCTGGATCAGAATTAATTGCAAGGTCGTAAAAAATAAAAATGTGAAAAATGTGACAACCATCCCCGGTCTCTCCTAATACTTACATAAGCGAATACTAGAGGATATGCCTTGTATGTATCAGTAGATTACATGCATAAATTGAAAATATCAATAAACCCGTAATCTTTAAACCTGAAGGCAGTAATTGATTCCAATATATGCCAAAATGAAAGTGCTAAAATTATATGGGAAGATATACCCTTACTATATTTTATATTATCGTTGATTAGAAGATATGTCCGAGTGTTAGTAGAAGATTAATCGTATTACGATATGAGTCTCAAAAATATTTGCCAAAATAAAACATATGACGTAAAAAATTGAAAATATCAATAATTCCCGTAATCTTCATACCAGAAGGCCGTACTTGATTCCAATATATGCCAATATACCTGTACTACTTATATTTTCGTAGATTAGAAGATATACTCGAGCATTTGTAGAAGATTTCTCGTACACCGTATAATATACGAGTTTCAATAATTTTTGTCATAATAAAACAATGTCATAATAACTTGGAAATATCAATAATCTCTGAATTATTAATCCCCTAAAATATCAATAATAATAATGTTTAAACCTGAAGACCGTAATTGATATTATGGAGTCAAAAATGCAATGTCAATGAAATTTATTTTATAAACATATATTTATTATTCAAATTTGAAAAGATTTAATAATAATCGCCTATCGCATAAACACATTCGATTTAAATCCGTTGCTAAGCAACATATCATTTGCTTCAAATAAATTGGTAGAAAAAATATCGTCTGAATAATATTATCTGTATGGAAAATTTGGCGACATTTTAAAAATTCACCAAATTTATCGCCAGATGGGACTGTAGAACTGACAATCCCATTTGGCGACAAATTGACGAAACATCATCACGATACTATCCCTTAACAAAACACAATTAATTTTATTTATTTAGCGCAATTTTATCAATTTCAAGATATTTTTATGGATTTAAAAATATTTTTATTAATTTGGCGACATTTTAAAAATTTGCTAAATGTGTTAATAAGTAGAACTGTTGAACTGACAGACAAATGCTACAGAAACATCATTTTAGTACTCTCTTCTAACAAGAAAAAATTAATTTCATTGGTTTAGCGTCGTTTTCATCAATTTGGAGACATTTCCGTCAATTTGACAACTTTTAAGAGAAGTTGCCAAGTTAGCGATATCCCGCCGAATTCGCAAATTTGAATTTGAAGATCGGAAGAATAAAACATCATGATCCCGTTTGTATGTACTAAATAAAAGTACTAAAATTTTATTAAAATATATACCCGTTCTACCATTTTCAAAAATCCTCAATGAGTGTATTGGCTAAATACAATATATGAGTTTAGCAGCTAAACACAATATATAAGTTTGAAAACTCTCTTCCGAAATAAATTAAAGTGATGTACGCAGTCTGCAATTAATATAATTATAAGAAAAATCAAACCGTTCATAAGATATATTTTTATATCGATTTATTTATTATTCAAATCGAAAAAACAATAACAAAATGTAACAAACACATTTGATTTGATTGCATTGCTGTACAGCATTATATAATAAATAATGTTCCTCATACTTCTAATTGAATAACATCTTTGATTTCTTAATACTTTTCAATGTTGAGCAAGAGCCTGTGAAAATTAAGCCATGGTGAGAGTTTCTATTGAATTTCATGTTTCAAACCTGCGATTTTCAAAAGTGAATGATAAGCGCAATAAACTCCCACCAAACTCAGAGATAGAATTTTAATTCACTTTCATCTCTTATAAGATTTCTAACTTTTTTTGTTTGGAGGAACCAGGGAGTTAGAGAGTAGAACTCTTAGGAAAAATTTTCGTTTCTCACTAATATCTCGACAAACCCTGGTCTTAGAAACTCGAAACATTGACTACATTTTAAGTGTAGCTATTTCAAGGCTATCCATAAAATTTCATTAAATTCGGTTTAGCCGCTCTCCCGTGATGATGAGGCAAACATAGATTTTCAATTTTACTTATATATATATATATTTTAATATTTTCTTTTCACAAATTCCATTCAACGATCAGTACTATTCATTTAAGTCAAACATTCACTTCCTGTACCTAGAAATCGCATTTAATGTCCCTGGATGGACCAAAATACTTTCAATTATACAGACATATGGTTGGGCACTTCTTTATAGTGCATATTTCCAATGTATTGGCGATAACTTAACATCCGTTAAAACATTCTTTTCACTATAATTACTTATAATATTTTGCCACTATTTTAAACAACCTCTTCTTTTTATCTCAGTTAATATTTTTCTAGCATTTTATTCGAATATTCAGCGCTTAAAAGTTGAAGCCAATTGTATCATTATGTGTTAGAAAATGAAAGTCTCGTTTATGTGAAGTGCGTTTCTTTTGAAAAATGTTCCTTTTATTTCCACAAAACTGTTATTAATTAAGGAGTTACTTTTATATAACAGTTTCTTCAATTTTGACAGTAATTCTCAAACAGACCATTTTTGTGGAGTTATTATTACAGTTTTATGGTTTAACAATATGTATTTCAAATACTAAACAAAATATAAACGTATTTTAAAATTTGGTAACACCTCCTCTGGAGGAGGGTACTCTAAGTCTGAATATGGAAATATCATTCTCTTGTAGCCTTAGCTCAATCCTTTATTAAAATATTTAAAGCTTGCTACCTAGTAAGAATGATTTAATTATCCTCGCAGATGATGGCAATTATTTTTTACTTATCGAGTTTCATTGTTGTTATTGCAGATATCAGCTATCCCACCCTAACATCCACATAATAAGCACGAAATCTGCCTATAGATGCATTTTCTGCAAAATGCACGTTCCCAAAAGGATTTAGTGTATATATGCCGTAATAATATTTATTTTTACAACTCCTACTTGTTACAATAATTTTATAAATATCTACTGTCCCTTCAGAACACTATAATCGAAACTATTGTGATGGGTTCAAAAGTGCTAATTTCGGATTTTGCTACTACAATCACTTTTATTAACACTTTACAACAAAGTTGAAAAGTGTTTATGACTTTGTTCATTCTGTCTGTCTGTCAGTCTGTCCGTTAGCACGATAACTGCCATAAAATTATTTCATCAAAATGAAATTTTAGTATGTTGTTCAGACGGTATGTGGGACCTATGGGAATATAAATGAATTATATCACCCAATTAGTTTTGGGTTGAACCCGGGTTGAAGAAATAAAATACATTGAAGCCTATGGGACTTAATTTTTCAAACATTTGTTAAGCGGATTTAAAATTCACAAATTGCTTCAAAATTTTAGAAAATGTTCAAATTATTCCATAAAAAATATAAAAACAATTTCAGCAAAATATATTCAGTAGCTTTTTTGAATAAAAATAATAATATTAATTGAACCTCTTATATGAAGCGATCACGTGACCGACTTCCAAATAAAATATGGCATCCATCTTGTGTCAAAATCTTGATTTTTAAAGTTCTCTTTACTTCATATTCAGTGTTGTATCCGTCCTAAAGCCGCTTTATTTTTGCTTAAATTCTGTGCATCTATATATTGAAACAACGCAATTACAATATATTTGAGTTTAAATGATCATCCAAATTTGATTATTTCTAAAACGAAGCCTATTTTTCACTTATGGAAAATGTAAACAGCAAAATATGTAGAATGAGATGTATAAGAATTGCTGCATTTATTTAACGCAAAATTATTTAATTCATGGAGTATGCGTAGCTGATATGAATGAATTAAATTTTAAATAAAATAAATTATTATAGTATCGTGATGAAAGAAATGAGTGGGAAAATGTTTATGAATGAAATGCTGCTTTTACAGAGAGAGCCAGCCATACGTGTTATATTTCGATGGCGTCATTTGAATAAATTTGAGTTGTTTTCAATGAAGTTTCAAATATAATAAATTATTGTAGTATTATGATAATTTTAAAAACATTACTGAGGAATGTATCGCATTTTATAGATGTTTAAACCAGGCAATTTTCATTTCAATGCCGTCATTTGAATGAAGTCAATTTTTTTCGGTGAAGTTTTAAGTTTTCAAATATAATAAAGTAATATAGTATTGTGATAATTTTTAAAATATTACCGAGGAATGTATCGCATTTTAGAGATGTTTAAAAAAAATTGCATTAAAGTTGGAAAGTGCTTCATAAGCAATGCTTTATCCATGGTTGATCTTTCTTGTTTGTCTGAACATTTTCACTTTACTATGGACAGACTTAACGTATACACTTAAGGCTCCGGACCCTGTATATTTCGACAGGTGCTGTTTGTACGCGCCTGCAACGATATATATATATATATATATATATATATATATATATATATATATATATATATATATATATATATAAATGTAGAAATGTAATAACATAATTAATGAATGAATACAGTAAATGAAATGAAATTTAAGGATAATACCAAATGAACATAATTAAATTGAAATGCGCTGATGCTGCTCTTTCAACTATTATGAAAAAATCTCAAATTCAAAAATGGAAAAAAGACAGACAAGGAAAGCTAACGAACGGAGTGCCAAAAAATAGCCAAAGTGGGGTTGAGACCCTTTCTAAACCCCAGTTACAGCATGCTGCTAGGCCGCGGCAAGCACTCCCGGTTGCAATTACCCCCTCGAAGCAAATACCGATGCACCACAAACATCAAACTGAAACGACTGCAACCGGTCATCCATTAATAAAGACCAATATTCGAATCTTAAACAGTTTCATCTAAGACAATTAAAATATAAAATGAACGTAAAATTGTAATAAAAATTACAAGTACAAAACATCAAATCATACTCACCAAGTCGCTCATTACGCCAACACTGACAGCGTCAAATCTTCAAATTCTAAAACTCAATATTGGCAACAATTCTAAAACTCAATATTGCCAGTTTCAAATCACTAAGAATATCCAATTCAACTTCCCAGTAAATCCTCAAATACTGACTTTCCATCGATTCCGTAAATTCCCGAGATGTATCGCTTCAAGAAACTCCTTGGAAAACCCTTTCTGATTGCCTCGCCAATAAAATTACGATCGCTAAAAATTATTTTTTGTTCATTAGAGATAAATCTTTTATTTCTCAAAAATTGATTAATCCCGATATTGCGGTAAATATTTTTGTGGATGTTGGATTCTCAACTAATTAAATAGTTTACTTTTACGTCAAATGTATTCCTTTTATCGTAAATGTCAGAGATCATACCTTCTCCTGACTCATTATTTTTAATGTTAATATCCAGGAAGTTAATACTTGCATCCCGTTCTTGAGGTGTTTTGATCAATTCCGAAATAACAGGCTAAAACAAACCTAACAAATGAATTCGATTTTTTTTTAATCTCACAGAGACGTAATATCCGGGTGTGTGCATCTGTACCAAAAGCATTACTGTCCGGAATTTAATTTTCTTTAACATTAAGAATATTTATTAAGATTCAACAATATCATGAAAATTATTGAGCAGTTCTTGAGTTATATAGGTGAAAAACTTATAATTTACATTTAATTGCATGGATAGACACACCATACCCATATATACAGAAACATACGTGTCTCTGAAAAATGCTTAAATCGTATTCAAACATAAGCAAATTCTGCAAAACGAAACAAAAAAATGGATGTGGAATGCTCGAATTTGTTTCAAGATTATCTGCAAATATAGCATTGGCTGAATAGCGAATTGATTGAACGCGATCGGTAGCTGTGGCTACTAGAATGTGTGTTATTAAAAACTCACGCCAGAAATGTGGCAGATCTAAATATCAACTACTAGGTGAAATCAAGAATCACAACGGGTACGTATCGAGACATTATTTTAATGCAAATTAGAAAAATAAATAAATAAAGTTTAAATACAATTTGAAAATATTTCAGAAATATGAATTTTAATTTAAAACATGCCAACGCGCGCCTACTTAAATTTAATCTATAAAGTTATTAATTTATGTCAGAACTTCATTTAGAGATTGCAGAAAAATCCAAAATTGAATTTGTTTCAAATACCTTATTTTGAAGTAGGATGAGTTCACGGGTAACAAAATTATTTCACTGTCCAAATGCGGAAATGTGGTCCCTCCTGTCAGACAAAAAAATACATTAGAGGCATATGATCTACGCAGTAAATGTAATATTAAAAGCCATTGCAAAATATTGAAGTTGAGATCAATTGTTAAACCTTAATACCGGAAAATTTTAAGCAGCAAATATACAGTGGATTTTTATGCCAAGTAACACGTTTACTCATAAAAAGAAGTTACATTGTTTTGCCTATTTCAATTCACTGCGGCTTTATCAGACACAGTTTTCCATATTACAGGTCGAAAATTTAACCATGTTCACAGATTCAACAAAATTAATTATTATATAGAACATAATTTTTAAATATTACCGGTACATATGTACTATATGCGAAATATATTTCACTTTTAATTTTTCGCAATGTCAAACTCTGGTATATATGTACTGTATGCGAAATATATTTCACTTGAAATTTTTCGCAATATCATACTCTGTGGGGAGAGTTATTCCTTCATATAGTATACTAACAGTATACCCATTCTTTGTACGGAGTATATAATATAAAGAAACTTAAAATTCACATTCATGTGCAAATTCCTATATACTAAATGGCATTTTTAATCAAAGTATTATGTTAAAGTATTTAATACAATGCTCCTAAAAAGAAGTTTAAGAATATCTGTTCTCGCTATACAAAATTATCTTCACGGGCAGATTTGAAGAATAAAACATCCTAGCCCCTTCTATAAGCAAATTTACAAAAGACAAAAGAATGATTTGAATCTATATATGCAAAATGAAAGCATTAAAATTGTATGGGATCCGCACTACTTATATATGCGAATTATCTATTTGAACAATGGGATTAATTAATTTCTTGGGTAAACACAATATATGGGTTTATTAGGTAAACACAATATATAAGCTTAAAGATTCTTTGCCAAAATAGATGAAAGTGATGTACGCAGTCCGCAATGAGTAAAATTAAAAGAAAAATCAAACCTTTCTTTTCTGATGTATATTTTTATATCCATTTATTTATTATTCAAACTGAAAAAATAATAATTAAAATTAACAGACAGATTTAATTTAATTGCGTTTCTGAGCAACATGATATACGATAGAATCTTCCTCATAAACTGCAAAATTAAATAACCATTTTTATTTCTTTATGCTTTTCATTGTTGAATAAAAGCTTGTGAAAAATAAACCATGGAGATAGATTTTCAATTTAAATTCATATTCGAAACAATTTATGTTTTCAGAAAGTGACTAATTAGCGCAGAACATATCCCACTAAACTCAGAGATAAAGTTTTAATTCACTTTCAAACGATTTTCAACCTTTTCGATAGAATAAACCACTGTGTTAGGGAGTAGAACTCCTAGGAAAAAGTTTCGTTTTTCATTAATATCTCAACAACCCCTGGTCTTAGAAACTGGAAACTTGGATTAAATTTATGGAGGGTTATTTTAAGGCTATCCACAAAATTTCATTAAATTCGGTGCAGCCGTTCTCCCTTGATGGTGAGACAAACATACAGACAGACAGAGATATTTTCAATTTTATTTATATAGATTACGAGAACGAAATTCCTGACGTTGACTGGTTCTTAAATAAGCAGCCACTTCTTAAATAATGCATTTACAGATAGCACAGATTCACTTCCGAAATCGGCTTCAAACGGCCTAAATTTCGTAATCATTTTCTGCTTTGGTTGTAATCTCAATCCCCACGCATATTCGCTTAGCAACCGCAGAGAGCATAAATCTATATGAATAAATTTGAAAATTTGTCTGTCTGTCTGTCTGCCTGTCTGTTTGTTCTAGCATCACGGAAGAACGTCTGAACCGAATTTGATGAAATTTTGTGGGTCGCCTGAAAATAGACCCTCTTAAAATTCAGTCCATGTTTGGAGTTTTTACGATCAGTGGTTCTCGAGTTATTAATAAGAAACCAAATTTTTGTTTATTTCCTCATCACGGGAGAACGGATGCACCTAATTTAATGAAGTTTTGTGGATAGCCTTGAAGTATCCAACCATAAATTTAGACCAAGTTTCGAGTTTCTGAGACCAGGTGTTGTCGAGATATTAATGAAAAGCGAAATTTTTCCTAAGAGTTCTACTCTCTAACTTCGTGGGTTATCCAGGCGAAAGGGTTGAAAATCATTTGAAAATTGAATTAAAACTTTATCTCTGAGTTTGGTGGGTGGATTTTTTGCGCTAAGTAGTCACTTTCTAAAAACATGAATTGTTTAAAACATGAATAAATGGAAAATCTACTTCCATGGTTTATTTTTTACAGGCTTTTATTCAACATTGAAAAATATAAAGAAATCAAAATGGTTATTTAATTTCGCAGTTTATGAGAAAGATTATATCTTATATCTTGTTGTTCAGAAACGCAATTAAATTAAATCTATTTGTTAATTTCAATTATTATTTTTTCGATTTGAATAATAAATAAATGGATATAAAAAAAGATTTCAGAAAAGAACTGTTTGATTTTTCTTTAAATTATATTAATTACGGACTACGTACATCACTTTCATTTATTTTCACAAAGAGTATCTAAGCTTCTTTTATATTGTGTTTAGCTAATAAACTCACGTATTGTGTTTACCCAATAAATTCCTTTATCCTATTGTAGAGACAGAAAAATAGTAGAACGTGTATATCTTCTCATACAATTTTAGTGTTTACAATTTGTCTATACAAACCAGATCAGGATTATTATTCCTCAGATCTGCAAATTCAGAGATATGAATTTGGCGTAATATCGTTAACTTGGCAACTTTTCTTAAACTTACCAAATTGAAGGAAATGTAATATTGATAAAAACGACGCAAATCAATGAAATTAAATTGGTTTTCTTAGAAGAGAGTACTGAAACGATGTTTCGGTAGTCTTTTTCGATCAGTCCACCCAACCTACTTATTAACACATTTAGCGAATTTTTAATCACCAAATTGATAAAAATGTTTGAAATTCCATAAAAATATCATGAAATTGATAAAATAGAGCTTAATAAATGAATATAACTGTGTTTTGTCAGGGGATAGTATTGTGATGATGTTTCGTCAATTTATCGCAAAATGGGAATATCAGTTCTAGAGTCCCACTTCACGATAAATTTAGCGATTTTTTAAATTATCGCTAAATTGACAAAAATGTCGTTAAACCTTCCATGGAGATCGCATTATTCGGACGATATGATTTCCATCAATTTATTTGAAGCAAATGATATCATGCCTTTTAGCAATGGATGTAAATCCAATGTATTATGCAGCATACGATTTTTATTAAACCTTTTCCGATTTGAATAATAAAGATGTGTATATAAAATAAATTCCATTGGCATTGCATTTTTGACTGGATAATATCAATTACGGTCTTCTGGTTTAAACATTATTATTATTGATGTTTTTGAGGATTATTGATTCAGGGATAATTGGTATTTTCAAGATATTATGCAATTATTTTATTATAACACAAATTATTTAAACTTATATATTGTACGTTGTAGAGTAATATTCTACAAATGCACGAGTGTATCTTCTAATCTACGAGAATATAAGTAGTACAGGTATATTGGCGATATTTTGATATATATTGGCAAATATTGGAATCAATTACGACCTTCTGGTATAAAGATTACGATGATTACTGGTATTTTCAATTTATTACGTCATCTGTTTTATTCTGGCAAAGATTTTTGAGACTCATATTATAATACAGGTTATCTTCTACTAACACAGTGGCATATTTTCTAATCTGCGACAATATAAGTAGTACGGGGATATATATATATATATATAAATATATATATATATATATATATATATATATATATATATATATATATATATATATATATATATATATATATATATTTCCATATAAATTTAGTGCTTTCATTCTGGCATATAGCATATATTGGAGTAAATTGTGGGTTTATTGATATTTTCAATTTATACATTTATTGTACTAATACAGTTATTTTTTATAATATCCGCCTATGTAAGTAGTACGTCTCCCATACAATTTTAATGCTTTAATTTTGCATATATTGAATCAATTCCTTTTTTGTGTGTAAATTTGCTTACAAAAGGGTCCAGGATGTTTTATTCTTCAGATCTGCCCGTTAAGAATTATTTTCTATAACGAATTATTTTCTATGAAACAATTTTATCTGTTCCAGCTACATGCGACTCAAATAATAAGTCATTTTTATCATCTCTGTTCTTGGAACTGCATTTAAATTATATCAATAATGACTACTTTCCTACGTATAAAACTTTTATTAAATTTCTTGATTTTCAGTGTCATTGTACCACCTTAAAATATCAGTCTTGGGTATTGCATTTTTGCGGATGGATATTAGTGGAAAAAAAAACAAATGTTTTAAAACCTGGCCTTAAAGATTTTTAAAAATATGTACGTATTGCAAATTTCTGTGCATATGTGATTTTTCTTCATCTTTTTCTATACATCAAGGTCATTCTGGAAGAAGTAAGATTTCAATTTAATGCCATTAATGACACAAAGTGTCAACTTCCTCAAACCTTACCTAGGTCCTTTGCATGCTGTCTCAATTGCCGCCGTGTTCATGCCGAGTACGGTCACGTTGAATATGTGGGTCCGTAAGTCCTTCCGAGTGGTTGGTAGTAGGGGAAGGAGGATACCGTCCCTGTAGATGCCTACCCTACTGGAATAAGGTCTAAATTGGTGGCAATTCCCGGCTGTCCAAGCAGTTACCTTACACCTTTCTGGTAGATCGGAGGGTGTGGGTCTCAACAACAACACCTTACTTAGGTCCGGCCACACAAACAGCTACTGAAAGCCTTCGGATCAGTCGTGTGGTCTAGATTTTTCACACCTTACCTAGGTCTTCCCGGCCGTCCAAACAGTTACCTTACACCTTTCTGATAGGTCGGACAGTCTGGGTCTCAACAACAACAACACCTTACCTAGGATTTTACAAAATTCAAAATCCACTCTTTTTCACTTCTCTATGCATTGCATGTGTCACCATGCTGGAGATTCTGATGATACACTGTTTTGACAAGTATATATTGTCTTATACGCTTTTCGTTCGTTCCTGGTGTCGATTTCCACAATTATACAATGCTTTACAAATCTTTAATTTCGTTTTCTTCTTCTTTCCCTCTTTGATGCCGAGTTCAATATACTAACTTTTAAAATTCTCCAATAGAGAGAAGCGTTTCAATCACTTTTATTCAAAAGAACATGGGCACATTAGTATAGATTTAGACCTCATTTTAGTATAGATTAGACCTAAAGTGTGCACTCTTAGACATTTTCTTAAAATTACTGTGTTGATTTAATACTTTCCGAGCAAACATGTGTTAATTTCTGATAAATTTAAGAATTATTCCTTTAAAGATTAAGAATTATTTAAATATTAAGAATTATAAAAAATTCAGAATAAAATTAAGAACTATTCCTTGAAACTGAAGAAAATTAACCAAATTAAAATCTAAGAATGGTGAAAGAAACGCTTGCGGTAAATACATATTCCATTTCGAGATCTATACAGCATTCCCAAAAAAATGTGTTACTGAATAGAAAATTATTACCACAATAACCTCATTTCACAAAGCTCTCTTTAGCTAAATATCTCCCCGGGGAGTAATATGGACAGGAGAGGAAAAGTTTTGCTAAAATGCTTATTCAGCTGCTAATGGCCGGCGTTTGATTGCAGCTACCACAGTTTACAGTGTAGTCGCATTCTACTTGTAATTGAATAGGGAATTTAAATCTCAGGAAATTGTTTTGCCATCAAAAGCTGGAATTAAATTTCGTTTCGAAATTTCCGAATGTCAAATGCGGTTACTTAAATGATTTCCGTTATGTTATTTGGCATATATTTGTTGGCTGTGCATTATTTTGAAGAAAGTTGTTTAAAAGAAATAAATTATGCAGTAAGTAACGGTTGTTGGATTTAAAGTGATGAGTTATAATGGTAGTAGTACAACAAGCAGAACATGTAATATTTAGTGAAAGGTACAAGGTAATGCATTACTTACTACATATTTACTTATTAGTTCTACATTAATTACTTGCTCATACTATCTTAATGACTTACTATAAAAATGTCAATTGCGTAGTTAGTGAAAGTAGAAAAGGTGAAAATGTAGAAATTCACTGTGTATATGAAATAAAAGATACTGAACGGATTGTGTTACTAAAGTGGAGGGAGTAAAATAGAGTAATACATGAATTTTAGAGCTTTTCAACTTAGTAGACATTTACATATAAAGAAGTATCCTCTTAATTTGAAAATTATTTTCCAATTTAAATACATTACTAAGACATACGTAGTAATTCAAACAGAGAATACACTCGTACACCTTTATTTAGAGCTTTATCGCCTTCAATGGACAAATATCTTTATATAAAATTATAAACACAAGGTAAACATATATACAGTTGTACATGTCTAACTTGACCCTGATTATCTCAAACACCCATAGCTCCCACATCCTAGTAGGACGGGGCCCCTGGCCAAAATTCTTTAAGGGCCCCCTATGGGCTACGGGCCCTTGGACATTAGTTCCACTTATCTTCCGCCCTTTATGACGGACCTTGAAAAAAACGAACATTCCAAAATTAATGGACAATTGAGCATTAATAATATATGTGGGGGGGGGAGGCGTAAGGACCCGCTACCGCGAGTTACACAGGATCCCAAGATTTTGCATAGGGGCCCGGAAGTTTTGTCAGTGCGTCTGAGTACAAGTAGTGTCTCTTCCTGGAAAAATGGAAACGGTGCGATAGTACGGCGATCGCGATTTATCTTTTTGTCACGCCATACTTTTAAGGACAGTGGCCATTAAGGACGTAGCCACGAATTGGGCCGTCTTTGATAAAAAAATCGTGTTACAGTTGTTATTTTTCAAAGTTTACAAAGTCACAAAAACCAGTGCCTCCCTTTCCTTAAGCAGCTGTTAATTAGTCAATTAAAAAATCCATGAAAGGCGGACGACTCCGCTGGATCCCCTTTCACATCCGTTTGTTCCGGGCCCCCTGGGTGTTGCCGTGCTAGCCACCCCCTTGTAGGGGCCATGCGAACACCTCTATATCTTGAAATGTTTATTTCCCTGCATTTTCCTCCTTTCAATGCATTTTCTATGTTTATCTCGAATAATTTTCTATGAAAACCTCTATATTTTAAATTACAGACTACAGAGTCTATCAATTACAAATTCGAAACTCAGCAACACTGCTTCGACAGTGCATGTTATAGTTCAAACACATCCCTAACATAGCAACAGTACACGTGTGTGGTAGAACATGAATAGGTACAAGTACTGAATTTTTAAGAAATGCACAAAGAAATCACAACTTATTTTTGTCAGTTCAGTAGCGACTACTGAGTTACCACGTACTGTTAAGATCGGTTCTCTTCTGACCTTGGCCCTATACCTTTTAATAGCGATTGCTGTCCAATAGTGTGTTTCAGAAATTTATATGATAAAAAATATTTATATATTGCTGTGCATACAGCTGCAAGAAAAATCATGTATAAGGAGGATCTTTCTCATATCTTTAACAAGGTTTTCTTTTATTATGTATTTTACAAATATAAATGAAAAAAAAATGCTAGACATTAGCGTAATATCTTTCATTTGGTCATTGATTTCTGGGATTAAATGCTGTAGCATTATAAATGCTGTTTTAATAGAAATCTTACTTTAATGAGTGTTTGTGACATAGCAAATTTAGATTGTCGTTATAGCACTTTTTGAATAATGTTGAGTATTTTTGTGACATTTTAGCAGTTATTTTTAGGCCGTTCATATGTTTTCCCTTCGAGATAGAACTTGGCAAAGGTTGGCGGTGTCGTAACGACATTTAATAGCCCTGCTCAAAAATAATGGTATTAGAGCCCTTTTTACAACTTAACGTCTCGTTTCCATAAGGTTACATGCGATTTTTGATTTTTGTTCGCCGAGCGTTCAATTTTTTATTTTGGTTCGTTTTTTCGGCGCTGCCCATGTCTGGTTCTGGCGTACGAATGCGGCGTGAAGTGGAACGTCATTTATGCGAATATTTAATGACCAATCAGATTCGATCGTGTGAACTGATATTACCGGTTGTAACTGTAGGTGTGGAGGCATCTTCTCAATTTGGTTGTACTGAGAGGAAATACTGGTGATTCTGTCGCAAAAGCGGACAGACAAAGGATTAGGCGTAAGCCAAAAAAACCTGGATTTTAGTTAGAATTCACTGATATCTTTATACCGTGAATTACTTTCAGATGGATGATTTCTTCCGTTCATCACAAATTTATCATATGAAATAATAATTTTATATTGAACTATTTTTAGGATGGTTGCAGGTCCTTACCAGAAATTAAGGATGATTGGATATCTCGGATAAAATCCCTGGTTCATTCAGTCTAAAGACTCTAAGTATGCCAGCTTTCATATGTGATCTATGGAATTTCGAATAAAACGACACCACGATGATGAGTTCCCTAGATACCAATTGTAAGTTATTTTTTGTGTTAATTAGTTCGATCAAATCAGTGGATCGTGAATAATAAGAACCTCTTCAACTTTAATTAATAAAAATGAATTCTTAAAATTTAATATCGAGGTGATTAAGGATTTATGTAGACTATTTAAAATCATTGATTGTATCATATTATCACTTGCTTTTGGTAGAATTGAATTCTATAATATTCTAAGGTTAATATAAATTGTATCTGAAAGGTAAATTAATGTCATATGGACATGATGAATAATGGCTTGCATTCGAGCATATTGAATTGATTTGCTTATTAATTTGTGAAATGGATATCTGAAATATATTCTCAGGATGTATTTGTATTGATATGAGGAAATTCAATTTAGTCTGTCCATTTTATTCATCTTATTATCAACCAAAATAAAATATTATTTCGAATTAATGAAGGTGTCATATTGTCCACCATGTTCATGTGCATTCAATCTTTATCCTATAGCTTCCATGGCTGGCCATCCTATGTTTCGCAGAACAGGGATGAATTTATCTGGGTTAGTTAGTTACACAACGCAGAGGTAAGTGACGGTTTGGTGCGTCTTACTCTGTAAGAGTGTAATTACATATTGATATATTTTATACTACTATAAAAATCCATTATACATACTTTGGCATTTTCATAGTATTAATTGCTTATTAATTTCAAAAGTATAATTACATATTATTTACTTACATATTTATATTTTACAAAAGCCTTTATCACACTTGGTGCCATAATTTGGTACGTAGAAAAACCTTGTTTACAGCGGCGACTTGTAAGATTTGGTGGTTGATGCAAATTCAAAGTTTTAAAGTTAGGAAATAAAAATAGAAGTTAAGGTTTACAGCACAGAGCCGAGCCGTATAATAAAATTTTTTGTCAAAATCAGATTTCAAAATTTCATCTAGATATTACCCACCTCCCTTTGGAGATGTTTTGTGTCGTACGGCATGCACGACATTTCGTAATTCAAATTACGGAGGCCAACCTAGCTAATGAGCTATTTAAATGCTGCAGAAGGAGCCAATGGCAATACAAACATAAATAAGCAGCGCATCCCCTTCGTCACTTCAACGAATCAACAACGACACTACAATCTGAAAAGAAAAAGGTTTGAGAGAATGTTCTAGAACTTTCCACAGATGCAATTTCGACAGCGTCCTAGACGCACCTGAGTTTTTTTTTTGAGTCGTCTTAAAACTTTCGAACGAGTCAGCATCATGTTTTTGGTTTTTGTGAAAAAAGTGGCTGTAGATTGTGAGCAATAGAATGGTAGCCTGCGCAAGTACGCGAAGTGCAACGATTTTCCCACATCATTGAGATGGCACGAATATGCACGTAACAAAGAGTAAAGGTAACCAACTTTCAATTGTCACTATTAGCACGGAAGGCACACCTTTAACGATTATCAAAATAATTGACTACCAGTTCGTATGAGTATACCATACGAACGAGTTCGTAAATATTGAACTATAAGAACCATTCTTTATCGCTTGTTTAAGGGAAATTGTTTTTTAAGAAATTTAGGTCAAAGTATTATCTGTGTAAATATATATATATATATTAATGTAATATTGTTAGTATTATGTGTCTTTTAATAATTGATTTAATTATAGCATAGTTACTCCAGATATAATAGATATCTATTAAGTAAAATATTAAAATAAATTGAGCAATTAAGCATGTGTGTTTCTTTATGTTTTGTGTGTTCGTAGTCCGAGCTTGAGAACCGGGAGCTTACATGCTCCACCCTTAGTGGCGGCATCATAGGTACGTCCTATACTGGTAATTTTTGATAAGGACAATTTTACCTTATGACATGATGTCGCCGCGCGAATTGGTGCCGTATGTGGTCAAGCTCGGAGAGAATTAATTTTCATAAGAGAAAGTAAAAGATATAAGTAAAAGGCAAAATTAAATTTAATAATGAGTTTGAATATAAAAGTGAATTTAATAATAAGTGGAATGTAATATTGAATTTAACAATGAATTTAATAATGAGATATAACTCAGTAGAATGATAAGAAAATGCATGAAAATGATAATTTAAATGTGTATTATATGATTGTATATATATGTATGTATTAGCATAAATATTTAATATAGAGTCAGAATTGTATGACAGTGTATAAAATCATGGCGCCGAATAAAACTAGGCAATTAAGTAAAAGATCGAGGCAAGATGATCCAATTATCGATAATATACAGCAGGAGATTAATGTAAATAGCAGTATAACAGATAATTCGGCAGCAGCAAATAACGCGATCCAGATACAGATGCCCGCAAATCAAGCGCAACAAAATACATCGTTGCCAATTATGCAGATGTTGCCATCATTTGATGGACAAAAAGACAACAACGTGCATTTTTTTATAATGCAATTCAATGAAATATCGGATCTAACAGCATGGTCTGAACAAGAGAAAGTAATAATTATGAAATCTAGATTAAGAGGAAAGGCTCAACAATTTTTGGCAGATAATATTGTTCTACAAAAGGAAAAATCATATGAAAAATTCATGGAGTTATTAAAAAACAAATTTGAAAGGAAACAAACATTAGTGCACAAACACAACAATTTTAACAATCTGAAACATTTACCAAATATGACAATTAAGGAGCTTGCACAAGAAATCGAAAACCAGGCGATAATTTTTCTAGAAATAGATGAAACAATGGACGCAAATGTAAAAAAAATTACAGAGAAAATTAAACTTACTAAATTTTTGCAAATAGTCAGAGAAGATTTAAGAACAGAAATAAAAAAAAATGACCCGAAAACCTTTGACGAAGCAGTGAAAATAGCTGAGGTGATAGAATCCGCATTGGAGGAAGATAGTGATTGTATAAATAGTATTGAAATAGAAAATAAAATAATTGAGAATGTAGAAATAAATCATGTAAAAACTGAAAATAATGCAGAAAAGCCGCCACAGAAATTCTGTATAGCGTGCGGTCGCAACAATCACTGGATGTCAGAATGTTTTACGCTGCAAAAAGTACAAAATAATTTAAAAAGGGCATTCACAAATGAAAACAACAGTCAAGAAAACACCAATTTTCAACAAAGACCCACTATTCAAAATAATTATGCACACTATAGTAGGGCGAATTTCAGAAGAGGTAATTTCATAAATAACCGGGGAATACGGCGTCGTGCAGGAAATAACAGACAATTTCAAAATAATAACAGAAGATCATATCAGAATAATGGACCACATTATGAAAGCAATCATAGGCAATATCAGAATAATGAATATTTAAACTAAGAAAGGGACCTCGAAATAAAAGACAAACAGAAAGTTATAAGGCATCAAATAAGGATTCGAGATCCCATAAAATTGCAAGCAAAATTAATAAGGATGCACAGAATTTAAATGAACATTTACTGAATTCAACATATGGACAGAGTGACGCATTGCCAATGATTAATATTAATTTAGAAAATATAAAAACAGTGGCTCTCATAGATAGTGGCGCAAGTGTCACTTTATTATCAGATAACATTTTTCAAAAAATCAAAAATAAAATTAAAATTAACTATTTATCTAGACAAGTAAAAATACAGACTATGACCAAAGAAAACATTCAATTTTCAAAATGCATCAGCTTTAGCTTTAAAATTGAAAACAAAAGATGCAAAAATTCTTTTTTCATAACTAAACAATTAAACAACACACCCTATGAAATAATCTTAGGATTTGATTTTCTCAAAAATCATCATGCCATAATTGACACAAATAAATTAATATTAAAGTTTGTCAAAGAATCCATATCTATACCATTTCAAGACAAAAATCAGAAAAAAGCACAGGAACCAGAAAATAATTATACAAGAGTTGAACATATTCAATGCTTAAATGCAAGCTTAGCGCATAAAATTAAATTACTACCTAAAGAAACAAAATCAATAAAATTAAAATTAAATGAAAACCATTTTGAGGATAAGGAGGTATTGTTAAATATTACAAATTCATTAAAAGATTTACACGCTGAGCATTCTTTACATTATGTAAATAATAGAAAATTTATTTCTACTCTTTTAACAAACAAAACAGAAGAAGAGATTCATCTAAATAAAAATATGATATTTGGTACTGTAACACCGCAGTTTGAAATTTATGAAGAGAAACATGATACTGATAAAATTTTACAAATTAACAATATCGAAAGCTTAAATGATCCACAAAAAATGGACATTTCAGCGTTACGAAAAGCGGAATTAACACCGCAAGATTTTAAACTAGATCACTTACAAGAAAATGAAAAACATATATTGCTAAAATTACTGTTACAAAATTATGATGTATTTTCGAAATCATACAAAACGCTGGGAATGACGGAAGAAATAGTACCGGAATTTAATTTACTACACCAATACCCAATTCAATGTAAACCTTATCCCTTGCCAAAAATGTTAAAACCTGTACTCGAAAGTGAGATAAAACAATTGTGTGAAGCTGGAATTATAGAAAAATCTACAAGTAATTATGCGTTCCCATGCTTATTGATAAAGAAGAAAGCCAGTATTAATAGTAATAATGCCAATAAAGAACAAAAATATCGTTTAGCCGTAGATTACAGGCTACTTAATCAAATTACTGAATTACTGCCCGTAAATATTGGTAAAATTAGCGACATTCTGCACAACATCGCAGGCCACAAATTATATACTGTAATTGATTTAAAAGCTGCGTTTTTTCAGATAAAAATCAAACCTGAATATGGGTCGATACTCACATTCGTAACGAAGGAAGCCGCCTATAGCCCTAATAGAATGCCTTTTGGCGCAAAAAACTCATCAGCCTATTTCTCATTACTAATGATGAAATGCTTAGGAGATTTAAAAGATCAGAAAATTGAATTTTATTTAGATGACATTGTAATTGCCGCAAATTCATTCGAGAAAATGTTGGAGAAATTAAAAACGGTATTTTCGAGATTAGCTAAATTTGGTTTAACCATTGACCCTTCAAAATTACAAATGTGTAAAGAGAACATTAAATTTCTAGGATTTAAAATAAGTAAGGAAGGCATAACACCTTCAGATGATAATGTACAAAAAATAACGAATTTCCCTGTGCCAACGACAGTAAAAAAAGTAAAATCATTTTTAGGTTTATGTAATTATTTTAGGCAGATCATACCAAATTTTTCTGAACTATGCAATCCATTAATTGAATTAACAAAGAAAGATAAAAAATTTATATGGACGGAGAAATGCGAAGAAGCGTTTGTAACATTGCAAAACGCGATTTTATCGAAACCGGTAGTCAAGGCAGCTGATATGTCAAAGCCGTTCTTTTTGTCGACTGATGGTTCAAAAGTAGCCGCGTCAGGAATTTTACTTCAATCAGTGAATGGAAATTTTCATCCTATCGAGTATTATAGCAGGAAACTTTCAGACAGTGAAAAGAAATATCCGAGCATGAAACTAGAATTGCTAGCAATTCACGACGCTATAATACATTTCAAAGATTTTTTATATGGTACGCATTTCACAATTTTGACCGACTCTAAAGCTTTAACTCATTTTATACATTTGGAAAATCAAAATTCTGATTTAATCGCAAGATGGTTATTAAATTTACAACAATATTCATTTGACATCAAATACATTAAAGGACAAGATAATCCCAGTGATTTTATGTCACGCCAAATTTTTTCTGAACAAACTAAGACTAAATTAATAAATAACATTATTGCTAATGACAGCGCTATAACAATAGCCAAAATTTTAGAAGAGCAAGCAAAAGATAGAGAGATAAAGAAAATTATTAACGGACTAAATGCAAAATGTAAACAGCCAAAATATGTAAATAAATACTATAAAGATGTAAATACGGGTTTAATTATGATAAAGACTGCTAGAAATATCTGAAATCCTATGCAAAAGGACAGAATTCTAATACCTCACAGTCTAAAATTCGCAGTTATTGAGTTAGCTCATACACCGCATTTTGGAGTAGAAAAAACATATCAAATTCTGAATAGAAAGTATTACTGGAAAGGAGCATACAGTGATGTAAAGAATTTTTGCGCATCATGTGATGCATGTTTATGTTACAAAAATAAGGCTATAAGACCTATGCCATTACAACATGTGCCACGTCCATGTAAACAAAATCACACGGTGGCATTAGACATTGTAGGGAAGCTACCGAGAAGTAACGGACAGCACGAGTACATCATAACGATGATAGACCATTACTCGAGATTCCTGGAGGCAGTACCCGTGAGAAATATTACAACTGCGAGTGTATTACAGGTCCTAACGAATTGGATTTCACAAAATGGCGTTCCTATGTGGCTGCTGACCGATAATGCTCGGCAACTGAAAAGCGAGGAATTTAAAAAATTCGCAGAGCAACATGGTATAAAATTGAAATATACTTCAATTTACAAACCCAGCTCAAATGCAATTTTAGAAAGAAGCCACTTGGGAATAAAAAATTCTTTGGCAGCAATGGCTGACCAAACATTTAATTGGCACAAAGTCTTGCCATATGTCAAATTATTTCATAATGCGACACCCAGCGCAAATATAGACCACAGTCCCGCTATTTTGTTTCTTACCAGAGATTTGAAATTACCCGGAGAAAATAATCTGGAAATAGCGGACCCGGATGACAGTCCAAATTTAACTAAAACTGAATATGATAATGACGTCAGTGAAGCACTTACTTTAGCGGAAAAAATTAATAGATATACAAAACGAAAACAAATTCAAGCCCAAAGTAGCCAAGAAAGAATTTTTAAAAGAGTTAGACAGCAGAAATTATTAAAAGGACAAATTGTATATTTAAAAAACCTCAGACCCACCACAGCATTACAAAAAAAATTTCAAGGACCATTTCGCATCGTAAAGGTCATCCGTAACAATAATTACGCTATCACGCCTATGTACGATCCAAATAAAAAATGGATAGTTGTTCACGCGAATAAATTATATAAAGCAGAGCCGCGTAAAAAGTATTTACAAAATAAACAAACACGGCGAACTGTTGACAGAAGTCAATCGTATGTAAACAAAGAATATAACGCCAATAATCATAATTATCAGAGTCCGAGACGTTATAATCTGAGGACACGCAAAAAATAGTATTCGAAAGCAAAATAATATAAAAAGTAAAAAAAAAATTTAAAAGTGTCTGCTAAACGAAGTGGAAAAATTAAAATATTATAGAGCAGAAATAAATAGTAAGGGTATGCAAATAAATGCAGCACAAGAGGTAGAGCCAGTGAATTCAAAAATAAAATTTGGAAAAGTTTTACAGTATGTGTAATATTATACAATAATGTTAAAATTAATTCAAATGATATTCTGCAAAATAATTTTTTTTAGTATTCTACAATAAAATTAAAATTAATTGGAAAGCACTCTACAAGATGTGTAGCAGTCTATAATGAATTTTAAATTAAATTAGATGGTATTATAAAATATATTAGTTTCCTACAATATTTTGAAATTAAATTGGAAAGCATTTTGAAATAATTTTTGTAGTCTACAGTAAATGTAAAAAATTAAGTTGGAAGGTAGTCTACAAATAGATATTTTTGGTTAATGTAAAGAAAATGAATATAATTATAATAATAGAAAATTTATGTAGATAGAGCAACTCTCAAAATTAAGTGATAAATAAGTAAATAGACAACAAGTGTGTTACAAATAGCATAGTGCCACAATATGTGCAAAACATAGGGCAGCAAAAGTATATGGTTATTTTAGTATGTATTGTGTATTGTATATTATGTATGGTATATTGTGAAAACTGTAGTGTTGAGGAAAAGTGTGTAGTAGTGAAGACTTAGTATGAGGATAATATATTTTGTAAAATAAATATGAGGATAACATACTTGTAAAATTAATATGAGGATAATATTTTTTGTAAATATGAGGATAATATTTTTTGTAAATATGAGGATAAAACAAAAATATAGGTAATAAATAAACATTTATGTATAGATACATAACTTATATATAGAGCAATAAATATCAGAAAAAATATGTACAAGTGATAAATAATACATACAATACCCCTCAATGTTCTAAAATAAAATAAACTAAGGTGTTAGAAGAAAAAAGGAGAGAGATAATTAAATTTCACTTACTTGCAATGTGTCTTGCTTGAAAACGAAAGGTGGTAACAGTCAGTAGTGGGCATCAAAAATACAAGTCTTTCTATAATGGCAGGCATGGAATGGAATTCCTCACCATATATCTTCTTTTTTTTTTTTCCTTTTCTTGTACGGGTCTTGAAAAAATAGTATTACATAATTAATAAAATGCAAAATAAAGTCATGGAACATGATAAATGCAAGTATATAATATTCAAAATCATAAAAGTATTAATCAAATACCTCATAAAAAGCTGACAGAATAAATGCAAAATCATAAATAAATAAAATTTTAAGTCAAAAATAACAGTCACAGCTGATATAAATAATAATTAGTAAATTAATAAATATATATTGCATAAATAGTGTATACAGACCTTTTACAAAAACACGCAATCTGGAAAACAAAATAAAAGTTAATTACATAAATGGATTAATAAACTTGAAGAAGTAAGAGTAGTTTCCTAGCCTTCACAGTCAGCGTAACAGTTCCATATATGGCCATTGTACGGCGAAAGCTAGTCACCTTCAAAATAAATATCCAGGCTAAAAATAAACATCGGAGAAAATCTCCCCTGCATAGTACGAGAATAACACGAAAAAATTTCTGTTGTAAGCATACAAGCAATGTATCAAAATTTAAAATTATAATTGCAGGCAATTATAGTTAGTTAAAAATACCGGCCGGTATATAAAAATAAAATACATTAGGAAAACACATTGATTTGTATGTAAATGATAAATGATTGAGTATTATTAATAAACTATAGCATTAATTAAGCATCACTGGAAATAGAAATAAATAACAGATAAAATTAAATATGAAAGAATTAGATTTAAATAAATAAATATGTAAAGTTATGCTGAAACGGGAACATAAAGTCAGTTATATCAGTAACATAACAAAAGCATGGTATATTCATAATACTACACATAAAATAATATATCACGCGTTGTTGCAACAAGGGATAAATAAATCCAATAAATTAAAAGTACATGAAATCAAAATAATAATTCAACAGTCAGATCTGTGTTAAGGTTATAAGATAATAATAATAAAAAATATATATATATATTAAATTAAATAGAATTAATAACAACATATGTAAAATAAATATATAATATGATACACATAAAATATAATTGTAATTAAATTCCTTAAAAGGATACACGTAAAACCTCTCACTTCAATGTGAGCGTAAGCCGTCAAGATCGGACAGTCTGAAAAGCCCGCGCTTGTGAAGAATATACCGCCAAAATCGCAAACGATAACGATTATTTGGGCAGAACAGGAGATTGAAAGTTGCAATCTTATGTTCCGTGCTTCGGGGGGTCGGGGCGCAGAAAATCGCCATGCATGACCGATTGTTCGCAGTTGCCGTGGAAACGCGTAGGAGAAGAGAGGAAAGCTACGGGTCAAGCGAATTTTTTCTTTTTTCTTTTCTCCCTTCCTCCCGTGCAATTGTTACACACGAAAGGGCAGTCGAAGAGGAAATTTAAAGTGCGTATTGTGAGATGCACAATATTTTGAAGAGCGAAATGAGTACATTTGATATATTGATGATATATATGTGATATTTTAAAGGCCGAGATGTAATATGATATAAATATGGTGTTCAAAAGAGTCATGATTTATACACACAAAAATATATAATATGTTATTCATTGTAACAAATAAGAAATATATACAGCTAAAAAATTGTGTAAAAAAAAAATTATTTACGTATGTGAAGATAAGATATCAAGGTAATGATTTGCGTATATTTTAATGTAATGTTGTGAACGTGTATATAAATTGAAATGAAAAATAACATGTTCTGCAGTCGAACTCTATAATAGACTATAAGTAGAAACATTATAACAATACAGCTATTGAAGTACCAGGTCTGTGAAAATGATATCACAGAACAATGATTATTATCACAGAACAATGTATTTTATACAGAACATTATTCAGTATTATAATGACTATGTGGTTCAAATCAATAGTGTGCCTTCCCACAGATAATAGTGTGCCTTCCAGGTGACAATTATGTGTCTTCCGTGCTGGTAAGATACTTCCAATGTGACAATATTGTGTTTCTGTACGGTGATAAACATTTTAGTGACAGATATCTTTGCAGTGTATCAGACAAGGGTACCTCAATATGTTTCTAGTGCTTCAGTACAACAGTGCATCAAGTTCTTATAGATGTATCAGTGGGACACGATACTAGTGACTTCCTGTGACAATTTTTCTCAGTGCATATGCTTTGTACCGTATTCTAGATTTAATCTCATGCAGAGGGGGATAAATGTCGTACGGCATGCACGACATTTCGTAATTCAAATTACGGAGGCCAACCTAGCTAATGAGCTATTTAAATGCTGCAGAAGGAGCCAATGGCAATACAAACATAAATAAGCAGCGCATCCCCTTCGTCACTTCAACGAATCAACAACGACACTACAATCTGAAAAGAAAAAGGTTTGAGAGAATGTTCTAGAACTTTCCACAGATGCAATTTCGACAGCGTCCTAGACGCACCTGAGTTTTTTTTTGAGTCGTCTTAAAACTTTCGAACGAGTCAGCATCATGTTTTTGGTTTTTGTGAAAAAAGTGTCTGTAGATTGTGAGCAATAGAATGGTAGCCTGCGCAAGTACGCGAAGTGCAACGATTTTCCCACATCATTGAGATGGCACGAATATGCACGTAACAAAGAGTAAAGGTAACCAACTTTCAATTGTCACTATTAGCACGGAAGGCACACCTTTAACGATTATCAAAATAATTGACTACCAGTTCGTATGAGTATACCATACGAACGAGTTCGTAAATATTGAACTATAAGAACCATTCTTTATCGCTTGTTTAAGGGAAATTGTTTTTTAAGAAATTTAGGTCAAAGTATTATCTGTGTAAATATATATATATATATTAATGTAATATTGTTAGTATTATGTGTCTTTTAATAATTGATTTAATTATAGCATAGTTACTCCAGATATAATAGATATCTATTAAGTAAAATATTAAAATAAATTGAGCAATTAAGCATGTGTGTTTCTTTATGTTTTGTGTGTTCGTAGTCCGAGCTTGAGAACCGGGAGCTTACATGCTCCACCCTTAGTGGCGGCATCATAGGTACGTCCTATACTGGTAATTTTTGATAAGGACAATTTTACCTTATGACATTTTGCTTGGTGGGATCCTATTAGGATAATAACTATCTCACAAGATAACACAACTGCTCTAAACAACTACCAGGCACTAAAAAATGCAATTAAATGCTTAGCTAATTTTACAAAACAGTCCATACTATTCTCAAAACATTGACGTAGTTAATAATTCCATGTAACTCGTATCCCGTCAACTTCTGTCCAACTACGTTATGACTCCTTATATATTCTCTGTAGAAGCTACCAGAAAAGGTACGTTTCTCATAGAATTTCGTATGCAGTTATCAAATGTAGATGTTGCTATTTTAAATAAGAACATGTGAAACTGAGTTTGAAGATATATCTTTGTACAAATTGGATGTGCATTTATATATAGAAACGCTATTGAGAGTGTAATAATACTTTTGTTTTAACTCGAGATATTTATAGACGTCAGGTCTCTATGCGAAACTTCTTTTGAGCCACTTAACCCTAAGTTTTTTGTATAACAAATTTTGTATAACAAATTTTGTATAACAAATGGTTTTTAGTCGACTGAACATTTGCTCTAAAATATTCACTGAAAATGGATCGGTCGCTTTATCTCTTTCAAGTTTATTATAATATACCATCATTTCAGCCTAATTTAAATTATATATCCCGAATGAAACAGGAAATGAGTATATTTTGTATACCAAGAACATTAAAATGAAATTATGGCACCAAAATATAATAAATGTAAATAATGGTGTATCGTCATTTTTCATTCCAAAAAGTAACGTTTTGAAATGGAATAATAATCGATCTCAAGAGATTTAAAAGGATGTAGAACACAGTAAGTTAGTTGCAGTGCTGATGATCATTTTCTTAGTAAGTCTGCAGTACAAAGCATAATTAAGATACCATTATCAGGTATTGGAGTTTTGAGTTATACTTCATTAAGGCTGTGTGTAATTAATACAGCATAGATGATGAAACGTTGTAATGTCTTGCATTATGAAATTAAGAGCGATTCCACGATGACGGATATGAAAATATAACAATATATAATGAAAGATTCAGAGGGTGTAACAATGTTGTACGACCAATCGACGTACGTATAAAATCGACACATTAAACAAGGAAATAGTCCAACTGGCGACAGAGTTGTCATTTTAAATTTAACAATTTATGAAGGGACAAATATGTTACTAGAAAATTTACCATTCCAGAAGTTTGATCTCAAAGACAATTCACAACCAATGGGAAAATTCTATGTGACTATAGTTTTGAAGAGGGAATTCACCTATGTAAACCAGGGGTATCTATTAGGAGAGCCGCATCCACAATCACGTGGTCGATGAAATTATTCACCGTCTAGGATCCAAAGGACACTCACAAAGTCAAGACCTGTCACCGATGGATTTGGACTCCCATTGCAAAATCGGTCTTACGTAGCCACCTGGAAGTAGCTGGTTGTTAGTAAGATATACTCGTTTGGAGAACCTGGGCGTCGAACGCAACGCTATCCATATTAAAGCACCTCTTAGTAAAGATTGGTTTATAGTTGGAAAGTAATAGTTCATCCGTTTTGAAAAGGTCGAAATTCCAGACCGTCCGACTCGTCCTGGGACATGAGTAGCTGTTTGAACGGACAGTTTTTTTTTTATTTTTTATTTTGAAAGGTCGGACTACATACTTACATTTACAAGGCATTATTTATCAAATTTACCATCCTAGATTGGCCATTATGCATAATGTCCAGTAAATTTTATTAATTAAGTACGATTTATCATATTTACCAATACGAACTGGCGATTATGCATAATAACGGGTAAATGTGATTAATCCGCAATATATCCGAAATACATTTATTAAACTCACCAAGATGATTCAATAATATGAATTAACAGCCTTATTATGCACAATCGCCGGATTTATTACTTTTACCATGGCATATACATTTATTATAAAAATAATCCATTTCGCAAAACATTCTTCTGTTCATCTGTAACGCTTGGTGACGAATTTTGCTTGGCGATTTTTTAATTCTTCCAAATTGATAAATCGCCAAATTGTTAAAAATGACCAAAAATCAATGAAACGAATTATTTTTTTAAAGGTTATAGTAATGCATTGATGTTTCGGTAACGTTTGTCTGTCAGTATAGCAATCAAACTTCTAGACTTATTTAAATATCGCAAAATTTATCAAAATATCACCAAAACGAAAATGTTGCCAAATTGATAAAATCACACTAAATTAAGGAAAATGATGCCAAAGTGCTGAAAATTCCTTATTTTGCAAAATTCAGTTCAATACCATTGATAATCCAAGTCAATTATTAACTTAATGTCTTAATAACCCATTATCTCCCTCCTGCCGACCGTAACACTTAAAAAAAATTTTGGCGACGGATTTCCGGAATATCGCCAAAATTTATAAATAAGACAACGTTTTAAAGTATCGCCAAATTGACTAAAATGTAGCCAAATCGATGAATATTTTGCTAAATTGTTAAATGTGATGCTATATTAATGAAATTTATTATGTAATGTTAGGAAATAGTAATGTTATGGTGTTTCAGTTGTGTTTGTCTGTCCAATCGGCGACTTTTTAAAATGTCGCCAAACTGATTAATATGTTGCCAATTCTATAAAAATATCGCCAATTCGATAAAATGTCCCCAAATGGATAAAATGACGTTAAATCAATGAAATGTCTGTCAGTCCGACAGTTTAGCATGACGACAGATTTGGCGACTTTTTAAAACAGTCACCAAATTGAAAAAAATATCGCCAATATGATAAAAATATCGCCAATATGATAAAAATATCACCAAATGGATAGAGTGGCGCTTAATTAATTGAAATTATGCCTAATTGATAAAAATCTAATATTTTGCAAAATTAAGTACTATTTCCTTAATAACCCTTGTCGGTTTGTAGGAATTAAATAATATTTTTTTGTAAATGTGTTTACAAATAGAACCAGAAATTATTATTCTTCAGATTTGCTTACGAAGATAATTTGGTATAGTCAGAACAGAGATTATGCTACTTCTTTTAGGAGCAATAAATTAAATATTTTAATGGAATGCTTTGAGTAAGCAGATTAGGCGACTTTTTAAAACAATCTCCAAATTGAACAAATTATCGCCAATATGATAAAAATGTCATCAAATGGATAGAATGACTCTAAATTAAATAAAATTTGCCTAATTAATAAAAAATTAATATTTTGCAAAATACAACCACCATTTATTATTCTTCAGATCTGCTTATGAAGATAATTTGGTATAGCGAGAACAGAGATAATTATACTTCCTTTAGGAGCAATACATTAAATATTTCAGTAGACGGTTTTAAGTAAAAATTATAAAGTTCTATTCCACTTCAACCCAAGATCATGAACCATTACAATTTACTTCACTATAAATTAAACTTCCAATAACTGAATGACTAGTGTTCGATGAAGGAATCCCGACATTTAACATATAAACAACTTTATTTACAGCTAGCATCGATGGGAACTCAAAACACATACACATATATACATTCACGGACAATGAAAATTGCAACCAAGAAGGAAGCATTGGATGGATCTGAAATTTTATTGATCGAAAGATAGAGATAAATGATATACATGATCACTAAAACAGCGCAGCAGCTGTGGTACACTGGCCGGTCATCTTCAATAGCACGTCGTACCGCCTCGTGCAGCGATACAAGCAGCAATACGGTCCGACATGGTGTCGAACAGAAGACTGATGTCCTGCGGCAGACAAGTCCACACCTGTTGGACGTTTCGTTCCAAATCTCGAAGATTGCGGCAACCAGGCAGTTGGCTTTTAAATGGTCTACACCTGTTCGATAGGGGACATGTCTGGGGAACGGGCAGGGCATGGATGTGTCTGGACATGACTCAGGCAGGTCTGGGCGAATCGAGGCGTGTGCGGCCGGGTATTATCCGGCTGGAATTGCACACCTGGAATTCCATCAACTAATGGGAGCACATGGGGCCGTAGAATCTCATCCACTTACGCTTGTCCGTCAATGTTCCTGGTACCACTACTAGAGGATCGGTTGTCGTAGGCCCCTGCCCACGATGCCTGCAGTAAGGTTGGTGGCGCGCTCAATAATGAGGTTGGGATTGTGGCGTTGTGCATGGGACCTCCATACCCGGACTCACTAATTATTGGCCCCCTAAACACCACACATCCTCAATCTGTGGCGTTCCACGTTGCTCTTGCCTGGCACCACTGCAATCGGAGCCGTCGATGTTCCCGTGTTAACGGCGGCACACGTAAGGAACGCTGGCATCGCAGATTCGCTTCCTTCAGGCGTCTAGTTATGGTTAGTGGGCACAAAGGAGCCGCTACGTGTGTCTGTATCGCAGACCGGGTCTCCATGGGCTCTACACGTGCCTAATTCACGATCATTCGAACATCTCTACTCATGGTATGCCTTACCCGTCCAGAGTCTGTTCTCCTTGTCCAGGTGGCGTCCCGTGACCAGTGATCGCAACACCGTCAGACGGTATAGTCCGAACGATCCACGCAACGGACTATTCGGCGCACTGACCACCTTGCGTTTTCAGCAAGATGATCAGACCTCCCTCGAATTCCGCCAGTTGCGTATATCGAAATTTCTGGCATCTACCAACCATTTTTTTTACTCCGTATTCGTTCTTGCGTTGGCCGAAGTTTCTCGCATGGATGGGGCGTCGTCTACACGCCAATTTGTAAGACCGTTGGCTCATGTTTGCAGCGCCACTCACGGGTGTACGGTCATGCACAATCACACCAGACTGGGATCATTTGCATACCACACCGCCCACTAGCTATTTACATCATTTCGCGGTTGTCCCATCTTTTCTTCTTGATACGCAACTTTCATTGTCCGTGAGTTTATATATATTACAAATCTATATACAAATAATTTACAACGCTAGCATTACACATTCTACCTGAGACACACTAATCTGCAATGAACTTCAAACCTAACTCATTACCAAACTGGCTTTCAACCTAAACCTATGGATTTCAAACAACGACACAATACTCATCAGATTGCAAGCCATAACACTCGCTGCTACTTTCTATACACGATCAGAATACACACACGCACGAACTCGGCAGAATGGCAGAGGCGTAATTCTAAAGTCTGCCATTCATACAGATCTGGCCATTTGTGAGTATGCGATTCTTCAGAAAGAAAGTTGAGAAGTTTAGAACATGAATTAAAATAAGGAAATAGTAGAAATAGAATAAAGTGATATTGAATAATAGCATCCTCTCATAATGTTATTTTGAATGCTATACGAATTTGCACATAATTGTGAATTCTAGTTTCTTTATATTGTACATTACGTATAAAGAACAGGTGTACTCTTAGTTAGTTCATATAGTTAGTTCATATTTGTATTGAAACATCATATGGATTTTCTATCCTGTAAGTGTATTTGTCATTTTCACCAATCGAAATTCCCTGTCTCCCAAAGTTTTCCTGAAAATCAAAAATTTTTCCTACCAATTATTATTATTGCTGCTTAAATGATAGCTATTAAATGAATATGTTATAATATTACTAAGTCACTTCATAACCCTTAGAATGTAGATTCTTTAATATCATACAAAAATAATTAGCATGTTCAAGTTGTTTTTGTAAACTGTTGCATTTTACTAAGCGAGTCTATGTTTGGAACCTAGGATATATTTTCACGGAACTACAGTGTTCCTCAAGAAGAACCAAATGTGTACTCAATATGCACTCAATATGTACAAGATGCACTCAAAATGTACTCAATATGCATTCAAATTCCGCAATTTTACACTCAATATGCATTCAAATTCCACAATTTTACACTCAATATGCATTCAAATTCCGTAATTTTAAACTCAATAGCCATTATTACATCATTTGCATGCTCCTTTGCATTATTTTTTTCACATTTTTGAATAAATATTATTTTTTTGATGAAACTGAAAATGATGACCTCTTAATACTAATAATATTATAACGGAATATGTGACCAAAATATAATAAATAAAATCCATCTGATAGTCAAATTTTTCGCACCAAATTCTCATGTCACGAAACTTAATCATAATTGACCCCAGGAGAATTAACACAGATGTAGAATTAACGCAGATCATTGTATGCTTGTAATAGGAGAATTAACACAGATCCTTGTATGTTTGATTAGTAATTAAAACATCGTTGAATTATGGTGAAAATGGAATTGGTAACGATGTTCCATTCTGGCATTTAAGACAATAAATACAAGCATTTGGATTGGGATTCATTCGAGTGAAACTATCGAATAACTCGATAGTTTCAAATCATTCGATAGCCTTGATAGTGATAAAGAACTATTAGAATGATTTTTGACTAACAGACGCGCTTACCCCAAACTCGATAGTTCAATTTATACGAATGATTTTAGCTTGACAGTAAGCTGACAAAATTAATAAATAAACTAGTATTCAAATAATTTTGGGTAATTGCATAATCTATCGGCCACCGAATTTAGTGGTTTTCTATTTCCAAACTTTTCGCTTCTTGGCGATTTATCAATTTGGCGATAAGACTAAGCGATAGTCTATGATATGTTAGATAATTCCAGGAAGTATATATATATATATATATATATATACATACATATATATATATATATATATATATATATACATATATATATATATATATATGTATATATATATATATACTTCCTTATATATATATATATATAAGTGATAATGCACACCTAAACAAGTACTTTTCGTCATACTATGCACGGTTATAAATCAAGCGTTTAAGCACTAGGGGGTAATACGTACTGTTGCAGGAAATGATGGAACAGAAGAATGTCAGAGGAGGTATGAAGAAAGTGAAAAAATTGCAGAACACATTTTAATGAACAACTTACAGAAACCCCTCAAGCAAGAAATCGAAGAAATTACAAAGCAAATTTTAATGTTTAACTTACAGAAACTGCTTAACACAGAGACTGCCAACATGAATGCAGGCTTCATATCTGCGACATTGTGATCGTTGTAAAATAGCGAAAACGCACATTATTCGTACCGCAGCAATAGAAATCCTTGCAGCAAAATATTTAACGGAATAGACGGGGCTATCATAGATGAGGCTTTCATATGGACACATAGGAAAAATTTCAGACATGAGAGATCGGGCGCTCGTGCCGGCCAAGTGTTGGAACCAATCCATAATCTTGGGAATGTTGCATCCAAGGCGTTTCGCAGAACCATGCTTAAATGGGGTGACACTCCGCTATGTTGAAACCACATACGGATTTAGACTTTCCTCGCATTCATGTCCGCAGCTCCGTACATGAAATGCATGTCGGCCTTCTGATTTATGAAACAATCCATTCCTTCTAAAATCCACGGTAGAACTGACCACGAGTGAGACAACAGATTCTTAATGCGTTCCATGGACCGATCAGTTTATCATTTAACCGCGTGAGTTACGACCATGCATTGTATGACGAAAAGTCCTTGTTTAGGTGTGTTCTATCACCCTTAAAGTTTTTACCCATCTTTTTGAATCATCACTATATATATATATATATATTTTTCAAATCAGAAGGCCAACTACTACTCACGAAGCCAAGCTGGAGGGTAACAATTGTATCATGAAACCAGTCGCAGGTAAATATAACGAGTACGTAGTTTGTCAGATTGTGAAGTGATACACCAATCTCATATTAGAAAGAGGAGGATGCAGAGTCCTATTTGGTGATAGCATCTTGCAATTATTGCTCAGTAGTTCAGTTGGGAAAACGTAGACTGGTGACTACGAATATTTGCGGTTCGATTCTCGGCTGGGACAGCAAGATTTCTTTCAATACATATAAAAACGATTATCATTGAACACATTTTTCAAGTATAATTCTTTATATTTACACTGTATCAGATAGGCATTGGCATATTTATATATGATGTAATTATAAATTGCTTGTAATTTGTTTAAATGAATGACAGGTATGAATAATATAATCTTAATGTCAGAGCAAACTTCAGGAAGCCAGTATCCTGTATAAATAGTACATCACATTATTCTCATAAATCATAGTTTTCAGAAGAAGAAGGCCATTAAAATCAAATTTTCAGATATTTGAATAAGATGAACTACAGACTTATCCAGAAATATGAACAAAAAATCAGCATATTAGCTTTATGATAATAAACTGAATTGATCATGCAATTGATTTATCTATTTTTAATAATACCCAGCATTCCAGCTATATTTTTTAATTTATACTGCACATTGGCTTTAAGAAAAATCTCCTTTTGGAAAAATAATTAATAAGACAATTGTGAATAAGAAGTAGTCTACAGTAATTGTCGAATACATATAGCAATTTGTCATACTATTTCCTTATTCATGTTTTGTGGTGAAAGAATTAGTTAGTAAAGTTAATTGTGGTGAAAGAAACTGAACCTCTTGTAGTTTTCTTCTTTATAACTAATAATTAAATCTTTGTGCTGAATTAAATAACCATTCTTAAATTGCCCGTAAATTCGTATAGCCGTACATTGCATCATTGCCGCATTAACACAAAATAAACTCTTTGTTCGAGTCCCTAAAATATAATTATATTAACATACTACACAATTAACTCCCATTTTAAACTTGAAAATAAATATTATTTATCACACATATACTATTATGATTAACTTACATTTATTATATATGTATAAGAAGGAGGTACTGGGTGCGTTAGACCAAGAATCTGCCTAAAATCATTATGGTCTAAATTTAATGTTAATTGGCACATAGCTAAGTTGTCTGTAGACATTTAGCTGAATGTTAGACCTTCGTTTCCTTTTCGCCATGGCACTCAAATACACTCTAAATATCGAAAGCTATCGCAACTTGGAAATCTTTGGTTGCCATTATTTTAGAGGAAAACCTTTTCAGCCGGTCATTTTTAAGTGACCTCTTCACCATCTCTCTATATTGACCGCCACACCATGTCTCAATATCTTAATAAATGACTGCATATTGACTGTTAAACCACGTTTTTAGCCCGCATCGGCTATTAATTCATAAAGTAGACTAATACACTATGTCTTAATATGTCGATACTGACTCTTATCTCAAACTTTCGCTTCTTGAGGCTGCATCGTTTCGCCTGAGGTCCAGATACGCCTTCCGTATCTCATTGGTTGTCCTCAGGATGTGGCAGCAACCCTCCTTTATTGGATAATTTGTTAAACAATCTGCATGGTTTCAGCTTTGGCTTCCAGTAAATTTTCTGACCCAACCACACCTGTTATTTTAAAGCTTTTTTTTTATTGCTTTCATGAACTAACGTACCATGACAGTCTTAAACTTGTGCCTACGAGTCTGCGCCTTTACCTTGTTTCCTAGATATCGTAAATCTTCGTACATTAATACTGCCTAAATGTATCCTGGTCTAGTCTCATGTGTAATAAATAATGTTTATTTCAATGTTTAATGGTGGGAGTTAATTGTGTAGTATATTAATATAATTATATTTTAGGAACTCTCAGAAATAATTTATGGTGGGTTAATGCGGCAATGATGTAATGTACGGCTACATGATTTCCAATTTACGGGCAATTTAAGAATGAGTCAACTCAATGATTTAATTATTAGTTATAAAGGAGAAAATTTCAATGTTCAGTTTCTTTCACCACAATAATCGTGAACGTTTATTAATTTTAATTATGAATATGTACTGAGTCTATCATATCTTAGTGCGTTTTTCTAATCTACGTGGTCGGTTTTCATGATATTATATTTTATTTAAAGGGTCTTCACCTGTAGATTTCAAACGTTATGTCGAACGCGTTTTAACAAAGCTATAGCTTTAACATTGTTATATTAACCACTGCTATAACTTTTATTTGGTTAATGTAATAGTGATTGCCAGCCATTGTGATAACTTTTCGTTGTATTAGTACATTAATTTATAGAGTTTATACAGTAATTCATTATTTTACATTGACATTTTCATGATAATTACATTTCATTTTTTTAAAGCATGTCTTCAAATTTAACTATTAAAAGTGTGATGTGGGCAGTACATGAAGTTCTCTATACATAACGCATTGAATTTACTTTTTTCACAGTGAAAAATATTATGTATGAGATCTATGGCAGGATATGTTAAATGTTGAAATGTACCTTTGGCGCTTATCTGGATTACAACATGTAAAGCTGTTCCAAAATACGCCAATAACATGTATTTCGAGCAACTCTAAATTGAGAAATATTAACATTGATAGTATCCGTAATCAGCAGCATAAATGCATATATTAAAATATTTTAATAATTCAGTCATCAATTTGGTATCACTTTCGTAAATAAATTTCTTTTAATTTAGTTAAAAATATAGTCACATTTTGAATATTTACATTGTCGTCAATATGGGGCAAAATTTCGCGAATTTTGCGATATTGCACTAACTTCGAAGCCGAGTTCGACAAATTTATTGCCAAACGTTACAGATAAACGAAAAGAAGATCATTTCATATTTCTAAATAACTTTTGGCGAACTGCATTTTATATAACAAAAAACTACACAACCTATCTTTTATCGTGGATGGAACGGCCTAGATAAGTGAAAGTGAGGTTAATAAATTTGTCGCATAATGTTACATATATAAAGTGACCATGTTTCATAATAGATATATATTTTTTCATATTTTGTGATTTTTTTCAAAAAAATATTTTAAAAAGTTCAATATTTGGAGAAAGGTTTGTACTAGCGTTTTGAAGTTTGAGGCAATATTTTTCTATTGAAAACGTTGGGTGACTTACAAACATTCGATTGCGTTGAAAATAAACTTCTAGTTTTCACTATTTGTAATTTTTGTACCACATTTTGTTCGAAACGCCCTATTAGTTCGTCAGCTATATTTTCCACAGACTAACAGGGACACTCATATACGCACACACACGCGCACACACACATACACACACACACACACACACACACACACACACGCACACACACACACACACACAGAGTTATCAGCTCAAAACGTTCGATTCGAGTTCAAGGATGCTGGAAAGCTTTGTCGAAACACCTTTGTCGAAAAACTCAATTTCGAATTTTCGACACTGTCATAATACTCTCCTTGTACATTATACTATATATATGGAAAGTAATATTTAATTCAATCATATAAATGGATTTTCCAAATACTATCAGTGAATTACATAGAATTGAAAATTATGTAAAATATGCTATTAGCAGATATGGATTTAATGATATATCTCTCTTGGGAGTTATATGTCTGCTAAAGTTATGTTTTATTGAAACGCTTATTTCACGGCTAATGGATTTCTCTTGATAGCAGGTGAAACACTAAAGAGAATGCTTGGATTTTAATCGTAATTGCATGGAATTTCAAGTTTCGAAAGATCTAAATTTAAATGTATATATCAACAGTGATTCAGTATTTTGTGCAATAGCGATATTTGCTCGATAGTGTAATAGTGTTTCAGTACTTTGAAATATTTTCTTCTATAAAGTAAAAACCTGATATTAGCAACATATGACTTTTACAACACACTCAAATTTGTTTTATTCTTCCATCGTTCATTACATAGAACTTAATTCCATAAATAGAGGAGGATATTTATTTGAAATTATATATATTTTGCAGTTTCAAAATATATGAATTTGATCATTTAGTTATTTAGTTGAGGTTGATCATTTAGTTATTTAGTTATCATGAAGTTATTATTTAATATCAATAGTGACTGTACTACAAGCTTATGGAGATGATAAAGAGAACATTATAAATAAAACATTATAAATAAAGCATATAAATAAAACATTATAAATAAAATATTTTAAACAAAACAGGTACTAAATTGGTATAAAATACCCATTTTTCCCTGTTCTATATATAAGTTAAGGAATTGAAAAAAAAATGACATGTGGTAAAGATTGGTTAATATAATCCCTTAACTACACCCTTAGATTAAAATTTCATTTGTGTTATAAATCATATATGTAACACAGGTACCTTGTTCCCTGCATAAATATGCATGGTTTAAAAAAAGAAAAGTGTATAAGATGAAAAGTTGCAAAGCAAGGAAAAAACATTTTTGCACGCGGAGCTAGGCCATTCTGGATCCAATTTTTTTTTTTGCTTCCATGGTTCTTTAACGCTGGTTTTACGTTTTTGTGTACACTACTATAAATTGTATTACAGAAATAATATACCGTTCGACCATACCGTTCGACCTACCCGAAGGTAAGGTTTGTTTGGACGGATGCCATCCAATTTAGACCGGAACCAAATCGGAGCGGCTTCCACAGGGCAGACGATGAACATGGATCTCATATTTGATCCCATTCATCTTCTAAATAGAATAAAGGAATCGCGTTAATATTACAGGTACTAGTATCCGGGGAGTACATGTTTCTGTGTTGAGATCTGCAATAGGTACACGATCTTAACTTTGGGGACTACTGTTTGAAACGTGATCAGGGAGTACGCAATAATGTTATTAGTTGCATCAATATATCTGATAGAAATTTTCTTTACAAAAGGCCCTTATTGTATGAATGTTGATTACTTTAGAGTCTCGGCTTGGTGAGGCAATCTGGATCGAAAGGGAGAAAGCATAAATAATCTTCTTCTTGGACGAAAGACCGTCCGACTTAACCAAAAGTGTAAGGTATATTTTCAGACGGCCGAGACTGTGCCTCTCAATTTGGACCAGAGCCCACTGGGGGCGAAATTCATAGCTTACCTACATTCCATCCCATATTACCAACCTTTTGGAAAGTCTTATAAACGCACATATTTAACTTGCCTGCGCTCCTAATGATGACGGGGCAGTTCGGGCAGAAACAAGAATCGAATTCGTGTCGTCTGAGTGCAATATTCGCGGGCTAACCACTGGGCTGCTCCACCCCCGCTCCGAGAAAAAGGGAATGTATGTTAAAAATTAAAAGTAACTCGCAAATTGCATTTTAATATACGGGTTTTTTTTATATGTCTTTAAGCACTTTAATTACTTTGTATGGAAAGGATAATAAGTGTGAATCAGTCTATCTGATTGAGTAAAAGTAATTGCAGCACACCGAGCAGATAATTTAAAATGTTCGGATAATGGGCTAGAGATAGCGAGATAGACAAAAGGACAATTACGGAGTTGCAGAGCATTGTCTAATTAGCAGGAATCGCTACCCTGAACGAACAAAACGAGTATAACGCAATTTAATACCTTTCAAAATGGTATATAAGCAGGCTCTCTAGCACGATAACACCTGCAATGTTTGTCAAAGTACACTTTAATGTTATTTCTGAATTCAAATTTTCGTTTTTTGTGACGGAGAGCATTTTAAACATCTTCTATACTAGATGTTTACTTTCTTTATATACATATTATAATGTATAAGGGATGTATCAACGGGAGAGAACGTTTCAAGCATTCTGAACACGAATCGAACTTGTTTTAGGTGATGTCACTCTCACTCTCACTCTGTGTGTATGTGTGTGTGTGTGTGTGTGTGTGTGTGTGTGTGTGTGTGTGTGTGTGTGTGTGTGTGTGTTTGTAGACGATATCTCACAAACGAATGAAGCGATTCGAATGAAATTTGGTACTAAAACTGCAATCGGTAAATGTTGGAAGCTTGTTGTTTTCATACGCAACGGAATGTGCAGAATGGCCCTAAATTTTGAAATTAAATTTTAAAAAAGTCATCAATAATTCAAAACCTTCATTTCTTAAGTAATTTTCCATTAGAAAGACTGACATATACTTTAAAACGCTAGCATAAACCGTTCTCGGGCTATTGCACATATTTCAAGTACATTTATGAAAAAAATCACATAAAAAATGCATTGATTATTGTGAAATATATTTATTCATTGCTCATATGTAATATTATGCGATACATTTGTTATCATCATTCTCATGGATCTATATCGTTCCATTTACGAGAGAAGATACTTTGGGTAATAGTTTTGTACTTGGACGCCATTAGTCGTTTATCTACTATAAAAATGATCCACTTCTCTGTACATAATGCTTGGCGAAATTTTGGCGTAGAATTAAGCGAAATATTGTCAACATGGCGAGATTTTAATATCATTAAATTGACGAAAATGTAGCTAAATTGATAAAAATGTCTCCAAATTGATAATCATATTTCAAAATTGATAAAAATGACACTAAATTTATGATGACAAATTAAAGAAAATTCAATATCTTCGAAAGAATATAAGAATCAACAGCTATAATAATAATCTATTTCTCCGTCTGTAACGCTTGGCCACTGTACTCCAGTGTACATTTGATAGACCTTACGCGTACAGTCATCTTCTTTGTTTTACAAATTATTGAGGTGGAATTATAATCAACAAATTTGTAATTAGCTTCTTTGTGTCTATCTCGCCTTCTTTCCAAATAGCTTTTTAAATTCTACGCTAGGGGCGCTATAATCAGTTTTATTCAATAGGATATCTCTACTGTACTATTTATAGACTTAACGTGTACAGTCATGTTATGTTTTTTTCGAAAGTTCTTGATGGTTATGGAGCTTGCAGATATTTTAACTAAATACATTATTGAATCAATTTGACCCCTATTGTATTATTTTACTCCTTCATTTCTCCTTTCAAAATCCGCTCTAAAAAATAACAAAATCGTAATAAAGAACAGATACAGTTTAAAAAGTTTTCGAAATCATTTGACTTTTTACTTTTGAGTCTATATCTGAAAGAGAAGGAACTTACTTTCTTGTTAAAGAGAGTTCTTTTAGTTTACTCAACGTAAATCTGGGATAACAATAAATGGGTGTGATGAGAAAGAATTTATGATCCAGTTCACTAAGAAAGTGGATGTTGCCGTGCTAATGGCACTAACGGGTTAAAACGAGTACTTTCACCTTCAAGTAAAATAAGATATAGACAACAAAAATTATTTTACTGTGATTTTCCTTAAAAAGTTGTATTTTGAATTTGGAAGTTATTAAACTCCTTTTTTCAACATAATAAATGTAAATGTACACGAATTTAAGAGATAATATGTATTACTATAATTATTTATAAAATTTAAGTTGTTAAATATGTTTCTAAACTTTAACCAAAGTGGGAGTTTAATTGAATAAATTATGAATGAATAGATATTGAAAATACTGTTTAGGATTGATAAAATATTTATTTGGCAATTGCTTCAATATGAGTCCTTGTTTTAAAATTTAAATTTCAAATCTTAACTAACACAAGTGTTGCTAAATGAATAACTCCAAAGATCTGATCTAGCAAACTATTCTAAAATAAAATCGAATCTTCCAATACTACAATACATTAGCTGTGCAAAAGTACAGTTTACATGAGATTTATATAAATATATCTACTATTGAAATAAGTCTGACCTTGTAAGTATGTTGGAACAACGAATCTCCGAATTGGCCAACCGATAATCTAATAAGATGACCGATGATCTTGAGCTGCAAATACGAGATTCCATGTTATTCTCGTCAAAATAGACTCTATAATATCCTTCCTAAGAAATCAGGTCAGTGTGCATCTTCCAATCTTAAAAACCACCTTTCTTATTTTTTTATTTCATTTATCTAGGTTGGCAACCAGTGCGGTCATGGTGCTGAAATTGGTATCATAATGCATTTGGTCAACTCAAAATTCATAACTTGGTGTTTTTCTGACTAGCAGCAACTTTGCATCTAAATTTCAGAATTAATTCGTTGAAGAGTAATTGTGAAGGTACTACTGTGTTCAAATTATCAGGATCTTTAAACTAGTCAGTCTATGCACTAACTGTTGAGCTATTGGGACAAGATTCAACTTTCTCCCGTCAAAGTGACTCCATAATTTGTAAAGTTAGTACTTGACCTACAGGCTAGTGGTACTTTGTTAGTTGAGCTATTTATCAATACAATAAGTTGCTCAAAACTTTCAAAAAATGCAGAAAAAACACTAGAATTTTAAATATTGTTAAATAAACACGTTAAAAACACGTTAAAAATGAGACATTCTGAAACTCCATATCTTCTATTAGATTTTGCACTGGAATCTCGCTTTTTTTTTAAAAATAGTCGAAATATGTGTAAATTTAACAATTTAAGTTGAAAAAAAAATACCAATTGATTTTTTATATAAATTAAAAAATGTACACAAAATACGACGAAACGAAATAAACTAACCATTCCAAAGCATTTTTCTCGTCCATTAGTTTTTTCACGAAAATTTAGTTTTTCAACAATAACTTAATGAGGGAATGTGTATGGGGTAGAGTTGAAAATTCTAAATTAATCAATAGAATTTAAACAATATTTTATAGGTTAACAAAATACATATATGACTATTTAATTATCATTTGCCAAAAGTGAACGACCGAGGAATTCTTTCCAATGTCTTGAATTGTATGAAATGTCTTGAATGTCTTTCCTTCCATTGTCTTTTCTTTGTCTTGAATTGTCGCACAATATCTTGAAACCTAGTGGGTTAAATTAGAGTATATTAAAAATAAAATTTCGATTTTTAGAATCTACATTTTAATACTATAAGTATTTTACCTAAAAATCGCTGGAATCGGATGAAAATTCCCCTTTTATATCTCCCCGTTTTTACCTCTGCATTTTGACCAATATCTATTCCTGTTGATCCGCTAACATACAGTTTTTAATAGTATACTCAGCTTTCACTAGTATACTCAACTTTCTCTAGTATACTTCACTAGTATACTCACTAGTATACTTCACTAGTATACTCACTAGTATACTTCACTAGTATACTTACTAGTATACTTCACTAGTATACTCACTAGTATCTTCACTAGTATACTCACTAGTATACTCAGCCTTTTATTTTTAACTGAATCTACTCACGCGTAAACAACTCCCTCTTCCGGCTTCTCTTTTATCCCTTTTGAAGCCCTGCGCTGTTTAAAGATATATTATACCCGCGCAAGAGTTAAGCGTCTTTAGTCTCTTATTTATGTACACGCCAAGCAGACGCTTATTAACAAAGGCTGCGCAACTGCCTAAGAGTACTGTGTTCACGCAGTGACCCAAAAGTTAGAGGAAGGCACTTATTTGGAGCGTATAATGGCCATTTAATGGGTGTACCTGAATCACATAAAAGGACGTTTTACCTCTGCATTTTGACCAATATCTATTCCTGTTGATCCGACTAACATACAGTTTTTACTAGTATACTCAGCTTTCACTAGTATACTCAGATTTCACTAGTATACTCAGATTTCACTAGTATACTCAGCTTTCACTAGTATACTTCACTAGTATACTCACTAGTATACTCAGCCTTTTATTTTTAACTGAATCTACTTACGCGTAAACAACTCCCTCTTCCGGCTTCTCTTTTGTCCCTTTTGAAGCCCTGCGCTGTTTAAAGATATATTATACCCGCGCAAGAGTTAAGCGTCTTTAGTCTCTTATTTATGTACTCGCCAAGCAGACGCTTATTAACAAAGGCTGCGCAACTGCCTAAGTGTACTGTGTTCACGCAGTGACCCAAAAGTTAGAGGAAGGCACTTATTTGGAGCGTATAATGGCCATTTAATGGATGTACCTGAATCACATAAAAGGACGTTTTACCTCTGCATTTTGACCAATATCTATTCCTGTTGATCCGACTAACATACAGTTTTTACTAGTATACTCAGCTTTCACTAGTATACTCAGATTTCACTAGTATACTCAGATTTCACTAGTATACTCAGCTTTCACTAGTATACTTCACTAGTATACTCACTAGTATACTCAGCCTTTTATTTTTAACTGAATCTACTTACGCGTAAACAACTCCCTCTTCCGGCTTCTCTTTTGTCCCTTTTGAAGCCCTGCGCTGTTTAAAGATATATTATACCCGCGCAAGAGTTAAGCGTCTTTAGTCTCTTATTTATGTACTCGCCAAGCAGACGCTTATTAACAAAGGCTGCGCAACTGCCTAAGTGTACTGTGTTCACGCAGTGACCCAAAAGTTAGAGGAAGGCACTTATTTGGAGCGTATAATGGCCATTTAATGGATGTACCTGAATCACATAAAAGGACGTTTTACCTCTGCATTTTGACCAATATCTATTCATGTTGATCCGACTAACATACAGTTTTTACTAGTATACTCAGCTTTCACTAGTATACTCAGATTTCACTAGTATACTCAGATTTCACTTGTATACTCAGCTTTCACTAGTATACTTCACTAGTATACTCACTAGTATACTCAGCCTTTTATTTTTAACTGAATCTACTTACGCGTAAACAACTCCCTCTTCCGGCTTCTCTTTTGTCCCTTTTGAAGCCCTGCGCTGTTTAAAGATATATTATACCCGCGCAAGAGTTAAGCGTCTTTAGTCTCTTATTTATGTACTCGCCAAGCAGACGCTTATTAACAAAGGCTGCGCAACTGCCTAAGAGTACTGTGTTCACGCAGTGACCCAAAAGTTAAAGGAAGGCACTTATTTGGAGCGTATAAAGGCCATTTAGTGGATGTACCTGAATCACATAAAAGGACGTTTTACCTCTGCATTTTGACCAATATCTATTCCTGTTGGTCCGACTAACATACAGTTTTTATTAGTATACTCAGCTTTCACTAGTATACTCAGATTTCACTAGTATACTCAGCTTTCACTGGTATACTTCACTAGTATACTCACTAGTATACTCAGCCTTTTAGTTTTAACTGAATCTACTCACGCGTAAACAAATCCCTCTTCCGGCTTCTCTTTTGTCCCTTTTGAAGCTCTGCGCTGTTTAACGATATATTATGCCCGCGCAAGAATTAAGCGTCTTTAGTCTCTTATTTATGTACTCGCCAAGCAGACGCTTATTAACAAAGGCTGCGCAACTGCCTAAGAGTTCTGTGTTCACGCAGCGACCCAAAAGTTAGAGGAAGGCACTTATTTGGAGCGTATAATGGCCATTTAGTGGATGTACCTGAATCACATAAAAGGACCAAATGGCCTGAATGGCTGCGTATTGGATAAAATGCCCTATTTTTCGCAGAAAACCAAATATCCATATTTATTACGTAATACGACCACTGCTGGAGCCTACTCAGATTGCAAGTATCCCCACAGCCAACGGCTACGTTGTCGACAGTTACTCCAAGAGAGGTAATGCGTCAAGAGCATATGCGTCAACGTATAAGGCAGTTTTAATTTATTTAAAATTATTACAAAAAATATGATTGCTATAAAGCCCTACTGATAGCCCCGAGTTCTGCAAATTGGCACTGCAGGTATTCTAAGGAGATACATTACGTCCTCGAGTAGGGCGGACGGTCTGGGTCACATAAAAGAAAGATAGTAGAGATTAACTTTCATACAGAAATGCAATTATCTATGTACGTAAAATGTTTTTGAATTGTATCAGGTTTTTAGATCTTTTCGAAATTCGGTATCCGTGGAATTGAATGCAATTAAATATTAATCCGCATTCAATTTTCAGCTCTTTGTATAGAATATTTTTCTATAAACAACATGTTATTTCTAAATACAATCTAGATCCACAGTTTAATCCTTATAAACTATGGTTCTTAGCACTATGATCATTGAAGTATGTTCTACACTTTCAACATAGAACACGAAAAGTTTACCATTCTGTTTCTTTCGGTTGCATATTGTGATAATTCCGACACCAAAATCCTGTTTAAGATATTTAAATTAAATTCTTCCTTTTTGTTGAAATACTAACATAAGAGTACATGCGTAGCTATTCTTTTCCATGTAGTTATTCGTTTGTTTTTAAAATGTTGCTAATTAGGTTACATTGATAGCTAATTAGGTTACGATTGCTAATTAGGTTACATTGAGATATTTCATCAAGAAACATCCGGAATATTAATACAGATGTAAGTGTGAAAATAACCATTTGTCAATAATTCATTTCTCAGTTACATCTGTATCAAACTGAAGTTATTTTAACCTCCTAACATTAGTGCGAACACCATTATAATTAGAATATTAACTAGAAATTGCGTTTATATAATATGTTCCGAATTAAAAAGAACATTAAAATTTAATCGCTCGCTAAGTCGGTTACATTGAGTTAATAAACCAGAAATCACTGAGAATATTTTAATAGAAGCATAACTGTGAAAATAATCATTTCTCAATGATTTATATCTAGCTTTTATTTATATCAAACTGAATGTTACACTTTAAAATACTAATACTAGTGCCAACATTATCACAGCGAAATATATATATACTGGAAACAGAAATACCAAATATTGAACCAAATGTTTGATTCAGAATAAAACTATGTTCTCAATTCATTCCATTTCATCGTGTATGTTTTCAGTTCAAACTTAAAAAATAACTAAATCCTAATGGAAGAAGAAATACGAGGTTAAAGTTTTTGGAAGCATTTAACTTTTAACATTTAGCCTGTAACTCAGATAAGAAAGGGTTTACTTTCCTCAGAAGAAGATATTTTGCAGTTTATTCAGCATAAATCTGTAAGAGCAGAAAATGGAAGTGATTCGAACAGATTTATGATCTAGCTGTCTGAGTAAGGGGCAACTGCCATGATAATGGACTTAATGTTTAGGAAGTGTAGTAATTTTATCTTAATAATACATGAAATTTGCAATGCGTATGTTTGCAATACGCATATATATATATATATATATATATATATATATATATATATACCTTTAAATTTCCTTGAAAATGGAATCACTTTTATTTTGGAGTCTGGACAAATCGAAGAATAGGATGCGACTCTGGGGCATCTCAATCTTTTTCTTGGATTATTCATTGCGAAGTTCATTAAAATATCTAATATTATGAAACAAAATACTTCTAATTCAATGAACAGAATGAGAAATAGTTTTACTCCTTCTATTATAAATACAAAAAAGTGTTATTTCATTCAGGTAAAACATATACAAATCTATATGCAAATAAACATTAAAAATCTAGTTATAAGAAAAATTAAAATAAGATAATTAATTTAAGATAATTTCTTTTTACGAATACCGATGTAGTAAGAAACCTGTAATGAACTGGTGTACAACATAAAATAAAGCGCAAACCGAGATAAATAAGTATAGGAACGCTTCCGAAATCAACTGCATGTCCTTCATCAATGCAAACATTATGGATCTGAACGTTCAAATAATCACAAGTAAGAAAACTGTTTTATTTGCATGAGAACTGGAACGAGTATGTAAAAAAATGCGCTTAATACATAAATATAATTTTTACTTCATGTAATAAATGACCATACATACAACTACATTTATTTATACAACATATTGCTGGCATATTAAGATTTTAATATCTGGAGTTCAGAAGAAAGTAGCTTATTTTTCTCAATGTGACCTTAACATTAAATATTAATTGTTATAAAAATGCATTAACTCCAAAATAATAATTTTATAATTATTCGTAAGATTCCAAAGTAAATAATACTATTTTGTTATTTATGTCTCTGACTGTATGATGTTGATATCACAAGCACTGTACAAAATTCGGAAATTTGTAATTCATTCTTAAAATTCTTTGAAAATTGTACTTTTTACAGTATACATGAATTAATTTGGAAACTAAAAGAACCTTGTTTCCCTCTGAGTAGACAGGTTAAAGATCATAAATTGATCTAAGGCATCTAAAGCTCTGCTTGATTCCGTTGATCACTTAACCAGCCTTTAGTAATAGAATTTCCTAATTCTTGCATCCTTGTCTCTACACTGGGAGTTGTTAAATCATTGACACGGATCTCCAACGAAATAAATCGAATGATACCTCATGAGTGTAGTTATTGGGATTTACGTAAATAGTAAGAGAAAGAAGTAATAGTAGATGTGTATGCCTAAATTAAAATTCCAGACATATTTTCTTTTAGCAAAATTCTGAATAATCCTTCATTTCTGTGCATCTGTAAACGTTCGGAAATTCCCTGCTTCTCTTTACTTAACTGCATTTGAATCTATGCATTCAAAATTCCCCATTATTTAATAAGTTAACAAATGTATCTGTACGCCACATTTGAATTATTATTATTATTATTACTTTTTTATTCGTGTAGGTTTTTTTTCTGACATTTTGTGTTCGCGTACCTCTCTCTGTTGGTTCCAAAGATGTATTTCATACAGATGTAAAATTTTCCATAAACAATGGAAACTGTTTGCTACATATATGTTGTGATGTTTCTTTGACATACTGTACTTTTAAATTTAATGATTCATACATTATTTTTATGGCGTTGTAAAGCACATGTTAATATTAGAATAGCAGTTTTCGCCAAAAAGAGCTTTAAACGAAAACATATATATTTTTGAATTTAAAATTAATGCACATTCGCGATATCAAGTAATACACAAAGCATAAATTAAACGACTTATAATAATAATAATAATAATAATAATAATAATAATATTAATAATAATAATAATAATAATAATAATAATGATAATAATGATAGTTTTGCCAAAGGATATATGCACAGACAAATGCACAAAAAGAATATATGCACAAACAGTGACTGCCATAAAAATGTGGAAGAAATTGTGGCACTACAAATAGGCCTGACTATAGGACATAAACTCCAGCCAAATTATCAATAAGTTAAAAATAATCAATATATATGTTTAATACTTCTTTGATAAAACCAGGAATAGGACATTTAGGTGGCTACAGAGGATTCAATAGCGTTCAGATCTCTCTTCCTCAGATCAAAAACAGTGTGCGTTATTAAGAACTACTAAGAACCAACATATGAAATGACAGCAGAGGTTGTCAAGAGCACACACTATTTTAGACTTGAGGAAGAGGGTTACAAATGCCCTGGAAATAATTGTAATCAAATAACTGTCCTATGCTTGCTTTTGTCAATGGAGTTTTATTCTCACAAGAAGCAATTGCATTTATTGAGAAAATCTAAAGTAAATTTCATTAGCAAATTAGAAAATAATCAAATAATTAGGAACCAGTAAGTGGAATTTCTAAAATCAGGATACTACAAATTAATTAATTCAACAACTCAAGTGAAATTACTTAATACAATTTTTATATCTATTTTCGTTGTTCATTTCAGAATGGAATAAATGATTGTAATACTAAAATCGCAATTGGCTTCGTGAAATTACATTAGTAAACTACATAAGTAAATATGAAAGCAAATATTATGAAATCAAATCTTTACTAAAAAATAATCCATGTGCATATGTTCGAGATTGTTGCATTCATTACATGCATAGTAACGTATAAAGAGAGTATTGTGACGAAGTTGAAAATTAGAATTCTAGTTTTCAACAGAAGTGTACGTTTCAAGCATTCTCCAACATAAATCAGACGTCTATGGAGTTGTATCGGTGTGTATGTATATATGCATGTGGGTTAGTGTATGTGTGTGTGGAAACAATGCGAGTATCTTACGAACGGCTGAAGCGATTCGAAAATAATAGAACAGTTACCACAATGAGTGAATACTAGACCTTATTCATTTTAAAATGATCGAACGTTCGGAAGGCCTAACATCACCTATTCCCGTATGCAATTTTGAGAAAATCATTGAAAAATCATGAGGTAGCATAATGTTGAACAAATAATTGTTAATCAGTTAACTTTATTTTTATTTCAGGAGTTAGCGGAAAATCATTCACCTGCTTTCATTTTACTTCTCTTTTACATACTTTAAATGTAACATCGCTGTATGGAGTATATAAATTTGTGATGAAGGGGTAACTGTAAAAATATTTTCTGTTTTAACAAGCCTTCCTATTCATCCTAATAATATATATCCTGATATTTTACTTGGAGTCCAAGATTTATTAGTAATTGGTTTCGTTAACTTCACAAATAAAGAGTACTTTAAAGGAAGAATGCTATGAAACGTTTTAGTGTAGCAAAAGCTTACAAAACAAATCCCCGGTTTTATTCCATCATTAAAATATCTGATGTGAGCAGCACATGACTTTCCCTGCAGATTCAAATTAAATTTTTATCATTTTTATATCATTATACACTTAACTGAGTTTAATTGCTGAAAATACCATGGATACTTTTCTGATATTACATCCAATTTGCATTTTTATTGCATCTTCGTGAAATTTGGCAACTTAATTAACTTTACATTCTTCAGGACCTCAAATTAAAACAAAAACAATATCTTAATAACGGTTCATCCTACAGTCATTGTGTTAGTCTTATTCGCTTAGTTGAGTGTTGAAAACCCAGACCACACGACAGACCCGAAGGCTTACTGTTGCTGAGGGTGTGGCCGGGAGCTAGTTATTCGCTTAGTTGTCAAAATTTGTCTGAATAACAAGTACTTAATCACTATATTTCAACATATACATATATATATATATATTCATTTTAGTCATTTATTTCAGATTTTCACTATCTTTGCGGGCCAATTCGCAAAAATGAGTCGGTTATACTTTTCTGAATCATATCAGTAGTGTGTGAATGAGAGAGCTGGACCACAGCCATAAACCCCCCATTAAAACCACACCCACTTTTAGAATGTAATGGCTCTATTTTATCCACACCATTGTGATTACACAATGGTGTGAAACCCCCCATTAAAACCACACCCACTTTTAGAATGGAATGGCTCTATATCACCCATAAAAAAACCCACCCACTTTTAAAAACAATGGTGTGAAACCTCCCATTAAATCCACACCCACTTTTAGAACGTAATGGTCCTATTTCACACCATTAAAATATCAACCCACTTTTAAAAACAATGGCTCGTAAAACCCCCATAAAAACCGGACCCACTTTTAGAACGTAATGGCCCAATATCACCCACACAAATTCGACTATACAATGGCTCTCAGACCTCCATTGAATCCCACCCACTTTTAGAAATGTAATGGCTGTATTTTACCATTAAAATTACCACCCACTCTTAAAAATAATGGCTCACAAAACCCCATAAAAACCGAACCCACTTTAGAAAAGTAATGACTCTATTTCAGCCATACAAATCCGATTAAACAATGGGGTAAACCTCCTCATAAAAACGGGACCCACTTTTAGAAAGTGATGGCTCTATTTCGACCAAACGAATTAAACAAAGCTATGGTATCAAAATCATCCATTAGCAAGGTTCTAGCGCAAGCACCCCCCGAGAAAAGTGATGGCTCTATTTCGACCACACCAATTTTCCGGAGCGAGCAAGCGAAAAGTCGTTGGGAGCGAAGGTACCCCCTTCGGCGCCGCGGACGGCCACCCCCTAAGCATGCCGCGACCCTAAGGATTCTAAAAGCATTGCACCGACATGGGTTCGTTGCTTTGCAACCATCATCTGCCAAAAGTATGCATACATTCCGAACAAGCGCTGAGCCCTACGCATGCCCCTTTTAGAATCTGCGTTAAAAAATGATACCCCAACAACATTTTAAGCACTTAAAGAAAAGAATTCTAATGTAAATTAGAACAAAAACCATGGAACTGTTGGACAAACTAAACGCAATTAGTACATTGGAAGGAAGTTTCAAGAAGATGCATGAGCTCAATATCGACGAAAAATACCCTGTCATGGAAATTAAACAGGTCAAAACCAAATATGGTGACAAACTAGTAGTGGAGTTAGAAGACGGCACAAAAATGTATCTACCGAAACGATGCGATAAAAACGCGTCCGACTATATGGAGCTTAATGAGATCGTAAAGAGAAAACCTCTATACTTTGTTTATTTGGGAGCTAAAGATGTCGGGAAAGCACAACCAGGGCAAATGTTTAAATTTGAACAATAAATTTTCTTTTAATGGTATCACCACCATTAAAAAATATACACCGATTTTCAGGCGGCTGGTGATTTCACAATTGGACAAGCCTCGAATACTATAGCTGCCGCTGTGATCACAGCGGCAGCTTTCCTCCCTCTGAGATATACACAACCTTACTATCGTTATAGGATAAGTTATCATACTTTTTCCCAATACAAAAGGTGGTCGCAGCTGCTGCGACCACCTTTTGTACTTCTTGCAAGGAGTCTTTCTCTTCCAACTTTTCCCCAATCTTGAGGTTGGTCGCAGCTGCTGCTTTTGAGACAATGGCCACCATAACTCCTTGAACCAGTCGATGTCAATGGATAGCGCTTTACCCTTAATGAATCAAAAGGTGGACTTTAGTTTAGAGTTCACCCCATAACTCCTAAAAATTTTTGCAAAATGCCCCCCGGTAGGCTCAGAGTATATTCAATCTCAAATTCGACCCACCAAGGGGCCCTTCTTGATGAGCCGAATTCAAGACCAAATACACTCTGAGCCTACCGCCACTGAGGCTTACAAACAACATATAAGGACAACACTGTAAGACTTTGACGCCTAGCGTCGGGCCCGCCCACCACTTATTATCGATGAGTGCTTGCTTTATTGGAACAACGACTAAAGCAAGCTGACATGTCATTTTTGGCTCGGTATAGTTCAATAAACCATCAACCCGGATTGATAAACAACCCGGAAGAGGTCGGGATTTGAACCTGGGACCTAGATGTTAATAGGTCTGCGCGCTAGCCGTTTGCCATGGGTACCCATCTAAATATAAACATACCTTTAATTTAACCATTACACCACAGACGAAAATCTTCAAAAATAGCACTTTAAACAAGTTATAACCCTCTAATAATGTAAGAATTCTTCAAAATATCTATCACTATTGTATATCTGATTAAAAATATAGAATAAAATGCTTAAAATCAATCGCGAAAAATAAATACTATTCCCCTCCATATAGTGCTGCCATCTCCCTTTGATTCTCGTAATCTCCGCTTTTTTCTACCGCTACCTCTGAGAGAACTCTTCTTTAAAGAGGAAGAGATGTTAGTCAAGGTCAGCGCTCGCTACAGACGTTATGAAAGCAGGAAGTAGAAAACAAGGTCGAAACTCTCCAAGCGGAAAATAATACTGCTTCGTATTTTATCTGAGTTAAAGAAAACAAAAGATATAGATAAATGAATGAAATTGAGTCTGAGATATTTCGCTATAGAATTCTTTATCAGTATGTTCAATTAGATGTTTATAGCGATGATATTTCAGAAGTGAAAAAATCTTTAAAAAAGTTGCATGATCAGTTTGAAAAAATTGTCAAACTTATAAAAGAATATAATGATCGAAGACAAAACATCGAAGGAAATGTTGGAACTAATAAGAATGTTAGGTCTGGACAATAAAGTTTCCTCAGACGGAGACTTGAAAACTCATGAATGTGAACACAAATATGTAATTCAAAATGATGATGGCTGGTACATTTGCCAAGCATGTCACGAAGAGTTGAGGTATAATCCAAATAAACCCCCTATCAATAATCTCGATATGTATTTAAACATGCGGAAACAACAGAGGCGAAAACATCGAATGAAAAATCTGGCTAAATGGTTAGGTTTGCATAACCTACCCTTTGAAGAAGAGCTTTTGAACGACTTTTCTTCTTTTATCCATAAATATGAGGAGATGTACCCAGAGCGAAAAAACATAATCAGCAAAGACTATATCTTATACCATATGTTACGGAAAAGAGGTTACGACATCTATATTTCACGCCTTCTAGTTAAGTTACCTAAACTCAAGAAGACGCTTATTCAGAATGAAGAAATCTGCAGAACCATCTTCGAAGCATTAAATTGGAGTTTTTACCCTATTAATTAAAAATGGCTGGTACGTTTGAACAACATGTCACGAAGAGCTGAGGTATGACCCCGATAAGTGATTATAATTTTTAATAGCTTATTCGGCTATTAAAAATTAATTAACTAAATCTTTTTTATCAATCCAGCTAGTCTCAGGATAACCTAACCATTTAACTAGATATTTGTCCCCTTTCTTTTTGATGATTTTTTCAATCACATTGTCTTTCTTATCATATTTTACTAATTCATATTCATAAAAAGTGCCTTTAACCTCATCATTATTTAAATCCTGAACTCTATAAGTGATTGGGTCGGTTTCTAATACTTCAGAAATGACAAATATTTCATCTGTAAAAGTTGCTTGATACCCCCTTCTGAAGGTAGACTTATATATAGATATTCTTACTTTATCGCCTACCTGGTATTTATGTTTACGTATGACCTTTTCTTTAAACAAATTGCGGTAGACTTCACTACTGTTTTCTTCTAGACTGGCCACAACAGGAGTCATTTTTATACTTCTGTGGTATGAGTTGTTGTAATTCTTCACTAATACATCCAATACATCTATGTATCTTTCAGTGTTATTTGCACACAAGTAGAGCTTTATTTTATTACCAAGAGTGAGATTAAATCTTTCAACCATAGCAGCTTTTATTTCAACATTTTCAGTAGTGAACCATTGGATATTATTTTCTTTGAATAATTTTTGAGTTGTTTTTCCGACGAACTCTAAACCCTTATCTGTTTGAACCCTTTCAGGTATTCTTTCTTTGAAGATCTTTTTAAATGCTTGAGTTACTTCTTCTGCTGATTTATCCTTTAGAGGAACAGCCCATGCATATTTACTGAAACAGTCAACAGCTGTTAATAAGTACTTGATACCATCATTAAACTTACTTCTCGCAAATTTATAGACAAACAGTAAATCAGCTTGCCATTGGTCGTCGATATGTGACACGTAAATTCTCCTTCTTTTGAACTTACGGATAAGTGGTTTATGCTTTGTGTATACATCCTGTCGGTGTAAAAAATCCGAGACTTCTTTTCGACTTAAACCAGTTTTTCTGCTCAGTACATTTATGCCACAAAATCCTGTTTCGGGATCGTAATAAACCTTTTCGGGGCAACCCTTCTCAGTTACCCCTTCAGCGGTAAAAAACGGCACTTCTTAGAACCACAACCCACACAAATTCCTTTCAACATAGGTCTAGCGTTTTTAGAGGTGACATGCTGTTCATCTTTAGTGTCGGTGTGTGTTTTACATTTGAGACAATATATTTTTGAGCCCATTCCAAATACCTTCTTTGCTTTGATAATAGGCTTCACAACAGCTCTATCTAGCCTTTCACGAAAACTTGGATTGGGAATGTCGTCCAATTCTTTTATCATGTTTGAGTCACACACTTTGTTTCTGGTTTCGGTATCTTTGTTTTTAATGTAGCACACGTCATGTTTATAGGCACTATCATCAACCCTATTAATAGGCTTACTCCATTCTTTGTATGTTAAATCGGGGTTCAGTCTAGTTTTTCCTCTGAGCAGTTGAGTTCCTGGTCCTGTAAATTGATGCCCTGGCAGATGCATTTCAAACGGTAAATTATTAATTGCTGCGTTAACAACACCTTTTCCTTTATTGCAAGTCTTTTTACTACACATTTATTTATATATAAAAAATTATTTACTCATATATTGATATCCATTCAGCAGGGTTTGTTTCATATATTTTTCTCTGGGTAAGTAGACTAAATTATTGATGAAATCCTCCTCTCGCTTATACACTTCCTCTTCTGATAGGGTATTCGATTTGTATGAATTGAGCAGCTGTTTGTAAAACTTGTAAGACTGTTTGTACTCTTCTTTCCTTTCCGCGATATTCAAAGCTTTATCAAGAACTTCAACAATACCGACGCTTAAGCTCAGAGCAGCTAAGGGAACAAGTACAAAAGCTGATAAACCCAATGAACTTAAAACGAACTTGCTAACGGTCATAGTGACACTAATTTTATGGTAGTGGTGGTAGCTCTTTCTATATACGTAAATTTTCTTTTGCAAGTATTCTTCCATCTTTATTTATAGGGGTGAAATATTTCTTCCGATATCTCAGAGCCGGATTAACTAAATCAAGCATAAAGAAATCATACGGCTGTTGCATGCACTTTTTATATAATCTACTGAATTCTTCTTTTGTCAAACTACCATCTATCTCTCTTATGATCTGTTGAATCTCCCTCGGTTGAATATTAAAAAATATCAAGTAATTACAGTTTCTTCTGATAACAATGGGTGTTCTATAATAAGATTGAGAAAGATAAATGATTGAGGCGTTTTTCTTCCGACATCTGATGAAAAAATCTTCTATGCTCCTCTGGTCCTTGTCAGTCATGCAGTCATCAAAGACAACAACATTTTTACAAGATGGGTCCAGGTCATCCACTTTTATAAATTCTTTTGTATCAGAGGAGAATAAAGTTCCTTTCTTGCCGAATCTTTCATATAACTCTAGGATAATTTTCTTCTTCTTTTTGGGGTACTTTATCGAGTCAATATCCACGCCTTCAAACATTGTGTACTTTTCTTTCAGTTTGCCATACTTGGGTTCGTACATATCTTTTGCACAAACGAACAAATTATCAAATTCGAGATAGTCGTATATAAAATTCAACAATAAGTTCGTTTTACCAGTACCTGAAGCTCCAGCGATTAGAAGTCTGAAAGGGTGTTTAGGTAATAAATAATGTTGATTTGCATCGACAAGTTCTTCTGCTTCTGTATAATTTTTAATTTGAATCATCTTTATTTAATGTTAAAAATTTGCTTCAGTAAAAATATAATTTGCTTAAGTAAAATTTTTCTTGCATAATAATAAAGATGAATGCTATACAAAAAGAACGAAATAAGAAATTAAGAAAGGAAGTTGAATATGAACTTAAAGTTTATAAGCTTCAGGCTGAAATTAGAAAAAACAACGAACAACAACTAGAGCAAAAATTAGGTATCCAGAAAGCACTATCGGACTTTCACAAGCCTGTAACTGAAAAGCTACAAGAACAAGAAATTAATCGAAAGGAGAATATTCAGGCTATAAAAGATGCTGTTGATCACATTCCTCTAGCTATTGAACCGCCTTTAGAAGTCTATGATTTTGATAAAAAATTGGATGTAGAGTTTTTAGAGAAAAATAACTTTCCAAGACCCTCAAAATTGTACCATGAGACCAAGGAAACTTTGCAAGAAATTATGAGTAAAGTAAATGATACTTACCTAAAAATGTCTCGTCAAAAAGGAAACATTATGAGTCAGATATCTCGAATGACTAAAAAGGATGAAGAAAGAGAAGATCGCTTATTAGCTAAGGTTGATTATTTGAGAGATCATATGACTACGTTAGGAGATTATCGGGATCGACTCAGAGACTTGCAAAGAAAAGAAATTTATATCGGTAAAGGAGTAGAAGACAAAATGGAAATTTTAGCCCGATTGACTGATAAGATATGTAAAGGGTCCAAAAGTAAAAAGTTACACAATCAAGTCGTTGATTTATTGGATGCATTGTTGAGAGAAGGAACTATGACCAACGAGCAAGTAAAACAATACTACAAAAATTTTTCATTAAATAAATGAGTAATTACATAAAAACTAAAATACATTTAAGCGATCATCAGATTGCTAAGCTAAAATCTGCATACCAGAAAGGAGAAGAAGTATCTCTACAAATAGATAAGACAAAAGCCCCCAACAAAGATATACATTTAACTCGAACACAGATAGCTCAAATTGGGAAGGGGAAGCGTATCACTATCAGTAAGACGCAGCTCCAGAAAACGGGTGGTTTTCTACCTTTTCTATTACCTGCGTTAATTGCTGGGGCCAAGGCTTTAGCACTAGGTGCTGCAAGTGGGGCGGCTGGATATGGAGCAAAGAAAGCTTTGGAAAAAATTTCTGGATCTGGATGTGTAAAAAAAAGACCCATTGGAAAGGGCGTCTATCAAAACTGGGAATATCAGACGAAGTAATTAAACAAAATATGAAACATGAACAGGGGTTTAGGGGCGTCTTTACTTCCGATCTGTTGCCTAAAAAGATGAGTCGGTTTGAAAACGGTATTATTAATCTGGACATTGTCACAGGACCTGGTACGCACTGGGTCTGCTACTATAACGATCCTAAAAATAACTTTGTTGAGTATTTTGATCCTTTTGGAGAACACGTATACAAAATTCATCCTAACATTAAGAAGTATCTACTGACTTCTGGAAAGAAAAATATCGGGTGTAACTCGAGCTTTCTACAGCACCCTGCTTCCGTCAAATGCGGCTACTTTTGTATGAAGTACATTCGTGAAAGAAACAAGGGTAGGCCAGTTGTAGATGTGCTATATTCTTTTACCCAAGAACCCAGCGACTTCAATGAAAAAAATGTTCTCTATAAATAAAATGGTTCTATTGATATTAGATTCTAAAAACGCGGAAAAATCAGAAGATTTTACGATTGAATACACTAGACCTTTCACCTTTAAACAGATTGCCCTTCAGTCCTTTTCGATGTACGTTTCATGGGACAATATCAAAGATGAGGAATTATCATACTTTGATGGTCAGCAGTGGTTAAATTTGACGATACCAGATGGAAATTACACTATCAAGGGGCTGAATCGTTACATGATTAATTTTTTTGGAAGCGATCCGCCGATACAATTCGGTATAGTGGAGGAACGACAACGAATAGCCATTAAGTTAAAAGACGGGTATAAGATCGATTTAACGAAAACCAAAAACCTGCATAAACTTTTAGGTTTCGAGCCTAAAATCCACGAAGAGCTTGAACAAGTAGGAAAGTACATTGCTGACTTATCTGGGGGAAACGATAACATTTATATACATTGCGATGTCGCAGAGGGGGCGTATATCAACGGTTTCAACTCTACAAACGTCATCTATTCATTTACAAACAGTAATCGTCCAGGTAGTCAGATTATAAAATCATTTGACAAACCTCTGTTTTACCCTGTTCGAATGGATAGTGTTTACCGAATCAGAATGCAAGTAACCAATCATAGAGGTGATTTAATACCGCTCAATAAACAAGAAGTACAATACAATTTTATCGCCCTATAATAAAGAAATGAATAAACACAGACTTCAAAGAAAGAGTAAGAAGATACAAGGAAGAGGCTTCTTTTCCGACGTACCAGTCCTGCAGGAGGCCGAATTAGAAGGTAAGTATGTGCAGGATAAAATAAAGGAGATATTATCAAAGCAGAAAAAACATGGAGCTGGACTAAAGTTTTTCTAAATTCGATTTAATAGCCATATAGCTATTAAATTGAGGAGAAGAAAAAAAAATTATATTATAATAAATGAATAAAATATTTGAATTAAACAGCACCAATTATTATTACGATGATGACATCGAAAGTTTCGAATATAGAGAGGTAAGGCATGAAAATAGTGATAATTCTATGGAAAATGCCTCTTACCATTTCTTTATTCAAGACACCAACGCCAACATTTTATACTCTAACGGTTATTTACAGCAAAAATTGAAAATTGTTAACAACGATGGTACTGCCATAGTGAATGATAATGTAGCTCTCGTGAATGGAGGTGGTTTGATCAATGCTAACAGGTTTACATTAGGAACCACTGAAATAGAATCCAACATAAATTATTCCGCTCTTATGCGACAAGTGTTGGGCTTAATACATTTTACGCCTGACTATTCTTCTGCCGAAGCTACTGATATGCTGTTCTACACTGATACGTCGGACACAGCTGATAGAGAACGCTTGAAATATGATGGCACGTTAGTAGATACCACAAAGATTACTGAGTTTTTCGAAAAATTCGGAATTAATGAGAACCATAACCAGGGATATACAGAAAGAAGCGAATTCACTAAAAATAGCAAGGTTGTAACTATATGGATCCCACTAAAGTACGTGTTTGATTTCTTCCGTGAATATAAAAAAGTAATCACGGGGTTCCAAGTCAAATTTGAGTTCCAGAGAAATCACAGTCTAAATATGCTGTACACCAACGAGCAACATAAGATCTATAAAGTCGTTGTAGAAGATTTATCACTCTGGCTACCTTACGTACGATTTAAAAATGCGGCGGCTTCAATATTTAACGAATTAAAGTTATCGAATAAGGATGTAGAAATAAACTGGAACCAACACAGCATTGTAAAGTCTAATATTTTCTATAAAAACGCTAGCGGCTCTTATACCATAAAAGCTACTTCTGATGAAGTCTTATCTTTGTACGTAATTCCTCAGTACACTGAAAGATACGAAAATTCGAAGCGCAATAACATGCTGTTTGATAACTTAGATATGACGGAATGTTGGTTAATGATCAACAATGTAAAAGTGCCAACTGTCAGTTACATGATGGATTTTGAGAAAAGTGATTATAATCGATTATACACAGCCTTTTTGGAATCTGGACTCAACACCATCACGTCTGAAACAGGTTGTATGGTCAATTATTCGAATTTTGGTAAGTTGTATCCAATCATCTGCTTTAATCTCTCTCATCATCAAAACTATACCGATACGAATAACTTAATGATTGAGTTTAACTGGAGGTTAAGGAACGCTGCCCCCAAAGATTATGTTTTTTACTTCATCTTAAAAGAGCACAAGAAATGCCTCTTAAATATTAACAATCAAAATATTACCATGATCAAGACTTTGAAATTATAAGCCATTTTTATAGTCCATTTTTAATTTTTATAGTCCATGACTATAAAAATTATTTTATATTTAAATAAATGGCTGCCTACTACCCGCTTTTCGATGAAGAATTAGAACAAGGACCTCCTGGTATTCCAGGCATAGGGTTTAAACTCACACACGACGGTAACTACGATATGGAAAATAAGATCTTGAAAAACTGTCAGACGCCGATTGAGAGTCGGGATGTAACTACTAAAAGTTATCTGGAAGCTGAGTTAATTCGTAACTCTACTACCGTCACTCACACGGTGAAGGTTGAACTACGAGAAGAGATAGCAAAAATTCTGGAAGATTTAGATCAGAAGTACCTGAGGTTACATGATAGAAGACCCATTGACGCTAAAGGTAAAAGGATAGGCAATGTCGCCGACCCTATTGAAGACATGAATGCGGTTAATAAAAAGTACTTGGAAAACTATGTTGACAATAAAGTATGTTATGCAACCACCACATCAGGGTACATTACTATTAGACCTAGTACCAATGCGAATGCCGTTATTTTTACGAAGTTTTCCGGTGATGCTTTGAACTCAGATTGTAAATTCTCTCGGGACGGTTTTTTTAGACTGGGATTGTACCTTGATCCTCAAAAGATAATCGATGAATTAATCGTTGTTAAGTTATACATTAATAACAAGCAGTACGTTCACAAGATAAAAGTAGCCACTGAATTCGTGTTAATTCTCGGAGAGGTTAAAAAAGATGACCAATTAAAAATTTTCTTACGATGTGATGCTGAGTTCACAGTTCAACCATTTCTAAAAATTGAAGAAATCAAGTGGACACTCCAGCTGCCGTAAAAAATTGTACATATAATAAATGGCGTGGAACGAAATATCAAAAAGCGGTTTGTCGGAAGAACAAATCAGAGTTAGTAAAAATTATGTTAACTGGTCGCTCATAAGTCAATATTCAACTTTATCGGAAGAGTTTATCGAAGAATTCGAAGGTTTGGTAAACTGGATGGTCATCTCTCAGTATCAGAAGCTTTCGGAGCCTTTTGTAGAAAAACACAGAGGTCTATTAAACTGGTACTATACATCCAAATATCAAGTTCTATCAGAGGATTTCATGGATAGAAATACTGAATATTTAGATTGGGAAGTAGTTTCCAGATATCAGATAATGTCAGAACCCTTCCTGGATAAACATGCTTCCAAATTAGATTGGAGAATGGTTTCTCAATTCCAAGTACTCTCAGAAGAATTTATTCGTCGGCATATAGACAAAATCGATATGGAACTCATTTGCGTCAAACAAAAGCTCACTGAAGATTTTATGACGGAATTCGCAGATTACCTTGAATGGGGTAGAATTGTTCAATGGCAAACCTTTAACGAAGATTTTATTATGAAAAATCTGGCTCGTATAGATCTTTGTCACCTCATGACTTATAAAGCCCATTTGCTCTCAGATACCTTTTACGAACTCCATTTTAAAAAGCTGGTTTGCATCCTTCTGACAAACATATGTAATAGGTTTGTGATACAATATGAACCTGTCGACATACCTCCCGAGTTGGGTAAAAATGATCCTATCGACAAACAACCCGAGTTGGACAAAAATGAACCTGTCGACATACAACCCGAGTTGGACAAAAATGAACCATAATTATATTTAATGGTTGATCAACCATTAAATGTTTAGATACCCTTTGTTACCTTCCTCAAGTTTGAATATATTTATCCTTTAAATAAAGAATATGGATCGTATTGTAAAAAAATTAAACGATTTGAGTACTGATAACTTTGAGTCAGTGGATGGCTTATATTTGGTTTCTGACATTACTGAGCACGGGAAATCTATCCTAATACGTTTGTCGAACAACTCAATTTTATTTTTAAAAAATGATATACCCAGGGTTGGTATGATTTTGACCAGGGATGAAATAAGATTATTAAGATTATATGTTGGCTTCAGGGTTTTATATTATTGTACACCATTAGAGGGTTTCGTGGTAAAAAAACCACCTTTTCGAAACCTCTACGAAACCTTTTCAATATATCAGGCTGACAGTGATAGCGATAGCGATCGACCGACATCGATGACATGCCCTTCCATCATTTAACAGATGTAGATATGACTTTATTTTTAATGATTGAAATACTCATTAAAAATTGAATCGTTTAAAGTATACCCCTTCAATAATAAAAGCATTTAAAGAAACGATTTGTAGTTCTAAAGAAAGACAAAATGGATTTTCAATCTAAAACCGTTCGACAGTTGCAAGGCTACTGTCGTGAAAATAATATTCGAGGTTACTCGAAACTTAAAAAGTTGGAGCTGGTCGACCTTATTCAATATCATAACGGCTTTTCCAGTTTCCACAATGACTTGTTTAGCAAGCCAAAGAAGAACAGAGTGCGTAAGATCAGGTGTTGCGGTAAGTTATTTAAGGGATCAAGCATGAATAAGCACCTACAATCTAAAGGGCACCTAAACTATAAACCAAAGAAGGCAACCGCTCTCCCAGAGTGTGGAAGGGTGGAGCATCGACTACATCACATGACTCTCCCCCAACTACGGGAATTTTGTCGAACGCATGGCATTAGAGGCTATTCCAGGTTAGGAAGGAGGGCAGACATCATAGCATACATAGAAAGCGTATTGTTCAACCGTCATTTCGGGTTTGATTCAGACCTGTTTTTAGATACGCGAGAGAGAAGGCTCTACACCCTCCACAAAGTTAATACAGCCTTTGAATCTCGCTTGAAGACGTACGACATCCAAAATGAACACAACCTGATGCTTCCCGAAGACTTTTTGAACGATGTGGCATCACTAGTCCGGGGACTCATCACTAAACACATAAAGAGGCTGCATGGTTTGAAGGTTAATTTCGAATTCCTCTGTGACTATCAAAAGGGTAAAGACGATGCTATTATAGAAATGGAGAAAAACTTCAAAACAGAAAACGCAGTCATCTTAGAATCAACTGATTTGGTAGCTTATTACAGATCGGTTATCCAAAAATTATTGACAGAAATGGAGGAGTTTGTTGCAAAGGGTTCGGGATGGACGCTTGTTAGAATTAAAAACCTTGAGGTGAGGATCAATAAATACAACCCACTGAGAGGATCATCCTACATTGATTTACCGAAAAGAATTAAAGATAAAAAGGCAGTCATTAACGTGAAAAATGAAAATGATAACGAGTGCTTTAAGTGGGCGATACTGTCCGCTATTTATCCAGCTGATAATCACGTAGATAGAGTCTCTAAATATAAGCCATATGATAATGAGCTAAATTTCGAAGGTATCGAGTTTCCAGTGAAGATGGAAGATAGAGTATTTAACAGGTTCGAAAAGTTGAATAACATATCGGTGAACATATATTCATACGAAGGTAATGATATTTACCCATTGAGAATCACTAAAAATAAGGAAGACAAACACATCAATTTGCTGTACATAAAGAATAAGGAAGGAAACAGTCATTACTGTTGGATAAAAGACCTCTCCAAATTGATAAGCGGACAAGTGACTAAACACAACGGAAAGATATTCACCTGTGAGAGATGCCTGCTGTATTATTACTCCGAAGAGGACCTCCAAGCTCATGAAACGGATTGTAGGAAGAATACACCAGTAAAGATTGTAATGCCCGAGGAGAACGAATCTCTGCGGTTCAAAAACTATCAAAGGTCTTTACGATTACCCTTTGTGATGTATGGAGACTTTGAGTGCTTGACAAACAAGATAAACACCTGCTGCCCTACAAAAGACAGCTCATTCTTACATAAATATCAAAAGCATGAACCTATGAGCTTCACTGTCTACATCAAATATAAACATGCAGACTATAAGGCACCAATCACATACAGAGGACCCAATGCCACCAAGCTGTTCTTTGATACAGTGAAGACTGAGGCGCTAGCGATAAAGAACATTTATGATAAGAAGCAACCCATCAAAATGACCACCGAAGATGAAGAGCATTTCCAAAGGACCCATGTTTGCCACATCTGTGACGAAGATATCAGGAAGAAACCTTCACCCTATTCACCCAAGGATGAACCAGACTTCCGAAAAGTTAGAGATCATGACCATCTTCTCAATCCGGCGAAATGTGAATCGAACTACAGAGGACCTGCTCACAACCTTTGCAACCTAAAGTATCAAGAGCCTTCGTTCATTCCAGTGTTTATCCACAACTTATCTGGCTACGACGCCCATCTCTTCATAAAGGAGCTCGGTAGAGACCAAGGTGATATCGACGTCATCCCGAACAACGAGGAGAGGTACATTTCCTTCAGTAAGGAGGTCGGGGCAAAAACTGTAGGCGATGGGAAGAAAGTAAAGGTACCTGGTATAAAGTTGAGGTTTGTCGACTCATTCAAGTTCATGGCCGCTAGCCTCGACAGTCTTGCGAGGAACGTAAAGGAGTTCAGGGAGACAGCCAAGTACTTCCCCAAGGACAAACTGGACCTCGTCACCCGAAAAGGCGTCTATCCATACGATTACATGGACTCGTGGGACAAATGCGAAGAAACCAAGCTGCCCCCAAAAGAAGACTTTTACAACCAATTGAATGAGTCACACATAAAGGATGAGGACTACGAGCACGCTAAAAGGGTATGGAAGGCCTTCAACATTAAGACATTGGGTGAATATTCCGATTTGTATGTGAAGACTGATGTACTCATCCTAGCCGACATCATGGAACACTTTAGAGATGTCTGTCTAAAGACCTATAAGTTGGATCCTGCATGGTACTTCACTGCACCCGGACTCTCGTGGGACGCCATGCTCAAAACCACAGAGGTTGAGCTAGAGCTGTTGACAGACTATGACATGATACTCATGCTAGAAAAGGGGACCAGAGGAGGCATCTCTCAGTGCTGTAACCGATATGGGAGGGCGAACAACAAGTACATGAGGGACTATGACGAGAACAAGAAGTCTAACTACCTGATGTACCTTGACGCCAACAACCTCTACGGATGGGCCATGAGTCAATACCTACCGCATGGTGGCTTCGAGTGGAGCACTGTGTCAGATGTGACCCAAGTAGAGGATGACTCAGACAAAGGATACATCGTAGATTGCGACCTACAGTACCCGACCCATCTGCACAACCTCCATTCAGACATACCTCTAGCACCTGAGAGCAGGATGCCCGATGGCTCAAAACAGCCAAAACTACTGACGACCCTCTATGACAAAGAGCATTATGTGGTTCATTACAGGGTTTTGAAGCAACTGTTGCAGTTGGGGGTGAAGCTCAAAAAGGTGCACAAAGTGTTGGAGTTTCAGCAGTCTCCCTGGTTGAAGAGGTACATAGACCTGAACACTGATATGAGGACCAAGGCAACCAACGACTTTGAGAAAGACTTCTTCAAACTTATGAACAACTCGGTCTTTGGCAAGACGATGGAAAATATCAGGAAGCGACTCGATATTAGGCTAGTATGCGATCCCCAGAAAGCGGAGAAGCTAGTTGCTAAGCCCAACTTCAAGGGAAGGACCATTTTTGACGAAAGATTAGCCGCCGTGCATATGAACAAGACGAAAGTGATTTTTAATAAGCCAATATACGTCGGCATGAGTATATTAGATCTATCGAAGCATCTGATGTATGACTTCCATTATAATCTTATGAAGCCTAAATACGGGGGCGATATCAAGCTATTGTACATGGACACTGACAGTTACATCTATGACATACAGACCGAGGACTTTTATGAGGATATGAAGGGATTGATTGACTACTTTGACACATCAGATTATCCAGAAAACAATAGGTATGGTTTGCCCCGAGTAAATAAAAAGGTCTTGGGGAAGATGAAGGATGAAAATGCAGGGAAGATCTTAGAAGAGTTCGTTGGCTTAAGATCTAAGATGTATGCCTGTAAAACTGAGGTTGACCTGGTGAAAAAGTCGAAAGGAGTAAAGAAATGTGTCGTGAAAAACAGGATATCCTTCGAGGACTACAAGAACTGCCTATTCAAGCAAGAAGTACAGCATAGAACCATGAATCTCATCAGGAGCACAAAGCATGAGATTCATTCCATACAAGTCAATAAGATTGCCCTATCAGGAAAAGATGACAAACGTCATATATTGGAAGATGGTGTCCATACCTTGGCTCACGGTCACTATGCGATACAAAATGAGGCTCTAATATACAAGTAGGTATCTGATTTTAAAAGCGGTTGCTTTTAAAACCTAAAATGGGGGAGATGGTTGCACGGGATGATGGTTGCAAAGCAACGAACCCATGTCGGTGCAATGCTTTTAGAATCCTTAGGGTCGCGGCATGCTTAGGGGGTGGCCGTCCGCGGCGCCGAAGGGGGTACCTTCGCTCCCAACGACTTTTCGCTTGCTCGCTCCGGAAAATTGGTGTGGTCGAAATAGAGCCATCACTTTTCTCGGGGGGTGCTTGCGCTAGAACCTTGCTAATGGATGATTTTGATACCATAGCTTTGTTTAATTCGTTTGGTCGAAATAGAGCCATCACTTTCTAAAAGTGGGTCCCGTTTTTATGAGGAGGTTTACCCCATTGTTTAATCGGATTTGTATGGCTGAAATAGAGTCATTACTTTTCTAAAGTGGGTTCGGTTTTTATGGGGTTTTGTGAGCCATTATTTTTAAGAGTGGGTGGTAATTTTAATGGTAAAATACAGCCATTACATTTCTAAAAGTGGGTGGGATTCAATGGAGGTCTGAGAGCCATTGTATAGTCGAATTTGTGTGGGTGATATTGGGCCATTACGTTCTAAAAGTGGGTCCGGTTTTTATGGGGGTTTTACGAGCCATTGTTTTTAAAAGTGGGTTGATATTTTAATGGTGTGAAATAGGACCATTACGTTCTAAAAGTGGGTGTGGATTTAATGGGAGGTTTCACACCATTGTTTTTAAAAGTGGGTGGGTTTTTTTATGGGTGATATAGAGCCATTCCATTCTAAAAGTGGGTGTGGTTTTAATGGGGGGTTTCACACCATTGTGTAATCACAATGGTGTGGATAAAATAGAGCCATTACATTCTAAAAGTGGGTGTGGTTTTAATGGGGGGTTTATGGCTGTGGTCCAGCTCTCTCATTCACACACTACTCATATCAAAATCTAATTAGCATCAAAATAACTATCACGGGACTCCAAAGTTTAAATGAAATATTAAACAGTTCTTTAACTACAGTGAAGATCGTCTTCAATTCTTCAAAATTAAACATTTAAATAATATCTCGAGAACAGTTTATTTTAGAGTAATGAGGTGGGTCTTATTCTTTCTGTCGTCTAAAATTACGTATAAAACAAGCATTTTGTATAAATCAAGCATTTACGTATAAAAGAAGTATTGATACACTTGAGCATATGTAGGCTTTTATTCTAGATTTTGGCGATTTTTGTGAGCCATTTCGTATAAAGCCATTTCGGCGAGTTCTTCTTTACCAAATCGTACAAAAATCTAATCAGTATCAGGATATATCACAGGTGACTTATCTACCAAATTCTGTAAAATTCCATCAATTAGTTTTCTAATTAGAGTGTGTACAATAGATTTTTGCAGGTCATTTTGCAAAAAAAGGTGAGTTATTTTATTCTGAATCGTACCAAAAAATAATCAGCACCAGGGTGATACGCAAGTGAGATATTGACCAATTTTTATGAAATTCGGTTCATTATTTTTTGTGTTAGAGTGGATACATACACTGCACTGACAGCCACACAGACAGACACTCACGCAGACATACATATATACAAACAGACAGACACCCACACAGACGTCAAGTTAAAACAAAAAATTCGTAATCTAGAGGTCCCAAAACGTGTAGATCCATTGAAAACTCGAGTTGCGGTTTCCGGCATGATTTCAATACTTTCCCTATACATTACCATGTATTGCAGAGAAAATTAAAATAAGATGTGGACTTTGACACATGACTTTCATTGCAGACTCATGTTCACCTTTTTATTTCTTCAATAAATCAATAAATTGAGTTTAATTACATAAAATAACACCCATAAGGATTTAAAATGACACTGAATTTGCACTTTCAATGCAATTTTCATTCACATTTGGTAACTGGACTAATTTTCAGCAGTTAATAGATATATTTGAGCAAACGGAGTTTTTTATGTTAGATTTTAACGATTTTTGAGGGCCATTTCGCAAAAAAAGGCAGGCTATTTTTTTTCGAATCGTAACAAAATCTAATCAGCACCAGGTAACCCACAAGTGACTTATCTACTAAATTTTGTAAAATTTGATATATTAGTCTTTCAGCTAGAGTGGATACAGACAATTAATGCGGGCCATTACGCAAAAGAGAGGGGTTATCCAGAATCGCACCAAAACTAATCAGCACCAGAGTCTCCCATAAGTGATTTACCTACCAAATTTTATGAAATTTGGTCCATAAGTTTTTGAGTTAGAGCGGATTTTATTAAATATATTGCACCATGAAATATATTGCACAGACAAACACCCACACAGACGCCACGCTAAAATATTTTTTTTCGTATTCTAGAGGTCCCAAAACGTGTAGATCCATCGAATACTCGAGTTGCAATTTTCGGTATGAGTCCAAAACTTTCCCTATACTATACCATGTGCAGCAGGAAAGTAAAAATGAAATATTGATAAAAATCACGTAGAATAGAATGGTAAATTTAAATAGTATTATCTATATTAAGCAGACACATTGGGATGTAAGTGTTTTGCCACTATATTTTATATATCTCGTCATTAATATGCTATTTATAGTATGCCGTCTGATTGAGTAAAAATGCTGTACAATATATTTAAAATCGAGAATATTTTTTTTAATATAGTGATCATTATGTTACAAGTTAAGTTGGTATTTTTGGTGCTTTAAAACCCCTTATTCTTGATGTCTTTTCTGACCACGTTCATATGATAAAATGGTATTTTCTCACTTTTGAAACTCAAATCAAAATATAGAAATAAATTGAAAGTTGAATAAAACATAAGGATGAAAAAATTGACATCACTAGAATCAGATATTCATGACATAGCAGCGCTTAAAGAACGGTTGTATAATAAACCCGCAAAAGTAAAACTTGTAATATCTAAAACAATAAAGGTCTAAAGTAGAACAAGATATTGAATAAGATTCCAAATAAATAAATACATTTGCATATACTGCATGTTATTTCTGCAAACATAATTTTATTGGTTTTAGAAAAGAAAAGTGAAACTAATTTGAAAACAATAAAGTCATGATAAAAATCATTATATATCATATTAATTTTTGAAGGTCTAAAAGTCCAATGATATTATATTATAGGTCTATCATTAAGTGGGAGGTATGCTCGTACCATAAAATTTTATTTTAGATGATGAAGTTGCATTTAGATGTAAGCAAGATACATTTTATATAATATTTTATCCTTTTTAACACTTTACAGCATAGTTGAAAAGTGTGTGTGACTTTGTTCATTCTGTCTGTCTGTCTGTCCGTTAGCACGATAACTGCCGTAAAAATGACTTTATCAAAATGACATTTTAGTACGTTGTTCAGACGGTATGTAGGACCTATGGGAATATAAATGAATAATATCACCCAATTAGTTTTGGATTAAATCTGGGTTGAAAAAATGAAATACATTGAACCCAATGGAACCTAATTTGTCATACACTTTTTAAGCGGATTTAAAAATCACAAATTGCTTCGAAAGCTTTAGGCAATATTCAATTAATCCCATAAAATATATAAAAAAATCATCAAAATATATTCTGTAGCTTTTTACATAAAAATTAAAATAATAATTACACCCGTAATATGAACTTACACCTTTCTGGTAGATCGGGCGGTCTGGGTTTCAACAACAACAACAACCCGTAATATGAAGAGATTACGTGACCATTATATGAAGTGATCACGCAAACCACTTAAAAATAAAATATATCATCCATCTTATGTCAAAACCATGATTTTTCTTAAAGTTCTTTTTAATTCATATTTAGTGTTGTATCCGTCCTAAAACCGCTTTATTTTTGCTTAAATTCTGTGCATCTACATACTGAAACAGCGCAATTACAATATCATTGAGTTTAAATGATCATCCAAATTTGATTATTTCTACAATAGAGCCTAATTTTTACTTATGGAGAATGCAAACACCAAAAGATGTGGAATGACTTGTATAAGAATTGCTGCATTTCTTTAACGCAAAGCTATTTAGTTCATGGAGTCCGCAATATAGCTGATATGAATGAAACATTCATTGACGCAGAAACGCAAAAGCTTTTTTTCGATGAAGTTTTAAGCATAGAGTTAAATTACTTATACCTCCATGGTTTTAAGTTTTTAAATAAAATAAACTATTATAATATTGTGATGAATGAAATGAATAGAAAAAATTTATGAATGAAATGCTGCTTTTATATAGGGAGCCAGGCGTGTTGATATTTCGATGACGTCATTTGAATAAATTTCATTTGTTTTCGATGAAGTTTTCAAATATAATAAATTATTGTATTATTATCATATTTTTAAAAATATTACCGAGGAATGAATCGCATTTTAGCGATGTTTAAACCAGGCAATTTTTATTTCAATGCCTTCGTTTGAATGATGTTCATTTTTTTCGGTGAAGTTTTAAGTTTTCTAATATAATATATTAATGTAGTATTGTGATAATTTTAAAAATATTACCGAGGAAGGTATCGTATTTCAGAGATGTTTAAAGAAAATTGCATTTAAGGTGGAAAGTGTTTCATAATCAAAGCTTTATGCAACTTGCATGAAGGTGTATGGTAACTTTTTGAATGAAATTCGAATGAAAATTTCGAAATTTATTCAAAATTTCATATTTTTTAACATGGCTGCGTGAAATAAAATTTGACCTAACTATGCATAAAATATTTTATGTATGGGTCATTGATTACGAGGCTTAATAGTTTCAATCATCATTATAAAATATAGGTGAGATGCAATGCATTGTGTTCGTGACTTCATTAGTTCCCCTTTGGGGGCATGTTACCCCTCAGTGGGGAAGGGGCTGTACATTGTCAAGTATAGTGCCAATCGAAATAATTTTTCAAGCGAATAATGTGAAGTGTAACACGATATTGCTTTAATCATGTGGATCCACGACACATAATTTTTAATTTTCCTTTCTTTTAAAATTTGAAAAATAAAAATGAATTCTGGTAAGAAAACTCAAGTTGAGCTACACTCAAGTTAATTTTTAAATATAATTCTTATACATTTGAGCTTGTAGTGATTCAACGATCACCTGCATTTGTTGGTCAGGGTTTCATTCGAATCTTATAAAACTAGTGTCTTGTTCGTATATGGAACTTCTATCTCTTGACCCAGATTGTCCGACCTACCAGGAGGTGTATGGTATTTGTTTGGACGGCCGGGACAGTACCATACAATTTAGAATGGAACCCAGCGGGGGTGACTCCAGAGGCATTGTACCCTTCTTCCCTATCATCAACCTCTCTAATGGATTTTCGAATCCACAGATATAATGTACCCATTATCCTTGTAGATACTAAGATTTGGAATTGAATGAAGAAAAATAGAATATCAAGGAAATATGAATTTGAGACGCAAACAAGCAAAAAAACAATGAAATGTTGTGCATGATCTCTATTAGCAGAAAAATCACAAAGCAGAAAAACATTAATTAGCCATGGTCATGGCATATTTCAAGGAAATTGATTTCTCTTTGGCTTATTTTGTCTGCGCTTGTCTGAGTATTCTGATTGAAGCTTGTTGCACTGAAAATGGAAATGCAATTATTTTCGAAAAGCATGCCTGCATATCAAATAATTTAAAATAAACTATTTAATTAAAATCATTTCTGATCACATTTACTCCCAAAAATGCCAGTTTAATACGTTACAAAATTGAACAGCTATATTTTGTTAAGGTTATGTGTCTCGATTTTTAAGGGGGTGAAATATTGTTTTGCGTCGTATTTTGCAATTAATAATTTGGTCCCTTCAGACGTTTAGTTAGAACTGCAATGGCACAATACAACTTTCAATAGAATTACAAATGTGAAAATCTGAAATATCCTAATCATTAAAAACGAATTATTCTATCCAATGTAAATATATTGAAACTTTCTACCCAATGGAATTAATCAGTTATCGCCATTCTTCATATCAAAATTTGAAGTCACGCAAATGTAAGCGTAATGGATTCTAAGGGAGTAGTGCAAAATGTGGAACTCACTGAGATAGTTTCAGTTTTAAGTGTCATTCTCTTTCCATCTTTGAGGTGTAAAGAGTAATTAGGACATCGTTAGGATATGCCGTAATTTGGAGTATGAGTGGATAGCTCATTAAGCAGATATGCAATTAAATATGTCCTACGTTACAGTGAATAGAAAGTTGCACTAGGCTATGGATGTAACAAAATGTTCTAATACAATTTGTTGTTATAAATCACATAGATATACTTCAAGAAAATATACAAACGATGTATATTTTGTAATAAATGTATTGTCTATACAATGCCTGATTCTTAATAAAATCACATTACATTAAAAATATTATGGAATTGTGTTTTAAAAACATATGCTTCAATATGTTATTTTTAAGGAGAACACAGCAAACATTATTTAAATATTTAATGCAATGGTTTATTAATTTTGTAACATGTATTTTCCGTTTTCATCAAAATAATCAAATTCATTTCATTTTCTATGTGATTCAAAATATAAAAAATATGAGTGTTCAATATTTAATGGACTTAAAACTAGTTTTATCTGTTTTCATTATCTGCTTGTATTCCTCAGCTATTACTAGGATTTTTGTCTGTGTGTAGTAGTGAATAAATAGTCAGACAATAATAATTATATTTTTAGCATATGAAAAATGTAAGTTTAGGGAGTTAAATGTTTTGCGGCACAAAATTTGAATTTCAATAAAAAAAAAATCATGTACCGCCAATATTTTATGCCAAATTACCAATTCTCATAGATTATTACTTCTAATCCTTTAAATGGCATCTATATAATATATTATCCACATTTACATATCCTTGAAAGACATAATTATAAATATAAATATTTACCTTTAATCAAAAATGGAATGGGAGCCAACATTCTAGATTCTTAACAACAGTCTCAGCTTTTAAAACTTTGAATAACTGTGAAGACTTTTTTATGACATCCAAGTCAGTACATAATACTACTATTGATATTACAGCTGAAATTATACTATTTTCTTAAAATCAATGTTAGTACTATTTTTGCAAATAATCTTTATCTTGCAAATAACTCGGTTTTGTTGAAAATGAATATTATTCTCTTAATACCAGATTGAAATACCCACATAAAATTTTAGTCTACCCATTTACTGTAGAGAACATATAATTTATAATATGGCTCATAATTCAATAAACAATGGTTAATAAATTATTTCAGTTACGAAGCATTTGTACAATATCTTCATTTTTAGGATGTTTTCTTTACAATTTCAATTTTTACAGTTTTAATAAAAATTTACGTAGTATAATGTTATGATTATATGCACGTGTGTATGGAGTAACAGCAAGTTTGAAAATAACTTGAAATATCACGAATAAATTGTTATGTTATTCATTTTTCGAAAATTTTATGTTCTATGAAACTATTATCAAGCATTTAAATATTGCATACATTGCAGTTATTCAAAGGCTATTGAACAACACACTATTTAGACTATTTAAAACATAATTTCCATATTATATTCTTATTTATGATATACACATCCTGGCCCCCCATTTCCCCTTTTAAAATCGAATTTTTGACTGAACCGCGATTGATGAAATTTAAACTTTACAGAACATTAGAAATGAATTAAACTGCAAAATGATAATTGATGTAAAGAATCTGATATCTCCATTCTTCATTTCGAAATTTGAAGCTGCGCAAATGTAATCATAATTGATCCCAGAGGGGAACAGCATCAAACGTAAAACATACAGAGAGCCTGGCAGTGGCGAAAATCATTCTGTTTGCAACTTTGAGGTGTAAAGGGTCATTAAGACATCGTTAGGGGATGTCGCAATTTCGAGTCGGAGAACACCTCATTAAGCAGATATGTAATTAATGCATCCGTATGTTATAGAAAATGAAACGTAGTTTCGTATTATGGATATTTGAATATATTTTAATACGAATTGTTATTAAAAAATGAAACAGATCTGCCAATAGTTTAGTTAGATACCTATGAGATTAAAGAATTTATTTTAATTCAAATATTTAAAGAGATAAATTTGAAAAGCTTTATATGACAAATGTTTGGACAAGATCAATATACCTTTATATGTTTTGATAATTTGAAAATGATTTGCATATCTGCTAGTACGAAGCACATTTATGGGTATTTTTATCAATAATACTGTGGACAAGATGTGTTATGAATACTAGATATATCCCTATATAAAATGACGTGAAACAAAATAAAAATTATTTTTTATAGTTTCGTAAATATCTATGAGTTATAAAGGTAAAAAATACTTATTTATAAATTATTCTGTATAGAATCCAAAATCTGTTAGTGTTTCTATATATTCATTATATTAATAATATTTCAATATAATATTAATATATGTATTTTTATTTTTGATATATTTAAAATGAGTTTTATATGTTTAATCGGAAAACGTAATTATAGATAAGGTTATGGATAATTTTATTAGAAGGATGAAGGATATTAGACACATTCCAATACAAATTGCTTTTAAAAAACCAAAAATATATTTAAACTATTTTCACTTTCGTTATATACAATAATGTTTAAGGAAAGTAATGTGACGGGGTCGAAAATTCAAATTTGAGTTTTCGACGGGAGAGCACACTTCAAGCATCCCTGATCACGAATCAAACATTTTTGAAGTGATGTGTGTGTGTGTGTGTGTGTGTGTGTGTGTGAAAGTATATATGTGTGTCAGTGAGTCTGTGGAGACGATAACAGACGAACGGATGGACCGATTAGAATGAAACTTGGTACAAAAATAACAATCCATGAACACTGGAAGCTGGTTGTTTTTAAACGCCATCGAATGTTCAGAACCTCCCTAAATTTTCGAGTGAAATTTAAAAAAAATCGTCAAAAATTCAAAACCTCTAATAAAGTTACGCAAATGGACATTTCTTATGTAATTTTTCATTAGAAAACGATTGACATAAATTTTAGAACGCTAACATGAACTGCGCTCGAGATATTGCACATTTTTCAAAAAAATTATCAAAAAGTCATATAAAATAAGAAAAAATATTTCCTATTGAGAAACATGTTCACTTTTCATATGTAACACCATGCGATAAATTTGGTGACATCATTCTCGTGGATCGAGCTCGTTCCATTCATGAAAAAAGATACTTTGAGTAATACTTTTGTATTTGAACGGTAATAGTGATTTATCTGCTGTAAGTATAACTTATTTCTTCGTCCATAAGGCTTGGCGAGATTTTGGCGACGAATTTGGTTGCATGTCGCCAGCATTGCAACATTTTTAAATGTTGCCAAATTAACGAAAATCTAGCCAAATGGATAAAAAATGACGCTAAATCAATGAAAATGACGACTAATTGAAGAAAATTCAATATCTTGGAAAGAATATAAGTATCTACTATAAGAATAACTTTTTTTTCAACTGTAAAAGTAGTAAATTCATTGCTTAATATAAGGAAAGTCATGTGCTGCCCACATCAGATTTTTTGATAAGTTAAGAACATAATTTTGTACACTTACAATAATGAACTACAGCGTAAAGTGCAGCGCAAATACTGATAGAAAAAAACATACATAAGTTTCGGAAATTATTTTGATATCTTTCTTTAGTGGAACAAGTATAGATTTGAACACCTAAATATGTCCTAATGCCTCTGAAATAAGAGCTCTTAAGTAAGAACGTCTAGCTAAGTTTTTTTTTTTTTAGCTCAACCTCGTTGCACTGACGAAGAAAACCTAAATTATTTTCTTAATGTGCTTATGCTTAATTATCGTTATTTGTGCTGCTCTTTACAGAATGGACCAGCTCATTATAGATTGCGCGCGAAGTTTAGTATTTTACTTATTATTAGCTCAACTTTAAAATATAACGTCCGATGACTTAATTCTTAAGTCTGCTATTATGTAACATATATATGCACTTTTTTAGAGTTTCATTATTTAATTCCATGCATTTTTCTTTTTATGTTCGTTAAGTGGATAATTATTTTTTCTTGAGCAGTCTATTGTTGATTTAAACAGCGTTACTTTTACTCTCATTCATTACCCTTCCAATTGATCATTGCATTCATTTCATCAGTGAAAATGAAATGAGCTTACTTTCTTTCCTGAATGTACTGGTCATTTGCAAAAAAAAAAAATAATAATAATAATTTGCAGTCGCGGTTTATCGTAAGATTTTCTTTTGCGGTGTTTCTCCCCCCTCACAATAATTCTCGTCATTCCCTTAATTAAATTATTTCCCCATTCAAGACTTATGTCTACCACCCTATTAAATTAGGCTCTACTTATGACTTATGATAGCCTGGGCTGGATTATGTAAAAGTTGTCACCTGAGATCATGGGTTCACACAACAATTGTTGATTTTCTTTCGGAATTTTCAAAACAATTTCAGTGTAAGGAAGTAAGAATATTTAACAATATTTTTTACTTCTTTCCAATCGAAAAATTGGTTATAAATTTGCTAGAATTTTCAATAAGTTTGACTTCAATGGGATTTTCTTCCGTATCAATAAAATTACTTTTTTCTCTTAAGGATATAATTTTATTTATTGCCCAAGCCTTTCAGCCAACCCAAATAGTGTAAAATAGTTACAAAGGACGACCGGTAAAGAAATATGTATTGTTTAACTATTTGCAGTTCAGGCGACATAAGTTTGCGCTTATTGGGATGGCAGACAAAACTTGTATTGCGCACTCTGTTCAAGAAAAACTAGACAAGCGAATGTATACGGCAAGAAATAAACCTGAATTTTTATGAAATTTATTAGCATACATTTTTTCTACAATTGACAAACATCTAAAGCATAATTTCTTTAAAGATCCTGTTAAAAAATTACATAATTCGGTCATTTATCAAACCCCCTTGTCAATGCAAAATTTCGTGCATAGGCAAGATTAAACGCGCCTTAAAATGCCTCATAAAAGAGCATAAATAAACACAAAAATTGTGCAGAGAAACAATAAATCGCAATCGCTAAACCTTGCTAGATAACTAGCCACCGGGTTTCCTCCCGTCTCCATTATTCAAAAGCTTTGGTCATTTTTTGATTTGGATTTCTTTGAAGTTTTTCACATTCATAAAAATTCCCATAACCTAGTTAATGATTGTCAATGACACTATATTTCACTCTGTGGTACAGTATGACCAAGCCTTAATAGTCTGTTTATATTCTCTGCATTTTGAATTTTTTTTGTTTGTTTCTCATATTCATAATACCCATTTTCTCTAGTTTTCTATTATTACTTCTCTTTTGTAACACTAGGTGGCGCTATTGTACTGCAATGTATCGCTTAATCATTATGAGTTTGGCTGACATAGTCCTGTGCATTTTTGGACGACAGACAAAACTTGTATCGAGTAATCTGAACATGAAGAACCATACAAACGAATGTATGTGGCGAGAAATAAACGTGAATTTTCTAAAATTTAGGATTATATATATTTTTTTCTACAATAGACATATATTGCATATTTTTCCGACATTTAACATGTTGATGTATGACTCTTACTCCTAAAATACAGTTACCCACTTTTGTGCAAAAATATAAACATACTTTTAAGAAATTAAATTTTGAAATTTATTTATGATAAAATTTGTAAATATTTGAAACAGCAAGAATTTTTTCATGCAAAAATTTAAGAATAATTCGTTCCAAAAGACGGTTTAATTAAATATCAATTTTTACGCTTACCAGAGAATGAATGAATTATTCTGCAAGAAAATGCCTTTAGTAACTGATACATTTTAAAAATAGCCAGCATGTCATGCAAAAATACATCCATATTTAAATTTTCGGAGCTACAAATTTATTCTGAACATATGTTTCTGAACTCAATTTCTTACTGAGCAAAAACATGTAAGAGGTCAGCGCTCCTGAAAAATTCATTCTTTTTCAAGTTCTGGAAAATAAATTGTTTAAGAGTGTAAATTTTACTTAATAATAACTTAAATAAACCATTTTGACATAGCTTACTGAAACTAGAATAGCATTTTGACATACACTGCAGAAAATGCCTCACGTCATTGCATTATATAACAACCGGTATGTATCACAAATGGTGAATATTAGCTTCTTATATAAACGATGCCATTCCTTTTAAATAAAAATTACATGCAAAATATTGTTTTCAGAATTTTTTAAGCTTAATTATGATTTTTTAACGTTTTTACGAGTGTCATAAGAACAACATGCTAAAAAAAATATGGCTCTTTTTGAAAACCTTCCAAAAGAAAACAAGCTGGTCACCCAGGTTCTGGAATTGATATTCATACAAAAATTTATCTGATTTGTCAATTTGTTAAGGAATCATGATCGCAGACTTATGGTCATTTTTGGAATAACAAATGACTTGTATTCAGTGCTGCTGGAAATTGTTAAATACATCAATATCTGGGAGTATAAATTTCGAACTCATCACAATACCTTTACGTGCTACATATAGAAAAAAAATTATTATCACCCTTTTTGCTTTTACAATGTTGGATAGTGCATATATATATGAGCATATTCGCTGTGAAGCTCTCGGGGTTTTGGTTTTACGAAATAATAGTGTTGTTAACTTATCCTTGTTGTATCTTGTGAAATAGTATTTTAGTTTATTATTACATGCATTTATTTTCTTAAACATAATTATTTCATTTTTCTTTCTAATTGTCTTTCTTAATTTGTTACACATCTTTTTAACTGATTGGTGTTTTAAATATTCTAGAAACTTTATACTATATGTATATCATGAATTCAATAGGCTCAAATTATTGTTCGAAATATGGCACATTATATAAGTATCGAATAAAAATCCTCTATAATGTTTTTTTTACAGTTTCTACACTAATTTACTTGAACTGTTCTTACTTAATTCCATATGCTCTTAATAAAAAAAAAAAGATTACATTCACATAACAACGTTTTACACTAATTAGGCATTTCGATCTGCTGCTTCAGCTGCTTGAGTGGTTTTGACCTGATGAATGTTAAAAAGAAAAAAATAGTTTTAAGAATTTATCGCCGAGCCTTCTCTTCTTAATGTGTTCATAATGTGTTACCACGTGTTCATAATGTGCTTTCATAATGTGTCACCAATGTGTTCATAATGTGCTTTCATAATGTGTTACCACGGCGTCTGTCAATTTTGCCCCGCAATTCCAATGTTCCCCCAGATTAAAGCATAATATATATTGGAATTAATTTGGAAATATTTCCAATGTAATCCCAATATTCGGCAAATATTGGGGTTATATTTCCCTTTAATATTGAGTAATATTTTCATTACAATATTACGTAAATATTGGTGTAATATTAAGTCAAAAATAAGCTAATACCTATATATCTACAGTGCTCAAAAAAGTATAAGGATAACATATAATTGAATGAAAATATACATTATTTTCACTTTATCAAAACGAATTTTTGATATTTCTGGCCTCTAATATGAAATTATGCAATAACATTTACAACATTTACATATAAAACAACAAATATGAACCTTATGAAAGTTTACCTTATAAAGATTATCACTAAAGAAAATATAGAAAAAAGTATAAGGACATGTTCTGAATTACTTAAAATGTCTCTTAATAATCAAGAAATCAACGTTTTTTTTCAATTACTTGAATAAGTAAAGAAGTCATCGATGCTGAAAGTTTTTTTTAAATTGTCTATGGAAATGTTATTCCAAGCTTGTTTGATGGCTAACACAAGATCCAGTTTACACTGATATTGTGTGCCCTTTATATAAACTTCTAGGACTAGAAGGCCCCCTTAAATTTTCTACTGGATGGAGATCGGGACTCCTCGCCGGCCAACCAAGTAAATTTAATGAAGTAGCTTTAAACCAGAGTTTTGCACTCTTAGAAACGTGTACGAAAGCGCTATCCAGTGGAAAATATAGTCTCCTGAAGTAATTAGTGGGGCCTCAGGTAACAAATGTTCGCCCAACATATCAACATATTTGTCAGAGTTCATTTTGTAGTTGATAAAGACTATAGGCGTGGTTCCGTTTGCTGCAAAAGCGTCCCAAATCATTACTGTGACCCCAACGTATTGACGTTTGGAGAAAACTTCCATGGTTTTGAGCAGATTATACCAAAAATAGCGAAAACCATCTGCCGCATCAAGATTGAACTTTTTTTAGTTCGAAAATATTACATCATTCCATTTTAGACCGAAAAAAATGTATTTTTTTTAAATCCTGTTTTCTTTCCTTATGACCCTTTTTAAGAGGCGGACGTCACATTAACTTTCCATACCAAATATTCAGATGTTTATTCAAAACATTTTGAACAGTTCGTGTGGAACATGGTAAGTCCAAATTTCTTCTAACTTCATTTGCAGTTTTTTTTCCTCGCAAGCTCGTCTTACAATCATACTTTTCTGTCAATGCGTTAGAATTTCTGGTTTTCCAGTTCGTTTTTCATTCCATACATTTCAGGTTCTTTTAGAAAATTATAAACTTCAGTTTTATAACTTTTAATTTCTTTCGAAATTTCATGCCCAAACAATCCACATTCTTTAAAAGCAAGAACTTTCCCTTTTTCAAGGTCAGGCAGATGAGTTCCTTTTGGCATCGTACACACATCGTGAAGAAATGAGACAAGTGTGAATTTTGTTTAGAAATCCAGTCTTTATATTTGCAATGGTCATTTTCTGCTTTCAAATATACAAATTTTACTATAATTTTAGTTGAAAAAACAGTTGTCCTTATACCTTTTCCAAGATAATATTGGTTTAAAATTTATAAAGTAAATTTAATTATATTTATTTTTGGAAAATTTCACTAATTTACATGAAAAAAAACTTAATTTTATTAATATTACTACTTAAGAAATTTGCATATATTTTTGTCTAAAATATTATTAGATTTGGCGAGTTTTCGCTTGTCCTTATACATTTTTCGCGCAATGTAGATATATATATATATATATATATATATATATATATATATGTATATATATATATATGCATATATGTGTGTGTGTGTTAGTGTATGTGTGTGTTTGTGTGCGTGTTAGTGTATGTGTGTGTTTGTGTACGTGTGTGCGTGTTAAAATGAGCGGTCGTGGCGTAGTCTTGTAAGAGCCCACGCATTAATATTTCATTTTATTTGTTTATAGGATAGTGTATTGTTGAAACGTTATTTGAATTTTAATAGTTGACTGTGAGTTTCGGCATTGTATTTTCAGACTATATTTTAAATCTGATTCAACAACGAATGTATTTTCTAATCCAATCTGTTATGCTTAAATAATGCTCAAGTTTTTATATACTGAGCCATAGACTGTTTTTATATACTGAGGCAGTACTCATGTTGGGTACTCCACATATGAGTACGATATCCGCATAAACAAAATAAAAGAAAAAAAATCACGTTATCCGCAAAACAGAAAAATCCAAAGATTCAAAGCGTTTGCAAGATTTGTGGAAGTTTCCTCCTGAAAGCCGAAACACATCTTAAAAATGTATCTGATTCAGAGCAGGAAAAGAATGACGGCTCTAAAATTCGACAGAAAGAAGAGACGGACCATTACAAAAATCATAAATATTAAAAATTATAAATATTATATAACTAATATATATATATATATATATATATATATATATATATTATTACATTGATTCCAAGTCTACATAAGAATCCTATTAAATTTCGACCCATAACTAATAGGTTCAAAACATATTTAACTACTGCTAATGAAATATTACTAAATCTCTTAATGATGTAATAATTAAAATTAAACCTAATGGTGTATAATTTATTAATAACAGTTATGAGCTTATTTAGAAAATTAAAAATATCTCTGATAGTTTTTATTATAAAATCTGTGATTTTAATGATTTATTCAGTAATATAAATATCAATGGTTTGTTTGAACATGTGATGGGAGTTTATGACAGATATAATATGCAATCCTGTATTAAAAAGTGTAAATTTAAGAATTTCGTAGAAATGGTTCTGTTCCAAACCGTTTTATATGACATTTCGAACTTATATAAGCAACTTCAAGGTATACCAATGGGAGGAGGTTGTTCATCCATTCTTGCAGATATAAATGTAAATAAATATGAAGAAGGCACCCATCTCTTTAACGAATTTCTATATACACGTTACGTTGATGACATTTTACTGGCATGTTGTAGAGTGGATTATGTTATGGATTTCGGTTTCTATCCAATTTGTCTAACATTATCCGAAACTCCATATACCCAAGATCTGAGTTTGGACTTTTTGGATTTGTCTATATACAAGCACGCTGATGGTACTACTGGTTATATATTGTATGATAAACGCACGGATTTTAAATTTGAAATCAACTATATTATTTTATGGAATTCATGTTTACACAAACTCGTGTTCAGAAACATCATTAAAAATCAACTAACACGTAGCAAACCTTTACATAGCAATGCAGATGAACGATATACGTGCGACCTATGTTTCCTGAATGCTACGATAAAACAAGGTTTTCCAAGAGTATTTTTAAGTGACATCATTGGCAGTTTTTTGGCATAACCGTGGTGGATAGCTGTCGATTGTATACGTAGATAAAAGTTTGGATGAAACGTAGATTTACCAGATATGAAACCTGGCCTTCAGTGCATGTATAGTTGATGCCAATGTTTCTTGTAAATGGTTGTACGGGGATGAAGGTGGTCTTTACAATATATTTGATAGGACCTTTATCTACTATTCAAAAGGCAATAGAAGACTGATGTTCAATTTTTTTTAGATAATAGTGGTATTTCAGTGTGATACTAAATAACAGGTGTATGTTTAGTGGTTGGTTAAAAAGTTATTCGTATTGGTTTGACTAAGTAGGGATCTTTTTCCGTTAATGATTCTTCCAATATACGGGCCCATCATGTGGCATTGTTTCTATGTCTATTTTGATACATATATATTCTATTCTATAGCAAGGTGCCGGCTACCGGGAGTGTTGTCCGGACATTAAACTGGCTTAACCGCAGAGTTGGGTTACACCCCCAGCAAATTTTTGGTATCTTGCTTTCATGTTCATTATTCCTTTATGGTTATATATATATAAATAAATATATATATATATATATATATATATATATATAATATATATATATATATATAATATATATATATATATATATATATGTATATATATATATATATATATGTATATATATATATATATATATATATATATATATATATATATATATATATATATATATATATATATATTGGAGAGAACGTTATCTTTTCAATGGTGTCAAGTTGAATACTATGAGATAATATTTTTTGTCTCTAAAGAGTCGATTTGAGTGAATATATTAGACCATAAAATAACTAAAAATATAATTCGAATTTAAAAGAAACAATTAACGATATGAACATTCCTGGGTTCTGAAGTAGAAGTGTACCAAATTCCATGGCCGTATAATGCTTTAATTTATCTGGGAAGACTTCACACAAACACAGACGCACATACATATTCTTTTAATTATGCAAGATATATATTATCTCCATCAAAATAATGCAATGTTCCTCCGGTTATATTTGAAGGATTAATATTGGTATATATTTTATCATACATTTATCTCCACCTAATTAAATTAACAAATTTGTATACTTCGATTCACAAGGATAATTTTAATATTTATAACGAGTAGGTTTCTTTCAGAAAAAAAAAAAAAATGCATCTGTACGTTTCAAAATCCGTTTTAATTAAATATCAATTTTCGTACTTATCGAAGTATGAAGACAAAAGAAGAGAAACTATTTTTGAAACAAAAGCATCTTTAAAAAATGCTGCACATACAGAAAAATTAAACCCATATTTAAATTTCCACAACAATACTTTTATTCAGAACATATGTTTCTGAACTCAATTTCTCACTGCAGTAAAACATGTAAGAGTTCTTTGTGCGGACATGAAATGTTCATTATTTATGCTGGAGAATTCTTATTAAGAGGAGAATTAAATTTAAAATTCATCGCAAACGCAGCTTTTGAGTTTAACTTATTGTAAAAATCCTGAATTAATCATTTTGTTTTAATTCAGGGAAGCTAAAATTTAACTTTGTGATATCAACAAATGTCTGTACTCGTAATTCCTATGTTATGCTTCGTAATATTTTATTCTATAATATTTTTTTCGCATACATTTTCTTCCAAAAATTCTTATCTCAATATATATATTTTTAAATTTTGTTCATTGTTTTATACTTTATTGTGGTGCCTTTTAAAACTTCTAAAAGTTTATATGTTTTCTTTCAGAAATATTTCGAACTACACTGTATGTCCTATATGAGTTTACGCATATGAGTTTCCTATGGCCAATACATGTGGGGATTGCACAGACATAAAGCAACAGTTGAAGGAAACATTGCTTAATGGAATAAAATAATAAATAGAATAGAAACTAATAATACATAAAATAAAAATTATAAAGTGTTAAATGCCTTACATATTAGTAAAATTATGGATAGCAGAAGTTCTGTTGAAATAAAACCAGATAGTATACGTATTATTAAATAGGTGATCATGATGCTGTGGCCATCCAGTGTATTGTAACAACGGTAATTGTATTATAAAAAAAAGGAATTTTCTGATAAAATGTTTTCATAAATTTTTAATATTTTTAGTAAGTTCCAGAAAAATTAATTCAGAATTAAATATAATTATTTTCACTCTATCATATCTTTTCAGTAATAGTTACTAGTCAACAATCTTTGTCTATTTTAATCACTAAAATATAAGCTGATGATTGTATTTTAGAAAACCTTTAAAGTCACAAAACTATTGTAAAAAATCATTATCAAACTATATCTGTCGAAAAAATTAATATATTGCTAACAAACTATGTAAAAATTAATATTTTCTCCAAATCAGATTAAAATTCAACAAGAGGCACATGAAAGTACGTGTCATAAAATGATTATGCAGAATAAATATATGGAAACATTTTATGATGTACGATAAGACATGATTCTTGTTATTATTCAAAAAAGTGCTATCAAAAAGTAATTTCACGTTCCAAGAGTATGATGGATTATGTTATTAGAAAGTACAGCAAATGACAAATTACTAAAAATGGAATATCATATATTTTACACTTAAGGCCTTGGAGATTATGGAGTTGTAATAGATGAATAAAAAATAGGGTAGCCGAAGTTTTTGTAGATTATATCAAGGGTGCAAAGAAATGCAAATTATTTCAAAATTATCTAAAGTGGTAGTTTCCACTTGACTTTCTCATACATTCCACGTTGTTAGGATTCAGTTTTATTAAAATATGTACCGGGAGACAAGAAAATGTACTTTATTGGCTTTTATTTGCCAGTTATTTTAAACAGACTAGCATATCTTCAATTTATGAATAGGTTTGCCGCGCAAATTACTTGAATGGGATGGATTAGTTTGGGTAATTAAGTAATACTACAACGAATTATTCGACATTCACATTGTACTAAATAAGTATTTACTACATATATATTAATGAATAAATAAGCGCCCGCACCTTATATAATACATTTGAACACGATTTAGAATGGATTCAATCTGAAATTTATTCACTTCAAATCGCACGCGGAGCAAAAATATGATAATCACAATTGACCGTATAGTTAACACAACGCTCATGAAAACGCGACAGGCAATAAATAGATCTGACCGTGCCGCTTATGCTGGGTGCAGCTTCGGGAATTGCCTTCAATTGATAGAACATCATCGGAAGTAGTGTCCAAGATGCGTTCGGTTCATTCAAAAATATCTATGACATGGCTAGGTTAAAACGTTTGTAATTAATTAACTTCATAACTAATCGCATGGGTTTGTGAAATTATATTTTTATAGAGTAGTCTATGATATATTTAGTTTCTGCTGTTAAATGTTGAATGGCATTCAAATTCTGTATATCGTAATATAATAATAGGAGAGTCTTAAAACACACGAAAAGTTGATATATTTTTTAAAAGTCATTAAAATGTGTCTGTTAACGCAGGAACTCCGTTCAAAGTTTGTTTGAAATATATGGTTTCCATCTTTCCGATGGTGCCAAAATAGAAACACTGTCATAATATTTTAGGTAGTTAAGTCATAATATATTAGGTGGCTAAGATTTGTGCAAATAACCGGCTAAATTGGGCTAAAATCTAAAATATCTAGAAAACTAATTCGAAATTGAAAAATAATGGCGAGGTGCATATATTCGGGTCCAGAAGTATCTGTGTAAATTGCATGTCACGTGACGCTTGAATTCCCGCGACAGGCTACACAGACAGACAAAAAGAAAGATACACATACATATTTCCTTATTATGTTAAATATAAAATATGAATACCTGTAGGGTGGTTTAATGTAATTTCAGTTTAGATAATACTACCATTAATTTAACGGGAATAATCCCCGTGCTGTAAAACATTGTCTAAACATTGTCTAAAAACATTGTGCCGTAGCTGTTCTGCATCATTATTAAGTTGTGAATGAATAAAATCAGTGGGGGTGACGCACCCCCACTGAAAAATGATTAAGCTTTCTCTAATTCCTATACGTATTTATCATCAATCATACCTGAAAACTTAAATATATATCTTCCTTTATTAATTTTATATATTGATTCATCAGAAAGTTTTCCATGTTTATTCGCAAGGTAATACTCTTTTTCTTCAACTTCCACATCTAACTTTACGATTACTGAATCTCCATATTTAGTATTAATTTTTCTCAATGATATCAGATCATATTCTCCAGGATTTAAATCATTTAATTTAAACGTTTTGGGATAACCTCTCAGTCTATTGAACTCTTCCATTTATTAGTAAACATTTTTATAAATATAAATCCACCCTGCTAATCATAATAGAATGAGTTCTTTGAAATAACATATAAAACTCCTAATCCATTCAATTTAATATCTTCATTTTCTTCTTTTTCAATTAATACAGTAAACCTTTGAAAACTTTCTGATAATAGTTTTTTAGTATGATCATATTTATCATATAATTCTTTACAAAGATAAGTCAAATAGTAAACTTCTTCAGAATTTGTAAAATTTAAAGCTCGAATATCACCTAAGCACTCATCCATTTATATAGAATTATTTTTAGAAACATTTTTATAATGTCCTAAAGCTCTAGTATTCATACCATCTTCTAATATAAATCTTTTATCATCTTTTGCTGATAAAGCTATCTTGTTCACTTGAATTGAATACAATTCATGTTTCTTACTTCTAATTAAATTGTGTGTTCTATATTGATCTTTTTTATTTAATAAACAGTCTTTATACTCTTCAAATGCTATTCTGATTTTAACGGTACTAGTCTTAGTTCCTTTAGACTTCTTAGTCACAAATTTTTTATGGTTTATTTATCTTCTTCATTATTATTATATTCTTCAACACTCTGTTTTTCTAAACTTATTGAATGCATTTTACTTCTTAAACCTACAAATTCTTCCATATTCACACCGCTATTTTCATATTTCATTTTACCTAATACTTTTTTATTACATCTAGGCATATTATATAGATTATTTACTTGATAATCAGATGTATCGAAATAATCAATCATAGACTTCATATCTTCATAAAAGTCATCTGTTTTAATATCATATATAAAACTATCTGTATCCATATATAATAACTTAATATTATCCTTATATCTCGGTTTCATGACATTATAATGAAAATCATGCATTAAATGTTTAGATAAATCTAATATACTCATTCCAACATAAATCGGTTTATTAAAATATAGTTTTGTTTTTTTCATGTGAACAGCTACCAAATTTTCATCAAAAATAGTTCTACATTTGAAATTAGGTTTAGCAATTAATTTTTTAACTTGATCATAATTACAACATAATCTTACATCGATTCGTTTTCTTATATTTTCCATAGTTTTTCCAAATACTGAATTATTCTTCAATTTATAAAAATCTTTCTCAAAATCATTAGCAGCTTTCTTTCTTATTTCAGTGTTTAAATCTATATATTTTTTCAACCAATACGATTGTTTAAATTGTAATACTCTATGTACTCTTACAGCCTTTAAACCCATTTTCAAATATTGTTTTAAACTTCTGTAATGAACTGCATATTTCTCTTTATCGTATAAAGTTGTTAATAATTTACCTTGTTTCGAATTTTCACGAATTCTATTTTCAGGACATAATGGTAAATCTAAATGATAATCATGTAACTCTTTTGGATATCTTAAACTAATTTCAAATATATATCCATTCTCTGAATCATCTTTTATTTTATGGTTATATACTTCAAGTTTAACATAATTTATTTCATCACGATTACACCATTTAAATTCTCTATGGTAAATATTGACTCATAGCCCAACCATATAAATTATTAGCATCTAAATACATTAAATAATTGGATTCTTTACTATTATAATAATTTTTTATATATTTATTATTTGCTTTTCCATATCTATTACAACATTGTGAAACACCTCCTCTTAAACCTTTTTCTATCATGAGAATCATATCATAATTATTTAATAAATCTAATTTAACATTTGTTATTTTTAACATTGCATCCCAAGATAAACCAGGAGCAGTAAAATACCAATCTGGATCTAATTTATAAGTTTTTAAACAAACATCTCTAAAATTTTCAAATACATCTGTTAAAATTAATACATCTGTTTTGACATATAAATCTGTATATTCACCTAAATTTTTTATATTAAATTATTTCCAAACACGTTGAGCATGTTTATATTCTTCATCAGTTATATTACATTCATTCAATTTATTATAAAATTTATCTTTTGAAGGTAATTCTGTTTCTTTGTATTTATCTCTAGAATCCATATAATCATAAGGATATAGACCTTTTCTTGTAATGAGATCTAATTTATCATCAGGAAAATGTAATGATGTCTCTCTAAATTTTGGTTTTAAGAGTTTAATATATTTCATTTTCCGTATTTTTGGAGAACATCTATTTATTTCATTCTCTGGTCTCAAGTTTTTTGATAAATTATCTAAACTGCAAGACATAAATTTAAATGAATCAATAAATCTCAATTTCATACCTCATTTTTTTGCTGAAAGATATATATTTTTCTTCAGTATTAGGTATAGCATCTATTTTTGATTTATCAAGTCCAAGTTCTTTTATAAACAAATGAGAATCATAACCTGTTAAATTATGGATTTTTACTGGAATAAATTTTGGAATTTGATAATTTAAATTACAAACATTATAAGCAGGACCCCTATATTTTCCAGTTATATGACAATGATCAATTACTTTTTCATCCTTTAAGATTTGTTTTTCACATATATGACAAATATTAGTTCTTTTATAATGATTTTCATCGAACTCTGTCATTGATTTGATACTTTCATATTTTTTAGTTTTTTCTTTCATAAATTTTTCAATTTTAAGAGTATCCTTTTTTAACATAGATACAAACTTTTTGATTGTATCAGGTCCTCTATAAATAACAGGAGGTTTAAAGTATTCATTTTTATATTTGATATAATAACAAAATGCATCTGCTACATGTTTTTGATATTTCACTATATGATTTAGTTTGATTTTGCTCCCATGTATCAATTTTTGGTAAGAGAGATTCAAAATCAGCATATATAGTATATGGTACTCTCATTTTTCTTTCATGATTTTTAAATTAAATAACTTCATCTTTTTTAGGCATATTAATCGTGACAGCTTCTTTCTCTTTACAGTATTCCTCATGTATCTTTAATCTTTCCTCAGAATAAAAATGATTTAAACATCTATCACTTAAAAATATACGATGATTAGTAATTTGTGATCTGATCAAACTAGTCATATTTTTAATCCAACAATAATGATCTTTTTTTTCATCTTTCATATAAAACAAGTTTACATGTTTTTCTAATTTATTGTTAGTTATTCTAAGTGGATAAATTGAACCATCATAACTATAAACATTTACAGATATAATATTTAGTTTCTCAAATTCCTTAATATTGTCTAATGAAACAGGAAAATCAATTCCTTTAAAATTTAATTCATCTTTATATTGTTCATAATTTGACACTTTTTGAGGATCTTTTTTTACAGGATGAATTGCTGATAATATAGACCACATAAAACATTTATTATCTTTATTTTTTACATTTATTATAGCTTGTTTAGATTTAATGTTTTCAGGTAAATCAATATAACTTGATCCTCTCAAGGGTTGATACTTATTTATTCTCAATTCCAAAAATTTAATTTCTTCAAGACTCCAACCAGATCCTTTTGATATAAAATCATCAGATTCATTTATTAAGTTGTTAATAACATAATCATAAAAAGTATGTAAATCATTAGATTTTAATATAATTTGATTCTCAGTTTTGAATGTAAATTCTTGAATTTCTTCATTCAATTTATACAAACAAAACAATTAAAAATTTACCTTTACACCATTAAATTCTTCCAAATTTTTTTTTATTACAAACTTTCTTTTCTCTTCTAAAAATTCTAGAGGGATTTTAATATTATTACAATTATTAATCCTATATGATCTTAATCTAGATATATAAGCAGTTTCATATTCCTTAATTTTACATTACCTTCATCATTTAATAATGCTTTTTTATGTTTTCGACTTGATATGTGATTTTCTAAATGTTTATAATATATACCGCAAATAATACATTTTTTCTCTTTTGTTTTGATCTTTTAATCATTAAGTCTTTCTTTATATGTTTTTCTTTATCTTCAGTTTCGTAATATTTACCACCTATACGACATTTTCTATCTTCTGTAAATAACTTTTCAAGATTTTCTTCTAGTAACTTTTCTTCAGGAAAGAAAATTACAGATTTAAAATCATTTTTATCGAATCTTAAATTAAAAGAATCAAAAATTTTCTTAATTTTATTACGGTTTTGAGGTTTTTCAATAAATAATTTTTTCTTTTTTTCTAAGTATTTTGATATATCTAAATTTAATATATCTACTAAAACAGGTTTATATTCACCTGTTTTTCTGATATATTTAATTAATAATCTAATTAAATCATCCTTCTTACAACCTTTAGGTTGTTTAATATTCAATAGTTTTACTCCTTTTCTAAGTTCATTAATAGTCTTTGACTTTAAGGTGAGCCCCATTTATTAGGAAACATTTTTTGAAATAATTTTTCCGGCAAGATGCTTACTGTGATAAATACTTTTTAAATGTCTCTTTTTGTGTGTATAGGTATATTGCATACCACATTCACATTTAAATTTTTTATATTTGATTATGGAATCACAACATTTACAATGACTTTGGAAATAAATTCTTCCATTTCTATGATATATATAAAACTCATTTACTGATTTCATAGTCAAACAGTGTATACACTTTTTTGTTAGCTCCATTTATTAGGAAACATTTTTTGAAATTCATTCCCGATTTTTTCATATTTCTTTTTGACTTTAGAACAAAGTCTTTGGACCTTTATTTTATTTTCAATATTAAAAATATCACAAATCTTTTTCATAAAATAATAATAGTTAACTGATTTCCCATAATACATAAAATCTAAAAATTTTAAAAACATTTCCTGAACATCTTGAGTAATATTATACCTCCTTTTTATTCGATTAAAATAACTAATTCTACCTTTAAATATTTGTTTTAAACTCTCATAGCCTATAACATAAAAATATTCTTCTTCTGAAGAAGAATCATAGATTAATTTCATCTTTAACTTATGCGCTACTTTATTATCTGAAACTTCATTATCTGAAATATCAATCGATTCAACCATTTCAACACCGTCAAAAAAGTTTACATTCATTTATTTACTACTTATTAATAACAGTTTTATTCATATTTATCGGGGGGTGAAAGATCCCACCCCGTTAATTAATGATTCCCAAGAATCACCTTTATTATACCATCTATCTTTAAACATTGTATAAATCAGATGCCCAATTATTAAATTCATCTGGATATCCTAACCATTTTACAAAATATTTATTTCCTTTCTTTTTTATGATTTTTTCAATTTTATATACATCATCTTTTTTATTATATTTTACCATTTCATTTTCATAAAAAGTTCCTTCAATTTCTTTACTGTTTAAATCTTTTAATCGGTAAGTAATAGGATCTGTTTTTAATACTTCAGATACTATAAAAATCTCTTCAGTAAATGCATCTACTTTCCTGAATGTTTTTTTAATTGTTGATATTCTAACACTATCCCCTATCTAAAATTTAGGTTTTTTCATGATCTGTTTAGTATATAAATTTTTATAAACTAGAGATTCATTATCGTCTCGACTAGCCTCAACGGGTGCCATTTTTATTGATCTATGATATGAATTGTTATAATTTTTAAGTAATTTGGGTAATACATCAATATATCTTTTAGTATTGTTAGCGTGCATATATTTTATAATTTTTTCTCTTATATTTTTATTAAATCTCTCAGCTATGGGCAGATTTTATTTCATTATTTTAAGTCGTAAACCAATGTATATTATTATCTTTGAATAATTTTTGTGTAACTTTTCCTGTAAATTCAGTACCTTCTTCCGTTAATATAAATTTCGGTATTCTTTCTTTAAAAACTTGTTTAAAACCTTGTACGACTTCTTCAGCTGTTTTTCTTTTTATAGGGAAAGCCCAAGCATATTTATAAAAAGCATCTATAACTGTTAACAAATAATTAGTTCCATCATTATATTTGCTATAATTTTTTATAAATAGCAAATCGGCATCATATTGATTATTACCGTTTGGAACATAAACTCTTCTTCTTTTAAATTTACGAATGACAGGTTTATATCTAGTATATACATCTTGTTCATGTAAAAATTCTTCAACATTAGGTAACCCTGTTTTTCTTTTCAATTCTTGAATACCACAATAACCTGTTTTTGGATTATAATATGTCTCTTTTAAATTCCTAAAAAAGTATTCTTTTTACTTCCACAAACTGTACAAATACCTTTACCAACTGGTTTATTATTTTTAGAAGTAGTTTCATGATAATTTTTAGTATCGGTTTTCTTTTTACACTTGACACAATACATATTAGGAGATATTCCTAACCCAAAAGTTTTTTTAGCTTTAATAATAGGTTTAATATTTTCTCTATCTAATCTTTCTCGAAATGTTGAATCTTGTATTGCATTTAAATCATATATTAATTCTTGATCAGCAACATGTCTCTGTTTTGTATCTTTTGCTTTATTGTATTCAATACCATGTTTTTTACATGCTTTATCAACTTTATTTTTTCCAGGATCACCTCTTTTTAATCTTTTTTCTAATTTTGTAAATAGGCCACAATTTTGATATCCTGGTAAATGCATTTCTGGAGGATTTATTTTATCTTGTAACCATCCAACAATATCACCACCTTTCATTAATTTTAATTTAAGATGAATAAATTTATATCCATTCAATTGCATTTGTTTTACATATTTTTTAACTGGATTAAATTTTAAACTTTTTATGAAGTCCTTTTCTCGCATATAAATTTCTTCTTCTGTCATATCCTTAGCTTTAAACGAATTAATGAGTTCTTTATAAAAATTATAATAATGTCTATATTCTTCTTTTCTTTCTGCTATTTTTAATGCAAGATCAATAGCTTCTACTATACCAACCGATAAACTTAAAAAAGCAAGCGGAAGAAAGGCAATAGCTCATAAACCCGTTCCACTTAGAATAACCGTACTTACTGATTATGAAATACTTATCTTTTGATACAAATTTCTACTCTTTCTGTAAACATACAATCTTTTTTCTAAATATTCATCCATATCATTTATATAGGATCAAATTTTTTTCTTTATCTTATTTTTGGATTCACAATGTCTAACATTAAAAAATCGTATTGTTTTTGAACACTTTTATTATATATTTGTTTGAATTCTTTAGTTCTTAATTTACCATCCATCTCTCTTATAATCTGTTGAATTTCTTTTGGTTGTAGATTGAAAAATATAATGTAATTACAGTTCTTTCTTATATTGGTAGCTGTTGTATAATATGACTGTGATAAATAAATAATAGATGCGTTTTTCTTTCTACCTCTGATAAATAATTCTTGAATGGTTTTTTGATCTTTCTCAGTCACACAATCATCGAAAATAACTAAATTCTTTAATGTAGGATTTAAATCATCTACTGTAATAAAATCATCTGAAGAAAAGAATACTTCTTTTTTGTATTTATCATATAATTCTAATAATGTTTTCTTATTCTTTTTACATTTCAAAATATCTTCTCTTTCTATATCTTTAAACAATGTACATATTTCTTGTAATTTAGAATATTTAGGTTCGTATAAATCTTTTGCACATATATATAGTGCATGAAAATTTAAAAAATCATAAATCATATTTAACAGTAAATTTGTTTTACCAGAAACTGAAGGTCCTGTTATAAGCAATCTAAATGGATGTTTAGGTAGCAAAGGATGCTGATTAGGATCAGGTAACTTATCTGGTTCCGTGTAATCTTTAATTTTTATCATTAATATAACAGTAAAAAATAATTTACTCACTGTAAAAAAATAATCTACTCGCTGTAAAAATTAATAATATATAAATGAACAAATTAGAAAAAGAACGAAAACACAAGTTTATAAAGCAAATAAAAGGTTCAATTAAATTAGTAAAATTAGAAAAAGAAATAAGAAAGAATAGTGAAGATCAACTAAAAGAAAAATTAGGTATTCAAAAAACCTTAGAGGAACTTCATAAACCAGTCACTCAAGAAATTGAAAAATATGAAAAATCAAATAAAGAGGTTGTAAAAAGTATTCAAAATGCTGTAGAAAATATTTCATTTCCACCTCTTGATTACACTCAGATGTTAAACAATTGATGGATAGAGCAGAAGGAAAAATTGCATTTTACAGTGATAAATTTATGGATATACCGTTTATCAAAAACGAAAATTTAGAATTACCTTCTGATTTTATAAATAAATCTAAAAAAGATCTTGATAAAATAATAGCAATTGCTAAAGAAAAGCGAGATACATATAAAAGAATGAAAGGAACTAATACTAAAAATTATAACTATTCTAAAGCTGAAAGTGATCTAGAAAAAATTAAGGAATCAGATTATAAAATGGAAATGATGAAAAAATATATCCACCTCTCACATCTCATGAATGAGGCTTAACCTTGGTTTGGTGAAGGTAGAGATAAAAGGATGAATTATCAAATTTAACAGATAAAATATGTAATGGAAGTAAATCAAAGAAATTGTATGATCAAGTAGTTTTATTGTTAGATATGTTATTAAAAAATGGAGAAATGACATACAATGATGTACAAATTATAAACAATTTTTCCTATAATAAATGATAAAAAATAAAGTTTATTTGAGTGAAGGTCAGAAAAATAAATTTAAATCAGCTTTTAGAAACAAAGAAGAACTAACATTACAAATAGATAAATCTAAAACTCCTAATCATGAGATGTATTTAACTAAAACTCAAATTAATCATATTAATGATGGAAAAATAATTACAATCAGTAAAACACAATTAGATAAAAATGGATGATTTTACAATTTCTAGCAGCACTTATACCCTCTTTAATAACCGCTGCTAAATTTGCAGTTCCAGCATTAGCAACAGGTGCTTTATCTGGATTAGCTAGTTCAGCTGCACAAAAAAAGGGATCTGGGAAAAAAAAACGTGGAAAGGGGATATATCAACCTTGGGAATTAGTAACAAAATGATTGAAGAAAATATGAAAAATGAAAAAGGATTTAGAGGTGTATTTACCTCTGATTTATTACCTAAAACAATAGGAACATTTGAAAATGGAATCATTAATTTAGATGTATCAACAGGTCCTGGAACTCATTGGCTTTGTTAATATAATGATCCTAAATATAAATATGTGGAATATTTTGATCAGTTTGGTGAATATGACAATATGAAGAAGGACTATATTCCTAAAAATATTAAATAATTTCTTGTTACATCTAATAAAAAACCAAAAATAGGTCATAATGACAGTTTTTTACAGACACCTACATCTGTGAAATGTGGTTTATTTTGTATGAAATATATAAGAGAAAGGAATAAAGGTATATCACCTAAAAATGCTCTTAAATCATTTCCTACACAAAAACCTAGTGACTATAATGAACATTTTGTTCTGTATAAATGATAATATTAAAATCTGAAGGTCATGAGAAATCAGAGAAATTTACTGTAAATTTTAGTACACCTCTAAAATTAAAAAAATTAGCTTTACAGTCATTTTCAATGGAAGTTTCATGGTTTAATATAAGTGAGAATTATGGAAATAACATATTTAGAATATATACATTAGACACAGATATAGCAATTTTTATCTTAACTGGTAATTATACTATAAGAGGTTTAAATGAGTATATGATAAAAATATTTGGTGAGGATCCAACTGTGAAATTTGGTATTATTAAAGCAAGACAAAGAATAGCTATTAAACTGAAAAAGGTTGGGTAATTGATTTTACAAAAAGTAACTTTCATAAAATTATTGGCTTTTTAAAACCGACATATGGATGTTATGATGAAGAAACAGAGGTTTAAGGTGAACATATAGCTGATATATCCAATGGAAATGATAATATTTATATTCACTGTGATGTTGTAAAAGGATCTTTAATAAATCAATCTAATTCAGAAGTCATTTATTATTTCGTTAATAAAAATCCTCCTTGTAGTATAATTTCAAAAGAATTTAATAATTGGATATATTTTCCTGTTAATACGGATCCTGTTGAAGGAATAAAAATGAGGATTACTAATCAAAAAGGTGAATTAATTGATTTAAATAAAGAAGGAGCTGAAGAATTTAATTTTATACCTATTTTTGAGGATAACTACGTTAAAAAAATATATCAATTGTTAGGTCAATTTTTTCTTCATAAATAAATGAATAAACATAGATTATATAGAAAAGTAAAAAAATACAAATATTTTTAAAGGTGAAAACTGAACCCATTATTGAAGCATGGAATAAATTAAATGAAATATTTTCAATGAAAAAGAAAGGAGGCGGTTTAAAATTCTTCCTAAATAATTGCAAAAGATTTATGATTTGAGTGATACTCATTATTATTAAAATGATCTAATTAAAAGTTATGAATTAAGAGAAATTCACCCAAAAGAACATAGTTCAGATGAGAATGCCACCTATGTTTTTCATATTAATGATACTAAAGCAAAAATTTCATATTCTAGAGGATATCTTGAACAAAAATTCAAAATTACAAAAAATGATAAATCATCCATTGGAAACAAAAATGTGAGTCTGGTAAATGGTTGAGGTTTTATCAAAACTTTAAAAGTACATATAGGAGATACCGAAATTGAATCAAATACACAGTCAAATTTTTCAATCATGAATCATGCTTTAAGATTAACTCATGATACTCCTGATTATACAACATCACAAGATCAAGATGAATTTTCTTATCTAGATACATCTGATTCAACTGACCGAAAATAGTTAAAATATGAGGGTACTTTACAAGATACTACTAAAATAACGGATTTTTTTAATAATTTGAAAATGAATAAAGATTATAACGAAGGATTCGCAAAGAGATGGGAACTAACGAAATATAGCAATGTCATTAAAATATGGACACCTTTAAAAGATATAATCGATTTCTTTAGAGAATATGAAAAGGTTATTTCTGGTTTTGAAGTGAAAATAGATATTCAAAGAAATGAAAATAAGAATATGATATATACTGATATAGCAAATGTTAAATTGTAAGGTAGTAGTTGAAGGTTTAACCTTGCATTTACCTTATATAGAATTTAAAAATTCTACAGAAAGTGTATTTATAGAATCATTTTTATCTGATAAAGATATAGAGGTAAATTGGGATCGGTATAGATTTAAGATGGTAGGTCCCTATAAAAGCGATAGTGGATCTGTCACAGCTGAAACAGCATCTGATGAAGTTTTAGGTGTCTATGTTATTCCTCAGTACGTTGAAAGAGATGGTAATTATGAAAAAAATAATATGATACTTGATAATATAGATATGACTGAATGCTGGTTGATGATTAATAATAAACAAATTCCTCTTATGCGTTACAAAACGAATTTTACCAATAAAGATTATTATAGAGTGTATGAAGCTCTTTTACATGCAGGATTAAATGATATTAATACAGAAACAGGATGTTTGATAAATAAGAAGAATTTTGGAAAATTGTATACTATTTTTTATTTTGACTTATCAAATCATGAAAACTATACCGATTTAAATAATTTGGATATTGAATTTAATTGGGAGAGATTAATGAATGCTCAAAAGGAATGTAAGTTTTATTTTATTTTTAAAGAAAGAAAGATATGTTTTATAAATTTGAAAAATAAAACTATAACAATGGTTAAGAGTTTAAAATCATAAAATTAATGCTATAATAAATTAGTGCTTATTATCCACCTTATGATGATCAAATGAAAGAAGAGCCTATTGGACCTCCTGGTATAGGTTTTAAATTAATGGATGATGTTAATTATGATATGGAAAATAGAATTTAAAAAATTGTGAAAATTCTATAGATGATTTAGATTTAACCACTAAAAGTTTCGTTTTGAATAAAATAGAGAATAATCATTTTGATTTGAGAGATCTTATAGAAATTAAATATGATAAGGATTTTTTATCCTTTTCTGAAGAAACAGGAAAGAGAATAAAATAATTAGATGAAACAACTTCACATTCTTCACGGGCAGGCCAACGGCCGTACCGTGCTGAAAACACCGGTGCGGTATCCCCGTGGTTTGCGCGCTAGATTTGCACGCTGCCACAAATGCCGCCGTGTTCATGCTGAGTACGATCACGTTAAACATGTGGGTCCGTAAGTCCTTCCGAGAGGTTGGTGGTAGGGGAAGGAGGGTACGGTCCCTGTGGATGCCACCCCCACTGGGTTCCGGTCTAAATTGGGTGGCACTTCCCGGCCGTCCATTCAGTTACCTTACACCTTTCTGGTAGGTCGGACGGTCTGGGTCTCAACAACAACAACAACATTCTTCAGGGGGCCCGGTAGCCCATTGGTTAGCGCTCTGGAGTTGCACTCGGTAGGCCCGGGTTCGATTCCAGCCACTGCCAAAACTGCCGCCGTGTTCATGCAGAGTACGATCACGTTAAACATGTGGGTCCGAAAGTCCTTCCGAGAGGTTGGTGCTAAGGGAAGAAGGGTACGGTCCCTGTGAATGCCCCCCCACTGGGTTCCGGTCTAAATTGGGTGGCACTTCCCGACCGTCCAAACTGTTACCTTACACCTTTCTGGTAGGTCGGACGGTCTGGGTTTCAACAACAACAACATTCTTCAGAAGGAAAACCTTACGATGCAAAAGGAAAAGGAATAGGAAATGTAGCAGATCCTAAAGATGAAAAAAATGTTGTGAATAAAAGATATTTTGAAAAAAATACATTAATATTACAGAGTGATAAATTTGATGCAAAAAATAAAATAATTACGAATGTTTTAGAACCTGAAAATGATAATGATGCTGTCAATAAAATATGTTTAGACAATAGAGATATCTGGATTACCATAGAAGATGATTTTCAAACTGTTAACCATTTTGGATTTCAAAAAGCAGATTTCTACATGATGAGTTCTAAATTACTGGATCAAGAGATGCGATTAACTACAGATATGTATATGAAAATTTCCATATATTTAGTTATATATGTAGAAAGTAAATATATATATGATAAAAGTCAAGATCTTCATACATCACTAGAAATCCATGGTAAGGAAATTTTAGAAGCTCATACAGATACAGTAACCTGTTTTGCTTATGGAAAACGTGATGATATCATCACTTTATGGATAAAAACCCATGGTAAATCAAGCACTTTAAAACCTTATATGCATATTGAAAAAATCCCTTTCTAAAATGCGTTCACCATTAAATGGATATCGATTGGAATGCGTTTTCCAGAAATAATTTATCTGAAGATGTAATTAGAAATCTTAAAGATCATGTAAATTGGGATTTAATTTTTCAATATTCATCACTGTCTGATTCTTTTATTGAAGAATTTACTCAACCTGATGATTGGCCTAAAATTTCAAGATATCAAAAATTATCAGAAGATTTTATAGAAAAATGTAAAGATAAAGTAGATTGGGAAAACATTTATCATTGTCAAACTTTAAGTAACGAATTTATCATAAAATTTTCTGATCATTTAGATTTATATAAAGTATCAATGTTTCAAAATCTTTCAGAAGATACCATGAGAGTATTAAAAGATGATATAAATTGGTTGTATATAACTAAATATCAAACATATAGTGAAAATTTTATAGAATAATTTATGCATAAATTAGATTTTTATTATTTGATTAAATACAAATTTGATCTATTACCTGATCACTTTTTTAATGTTTATTGGAAAAAAGTACAAGCTATACAGATGAGTGAATTAAATAAAAAGTTTGGTCATCATGAAATAGAACCTTACAGAGAAAAAATTATTGAAGATATTTGTGAAGTTAAAAAAGTCTTGAGAGAATGTGTTTATCTTTTGAGACAATTAACTAACAAAGATGAAAAATAAATATTTTATAATAATGTTTCTAAATAAATGAATGTTATATATAATAATGGTATAAAAAAAACATGTATATCTTTCTTAAATATAGAGAATCCTGCTGAAGTGAAATCTATTTTTTTATTAAATTATCTTGATGGCATAGAATATTTAATGAGTACGTCACTTGAAGGTATAGATAATTTAACTAATTTAAAAGAATTATATTGTGAGGGAAATAAATTAACGTCATTTGAAGGAATAGAAAATTTAATAAATTTAGAAATATTATCTTGTGGAGAAAATAAATTAACGTCACTTGAAGGAATAAAAAATTTAACGAATTTAAAAGCATTATTTTGTGGAGGAAATAAATTAACTTCACGTGAAGGAATAGAAAATCTAATACATTTAGAAGAATTATATTGTGAAGGAAGTAAAATAACTTCACTTGAAAGAATAAAAAATTTAATAAATTTAAAAAAAACTATATTGTGGAGACAATAAATTAAATTCACTTGAAGGAATAGAAAATTTAACAAATTTAGGAGAATTATATTGTGGAGAAAATAAATTAACTTCATTTGAAGGAATAGAAAATTTAACAAATTTAGGAGAATTATATTGTGTGACGTGTACATTAACTTCACTTGAAGGAATAGAAAATTTAACAAATTTAGGAGAATTATATTGTGGAGAAAATAAATTAACTTCACTTGAAGGAATAGAAAATTTAATAAATTTCAAAGAATTAGATTGTAGAAAAAATAAATTAACTTCACTTGAAGGAATAGAAAATTTAATAAATATAGTATTATTAGATTGTAGAGAAAATGATATTACATCTCTAAATGAATTAATATTTTTGCCTAGAATAGATGAAATATCGTATGATGAAAACAAAATAAATTTACCCCCGATTTTAAGAAGACAATTATTTCATAATAATGTATATAGTGACTCTCAAATTGTGCATAATACATATATACAAAAATCTTTGAGAGACACAATCAAAAAATTATTAAATACAGAAATTACGTATGATTTAGATGAATGCATTAAAGAATTAGGTATAAAAATTAAAAGACGCTTACTGGAGGTAGAATTCCATAATATTAAATTTAGAGAGATATTAGTTGTTGTGTTTAATAGAATTTTAAAAAATAAGAATAAAAATAAAATAATAAAAGTGTTAAAAGATGAACTAAAAGATGGTGATAATAAATGTTTTGTAGGGAAAGTAACTAGAATAATTAATGTACTAAATGGATTTGATCCTGACGTTTCTATTACAATTTCTGATAATGAACAAAAAATATTATAGCTGAAAAAATATTTAGAGAGTCAAAGTCTGATGAAGAATACAGAGAAAAACTTATAAAATAGATTTAAGAAAGAGGTTTTACAGATTATGAAGAATGGATGGATATATATTTATAAAATTGAGTGCATCTATTTATTTAAAAAATAGCAAAATGGCCCACCTGGCCCCAGGGGTGATCTGGAAGTCTGGTTCCAGCAGCTGTTTTAGAATTCTAGAACCAGAATTCCAGATCACCCCTTGGACCAGGCCCACTGGATGTCATAGAGAACCAGGATGTCATAGAGAACGTTCGTTATCAAGACTACTTCTCCAAGTATAGGCACTTCCTTTCAACTCACCGTGATGATAAACAAAATCAAAGTCGCTTCTTAAATGGAAGAGTTCTGAACGAATATGAATTAGAGAAAGCTTAATAATTTTTCAGTGGGGGTGCGTCACCCCCACTATAAAATATACATCTCTTTTTTATTAAACATATGTTTTGTAATTCATAATGCTTTCATTCATATTTTTATAATTCTTTTTAATTTTATAAAAAATGTTTAGATTTAGTTAAACATTTTGAGTTTTCTTATTAAATATACGGGGGGGGGGGGTCTCAACCCCACCCTTTAAAAACAGGGGGGGGGGCTTCCATTCAGGTCCTATTTTTCCGCGCATTTATTTTAAATAATTCACTGCATACTTTTAATATGTCTAGCTTTTTAACTAAAAAAGTTCACTGTTTAAAGGTACATATATTAGAGGACTTCCATTCATTTGGAGGTCCTCTTTTTTCATGCATTTATTTTATATGTCTAGCTTTTTAACTAAAAAAGTTCAGTAATTCACTGTTAAAATTTGGTCTTAATGTAAAAAAGGTATATATACACCTTTTTTAGCTATAAAAATTATGTTTTTAATATTAAAATGGATCGAGACCTTTTTTTTCATAAAAAAAATAAAATAAGCTATTAAATCATGTTTTTTAGTGTAAAAAGAGTCCGTGCTCTCATACAGGCGTATGGATACTACTGTTTTATTCTTTAAAAAACATAATCTTATATGCAGCTTATGTTTCAAGTTCTATTGTTTCAGATACATGAAAGATTAGGGGTTCAATAGCTATTTGCAATTATAATGAATTTAAATTTTTTAGATATTTTGCAATGCATTACTTACCTATGTATTCTTGCTCTTTTATGTTACTCATTTCTATGTATTAGCGTATGCTAAAACGTACCCATAGATATTGCTATATACATTCAACAATGCAGAATCAATGAAATTACACATGCAGACAGTATGATTAATCAGTGCATTGAATGCAGATGATAGGGATGCTTTCTCATTATTTGGCACATATCACATGTACTTGGTAATTCTCCACAAATCATACAACTTTATATTTAGGCATTAATAAATGAGATGCATTCAGTTAATTAAGTTCGATTTCTCAGTGAATAATACTTGAAGTTAGAATTCGAACATTAAAGATTAATACGTCATTTTCTATTTCTAAATAGTAATGCAGTAATCCACAACAATTGTTCAATGTTAATGAGAAATACATTTTATTCTGAAATTTATTGTATATTCATTAAATATAAAATATATCACAGCTTGCAGAGTAAGAGTTATATATATATATATATATATATATATATATACACATAATATATATACATATGTGTGTGTGTGTGTGTGTGTTAATTCCAGGAGAATAATGCACTAATGCAATACAGTAATAGCATAGACAGAGTGATGAGAAGGTAGTAGGATCATCTCTTGAGGCGATACAAGCAGCAACCCTTCTAGAAATAGGTACAGTGAGCATGCAGATAATTTCCTGAGGGATGGATGACCACATGCCGCCAACTATCTTCCATGGGCTGTCCTCCGTTTGAGGAGGGGGCAGGGCAGTACAATCAAACGAGGTCAATTATGTCTTATACATGCTCGATGGATGAGAGATCTTGTGACAGCGGAGGATAAGGACGCACATGAATACCTTACAAGGCTTGTCTGTTGATGGTTGCCGTATGCAGTTTAGAGTTATCTTGCTGGAAAATAGCGTTTTGCAACCGCTGAATTTATGTCAGTACAATCGGCCGCAGCACCACATCCACATATTGTCGTGTCGCCATTGTACCTCTGATATGAACCAGACGTGACCTACTATCCAAGCCGATGGCACCCCAAATCATGTCCAGCAGTATAACGGTGAACAGTCACAACAGGATTGGATCTGTTTCCACGTCGCGTCCAGATTCTCACATGGCGACTTTCAATCGACAAACAGAACCGAGATTCGTCGCTGAACAGTATCCTGTCCCATTTAGTCGTAAAAGAGGCTTGGACCCGACACCATTGCGATCTCTCACGTCAGTGTCTTGTTGTCAAAGACAGTCTTCGTAAAAGACGGTTTAAGTTCAAGCCGCTTTGGGCCAATTGTCGAGAAACTGTTATCGCTGATATTGGAACATCCAACGTATCCTGCAAATTCTACAGAATGTCCACAGTCGTCATTTATAAGGCCGCCATATTATCTACTTGCATTTCAGATCATTTGCAATCATGACGACAATTGCAACAGAGCAATGACGGTTGTAATTTGAATTTAAGTGCTCTGACTTGCATGGAGAAAAATGTGTAATTCAAGTAAATTAAATAAAAGCCTTCTAAAATAGTATTACAAGTGCGATTATCACCTATTAGGATTTACCTAACATATAATTACGTAGTTACAAATTAGACAATAGGGGACCAATCTATCGATTTATACATATAAATTAATCATTTAGTATATTGAATGGAAGTGATGGCGGTGATTTCATAGTTTAGAATGCATCTCTGTAATTAACTGCACTACGTCTGAGTCATGTAATGAATTGAGACATGCCACATGCAGGAGACTCGTGTTAAAAGTAGCCATCTTAATTTTTATCTCGGTCTGATAATTATATTGTGTGAAATAAAGCATGTGATTATCTTAATTGAAATATTATTAATTGAGTTGTATTTAAAATTTCAATATTTGATTCTAAGGGAAAATATTTTATTTTAAAGTAACTGCTAGAGCTTAAAATTTTTACAGATGCACTATGTATAATATATTTTTTATAATAAAAGCAAGCACAAAATAATTAGTACCAATAAACATAAAAAAGCATCTAAAGAGGGGTTCTTGCATTTGCTGGTACTGGTAGTTTCTCTGCTTATCTTGTGGATAGATTGCACATTTCCCAACGATAGACATATTTGCTAACGAATGTGATTGATATTTTCAATCAAAATCGTGTACTGTTACAAACGAAGTATTTAGTTTTGCAAATATGAAGATTTATTCTATAAATCAGCTAATTTTACTACCACCCTTCGACTAAAATTTTGACCGATGGAAACACCCATATAATTTCTTAATAAGTAAGATATCATATCACGCAATATAAAGTAAAACAGTATGTATAATGTGAGACTAGAAATATATCTCACATTTGATGAGACACTTTTATGTACAAATTTATGGTGGCCAAAACGGCGAACAATACTTGTAGTCTGGCTTGCGACGAGTGCCTAACTCCGTGAATCTAAAGGTCAGAAAACCACAAATTTAGGGGTGCCATGACAGAGGGGGCCGAGCTGGACCTTACGAGATGTGGAATGGTTTCATTGGTTAAAGGAGTAACCAATGAAAAAAAGAAGATTGTTACGTCAAACTCAATGCGGCAAATGGAAGGAAAGGGGGAGTCCCCCCTAACGAGGGAACCACAGCCTGTGAACGACAGAGGACCAACCGAACGACAGAAGAGGATAACTTGTGCACAGAAAGGGATACTAACATGACTTGTAACAGATAACTTCGACATTACGACTTGTGCAGATACTACAGCGATGACTTGATATACTAAGTGAATGAAATAAGTGCGAGTGCAGAGTTACAAGAATACAATATGTTCAACGAATTTACGTGTGGGAGCATTACACCAAGAGTTAATGCTGTAAATGAACGACATTAAATACAGATGCTGTCAAATTCCAAGACAGACTTGAATGTATGTTGCCATTGAAAATGATATCTGGTCATAACCACTATTTAGGATTTTCCGTTTTGGTCACATATGTCCCCTCCGCTGAAATGATAAAATTAAATAGTGTAATTGAATTTAATAAATATTTATGTTGTTAATAAATGTTTTATTGTTAAAATTTAAATGGCGCATTCAATGAGAATTATAATAATAATTAATTCCTTTATAGGACTGCAAAACGGTGAACAATACTTGTAGTCTGGCTGGCACCGAGTTTTATAACCCCGTGAACTTAAAGGTCAGAAAACCACACATTTACGGGTGCCATGACAGAGGGGGCCGAGCTGGGCCTTACGAGATGTGGCATGGTTCCATTGGTTAAAGGAGTAACCAATGAAAAAAGAAGATTGTTACGTCAAACTCAATGCGGCAAATTGAAGAAAAGGGGGAGTCCCCCTCCAACGAGAGAACCACAGCCTGTGACCCGCGAACGACACAAGATGATAACTTGTGCACAGAAAGGGATACTAACCTGACTTGGAACAGATAATTTCGACATTATGACTTGTGCAGGTACTACAGCGATGACTTGATGTACTAAGAGAATGAAATAAGGGCAAGTGCAGAGTTACAGACAATTCAATATGTTTAACGAATTTACGTGTAAGAGCATTACACCAAGAGTTAATGCGGTAAATGAACGACATTAAATATAGATGTATACAAAAAATATACAAAATATATACAAAAAATATATATACAAAAAATATAGATGCTGACAAAGACCAAGACTGACTTGAAGGTGTGTGCCCATTGAAAATGATATCTGGTCATAACCAGTATTTAGGATTTTCCGTTTTGGTCACATATGTCGCCTCTGCTGGAATAATATAATTAAATAGTGTAATTGAATTTAATTACGGTTTATGTTGTTAATGGATGTTTTATTGTTATATTAATAAGTTTAAATGGTGCAGTCAATGAGTATTATAATAATTAATAATTCCTTTACAGGACTCACACGAAAGTTAAATAATTGAAGGGTTTTATATAGCGGCCAAACTAGTAATGTACGATTTCAATAATAAGTCCACTAATATGAGAATTTACGGCAATGTTAAGAAATGATGATTAATAATAATTAATTTTAATTATAAAGTTAAGCTTCTATTATTTTTTAGATTCCCACATATAATATACAGTTGCTTGAAATACAAATATATTCTGAATAGTTTCTCAATCTTCAGGTGGAATTACACGTCTATCGCTTTTTTATGGTCTTTGTAGTTTTCCAATATTAAGGGCATTTAACTTGCTTTTAAATTGGTCTCTGTAATTTCTCAGATACAACTTTTCTTGTAAATGTCCCAATAATTAAAACTAATTGAAAATGCACTATACAAAGAACACACTGAAATATATTGTTAATAGATCTAATGTATTGGAATTATTTCATATATACATACACCGAGAATCCATTATGACCAGCCCATAATTGTGTATTTAGAAACAATTACAGGGGAGAAACCATGTATGTGAAGGTAACAGTCAAATAATACTTACCATGTTAAATACTGCTAAATACTGTTGCTATGTTAATAATTTAAAGGTTAAATATAGATACCGTGAGTAATTTTGACAAAGGTTAACTGATTAGGGCTAACTGATTAGGGAGTACTCGTAGTCAGTAGTGAAGTGGAGAATGACTAAAGACAATGAATGCTTTGATGATAGAAAAATCATGAACTTGGGACAAAGTGTTGGAATACGACTCATCGATACGAAAATTTAACGAAGTTTATACCTTCTGGTAGAAGCCAACAGAAGGTCTACTGTAGTCCAAATTGACGTTCGGTATGTCACCACAGTCACAGGAATTAAAATATCTTCGATTTGAACTACATGATCCTTTTTACTGGTTCGTAATAAACGGATAGGCATATTTGATCGATGATCGGAGGCTCCTACGATTTTATCGATGGCTCATACATTTTTTCCATGGACTACTGTCGATAGGTACTTGTGAGAGCAGGATACACGTAGACAGGTTTATATGGTAATTTATGATATCTAGCATGCCAGACAAAGGGCGCAATCTGGTGGACGTCAGTTTCACAGCGCCCTGACTCGAGAATAAGCCATTAAAAAGGGGGCTAAAGATGGATTCACAAGATTGGTTCAACGTTCAACCAATAAGGGATATATTTTTTGTATCGCCCTGAGGTCAACCAATGATAGCCGTAGAGGCGTATCTAGACCTGAGGCAAAAATAGGTTACAACCGACAGAAGATTCTACAGATTCGGATATGATGGGGTTGGAAAATATTGTTGAAAATTAGAGTTGGAGAACATCAGAGTAAGAGTGCAATGTAAAAAATAGAGATACGAATATAGTTAGAGATAGCAGTTAGAGTCGATAATAGACATGCAGAAGGGTCTACAGAAACAGATCAAATAGATATGAGATAGCCGACGAGGCGTATCTAGACCTCAGGCAAAAATAGGTGGCAACAGACAGAATATTCTACAGATTCAGATATGTGAAATAGAGTTGAAGTATATAGTTAGAAAATAGAGTTTGAGAATATAGTTGGAAAATAGAGTTGGAGAACATAGTTAGATTGCAGTGAGAGTCGATAATAAACATTTTGGAAAAAAAAATTCCACATAAATTTCCACAGAGACAGATCAAGTTAGTTATGTGAAAAATAGAGATGATAATATAGTTTGAGATAGCAGTCGATAGTTAGAGTCGATAGTTAGAGTCGTTAGACAGCAGTCGATAGTTAGAGTCGATAATAGACATGCAGTAGGTTCTACAGAGACAGATCAAATAGAGATGAGGATATATTTGAAGAGGCCAGTTAGAGTCGGGATACAGATATGCATAAAGTTCTATAGAGATGAACAGAATAGTTGAAGACAGAGGGACGTTCCGATGAGCAGTGGGCCACATACAAAATGCAAAGATATGTGCAACACACGAGATCCGAACATGGATCGAAGTTCTCAAATGTGCAGTGATGATACAGTGGTTCAACAACCAATGATACACAAACGTCTAACGACAACAGGAAGGCATGTGTTTAATAACATATATAAAAAGGTCATAGTCAGTTTATAAATTTTTGTATGTCTGGTATCACATGTCCAGTCTCCTCCTTAAATATATATAATTGTTGTAATTTAATTATGATTAAAAGGTGCTTAATAAATATCTATTTTAAGGTGTTAATTGTGTAGTTTTATGTTAATATATTTTATTCCAGGAACTCGCATTAAAGATTATATGGTGGGTTATTAGCGGCATTTCAAAATATCAACGCAATGAATTTAACTTGCTTGGATAAATGGATTTCGTTTGTGCACCACAGCACAAACTTACCACTCCTAATCAGGTGCACCTCAAAAACGTATTTTCAGAAATACTCCCACCCAGTCGTCAGACCTAATGGTCTGACCTTTCTCTCAATATTGCTTACATCAGTTGTATATCCCCTTTAGTAAATGTGTATATATAACAGTATATATGAGAGAATGTGTTATTTGACTGCTTCATAACTTTGAAACGTCTTATGGAAGGTTACGTTCATTCCCATAACTAAGGTCGTCGTAACTTTTTGGTTAATTAATGCATGTGGTTAATTAAAGATTTAAAATATCTTTTTGTTATGAAATATTTTATTTTTGTGTTCTAATTCTTAATTGTAAATTAAATATAAGTTTTCACTGTAAGTAAGACATAATACAAAATATGTATACAGAATTATGTGTCTCTATTTTTGTCGCTAACTGAACAAATTTAATATTTACATTATTAAATTTTCTTTGATTTTATTAAATACATTAATCAGTGAAACTGTATCCATCTGCTTGAGATTTTGAATATTAATTTTATACATGTAGTGAAACGATGAAAAGGGGATAAAATAGTTTTCTTCGTTTAAATGTCATTAACATCTAAATATATGTAGTGTCCACTTTAACTATGTAAACGAAGAATATATTTTCAAAAGCTCAATAAGTAGAGCTAGCATACTCTAGACAGCCGAATATTTTTGGCTCTAATTCTAGTTGAGGCATGCGTCTTTTACAAATTTTGAAAATAGATTCGCTATTTTTTATGTTGCCCACCTCTTAAATAAAGTTTATATATATATATATATATATATATATATATATATATATATATATATATATATATATATATATATATATATATATATATATATATATATATATATATATATATATATATATATATATATATATATACATATATATATATATATATATATATATATATATATATATATATATATGCATATATATATATATATATATATATATATACATACATATATATATATATATATATATATATATATATATATATATATATATATATATATATATATATATATATATATATATATATATATATATATATATTTTTTTTTTTTTTTTTTTTTTGCATGCAATAATTTCATATTTCACTTTTAATCGTTAATTTTTTTCAGTGGATACTTGGACATTGCAAAATTTACTGAAATATTCAGAATGATATGCTGGTATAATGGGGTTCTAGAGTTCAGCATTTGGAAGGCATTGGAAGGTCTTTTCAGACTACAATGGTCTTTACCAAAATCTTTAAACTTGGAGTTTTCGCCAAAAGCTGTCAGATAGAGTCTCTTTAGAGAACTGAAGACAACCAGTAATGACAAATGTGCCACATGGGCCAAGCCGTGTAGCAGTTGCAAGCTTGTCTATGACCAACGGAAATGACTGTTTGGCGAAGGGCCTGTTCAGTATTGGTGTTCTGCCTGATACAAACTGACCCTTTTCTTGATATGGCGATCGAGAACATATTCGAAGCACACATTCACTATTATTCCAGCACACATTCAGCGATATAAGCCGCATTACGGATATTCGAAGCATGATTAAGTAGGTTACAATGATTCTGCTCAGTTTTGTTGTAATTTCTCTCCTGTTTACGTTTTCTTATGTCCAGTCACTTGCTATAGGAATTAACAAGAAATATTAATCATGCATAATGAATTGATTATGAAACACTTACTACATGAAATGTAATTGTATTTAAACATCTGTAAAAAAAAACGATGCATTCAGCAGTGATATTTTAAAATTATCACAGTACTACAACAATTTATTTTACTTTGGAACTTAAAACTTCATCAAAAAAGACAATGCTATAAAATCTTCTGTTTCTCTATGTAAAATCAATGAATATTTCATTCATATCAAATATATTCTCAGACTCAGAGTTAATTAATTTTGCTTTAAAATAATTTAGCAATTCTTATATAGCTCATCTTGCAATCGCTTGATTTGTTTGCATTCTGTATACGCTAAAATTTGGCTTCGTTGTGGAAATACTCAAAGTTTAGTAATCATTTAAATATATTTATTTCAAATATATTTATTTCAAATATATTTATTTGTGTAGGTACAGGATTTAGATACATTGATAATACACAAAATTAAAACATTTTTGGGACGGATACAACACTTAATATAAGTACAAGCGTTCCTTAAAAATCCCGATTTTCACTAAATGAAAAAGAAGTGGATGCCATATTTTATTTTGTCAATGAGTCACATGATCTCTTCATATAATATGGGTATAATTATTATTTCAATTTTTATTTAAAAAAAAAACCATTTAACATATTTTGATGATTTTTTTACACATTTTACGTGTTAATTTAAATATCTCCTAAAATTTTCAAAGCAATTTGTGAATTTTATTTTCGCTTAAAAAATGTCTGAAAAATTATGCTCTATATGGTTCAAGGTATTTCATTTTTTCAACCCAAGTTAAATCCGAAAATAATTGGGTGATATTATTCTTTTACATTCCCACATTATCCTCAGACCTTCACAACAACATACTAAAATTTCATTTTGATAAATGGATTTTTACGGCAGTTTTCTTGCAAACGGATATACACACAGACAGAGAGAATAAACAAAGTCATAAATACTCTACAAATACGTTGGAAACTATTAAAAAAAAACAAAATATGAAATTTAAAATTTAATTGTTTTACGTTTCCATACACACTCATTTAAATGATTAACTATTGCATCTTATGTCCCGTTACAAATATATTCCATTATACCTTTAAACCAAAATGCAAAGATTATACTATTATTGGAATATTTCAGCACTGAGTCTTGTATTTAACATCTGCACAAAGATTACTACTAAACACGATACAACAATGATCCTTGTATTGCATTTATTTATAGATGTAGAATAATCCCTGTATCATTATAACGCAATAACATATTGTTGCAGAAGTGAAGAATCGCTATTCTGTGGAACATAATAATGTATAACACAGACAACGCACTTTCGATTAATATAGAGTAGGAAAATGCTAGGTTATGAGATTTTCTTCTTTCTTTTCTAATAGGAGAAACATCCCGGATCAGCGAAATAAGCAATCCAAGCAGATGGAAATATGTAATAAATGTTTCGTCTTATATTGCTTTTGCGAAATTCTAACGATTCATGTAGTTATATTCATAAAACTTTGTGTAGTTATGTTCCAAAGATTTTGCTGAAATCGTCTAGGTATTTATACTGATACGATTAAAGTAAGAAAATATATTTCAGGAAATTATCATGTTAAGTGTATTTAAATATTTACAGTTACATACATAATAAATCAAAAAGTATTGCGGTAATACAAAAATAAAACAAGACAGATCAATCATGCATAAAGCATTGATTATGAAATACTTTCCAACTTCAATGCAATTTTATTTAAACATCTCTAAAATGCGATACATTCGTCGGTAATGTTTTTAAAATTATCATAATACTACAATAATTTATTATATTTGAAAACTTCATCGAAAACAACTGAAATTTATTCAAATGACGCCGTCGAAATATAACACGCCTGGCTCTATATCTAAAAGCAGCATTTCATTCATAAACATTTTTCCATTCATTTCATTCATCACAATACTATAATAATCTATTTTATTTAAAAATTTAATACCATGGAAGTACAAGCATTTAAACCCTATGCTTAAAACTTCATCGAAAAAATCGTCCTTCTTTCTGTAAAATCAATAAATATTTCATTCATATCAGCTATATTGCAGACTCCATGAGCTAAATAATTTTGCATTAAAGAAATGCAGCAATTTTTATGCAACTCATACTACATATTTTACTGTTTACATTTTTCATAAGTGAAAAATTGACTTCGTTGCAGAAATAATCAAATTTGGATGATCATTTAAACTCAAATATATTGTAATTGCATTGTTTCAGTATGTAGATGCACAGAATTTTGATGACAGAAGATGGATGCCATATTTTATTTTCATGTGGGTCACGTGATCTCTTCACATAATGATCACGTGACCGCTTCATATAAGAGGTGTAATTATTATTTTAATTTTTATTTAAAAAACTGCTGAATATATTTCGCTGAAATTTTTTTTATATATTTTATGGAATAATTTGAATATGTCATAAAATTTTCGAAGCAATTTGTGAATTTTAAATCCGCTTAAAAAGTGTTTGAAAAATTAGGTCCTGTAGGGTTCAATGTATTTCATTTTTTCAACCCGGATTAAATCCAAAACTAATTAGGTGATACTATTCATTCATATACCCATAGGTCCCACAGACCGTCTGAATAACATACTAAAATTTCATTTTGATTAAGTCAGTCTTACGGCAGTTATCGTGCTAACGGGCAGACTGACAGACAGACAGACAGACAGAAAGAAGGAATGAACAAAGTCATAAATACTTTTTAACTTTGTTGTAAAGTGTTAAAAGTGAAGACATCCCAAATTGTATAACATATTTTAACGATATTCATTTGAAATATTTGGTAAAGTTCTGATAAAATTTAAAAGCATTTTTTGTTATGTTTTACTCCCACAATAACCCAACTAAAAGTGCTATGCGTCAAAGTCCACTAAAAGAAAATAAAAATTGCAATTTCAAATTTTTCTTTAAAGACATTCATTGTATGTCTATATGTAATATAATAAATTTTCTAATTTTCTCATTAAAGCTCTATATAAAGTCATGGTATTGTTTTGGCAGATGTAGTGAGCCACCATTTAAAACTAGAACTGAGAAAAGATAAAATCTCTAAAATGTAATATTCTCTAATTTTAAAAGATATTTTCTCATCAGCAAATTGCTATGATTGTCGGAATACTTTATTTTATAACTAACTGATCTGTGGAATAATAGTTGCCTTTGAGGTGCTCATCATCAAAAAAGCACCATTATAGTATCTGAGCAAAATTATGAACCCAAATGTATATTACTTCAACTCAGCTAGAACTAAAATCATCCCAAAATGGCTCTAGAAACTGTTTAAATTTGTCCTGATGTAATATAAAATCTTGACAACGAAAGTTTAGTCGATAATCGTGCATAATAGAACAACCTTTTAAATCATAATTAAATTTCAATATAGAAATGTGATCTATTCTTTTACTACATTTCTCTTAACTAAAAACATGCTTAATTAATATAAACAAGGGAGACCATTTTTACACACCGAAATTAATTTTCTCATTCCTCGGACATTTGCATTGATTAAATCCTGTTTTCCGGGAAAATGGAATAAAAATAATATTGATTCGATGTGAGTCATAATTACAGACATTAATTGATTTACTTTTCTAATTGGCGGAATACTTTCATTTTGTAAAGAAATACCGAAATTCCAAAATGTGTGATGTCTTGAAAATGCTTTATCCTAACATTATAGACATGTTTTTTGTCTTTTAGCTACCGATAGTTAACTCTCAAACAGTAACAATATTTATTAATTTGGACGTTTTTATATTATTTTGCAGACCATGAGAAAGACAAATTCCCTCTTTTTCTGAATTATACCAAATCCTTTCAAATATATACTAAATAATTATTATTGGATTATATCAAAGAAGGCTAGACTCAAAATTAAATGCAACAGTCTGTGTTAATGATCAACCAAAAGGTAATAATCATATTTATAAAGCACATTTATTTATAACATTTCATGACTAGAATTACCACATAATAGCTACTTTTAAATCCAACCAATACTTTTGTAGAGAACCTAATTATTTAGAACATCAAATACAGATATTTTAATTATTTAATCAAGTTTCGAAATTGTAACTTCTTATTTATAACCGATTGTGTACTTGCATAGAAATGGAGACATGATGATTCTTCCTCCTCTGACTATTTTAGTAATTGAGTTCGAAACACAGGGCAAAACAAACGGTTGATTCGAACACACATCCAGTGAAGTCACTATAACTCTCTTCATTGGGTTGGTGTCAGATAGACTTACCCGATTCATATCACTGAAGAAATTATTAATCTATATCCATGTTAGTCACGGATACTTTATGTGGATGCAAAATAGGAAAATTGATATATACGTTGAGCGATCCCAAGACCTCTTTCATAAAAGCCCGGTCACTACCCTATTTTGTATGAAAATCACTTCAAAATTGATTCAAACGAACAATATATACAAACAAAAGCCGTCCGACTTGTCTCAAATCTGATTCGATTGGCTAATGCACTGGATCTACTGGTCTGTTTATGCACTCCGGAATTACTTTAATAGGGCCAAAAATGTTTGGAATAACTGTTGAACAACATGTGCATGTTTGTACGAACAGTCCTTCAAAATTGATTCCAACGATCAAACGTATTAACAAAAGCTATACTACCTGTCTCAAAACTGGTTCGATTGGCTTATGCAATGGATCTAATGGTCTGTTTATGCATTCCAGAATTACTTTAATCGGGCCAAAAAAGTTTTGAATAACTGTTGAACAACATGTGACATGTTTGTATGAAGAGCCCTTCAAAATTGATTCCAACAATCAAAGCATATAAACAAAAGCCGTACTGCCTGTCTCAAATCTGGTTCGATTGGCTTATGCAGTGGATCTACTGGTCTGTTTATGCATTCCAGAATTGCTTTAATTGGACCAAAAAGTTTTGAATAACTGTTGAACAACATGTGGTATCTTTGTATAAACAACCCTTCAAAATCGATTCCAGCGATCAAAATATACAACCAAAAGCCGTACGACATGTCTCAAATCTGATTCGATTGGCTTTTGTAGTGGATCTACTGCTCTGTTTATGCACTTCGGAATTACTTTAATCGGGCCAAACAAATTGTGAATAACTGTTGAACAATATGTGGTATGCTTGTATGAACAGCCCTTCAAAATTGATTCCAGCGATCAAAACATATAAACAAAAGCCGTACTACCTGTCTCAAATTTGGTTTGATTGGCTTATGCAGTAGATTTACTGGGCTGTTTATGCACTCTGGAATTACTTTAATTGTACCAAAAAAGTTTTGAATAAATGTTGAAAAACATGTGGTATGTTTGTATGAACAAAAATTGATTCCAAAAAAAAAAAAAAAAAAAATTGATTTCAAAATTGATTCCAAAGTTAAAAACATTGTAACCAAAAGCCTTATGACCTATCTTAAATTTGATTAAATTGACTAATGTAGAGGATTTACTGTTCTGTTTATGCACTCTAGATTTACTTTAAACGGGATAAAAAAGTTTTGAATAAATGTCGAATCATATATGGTATGTCTGTATGCACAGAGCTTTGTACCCGTGCAGGTAATTCAAATCCAGATCTTGAAGAATCAAGATAATTATATATTTATTTTTGCATCTTAAATCTCTAGTTAAAAGACTTCTTGCATCCGATATCATTGTGTTTCCTGATGAAAAACCGAGTGAATTTTCTACAATTTTCTTCAGCAGTAGTGAACTCTCATATATATGCTTTACAATGCATGGCGGCATTAGATAAATAAGTTTGAAAGTAATATGTTAAGAATTATTAGACGTTTCTATTTAAAATATTGATTTATTTGGAAGCATAAGTCAAATGATTTACCAAATAAAAAACACTAATTCTGGAAGAAACACTTTGTAAACTACTTCATACTATCTCCAATAACGCATATAAATTCAATTCATGATCCTACATGCAGTTGACGCTATAAATATCTATTTTTCAAGTACATCGACAAAAGCCTGAAGCATGAGCAATTTAAATTTCTCATAAAATTTATGTTATTTTGTTTCTTATCTCTGGAAATATGTTCATCCCATTAAATGTCATGATGTAGATAATGATCTCTGTTCTCCAAAAGTTTTGCAAAATAACGAATATATCGATTGGTGATATCTAAATTGCGGTGAACATTTCGTGGATTAATTTAGAAAAGTTATAAATTTAATCATTTTGATTTTTCTAGAAGGAGTTCTTAATAAATATTTCGTTCGAATAATTCAGAGAAATGAAGTGAATTGATGCACAATGCTTTTATCTCAAAATTAAAATACTAATATAAAGTTAGTACTCAAATCTGTATTGTTCAAATATTATACAAATATAAGTGCCCTGTTAAATCATTAATATGAAATTTATATAATTTACTTAGTGCACATATTAAATACAAAAATTGATTTTAAAAATCCAGACCCTCCAAAATCGCTGGGTGATCCAGAAGATTGGATTGTTGAACATTTATAGTTAAATCAAGGGGAAGAACCTGAATAAGCATGTATTTACAAATTTCATCCTGTGACTTACAAAATACATGAGGGTCTAAAAAATAATTTCCAGACGCTTTTAAAGCCCCTAGGTGACATAGAAGACTAAAATTTCCCACACATGACAGAACCGTTAATTTTAGATTAAGATGGCTATTTTTGACATTAATTGCCATCCGTTGTTAAATAACACGCCATTGTATAAAAACGACACGGAATTTTTTAAAAATGAGCTGCAAAATTATTTTCCTTGTTTAAGATTCCCTGGTTTTTGAAGACTTAAATACTAGTAAATATGCGTATATAATTCTTATCAATGCTAAGCTTCTGCTATCATCATAATTCACTTCAGCTATGACTTTCAGCATGATTGACTTCAGATTTGATTTGGACGTTGCATTCATTAACGTTCCCGCTCATGGATATATATTTTCAGATATAAATAGTACAAGTTCGGCAATGGAATGAGCAGATAACACACCAATATGTAATTAAATGTCATAACAATTAGAAATTAGACCCTAAAATATAAAGTTATTTGAAAGTGCTCATGTCGTTTAGAATGCATCTGTAATAATAAAGGAAGACATCTGTGCCTGTCTGTGTTGTCTGTAGCATAAAATTCAAACGTCTACATTTGGTATACAGAGGCTTCAGAACTCGGGATGAAACGTCTCGGCAAGATTTTAAAAAAAATCGAATTAGTGACGATTTTGACACAATCGGTTCGACCAAAATGTATTTTTGCAGAGTTTCCATCTTAACAACAACCGAACGAATTAAAAATTATGTTTTAAACAAACTTTGAAAATACTCCAAACGATTAATAGACGAAGTTTCGTGTATTTTTAAATATATGTACTTTTCGCAGGTTTAGAACGCCACCGGTTTCAATATTGTGATACAAAGCAATTGAATGACAATTCCATCTTCATAATTTACCAGATATTTCTTAGAATATGATATACTGCTTCAATCTAAAAATTATGTTTCTGCCGTATTTCGTCCATTAATTATGAATTTTTATGTAAACCTTAAAAATTTTCAAAATAATTCTAACACCGCTCAGGGCGATTGAATAAGTAGGTTTTACATCTTTCTAAAACGCACTTTGGACTTTGGACTTTGGGTCAAGCGTGGTATTTCGATGCCACGTCATCAGTGGAACTGACGTCATTTTCTTAGGGATTTATTTAAATTGCAAGTTGGTTCTAAAATTAAAAATATTACCAGAGTTTACAAGAATTTTCATTTAGAGAGAGTTCTGTTAATTTTAATAGAAGAAGCTTATGTAGTGAATTGAAGGAGCGTATATAGAGTGTATCAAAAGGTCATATTTAAATAATTACGTCTATACAGATGGTGGAAAGTGTATTTGTGGCAAATCAAAGGATATTATTTATAGGTTATTAAAAGAGCTCATTTAGGGCGTATCAAAATAACTTATTTAGTATGTATTTAAATAATTTATTTAGGGCGTATCAAAATATATAAATTAAGAGGGTTTATCGAAAGGACTTATTTAGAGCGTATCAAAAGCTTTTTCAGGTATTAGCAAAGGAGCTTATACAACCGCACACAGGGAGAAATACATATTTAGGGCTTAGCATTCAATGTGCCCAGCGACGGGATAGCGGGGTATTACATACCCTAGGAGTCTAAAGTGTAATTAGGTGCTGATTTAGGACACTCATCTGCGTATGTGTTTTGCAATTTAAGTGTGCGCTCGCGCAGTAGGCGCTTAAGACTTTAGAAAAACTTAATCAATGAACTTAATTCATCCCTGTATTAAATCCTGGGCCACTTAATTTAAGCTTAAAGTTAGAATTTTTTCTAGGTCTTATTCGCTCCGCCTCATCTTCGAGGTACACGAAAACTATCTACTATTTTAAAAATTCAAATTAACGGTGACGGTATAAAGGGATTTAAAGGAAATTAATCTTCAATTAACCTTTTAATCTTCAATAAATGCAAAATTTTATATCCCTTTGATTCCAATAATAAAATGTGTTTACTAACAACTGCGATTAATTATATGGGTGCCACATTTAATGACCACTAGACATTGAGTACGTCCAAAGCGCGGGAGCAATGGTTAGTGATTAGATATAAATAAAATAAACCGTGTCATTGGGCGAAATCTGGTTAGAATAATAATTGCTCGCGGCATGTGGTTAATAGTTTATGACATGCCATAAACTGTCCGTAGTGTACGTTTAATTATTCAGCAGAACATATCTTAAAATTATCTTTGTCATAAAAGATTTTATTTATCTGGTGAATAAAATGCATGATAGAATAATGAAAGAACCAGAGCCAACGGCTCTACCGTGCTTAAAACACCGGTTCCCGTTAGATCACCGAAGTTAAGCAGCATCGTCAGCGGATAGTACTTGGGTGGGTGACCACCTGGGAACGCCGTGTGCTGTTGGTTCATTTAAGTCGACGTGGTGACCGAACGGTCAAGGCGAGCGTTTCCAGCGATCGGTGGGTTCGAGTCCCACGTAAGACATGGATGTTGTGTGTTGTGGGCGCAGAGTGTTCCGCCCCCCTCTGGTGCGCCTGGGGCAACGTCCTAGGACGGCAAAATGGTTCACGATTTCGGCCGTACATGGGGCAAAACGACGTAAGTCGACGTAGAGTCTAGTGCTAGAGTAGTCTAGTGCTAGAGTCTAGTGCCTGTCCATTGGAAAAAAAATTGAAAGAACCTACAACGATTTTACCTGAGCTAAATAAATTAACATTTTCAACCTTTAGCGAGGAATAGTTAGTAAGGAAATCACAGATTTTATAATACGATGAATATTTTTTATACCTGTTGTAGAATATTATCTTTTGTAAAATACCATACAGAATAATGTATGCAATTGTTGTTTATTTCTTCCCATTTTGTATCAGAATCTGTTGATTCAAATAGTCATGATGTACTGTTTAGAGTATTGTGTCTTTGGGTCATGTTTTTTGCAAAACACTTAATAATTGAATTCTCTGTTAACTGAATGATTTTCTAATATATTATATAAAAAATTGTTTATAGTTGTATAAAAGAAAAATCTAAGAAATTATATTTTAGGATTATTTTATAACTTTTCCAATATACATAATGGAATGCTAAGTCTTACAATACAACTTTCCCAATATATATAATTTACGAATGTATTGAAATAGATATTTTTTTGTAATAAATACAATCTCTATAAATCTCAAATGTATATTCATTCAAGCTTTGAAATAATATATTTTTAAATATTCAAGACACAGATTTAAAATGGATTAAATAAATATATAAATGTTTATACATTTACCTTTCTCTCAGCTTTATAATGGATACAAATATCTCCAATAAATTTTACTTCATTGTTGAATTTATGCAAGATAATGTAGGAGCCCCAGGAGTTACGGTTCGAAAAACCACATAAAATTACTATACTCCAAAATACGGGAACCAAATAAGTAAGTTTGCAAATGCCAGCAATTGCACTAAATATTATTTACGGCAGAAATGTTTTATGAGAATAGATTTTTACGCTTTATATTTCCGGAAGCAGTGATAGAAATATGGGTTCTTTTACCCTGAAGCAACGAACACATTTTGCATTATAACTTAAACCATTTTATTTTTGCTTTTTAAAAACGTTTTATATTATTTTATATTAATTTGTTACATAGTCATGAGAAATGGCCATCTGCAACATATTGTGGAAAACTAATTCTATAATCTGTAGTTAAAATATTTCCTCAATACGTCCCATACAAAATGTTCTACGCGTTTTAATAAAAAATCTTTGAAAAATCGTTATAAAATCCTGCAGAATAATGTCTTCATTTTTATATTCAATAGAGACTTCTATAGAGACATTTTTGATATTTAAATAGAAGTATCTATATTATGTTTATGTACAGTTTCTATAGATGTATATATATATATATATATATATATATATACAATTTCATACACGTATCAATCTAATTTTAATAAATGTTTCAAAATAAATTATTTTGATATTTTTATAAGAAAAGTCTACAGATATTTTGCAAAAGTTTCTACAGAATCTCTGTAGACTCTTTTAAGGGATTCTACATAAGAGTATCTCTAAGTTACTAACAAATCACTATATGAAATAATTTCAATATTTATACAGAAAACATGTAGATATGCGGTATATGACTGTTCTCTTGACGTTATCGCATGTCAGCTCCAGCAATGGAAAACAATCTAGTTTAGCATGCGCAGTTTGAGCAGGACACTAAGTATGTTGCTCAATATCTCAAGTATACGTAATTTTGTATGCTGAATTTGGTGCGAAAACTAGAGCTTGAAACTTTCTAGCAAAAAATTATTAAAATACATAAATAATTACATATTTTGGATTTATGTAGTATATGATCTTGCAAAAAAATTCACCTTCCCATAATACTTGATTTTGCCCAATTTGTGGATGCCAACTTTAGCAACTCCATGTTGTTAAACCTAGCTTCTTTTGCGGCACAGAAAAATTTGATTTTTTGTACTAAAATGTCCCTCCAAATGTATTTCATGTTTGTGAAACATACTACGTAATCAATCAGATTTATGTAGTAATCAACATACATAATACATTTTAGTGTCATTTAATCGAGTAGGAAGTAGTTTAATAACATTAAAATTTCTCTTGCGCGTTCTGCATTGGACAAAATGCGATGAATGCAAAAAAAAATAGTAACGCTGTATAATAGTTCCCATTAGCTGTACAGAATTTAGTTTACGTATATATCGCACCCTATAGCAGTACAAAATTTTGATAAAAACTCAATAATGTCTAATTGTGGCGGCTGTAAGTAAAATGTACATAATTTGGTCGGTTTTATTGGGTTTCGTAGTTTTGGAGAAAATTTGGTATAACACTCCGTAGTGCCAAATCTGTATGCGAAAAATACTCACGATATGGCGCTACATAAAAATATCAACGTTGCATCTACAAACATATAACAGTCTACATTCGGTTTTTCAGTTGGTTGATTATTATAGAAGGTATTTTAATTTTATACAAAGGAATTTGTTTCAAGAAATGTGACGTTGCATACTGAATAGAACAGCAGCCTAAAAATGTCCAAAATTGGCTTCATTTGGGTAAGTAGTTTTGGAAAAAACAAGCTTATAGTTTTGGAGAAAATGGTGTTACCTCAGTTTAGCGACAGACCTATGAAGATTTTTTAAAATTATTTTTTCATCTTCAAAAACATTTTCTCTTTAACAGGGGAAGTAAAATAATCGAAGTTAAAAATTGAAGTAATTGAAGTAAATGAATTTTGACGTCCTATAATAATTTGCGATTTCTTATTTAATGCTTCTCCTTTAGAAAGAATGAACATAATATTTTTTTTTTTTATAAAAGTTTAAAAATATTTATATCTACTATTATTAGCTTTATGTTTTATTTTTGATATTCTATTGGTGTGTATGTGACAGGTATATGCAACGGGAATTTATGAAATTTTTGTAACCAATAAGAAAGATATCCTTGAAATGCATAGTATCTACTTGTGCAGTCACTAGCTACGTAGGAATGTTACTCAAGTGAATTTTATTCTTAAAATAGAGCCGATAGTAAAGTAGTTTGTGTTTCCTGGCATCTCTGAAATGCCCGATTGCGTTGCTAGTTTCGAACGTTATATTGCTTTCCCATTAGTTAAATTAGGTATTTTACTGAATTTACTGTTTTACAAACATGAATCGAAAACTATATTTAGATCTAAGCAGCTCTACAGACTTAAACATTTTGTAGAGCTGCTCAGATCTAAATACAATGTAATGCATGTGTGTAATACATTCATAATATGGATTATAAATTTGAGATATTCATAATATGGATGATGAACTTGAGATCTTCATAATATGTGTAATGCATTCATAATATGGATTATAAATTTGAGATCATAATATGGATGATGAACTTGAGATCTCCATAATATAGATGATGCATTTGAAATTAACTGAATATCATGTAATTGTGGACAAAACACACGAAGATATTGCAAATGGTAATATTTTATTATATAGATTGAAGCGACTTTTAATTAAGCAACAAAAAGTGTAAATATTTGAAAAAATTAGTTTAGAGGTTATTGCTGATTAGGTTAGAAGTTTTATTTGGATAAATGCATAAATTGTTTATAAAACATAATCCTTTGATAAATATGTACTTTCAGATTCAGCTAAAATGAAAATTCATTGCATAGGATATATGATTTTAATTCTATCTTTTTTAATATTTGTAGCACATTATTTATAATCAATATATTTTTTAATAAAATATACAAAAATAATGGTGTGGATATGTCAATTGTAAGGGAAATATAGTCTGGAATAACATATATATATAAATTGTTATAATTTAAAAGACATAAATGATATATTATTAAAAGCCATTATGTGTCTGGGAACTTCTAAGATGCGCATGAAGAAATGTAAATATATCATTCCATCATTTGTCTGATAGTCTTAACCAATTAAATCGTTTTCATTTTTTTCGCAACATTTTACATGTTTATTTTTACTTCAGTTACTTGTTTATTTTGTATGTATACATTAGAAATAGACATCTGCTTCTGTTAGTAATTGAATATGATAAGCAGTTGGTTGGGGCAAACTACATACACTTGCCAATAAATTAGAAACCCTGACTCAATGTTTGATGGACCACCTTTAGCCCAAATTACAGCACGTATGCGGTTAGGCATGGATTTTACAAGGTGCTAAAATGCAAAGAACACCAGGTGTTGGAAAAACAGGTCGTCAGCTCCTGTACAGTTGATGGCAGAACAGATTGGTATCTAATTTGTTTTCCCAACATGTCCCAAACGTTCTCGATAGGGTTTAAATCTGGACTTTGCTGTTTTCTGGACTTTGTGGTCTTTGCGGGTATTTGATGGAAGTCAGAGTTATACTCCGTGAACCACTATTGCACGGTTTCCGTGCGGTGGATGGCAGCATTATGGGCCATGAAAAACCCGTCGCATGTGGGGTAAAATTGCAGCACTGCAGGGTGGACGTGATCCGCAAAAATGACCAAGTACACCATGGATGACACACAGCCTTCAGGAAACATCCGGTGACCAGTGCCAAACCAGCAGAACATGCCCCACACCATAAAACTCAACACGACTTTGTATCACACTCGACCGATTACATACCTTTCTTCCAATCATCGGATGCCCATCGACGCCATTCGTGGCACCACTGTAAACGCATTTTCAGGTTCACAATTCAATTAATTAGCGAAAGACAAAAATGAAACACTATATACAAGCATATTTACACGAATATACACGATACACATGCCTACAGTGATGCACAATACACATGCATACAGTGATACACAATACACATTCTCATATACACATGAATTCACACTCCACATATACACACATATTTCATACACATTATACAAACTCATATATACATATACACACGATTTCTTTAGTGTTTCGAAATTCTCCAATTGCATGAATTATTTAAATTTTAATTTTACTTCTCATGTGACTCTAATCTTAAACGCATCTATATTATAGAGGTAGTGCAAAAGAAGCTTAAAATATCTAATTAAATTAATAAATTAAATTCACCAATATATGTGATTATTTTCAAATCAAAAGAAATTAAAGTAATGTATAATAAAAATTCTTGATTGTTCTCTGATATTTAAAGCACCTTTAACTAGTAGGTGTTGAAAAATAAAAGTTATCTGCTGCAGAAGAAGTTGTAATTCTAAACTTTGACGGGGTTCTATAGAAGTCACTTTGGAAAGAAGAAAATGTCTCAAATTTCCAAGAAAAATAAAGCAAAATAAAATATAAACAATTCAATGCATACTACTACATTTGTTATTAATTGAATTAATATAAAATTTACCACTTTATTAAAAGTTTATCAATTTTCACTAATGCATCATCCTAGAGCTAAGGCTAATATTGTTAACGAAAGAATATTACAAATTATTGCTTTGAACTACATATACTTTTCGGGCATTTTAGAACAAGGACTTTATAATTTTCATTTATTTTATAGGAAGTATATGTATACATTTGCTTTCTATTGGTTGTTATCTTTCTTGTACAGAAGAAAGACAGTGACGAAAACTTTGAGCGTATAAATGCATAAGTGATATAAAGTCATTTGAATATTATTTTACATGCTAATGGTAATATATTCTAAATTTTAGCGAATTGAAAATATACAGATGTGTTTATTACCATGAGGTGTTAGTAATGTAATGGCATTACACGAGTAGTAAACTAACAGTTATCAAATTCGGCTGATCGCTGTCTAAGGTGTGTGATAAGCCATGTTCTCTAGTCATCATCTAAATATCATATATTTAGAAGTCTCGATTTTGTAATATTCAGCGCTCAATTAAATCAGGAATATAATTTTATGGTTCATTTACAAAATAATAAGATCATAATTTGTGAAAAATAATTCCATATATTACAGTTATTTTTGGTGATTCAAATTTTGATGCAGCACAGTATTTTGAAAATTGCCTTGGCATATTGTGGCGCAGATTTAAAAAGAATATTTTAATTTGTATTTTAGACTTATTAAATTATTCATAATTAACATGGCCGAAATCGTAAATTGTTAATAACTATAAACATTAAGCATTAAAGACCTTGCCTTGTGTGCCTATATTAAAACCCACGATATTAATCTTACGTGCGAGTTCCTAGAATAGAAAATATTAACATACTGCCATAATTAATTGCACCATTTTAACAATAAAATAAAATCATTTATTAAAAACATAGATTAGTTATTAAATTAATTGCAACAATTATTCATTAATTGCGGCGGAGAGATAAAATGTGAGACCAGTTAATTAAAATGCCTAAATTGCATTTATGACCGTCAACAATACTTGACTTGCACATACCTATTGGTTGTCTTTAGACGTTGACACACAGCTCATAATTTAGTTTTGTTCCATCTCTAAATGTGCCGTTGCAGTTCTATATATCAGGACATGGACATTTCTGTGTGATCTCTAAAGAAAACACTCAATTTCCAAAATTTGCGGAATACTTTTCTACTACATCTCTGCAGCTATTTTGTTGCTATCGCTCTCACGGAATCTTCGTAGAAGCCTCCTGGCATCTCTCTATGAAAAATCGCTATAGAATCCCCACGTAGAAGTCGTGTATATTCTCTAGAACCTTTTTGATTGCCGTCTCTTTTGCCTGCGGTCTGTAACACCCCTTACGCTACAATTGGCCGATCTTAGGGCAATGCGACCAGACATCTAGAACATTGGTTAACCACTCTCGTGACTTCACCTTAGCCTCCAAGGTTTATTGCCTACTCTTACTTTTCGGATCAGGGTGCCATAAACTGGCGTTCTTAAGTCTCATGCCATTGTTCAACATTACAGACATCATAAATACAAACATAAAACTATCTCCTCTAAATCTTTCTGAAATCTGGTCTTACACATATATATTTCACAAGAGGTACTGTAGATATATATTTACTTATATAATGAACAATATGGATTCAGCATTCAATTAAAGAGAAATAGGGGATTTACAAAGTATTTACTTTTCAAGATCAACTCCAGAGAAATAGGGGACTTACAATGTATTTCCTTTTCAAGATCAAAATTTTTATTTTGCTTGAAATATCTATTTCTCAAGATTAGATACAGGTAGAGTTTAGATCATAACTGATGGGGACTCAGCATCACATTCGGAAGAAAGTAACCTAGTTCACTAAGAATTTTCATTTCCGGTTTATTTTCCACTTCCAGTTCGAATCTTTTCCGTGAAGCAATCATATCTTATGACGGATTATAGATAGAGCTTAGCCGAATTATAGATAGTGCTTAGCCGAATTATAGATAGTGCTGCTAGATAGACAAAATCATGATGGAGTAGAGATAGTTTACTAAGGACTAAAATTTTGGTCCAAAATTTTTTCTTGACATCCCTAATTCTCATGGTTGAATATAGATAAAAATATTGATAATGACTGATATGAATTCAGCATTATATCCTGGAGGAGGTCAGTGGAATAAGATATACAGTATTGTGGCAATTAATTGAGAAATGTCATTTTTTTCGTTTTATCACACGTAAGCTTAGGAAGAAGCACTCCAAATTAGCTCAGAGTTCAAATTGCAGTTATTATCAAAGTAGCAGGTGTTCGTATGCACCTGGTAAGTAGCAGGTGTTTAAATTCCTCCGTCAGGTCGCAGGTGTTCCGCAGTGGCAGTTTCTCAGTTGTTGCGGGGCTCATTAGCGTCACGGATATCAGCGCGGAAACACGTGCTAAAGTGATTGCGCTTAGAGAACACACTTCTAAGACGTTCGAGGAAATAGGTAAAATATGTGGAGTGAGTACAGCAAGTGTCGGGAGAAGCTGGAAGCGGTTTCAGGAAATGCTGGAACCAATCGCTCTGGAAGATGTGGCCGAAAAAGATCAACTTCGACTCGTGACGACAAAACTTTACATCGAATGAGTGTTAAAAATCCTCGATTAACCAGTTTTGACCTGTCTAAGTCCATGGTGGCAGCTGGTGTTGATATTGCACCTTCAACAGTGCGATACAGGCTGTTAGAACGCGGACGGAGTGCACGTCGACCATACAAGAAGCAGCTTCTTACAAGAAGCAGCGACCATACAAGAAGCAGCTTTCGCATGAAGAAAAAAAGGTTTGAACGGGCACGGAAATAAAAACATGGACTGAGAAGGACTGGGAGAAAGTTCTCTTTTCTGACGAAACACATTTTGTGGTTCAGGGATTTAGATCTATGTTCGTGAGAAGGAGCCAAGGAGAACCTCTCAATCAGCACCACATCAATCAAGCACCCAAGCATCCGCCCAAAAAGATGTTTCGGGGTTGTTTCAGCGTTTTGGGGACAGAATCTCTTGTTCCCGTAGAGGGAATGATGAACAGTGCCAGTTACGAAGTCATATTGACCCGAAAAGTGCTTCCAACCATGGCTAAACTGTGGCCGAACGGAGATTGCGTTTTCCAACCAGACAGCGCGCCATGTCACACTTCGAAGCGAATCAAAAATTTCTGCTCAAAAAAAAAAATATTACCGTATTGGATTGGCCCGGGAATTCACCAGACTTGAATCCCATAGGAAATTTGTGGGCTATTGTCAAAAAACGGCTTCACAAATTTGACTGTACGACGATGGACAAGCTAATTTCGGCCGTTATTGACATATGGTTCAGAGACGTTGAAATTAAAACTACATGTGCTAGTCTAGTACATTCCATGCCGAAACGTGCCTGTGATTTTATAAAGTCTCGGGGAGGTCATATCACTTATTAGTTTTAACTGTATCCATTGAAAACTTGAATAAAACTGAATTTTATAAAAACAACTGCATTTCTCAATTAATTGCCACAATACTGTAGATATCTCTAACGGATGTATGCCATTCCCTGTTCAAAAGATTTCTTCGAAACATATATTTAACCGAATGGGCTATAGGTAGAAATTAGATGATGACTCGTATGGATTCAGTATCAAATTCCAGAGGACCTAGGTTTGGGAGGGAGTTCACTAAGAATGTCCATATCCAGGTCTTTAGATAACACTTCCGATTTCTCTGAAAATCCGTTTGACTGTATGTTATAAGTATGCAGAGGAGAATAAAAATACCTAATGCTTGTAGTAGTATTAAAAATGAAGTGTAAGCATCATTTGCCACCATATGTATTTCACTATTGCATTTAACAAATTAAACTATTTTTTATATTTATGTGAATAAGATTATTTGTATTTTTCATAAACATATAAAATTAGTAATTACATATAAAATTAGTAGTTATTATATATAACAGAAAGATGATTCTCTAGTAATTGCATTTAATAATGCAATATTTAAGTTAATAAAAATCTGACAATTTGATTTATACTTACTGGATAATTAGCCATCTAAATCAATATTTTATCATATTAAACACATATTCTTCACGTGAATGACATCTATGAATAATTGCATAATCGTCTTGCGAATTTGAAGAATATTGAAAAAATTTCCGATTTTAAATTTTATACTGCTTATATCTCGAAAACTAAAAGTGATAAAATTAAACTGCAAGCGAGTATTGTTTTGCCCTTAAAATTATTACAAGGATATACAATTGCATTTTGGATCAGTTATAGTTCTATATTATTGGTTATAATTTTGCAATTTTATATGTTGAACTAATTTGAAAAATGTTTTATAAATTCGATTTTGATTTCGCAAGACCTATTTACGCAGAACATTTTAGATCGATTTGAAAGGAATCCTTGTTAATATTATTTTCTGTAATTTTGCTGCATCTTATAATTTAACATGGTACATACATGTGAAATTATCCCTTTGCTGTCCATTTTCAAACACAAATTTACATTAAAAAATAAAGAATGTATGAACAAACAATAAATAGTTATATCACAACATAGAGTATAATGCAAATAAAATCTCGTAAACAGACGATCTTTTTGGAATTGCTCTGAATTCTCTCTTCAGGGCAAATAAGACTAGAACTGAAAGTCAAAACAGAATATGACCATACAGCGAAAAAAAAAGGTTAAACCAACAGATCACAGTGTATTTTCGCCACCTAGCATGATAAAATAGAAGTAAAAAAAATCTGATGTGGGCAACATATGACTTTCCTTATATAATGTAATGAATTTACTACTTTTACAGTAAAAAAATAGGTTTTTCTTATAGTAGATACTAATATTCTTTCCACACAAGATATTGAATTTTCGACAATTAGTCGTCATTTTCATTGATTTAGCGTCATTTTTATCCATTTGGCGAGATTTTCGTTAATTTGGCAACATTTCAAAAAGTCGCCAAGTTGGTGACATTCCAAAAAATTCGTCGCCAAAAGCTCGCCAAGTGTTGTGGACGAAGAAATAAGTTGTTCTTACAGCAGATAAATGACTATTGGCGTTCAAATACAAAAGTATTACCTAAAGTATCTTTTTTCATGAATGGAACGAGATAGATCCACGAGAATGATGTCACCCAATTTATCGCATGGTATTACATATGAAAAGTGAACATGTTTCTCAATAGGAAATATTTTTGTTTCATATTATATGACTTTTTAACAATTTATTTGAAAAATGTGCAATATCTCGAGAACGGTTTATGTTAGCGTTCTAAAATTTATGTCAATCGTTTTCTAATGAAAAATTACATAAGAAATGTCTATTTACGTAACTTTATTAGCGGTTTTGATTTTTTGACAATTTTTTCAAAACTTTATTCTAAAATTTAGGGCAGTTTTGTACATTCGATTACGTATAAAAACAATAGGCGTCCTGTGTTTACGGATTGTGATTTTTATACCAAATTTGGTTCGAATCGGTTCATTCGTTCGTCAGTTATCGTCTCTACAGACTCACTGACACACACCCACACCCACATATACTTTCACACACACATACTTTCACACACACACACACAGACATCACTTCAAAAATGTTTGATTCGTGATCAGGGATGCTTGAAACGTGCTCTCCCGTCGAAAACTCGATTTCGAATTTTCGACCCCGTCACAATACTTTCCTTATACATTATATATATAAGGAATGTAATGAATTTGAAATCAATAAAATACAGAAAGTGTGAACGAAAAGGGGAAGTTCACTAAAAGAATGAGAGGCAATGAACAAAATGTACTTATGAATGTGTACAGTATTGTAAAAGTTATGTCTAATGTACAGAAGATGGTAAACAAAAATTTGAGGAATATAAGTGATGTAGAATGACTTGAATACAGATTTGACACCGTAAGAACTTAATATGCTAAAACTTAGCCACCTGAAAATATACAGATGGATATATTTCATCAGGCTTTTGTAGTGTAATGGCATCGGACGAGTAGTAAACTAACAGCTATCAAATTCGTCTAATGGCTGTCTAAGCTGTATGGCAAGTCCCATGTCCCCATAACATAATCTATATGTCATATATTTAGAATTATCAGTTTTATAACATTTAGCGAACTTTGAAGATAGGAATAAAATAAATGAAACCCTTTAGTAATGTAATATTTTCATTATTTTGCAATAGCCATAATATTTTTCATACAGTTGTGCTAAAATGTTCATAACCCAAAATATTCAGTTTTTAAAAATAAATTGCAGAGTCCATGTCCGTAAGAACTTTCAAGTAGCTTAAAGATAGATTGTCAGTTAGCCAGTACAAATATCCGTATTTCTATTTCCGGTTGGTATAATTTCAAAGAAATCAACCCTGTAGGTTAGTGCAAAGATTTTGACGATACACTGAATCCGTGTTAGTACGACTAGCATGGATTCATTGGACTTTGGGATATTGAGCGCCAATTTTTATTTTTGAGAACAATGACCACGCAGGAAGTTGACTTGGAAGACAAAATTAGGATTAAGAGGCTAACCTGAGGGAAAAATAGCAAGATGTTGTCTGTCAGATTGCCAGTTGTACACCAATTTGACATTAAGTAGTAGTATGAGTAGAGTTAGTAGTATTAAGCAGTATGAGTAGAGAATGCAGACTCCAGATTGACAATAAAAGCATGCAATTCCATCACATTAGCTCAACGATAGAGAATCGGCTGTTCAGTAAGAAGATCTGTGGTTTGATTCCGGTTGGGGACAGCACGGTTCTTTACAAAATATTTAATAATTATTATAATAAGTCCAAATTCTGCATCCTGGTTTGAGAGCATGGCACCTAATAAAAATTTCAAGAATCATCGTCTTACAGACATTATTAAATAGTCACTATCAAATTATGTATTATTAAATATTTAATAAAATAATAATATCACGCATTTCTCTATATTATTAAACATTTAATAAAAATTAATGCTGCATACTTTTTGTTGCGTTAAACATCCGATTATCCGCCAATGACAGGACTAGAGGTGTGATGGAAAACAAAATAAAAGAATAAGCGAAATGTAATTTATAAAGTCATACATATATACAAGTAAATGTTCTCTATTGAAGACAAATACACAATAGGTGACAGAAGAAAACCAGAGACAAATCGAGCATGTTACGATAAAGGAAATCACAAAATCGTCTCATTTTCTTCGACCGGTTTCAATTTTTTTTTCCAAAATTCTGCAATGCATTCACTATTAGCATTAGCGCTGATTTTTCACCAATAATTGATAGTTGCCTGAATACGTGGTGAGATTTAAACTGAGTAAATATTCACTGGGGTTGAAGGTTACACGAGATAAGCCCACATATTTAATTTGAAGGATTTCTACCGAATTTTGACAACCGGCCGAATCTACTACAAACCTTTAAGGTGAGTCCACCGAATGGGTTTTCAGGCTTTATCGCCCAGCCGTCCAAACAGATGCTCTACATTTCTGGCACGACGGACGGTCTGGTTCGAAGAAAACCTTTGCAAAACACGGGTTCAGAAATTGAACTCATTTAACTTTGTTTTTGCACGAAACATTATTAAACAACCCAGTTCAATCTTTTTGTTTTTTTATATATTTTGCATACATACTTAATATAATCTTAGTAAATAAATTGGGAAAAATCATCTATTTGGGAAATGTAGAATATGGGAATAGAAGAACAAAAATAATTCACGCTTGCCACTTAATGAGGAAAAATTAGAGCAAGCGTAAGCGGTTTACTGAGTGTAGCAGATGATACATTGTCGGATAAAAAGGAGTTCACTGTATTTCGGAGTATTTCATGCATACACATTCCTAAATAAATAATATTTATGAATTGCTGCATATCTTCCTTTCCAATGTATTCATCAATATTACGCTTCAAGTGGCACTTTAATTGTTGTGTTTCTGGATCAAAGTCATGGACATATGTGGGGGTGCAATTTTTAGCGTCTTTCTCCATCAAGGTCATGGGAATATGTGGGTGATGCAATTTTTAATGTCTTTCTCAGTCTGTCTCATTGACATATATGGGTGGTGCAATTTTAAGCATATTTATCCATCAAAGTCATGGAAATATGTGTGTGGTGCAATTTTTAGCGTCTTTCTCCATCAAGGTCATAAACGTATGTGGGAGGTGCAGTTTTAGCGCCTTTCTTCATCAAAGTCTTGGAAATATGTGGGTGGTGCAATTTTTAACGTCTTTCTCCGTCAAAATCATGGAAATATGTGGGTAGAGCAATTTTGAGCATCTTTCTCCACCAAAGTCATGTGAATATGTGTGAGGTGATATTTTTAACGTCTTTCTCAGTCAGTCTCATGGAAATATGTGGGTGATGCAATTTTTAGCGCATTTTTCCATCAAAGTGATATAAATATGTAGATGGTGCAATTTTTAGCGTCTTTCTCCATCAAAGTCATGGAAATATGTGGATAGTGCAATTTTTAGCTTTTTTCTTCATTAAAGTTATGGAAATATGTGGGTGGTGCAATTTTAGCTTCTTTCTTCGTCAAAGTCATGGAAATATGTGGGTGATGCAATTTTAGCTTCTTTCTCCGTCAAAGTCATGGAAATATGTGGGTGGTGAAAGTTTAACTTCTTTCTCCATCAAAGTCATATAAATATGTGGGTAGTGCAATTTTAGCGTCTTTCTCCATCAGTCTCATAGAAATATGTGAGTGGTGCAATTTTTAGCGTCTTTCTCCATCAAAGTCATTGAAAGATATGGATGGTGCAATTTTTAGCACCATTGTACTCACGGCTGTATTATGTAATTTTGTGTGATATAATGATAATGTAATTTTTAAAATGATTAATTTACCTTTTAACAAATTCAAGAATTAAAAATATAAAATCTTTTAGATCTCTGTGTAAAAAGCGATTTATACCTTTGACGTTATTGCTTCGTACTTATGTCTAAGATGACTGTTTGCTTTGTTATAAAATGTTTCCGTAAAAAACAGTTTAGCATAAGTGATGAAACACATTTTTAAGAACTTATGCTTTTTAAAATGCACTTTAAACTTTTGTTGAATGATTACAAACATATACTCAGAAACTTAATTTGTATATACACTTTAAGTCATAGACAAAATAATATCTGAGTTGTATGCCTCTTTAGTTAAATGCAGTGCTTAAATTTTCACTTAAAGTATTTAAATAGCGTTCCGCTTTGATTCAAGTAACTCTATATATACTGAAGAAATGAATGAAAACATTGCAGCTCTTGGCAGGTGAATGAAAAAACAAGGAATTAAATGACCAAACTTTAAAATATATTACAAAACTTTAAGAAACCTATTTTCAAGCAGAATCTATTAAAAAAGACTTGAAATGTCAAGAACATTCTTTGGTTTTGCATTAAAGTTTAATGAGCTGTAGTCTGTGCCTAAGCATCTTGTAAAAATGTTAAAAAATGTTTTTTTTAAAAACCAACATGTTCTTTTCTACGGAACATAAATATTCTTTACGAGAGGAACAAAAATGTTTTAAAGATTGCGGCCTGAAAATTATTCACTTCACACGGATACTTGTGTTTACTTTGGTTTAAATTTGCTAGAAAAACATATATTCGTAAACTTTTTAAATATTTTTAAAATCGTGTTTTATGTTATTTTATTTGCAGCATTGTATAAATACAGTAAAAAATATTTATTTTTTATTATAAATTTTTTTTTTATTGCTCATTGTTCTGGAGAAGAAAGTATTAATTTTAATTAAATATGTTTCGCAACTAGCGCTTTATAAAACCTTTCCCATTTGTAGTGCTATTATTTATTATGATCGAGTAGAATTCATTATTAGTGTAAATTATATTAGCAGTTTTTTATTAGTGCATAGAAATTATAATTAGTGTAAAATCAAAATTATGACGAAATATAGAGACTGTAGAGAGAAAATTATTCATATAACAGTAAGCGTATGTCTCGTAGATTTATGGATAAATATTACCACCCATTACCACCCATTACCACTATAAGTGCAATACCAATAAGTGCATTTCATGAAATATATAAATACTTTATAATTAGCAAAATATATATAATATTATTAGTGCAACCATAATAATGAATATAGTAAACCTAAACCTTAACTATATTAAAAATAATAAAACATAATAAACAAGAAATACATTCATCTTAAAAATTGTGATAAAAATAGCAAACATTCAAGATAAACTGATTGAAAATTTAATGAATTTAAATTGTAAAATACAAAATAATTCTTTGAGAACATGTTTAACAGATTGAGAATATTTTTACTACTCAGTAAGTACATTTCACGATAAACATAAAACCATTTATGATAAACGTAACAATCATAATTGATATTAATGAAAACAAATTTATGGACATAATAAACATTCATAACAAACATAAAATCGAATCATAATAAATAAGGCAACCATTTATAATAAACATTCAAAATAAACATTTACTTTCTTTACTTACTTCTCAAAATTCATTTAACAACCAATTGGAGTCGAAATATACAAATTAAGAAACAATCAACTAATCTGAAAGATAATAGTACTGAGTAATAAAGCCCACGAAGTGCATTTCATGATACACATAAAACTGTTTATAATAAACATGAGAAAGATAATAAATATGTATAATAAACATAATGATACATATATTAAACATTTATAATAAACATATAAAAAAATCGTATTAAACATAAATGTTATATTATAAAATATTTATTATAAACTTAAGGCATAGTTATAATAAACATAATAAGTATTCATAAACATAAAAAAATATCCAGTGTAATTATAATAAAAAATTTGGTAAACACATAACATCCATAATAATGCTAGAACGTTTCTATCTTGACACTATTGGAAATACCGAAAAATGTTCCTTCTAACGATCCTTATACATATTCCGTATGACAACTTCCTCATATTTATAATTTTTTTTTTATACGAAATATGTATGTTTAGGTTTAGGTCATTTGATTCGTATTTCGTCGAAGACAAATAAAGGAATATTAGCACTTTAGCAAACATATGAGCTTATATCTTCGCATTATATTAAAAAAATGCCTTTCAATTACTTTATTTTTTATTTATTTTTCAGAATTTTCAGACAAAAACATACTCGTTTTCGATTTCGCTGGGGAAGGCATCGTTATTTGGTTCTTCAGTTGCTATTCACTTTGTGTTGCAACTGACGTCACAACATGCATCCGTTTCTATGTGAAGCAGTGACATATTTATCGTGAGGCTGTTGTTTGGGAACAGGTACAGGTAGAAGACGTAGACTGCCCGACTCACCCGATGGTACGGAGCAGCAATTTGAGTTTCAATTAGAAATTTGCATTTTAAATCATGGACAACTCCGCGAACATTTTCTAGGTACAAATAAAACATCAGCTAATTAAATTTGATGTTTTAACGGTATTGAACAATGCGTATAAATTAATTCAAAGCTTCAGGCAATGTTCAATAAAACAACACCTGCGAACAAAAGTCTGAATTTTCAGCAACGTTTGCGTGTACAGTTGAATCCCGCTTAACTGGTCTTATTAAGACCGATGGTAATCCTGTTTCGAGAAAATACAGTTAAATGGGAGGTGAATTAAAAAAAATTAAAGTAATTGTTTTTCCTACTTCTGATAGAAACTATATAATTAAAATGTGCATTATAAAAGTATTTAAACAACGTAATAAACAAATAACGTTTTATTAAAAAATTGTATTTATCAGACAGAGCAAAAAAATCTGATATGAGCAGAATGTGACTTTCCCAAAAGTCGCAAATTCATTTTCTTTTTATTTCATTCGTAAATCATTAAACTGAGTTTAATTGCACCAAATACCAACATAATTTTTTGAAATTCCACTGAATTTTCACTTTTAGTTCAGTTTTCATTTGGTAACTGAACGTATTTTCAAAACTGGTGTAGCAAAACGCGAGAGAACAGAAACATCTCGAAAACGGCTAGTCATAGAGTAATGGGGTTGGTCTTATTATTTTCAGCGAAAAATAATTTTAATTGATACATTTATTTCATGCATTCGAGCATACGTAGTCTTTTATATTATATTTTGACGTCATTTGCGAGTCATTTCGCAAAAAAAGTCAGGTTCATTTTATACGAATCGTACCAAAATCTTATCAGCACTATGGTCACTCACACGTGACTTATAAGCCCCGGTCACATGCAAGCGGGTATTTTCCGGCCATGAAACATTGGGGTGAAAAAGGGGGTATTTTCCGGGATTCATTCTAGACCCGTTCACATGTGCTACCCCAATTACTCCCGCTTAAAGGGGTAGGACCAATTTTTCTTAAATGCTTTAGACATTCATTTTTGGTAAACAATATATATTTTTCTTTTCTTCTTTTAATTGCTTTTTTAAAAAGCGTATTATTAATTCATTATCCCATGTTATTATTTTATCTACTTATTATGACAAATGTGCGGAAATGAGAAACAAAATAATCTTATATATATAAATTAAATCTAAATAATGTTTATAAATTAAACTTGGATCTTTATAAACTAAACAACAAATTAAAAATAATATGCCAAAATTAAATTTAATATATTTTTAAAACTGTAAATATATGCTTATTGTAATATATATATATATATATATATATATATGTATATATATATATATATATGCATATATATATATATATATATATATATATATATATATATATATATATATATATATATATATATATATATATATATATATATATATATATATATATATATATATATATATATTAGAAAAATATCTAAAAATAAGTTATATAAAAAACATAATCATAACACTTCATAACATTAAGGCGCAATGCCGCTCTTTCATGTTCAGCAGGTATATAATAGTAAATACATCATCAAATTGAAAAAAGGGAGGGAGGTACAAAGGAAAAGGGGGAAAAGAAAGGAGAGTGTTTACAGGAACGACAGAATGGGGGGGGTTGCTCTTCGGTACTTGCAGATATTTACCTGAAGAAGTATGAACAAGGTACATATTTAGTCAATGAAATGCCATACTACCGCTTTGTTGACGATGTGATTATTGGATATAAAAATAAACAAGATCATTTTGAGTTTGGGTTTTACCCTAAGTGCCTGGAAGTTTTGGAAACTAAATATACAAATCCAGGAACTGTTGATATTCTGGATATCAGTATTTACTACAATAAGAAAAACAAGATATATTTTAAAGTTTATGACAAGAGGGATAATTTTGATTTCAACTTTAATTACATTATAGATTGGAAATCTAATTTGAGCAGTGGTATTTTCAGGAATATTATAATAAATCATCTAAATCGATATAGACGCCTCAACACTGAAAAAAAAAAGAACAGCAAAACAGCGTCAATAAATTACTCAGGGAAGCAGCAAAAAGCAATTACCCACTTCGGTATCCAAGGCACTATGTAGACTTGATATTTGACAGAAAGAAAAACAGTTTTATTTGATGATAGCAGGTCGGTGAGATATGGTTGTGCGGCATGGCTTGTGGACTTCAAGAATTCTGTTGAATAATCAGGTTAGGTTTATTCCCATCTTAAGCCCCTTTTTCATGGTCTATATACTTCGGGATGTTTCATAGATTTCATCGGACGGAGGAGTGCTTCAGGAAGACAGAGGCACCGGGAGTGTTTCTAGAGTAAAAGCGCTTTAACCGGGAACGGGGGGTCACTATCCCCCCCGACCTTTTTTCTGTCGTTCCTGTAAACACTCTTCTTTCTTTTCCCCCTTTTCCTTTGTACCTCCCCCCCTTCTTTCAATTTGATGATGTATTTACTATTATATATATATATATATATATATATATATATATATATATATATATATATATATATATATATATATATATATATATATATATATATATATATATATATATGTATATATATATATATATACATCAAATTTTCGACAAATTCCAATACAGATTTTTAATAACAAATCCCAAAACCATCTATTTTTAGCGGGGGGAAAAAATCTTATTTATTCTAAACTTTAACCAAAATCCATAAAACATATACACGAAGTTACAATGAAGTAAAGCGCCACGCTGCTTCGCAACAAGGAACAATATATATATCCAAAGGGAAATATTTATTGGGTGAGGGGGCAACAACCCCCCCTCTGCCAATTTTTGGTACTTTTCTTTTTCTTATTTCTTGTACTATCATATTTGATTTTCAGATTTGAACATTTCCTTTTGGATATATATATATATATATATATATATATATATAAGTTTTATTCCATGAAACTGTTTAAAGAATTCATTCTTAAAAGTAAAAAAAAAAAGTTTTTCTCATTTAATCTTCGTTTTTAAGCTAAATTATGACATATAAACTTGAATTAGTGGAAAAAGTGTAACACCATTTTAAAAAACTTTATTCAAAACAAATCGATATAAGAAGTTGGCATAGAGAAAAAAATATGCATATTTATACCCAATACATTTTAACTATTACAAAATCGGTATAACTCATTTTTTATTAAAAACACATAAGAAGACTTTACTGCATGGCTCAGATACAAAAAATCTCATATATCTCTAATACCGCAATTAAAAATAATGTTTTTAATATAGCAGCATAAAAAATGCTTATGATGGACATGTTTCAATGATATGTAAAATAGGTGGTCCTCTAAGTAATCCAAAAATAAAATTAATAAAATAAAATCGTCTTCATATGTAGTTAGTATCTAAAATATATAAAAATAATTTATATTTCTGGTACTAGCAATCATGGAGTATTATTTCTTTTTTTTAAGGGGGGGGGGGAGAGCATTTTGTAAGCTAATTTACACAGTTCATTTTATTGCAAAATGTATGTATGTAAAGTTATTGTGAATGCCTGAAACAGTTTACTTTGTTATTGATATACATAATTATAAAACGCAATTCTCTACTAATCAAAATATTGACATCATAATCACACCATCTCAAGTTATGGAACATGATATGTAAAAGCTTAGAATACAGAACTAAAATAATCAAACTTGAAATATAATGTATAAATAATTTATTTACAATAATTAACAACATATATTCATTTAAATATAAACACATTATACTCCTTTTTAACAATATAAAATAAATGAATATTAAGATAGATTTATCTAATATACATTCTCCTTATATAAAACTAAGAAAATATTTTTATCATTTGTTAAAAACTACTTAGATAAATCCAGAAAATTTGCCCAAGAAACAGAACATTATATTTTAAAGTTGCTGCTTCAAAGGAAAATCAGCTGGCTTACGACTTTTAACTAACACTTATTTGTATACGTTTTGTAATTAAGAAACAAGCATTTCTATAAAAATTATCCTGAAATCGAAGAACAAATATTTCTAATTCATGAGATAACAGTTAGCTCAAATAAACAAAATGTATATAGCCGCATCAGTCTTTTTCAGTAGGATTATCCGTTCATTAAATTTTGATGTATAATAAGGATCAATCCATTTAATTCGTAAATAAGTCCGTGTAATGAATGCAAAATAATCTATATAATATGCTATAAATTCATCATTATTGTACAATCTTCAGATAGAATTTGTAAACAAGGTTCACGAGGTATCTTAATATCCGCCATGTTTTTCAAGAAATCGCAGTTGCGCAAATGGAATTGTGGGTAAAAATCCCCAATCCCTATGTTCCCTCAAATAAGAAGGAAGGAAATCATACCTCCTTTCAACCCCCCTCTTTCGATCCGGTATTTTCCCCGCTTGGACGTGAGAACGGTGACACAGTCGAAATGCGGCTATGATACCGGCTTTAAATTGTGCATGTGAACGGGGCTATAGACCCCACTTCTTGAATTTCGGTCAATTAATTGTTTAGTGAACACATGCGATCTCTGAGGTTCCATTCGCCCCAAACATGTTCTATTATTCCGAATCGTACCAAAATCGTATCAGCACCAGGATAACACATAAGTTATTTACATATTAAATTATAGGGCGATTGATCCATAATAGTTTTTGAGTTAGAGTGGATTCATATCTTACACAGACAGACACACATACAGACTACAAGCAAAAAATATGTTTCTCGTGTTCTGGAGGTCCCAAAATGTGTAGAACCGTCGAAAATTCGAGAAGCGATTTTCGACATGATTCCAATACGTTCCCTATACATTACCATATATTGCTGGGAAAGTAACAAGTAGACAACAAACGCTTAGTAATTTATAATGAGATGCTATAATTGCATAATTTTCTTTAAATCGTTTATTTTTAGCTCTTTACAACGTAGTTGAAATGTGTTTATGACTTTGTTCATTCTGTCTGTCTCTCTGTCCGTTAGCACGATAACTGCAGAAAAATGACTTTATCAAATTGAAATTTTAGTATGTTGTTCAGACGGTCTATGGGGCCTATGGTAATATAAATGAATAATATCACCCAATTAGTTTTGTACTCAACCCGGGTTGAAAAAATGAAATACATTGAACCTAATGGAACACTATGGGATCTAATTTTTCAAAAAATTTTAAGCGGATTTAAAATTTACAAATTGCTTCGAAAGTTTTATGAAATATTCAAATTATCCCATAAAATATATAAAAAAAATGTCATCAAAATATATTCGGTAGTTTTTTAAATAAAAATTAAAATAATAATTACAACTTTTATATGAAGCGATCATGTGACCATTATATGAACAGATCGCGTGATCCACTTCAAAATAAAATATGACATCCATCTTGTGTCAAAATCGTGATTTTAAAAGTTCTTTTTAATTCATATTTAGTGTTGTATCCGTCCTAAAACCGCTTTATGTGCATTTATATACTGAAAATTATGTGCATTTACATACTGAAACAACGCAATTACAATATATTTGAATTTAAATGATCATCCAACTTTGATTATTTCTGCAACGAAGCCTAATTTTCGCTTATGGGAAATGTAAACAGCAAAATATGTAGAATGAGTTTTATAAGAATTGCTGCATTTCTTTAATGCAAAATTATTTAGCGCATGAAGTCTGCAATATAGCTGATATGAATGAAATATTCATTGATTTTACAGAGAGAAGGACGATGTTTTCGATGAAGTTTTAAGCATAGAGTTTAATTATTTGTACCACCATGGTCTTCAGTTTTTAAATAAAATAAATTATTATAGTATAGTGATGAATGAAACAAAGGGAAAAATGTTTATGAATGAAATGCTGCTTTTATAGAGAGAGCCAATTTTGTTGACGTCACTTGAATAAATTTCATTTGCTTTCTATGAAGTTTTCAAATATACTAAATTATTGTAGTATTATGATAATTTTAAAAATATTACAGATGAATGTATCGCATTTTAGAGTTGTTTAAATCAGGCACTTTATATTTCAGTGCCGTCATATGAATGAAGTTCATTTTTTTCGATGAAGTTTCAAGTTTCCAAATATAATAAATTAATGTAGTATTATGATAATTTAAAAAATATTAACGAGGTATCGTGTTTTAGAGATGTTTATATAAAAATGCATTGAAGTTGTAAAGTGTTTCATAATCAATGATTTATGCATGATGGATCTTTCTTTTTTTTTTTTTTATTGTTTCTAACTTGAATAGCGATTTTTTGTTGCAAAGTGCCACATCTTTCTTATTAGCATTAAATATATTAACATTAAATGTATTAAATTGGATGTTGATTACTGTTTAACATCAGGAAGAACTACTTAAGCATTTTTTCCGTTGATATGTTAAGTTCATAAATCTCTTGAATGAATCTGTGTTACCTGAATAATCAATACTATCTTGAGGAGCAACTGCGATAGTCTCAATAGCAGCATTATTTATCTTCATCGGCTAGTGTTTTGCAGTAGAAGTAACAATCAAATTTAAACAAATTAAATGAATTATAAAACAAGAAAGATCAATCATGCATAAAACTTTGATTAAGAAACACTTATCAACTGAAATGCAATTTCAATTAAACATATCTAAAATGCGATACACTTAGCTCTAATATATTTTTAATTTTCACAGTACTACAGTAATTTATTATGTTTGAAAACTCTAAACTGCTTAGAAAAAAATGAACTTTATTCAAATGACATCATCGAAGTATAAATTGTCTGGCTCTCTATATAAAATCAATGAATGTTTCATAGAGCATCACTTTTATTCCAGAGTCCAGAGCTAAAAAAACTTATGTGAAAAAAATCAGGTATTCTTATACAACTCATCCTACAATCAGTTGTTTTCATTCTGCATTAAAATTAGGCTTCGTTGTAGAAATAACCAAAGTTTGATGATCATTTAAACTCAAAAATATTGTAATTGTGTCGGTACATAATACAGAGGCACAGAAAATACTGAAAAATAAAAGTGTTTTAGGACGGACGCAATACTAAATATAAATGTAAAAGATCTAAATATAAATGTAAAGGATATTCACGATTTTTGCACTGGGAAAAAAGATGGATGGCATATTTTATTTTGAAGTGGATCATGTGACCTCTTCATATAATATGGGTTGTTGTTGTTGAGACCCAGGCCGTCCGACCTACCAGAAAGGTGTAAGGTAACTGTTTGGACGGCCGGGAAGTGCCACCCAATTTAGACCGGAACCCAGTGGGGGAGGCATCCACAGGGACCGTACCCTCCTTCCCCTACCACCAACCTCTCGGAAGGACTTACGGACCCACATGTTTAACGTGATCGTACTCCGCATGAACACGGCGGCATTTATGGTAGCGTGCAAATCTAGCGCGCAAACCACGGGGATACCGCACCCGAGATGGCCAACAGCACGCGGTGTTCCGAGGTGGTCACCCACCAAGTACTAACCGCGCCCGATGCTGCTTGACTTCGGTGATCTAACGAGAACCGGTGTTTTCAGCACGGTACGGCCGTTGGCCCTCATATAATATGGGTGTAATTATTATTTTAATTTGAATTTAAGAACTACCTAACATATTTTGCTGAAATCTTTTTATATATTTTAGTGGATAATTTAAGTATTTTCTAAAGTTTTCGAAGTAGTTCGTGAATTTCAACTTCGCTTAATAAATGTTTGAAATATCAGGTCCCATAGGTTTAAATTTATTTCACCTTTTTTTTTATCCCGGGTTCAATTCAAAACTAATTGGGTGATATTATTCATTTACATTCCAATATGTCCCACAGACCGTCTCAACGGCATATTAAAATTTCATTCTAAGAAAGTCATTTTTAAGAAAGTTATCGTCAGACATACAGACAGAATTAACAAATTCATAAACACTTTTCAACTATGTTGGAAAATGTTATAAATAATAATATAATACGAACTACTGTCGAAAATCCATCATTATTAAATATGTTCAATTATTTTAAATACTACATTATAAAATATGTTAATATTAACTTTGCTCTTTTTATATAATATTTTAGAATGCTACACAAATATCAGTTTAAATTTGTCTAAAGCACTGGTATAAGTTGAATATTTTCAAAAAAGTTAAAATTTAGTTATAACAAAATGTTTTTACTGCAAGCCAATTTTAGTGGTTTGTTGAAGTTTGATATAACGGGATTTCACTCTATGTCGAACTAATTTTTAAAAAAATCTATATCTGATAACTGTTTTTGTTGTCTGCACTTAGGTAAAGCTGATATTTTCGAGATCCTTTTCCGCGTAGTACAGATAATATTTCTCACAGAGTTCTGGGTAGGAAATAAATGCAAATGAAATGTAACTTCTTCATAGTCAAGAATTTACATCTCGTACTTTTTAACAGTTTATCTGTAAACTGCTGCTACTACACATAAACATCAACCTCTTTTAACAACCTTCGTAACCGTAAAATTGCCTGGAGATATGCTTTGCTTAAGTACTGGGGAAAATTATCGACAATAAAACGTGACTTAATAGAATTTTCTAATTGAACGAAGCGGGAATGCTGGGTAATTAAATATAATAAACCACCAGAAAATTTAGAAATTAAATGCCATATTAAATAATAATAAATTAAAAAACAATTTATGAAAAATACAGTGTGTACACGTAACAAACTCTTTAACGAAAGAAGTTCACAATTCAATAAACCGCATGATGGTATTATTTGAAAATATAAAATAATAGGGATAATAATAAAATGTTCCACGAAATTTATGAAGAAATCTTTGCTTTTTTCCAAAAGGTGTGTACAAGAGAATAAAAAGTCAGTTTCAACAAAACTATAAAGACTATTTATTCTCTTGTGCGCTCTTATTTTGTATCGTTATATGAATTTTCAGAAAAACTGGAAGTGACATTCTCACCGAATCCGTACCCTATAAGTAATTTGATGCTAAATTCACATCAGAAGTCATCGATGCTATATTTATAGTCGATCTTGAGAATGATATATTAGTTGGAAATTGCAAATATGTTTTCATCGGAACTGATATCTATAGAACCGTAAGTTAAAATCCCTAATGAGACCCTTACTTCCACTAGAATTTAGAGTTGAATCCGTATCACTCACCACTTTAGCTATATGTATAACTTATTCAGAATATAATAGACGTTTCAAGGAATTTTATCACTGGAAGTAGAAAAAATTCATCAGTGAATCCCTCAACTCTCTTAAAATATTGATGTTGAATCCATATCAGTCATCACACATAAATTTATTTGAACTAAATGCAAAATATTGGTGACCGTTTGTCTGAATCCATTGTCTGAGGCATACCCATATTTTGCCACCTTCTGGCACTTGGTGTTTAATGTCATAAATGCCATACAGGCTGCAGCCATTCAAAATGCAAAATCAAAGCGAAGTTCCGTCATCACAGTAACAGTTCAATTTCAAACTACGAAATAAAACATGTTTAGCCAATAAAGCTAATCCTTATTATTCCCCAACACATATTTCAAACGATTAATTTTTAAGTGCAACAAGGATGAATGGTTAAAAGTACTCAAAATTTATGAAAAACGAAACATTTGGTATATTTACAGTTTTAGTAAGTATATTTCTCATTCTTATAAGTTTTGACTTTAAAATTCATGGTTTATTGGATTTTCTTTTAAATATATTTAAATATTATGGCAATTTTTTTCACTAGAAAGTAAAATTTCCGGAGGGAAAGACCTCTGAGGAAATCAAAGAAAAGTTTGCCGAGCTATGATCCCCTGATCCCACCCTCGTTACTCTGTGCAATTTGGTTATCACATTAGAGAAAAATCGGACACACATACATTGCAATTTATTATTATTGATTAAGTTATATTTTTTATATCTTTCACAGGAAAATCAGAGGATTTCAAGCTTGTTTTCAATATTATGTTGTCCTCCATCCCATAATCACATAACTATGTATTACAATTATCCGAGCCACAAAACCGGTTCAATCTCACCCTGGCATACTTATAGCATCGCCCATGAAACATAACCCAAAGGAGCCTGATTTTCGAATTCCCCTAGGATCGGAGAAAATGGGGTTTCTGAAATCCTTTTCAGACTCACCTCAAACCCGTCAGCTACCTAGAAGGCTGAATCTTTTCAAACTTACAGTAACGACTAAAGTGCAAGGTAGCCCGGAATCGGATCCGGAGGATCTGATTTAGATTTCTGAGCTATATTTATGTACGTTAAATCTATGGGCCTGAAAGTTCTTTCAAGAGGTCTATAGCGAAAGGAGGGTAGGTCCTTGTGGATGTTATCTTACTGGATTGTGGTTTAAATTGAGGGCTCTTCCGACTGTCCAAACAGTTATCATACATCTTCGTATTGGTCTGACAGTCTAAGTTAAAAACAAATAAATACAATCAAGGATAGTTGCCTCACACCTTTGCGTAAGTCTCACTGACTGGGTAAGAAAACGTAATGATCACAAGTCAAAACGTAGTGTGGTGGGTTTAAAAGTCTTGAGAGAGCCTCCAGAACCTCCGCGTGACTGAGAGGGCCGAAACTTTGTGCACTTATAATATCAACAATGGAACACTTCTTAGCTGATGAAATTTCCGATTAAGACGTTTACTTTCGCCGCTAAGCCTCATATATTTATTGAAAAACAATTATTGCAAAAGCTTCACCTCAACATTATAAGATTGTTAGTTTCTTAGTGTTGGGTGGACTTAAATATTGGAAATATTTTAAAGTAAGGAAACATTTTTACCAGCTATATATATATGTCAATAGATTGCATTCATCAAAAATCCATCTCGACAAAACAATTATAACAACTTATACATAACAACAGTGGGTATGCATGCCGATCAAATATAGCAATATGGATTGCAATACAAATACTATTTATTACAGCTAATATTAATACTATTTCTTAAAGCTGAAAAATAATTTTATTTTATTTCTTATAGGTGGACTATAAAGTTAAAAGACTTAAAATTTTGCTACTAATTTACCGCCTATTGTATCCGTCCTAAAACCGCTTTATGTTTGCTTAAATTGGGTGCATATACATACTGAAACAACGCAATTACAATATATTTCAGTTCAAATGATCATCCAATTTTGATTATTTCTACAACGGAGCCTAATTTTCACTTATGGAGAATGTAAATACCAAAAGTAGTTATAAAACAATGGGAGTTGAGGGCCAATTTGGCGAGGCGGTACAAATGACTCATGGAGGAAGGTTCCTCTTTGGAGAGGGAGTTTCCCTCACTCGGGAGGGAGTTTGCCCCTTTGGGGAGGGAGGTTACCTCACTTGGGAGGAAGGTTGCCTCACTTGGAAGAATTGAGGATCCTCTCGAATGGTCTTTAATATTAAATTACACATTTAATATTAAATTACACATTTAACATTAAATTACGGAATTTAAGTAAACACAGAATTGTGTTAAGCGGATTCGTGAACAAGATTCAATCATCTTAAGTGTTGTGCATTTCAAAAACAAAATGTAATACTGCATTATACTTAGCTATTTTCAAAAATTGTGTTCTGTAGGTTCATGAATATGATTTGACTATTTTTACAGTGATGGTTGTAATTTTATTGCCAAGGATTAGAATTTAACAAGCTATGGAACGTGAATCGAACATTTTCACAGATATGTGTGCACCCCAAAATTCCAACATTAAGTTAAAAATAAATAAATAAAATAAAAGCCATTAAATATGATTTGACCATTCTAAGTGTGTCTGTGTGTGTGTGTTTTATATATAGTAATATGATTCTATGTGTGGATATGTTTAAAAATAAATCTAACAGTATATATCGATATGATTTTTATAATAATAATAACGAAATGATTTCGAATGTTTAAAAACAAAAATATAATAGTACACTATTTTACGGATTTCCAGTGAACACAAAAATTGTATTATGTGGATTTTATATAGTAAATAGGATTCAACCGATTTAAGTGCTGTGTACTTAAAAACAAAAATGTAATACTGCAATATATTTAGCAATTTTCAAAAATTGTGTTAAGTGAACAAGATTCGACCATTTTAAATTTGTGTATTTAAAAAAAAATTTAAACTCATTAAGCATTATAATCTATTTTCAATTCCAACTCATAAAGCATTAGAAGAGCTATTTTCAAAAATTGTATTATGTGGAGTCGTGAACAAGATTCGACCATTTTAAATGTGTGTGTATGTGCTTGCATATATTTAAAAACAAAATACAATATTAAATTGTGAACTGGATTCAATCCTTTTAGGTGTATGTGTGTGTGTCCACGAATCCGCTTAACACAATTTTGTGTTTACTTAAGACCGTAATTTAATATTAAATGAGTTTTTAAACACGCCGAAAAACAATTGGTAACACACCGAAAAATTAATAAGTATCCCTTTTATAAAATATAGCTCCCCTTAATAACACTCGTTCGTAACTCCAAGCAAAATGTTCATAACGCGCCGAGCGATTCGAACGAACCCTGAAAATATTCTATCTCCGGTTTACTTTCACAACCATCACTTCAACGATAAGAATCTATGAAGCGTGAGCCAGCTGGCACAGCGGATAAGGCGAGTGTCTCCTAATCGAGTAGCCCCGAGATCGAATCCCGTGTCTGACAAGTAAAAGTTAAATTATTTTGGCTATCTAAATAAAATGCCAATAGGTGACAGCACCTCATCAACTTTCGTCAGAGGACACTTTAACAACGTCACCGCTGATAAGAGAGTTCTCTTCGCTCCCAGCCAGCAGATAGGAAGGATGTATGCTAAGAGCTCCTGTCAAAGGTCATCTACAAGGTTATCAATCAGCGATTGCGACACGTCTTCCAATGTACTCCGGTCAAAGACCATTTCCAAATTATAAGTCACTGGAATCTCTTTCGAAGTTCCTCCCCTCTCAACGCGATTGCGAAACTGCCTCCGGTCAAAGGTCATCTTTCGGAGGACTCTTTCGAAGTTCCTCCCCTCTCAAGACAATTCACTCCAGTCAAAGGTCATCTCCCTCTTTCAAAGAGGTAGAATAGCGAAACTGCCTCCGCAGTTGATCTAAAGACCCTCCATCCTCCTAAGTGAGGCAACCTTCCTCCCCAAAGAGGAATCCTCGTCCATAAGTCATCTATACCGCACTGTACCGCCTCACCAAATTGGCCCTCAACCCCATTTTATGACTACTACCAAACGATGTAGAATGAGTTTTATAAGAATTTCTGCATTTCTTTAACTCAATTATTTAACTCATGGAGTCTGCAACATAGCTGATATCAATGAAAAATTCATTGATTTTACACAGAGGCACAGACGAAGTTTTAAGCATAGAGTTTAATTACTTGTACCTCCATTGTCTTTAAATAAAATAAATTATTATAGTATTGTGATGAATGGAAAACTTTATGAATGAAATGCTGCTTTTATAGAGAGAGCCAGGAGTGTTATATTTCGATGAAGTCATTAGAATAAATTCCATTTCTTTTCGATGAAGTTTTCGAATATAATAAATTACTGTAGTATTATGATAATTTTGAAAATGTTTCGGAGAAATGTATCGTATCTTAAAGATGTTTAAACCAGGCAATTTATATTTCAATGCCTTCATTTGAATAAAGTTCATTTTTTTCGATAAAGTTTTAAGTATTCAAATATAATGAATTAATGTAGTATTGTGATAATTTTAAAAAATATTACCGAGGATTATTAGAGATGTTTAAATAAAATTGCATTGAAATTTGAAAGTTTTTCATAATCAATGCTTTATGCATGATTGATCTTTCTTGTTATTATTTATTTTAATCCTAACAGGCTATGTATTAGTCAAATAGTATGTTTTTATAAATAATAATTTTGTATGACATTTCGAAAAATTAAAAAGTGGTTTTCTGTAGTAAAATGAATCTTCTAATTGTCAGAGAGCTTTTGAAGAATTTACTGAAGAATGTGCTTACACTTTATGAAATCACTATGGAATGTCAGAATGTTACAACTCTTGAAGTTTACATTAAGTTTTATTCACTTAAATTAAACTCTATCATGAACCCCATTTCCAGACATATTGCGTAACGAAATCAAATGCTCCTGCTATAAGTATTTAAAAAAATGTAGAAATTTTAACTTATTTTCAGAAAAAAATATTTCATCAAATTTCAAAAGATTTTTATAAAAAAATCTTCACTTAAGACATTTTAAATGTTTTTTAAAGCAAACCTATTGATATCGGCAATATTTTCTTCCGAAAATGCAATGGGATTGTAATGTGCTTAACCTAAGAATTCTTAACGTTTACAATTTAAAAATGTCATATCTTCAAATACTTTTTCAACTTTAGCATAATGCATATTACTCATGAACTCCAATGGATTGTGTTCAATAACGAATATTTCAAGTGAGAAACAAAACTTTGAGAAATCCATTTGAAAAGACTTAAAAACGTCAGACGCATGTTTTACATTGAAGATTAATGATTTATGGAATGATTTTTCTGTCCTGAATGAAATATTAAAAATGCGTGTTTTATATATAATACATCGAAGTTTGAATATAAAGGTCAAAACTATTTTATTTATTTTCAAAGATTAAAATATTATTTAAATCCACTTGTATTTTTTATAGTTGTAATATCCAGTAGATGAAAATGAATGTAATTGGATATAGGTTCATGTAAATGAAATATTTTTTTAACAATAAAGGCGATAAATATGTAAAAAAGCATTAGAACAAACATTTTACGAATATAAATGTAAGTTTGTAGATACCAGCCTTTAGTGTTGTGCCACTCTTTGGACGATTTTACATTTAGGTAGGTAGCATAGAATATTATGTCTTTCTTGGATATTTGCCCTCAAATGTTGATATGTTCCTCGACTCTTACGATAGTAAACTTTTTGAGTTAATAAATATTCTGTGCGTGTTGATGTTGAAGACTCAGACCGTCCGACTCATCCTAGGACTTGAGTAGCCATTTGGAATTGAGCAGCCATTTCGTGTGTCGCCTCTCTGTGGAAGAGTTGGTTACCTGGTTGGTTCTATTGCGGGCGTGTCTCTGACCTGTTGGTGGGGGGCTCCACCTTTCATAGTTAGCTTTCCTTGCGGGGACTGGTGGCGCCAGGCTGCGCTCAGATTGGTGTGGTTTTTCTTGCTTACTGTGGTCCCCTTGGTACTTCCAGCTGTGCGTGCGTTGGATTTTGGGGTCGGTAGGCGTCCTTGTCCGGTTGGTATCATAGATCTTACAAGTATAGCTGTGCACTGAGGGGAGTTTCTTTTGCTATCCAACATAGCAGAACTTGCCACGTAACCAATACTCCCACACTGAGGACGTGATGAATAGAACTGGTTATTTGCCTAATGCTATAGCGAATGGATTCTATTCTCCGATGGCAGGAGATTCTCGGAAGCAGAAGATCAGGAGTGGGTTTTAGATAAAGTGACGAGTTTGCTATGTTGGATAGCATTGCTTCAACACAGTAACAGTAGTAAGCCCATCCCTATAGAGGATCTAGTATATGAGATCAATTGTTTTGCTGGCTGGCCCGTTGTGTCTTCGTAGTGTTGGAGATCCATCTTTTCCCGCCGGGGCTAAGCCAATCTAAACATTTTAGCGATCCCCGGTCTGGGCAGTGAGAGACTGTTTGAGCACACTTCTTCATATTATTGAATACATTTCCCTGACAGATCACTAGCGTAAACTCCCAGATCGTCCCTGCCAGTTTGTATTAATATGTCGATTACATTTTGCAGAGCATCCGGTGATATTTATCGAATGCCGGTGGTGATTGTTTTATTTAACTCATTTTTATCTCATTAATTGCCACGACTCCGAAAGAGTAAAGAAACGACATTTCCTACAACTGATGTAAGAAATAATTAAAAAAAAAATACTTAAAAATTATTTAACTCCACAGTAAATTTTGGGACATCTTGTACTTCCAGGAATAAAACTAGCATAAAAAATCTATAATAAAACAATTTAATTCAAATTTATGTTTGCAGATGAATATGGGGAGATATCGGACAGATTTGGAAAAAAAAATATTACGGATTTAAAATATATTGTAAGTCCTGAAACTAAAGCCTACTTATTAAATGCATTTTAAGAATATTAAGGATTCACACATGATAAACACATAAAACTTTAATTCCTCTGACTTTAAATGACAAAGTAAAATGAAGTGTATTTGTACACATTTTACTGAAAACATTTTAATCTCCAGATAATCAATATTTATCTGGACATTGAACTGGAAATTTTGGATAGAAACCTGATATTGTGTAAATGTACAAGTATGTAAACATGCTCCATTCTTTATTCTATAATGATTGCTATAAGGAAGAATTTTCATTTGAAATACTTCTTAATATAACAGAAAACAAAGACCACATCCTATGAAAATAAATATTAGTATTAGAAGAATGTATTTGTTCGAAGTGTAATTTTAAATTAGTTCAGAGAATCAGATAATTATAAATATTTCAGACCGCTTTTATAGCTTATGTAAGAGACTGAAGTTTAAAATAATATTTGTTTATTACAGTAATCCCTAGTTATCCGCGCATTTTTATCCTCGGTTTATGAAGTAATGAAAAAATATAACACGGCATAGCTTTACTATGATTTATACATTTAGTTAGATCTACGTCTTGGTGGTGTTAAATGAAACAGGATTATGACCATCATAATTTGTTTCGCGACAAACCACGGCACGCTGTAGATTCAGAGGATTTCTATACGGTAAACGTAGGGCCATCCATACGATTAGCGGCTGGCGCATGGCAAACCTTCAAAATTTCTTACGAAGACTATGTCGATAGTCGAGCTGGCAAGTGTCTACCTTCCGAGATGTTGTTTGTAGCGGAAGATGGGTAAGGTCCCTTTGAATACAGCCTTGAATTAGAAGGGAGATCGGCACATATTTTAAGTTTAGCGATCCTAGTACTAATCATTGCAATCGGGAATTTTTACTGAACTGAACTTGTTGCTGTTATTGAACGTCTGCCGTATAAATCATTCTTAGATTTTCCATCCCCTTATTCAATTTTGCCATGAATTTGGTTTTAAACACGCTCCCTCTGTACTACCTTATTCAATCGTATTCGCACCGATAAGTTAGGGGATATTGATAACTCTAAAAGCCATGCCGGGGTGTACACTGTACCCCTGTTAACGTCTGATAATGACTATAAATTTCACATCGGTAGTACTAAACGAACTGCTGGTATCCGGTTGGCGGAACGCGCTCATGACAGCTGGAATGATAAGCTTTCTACGGCTCTTGCCCAATGTGATGTCAAAGATAACTTTTAACCCGTCCGAAAATGTTGTCTGGCATCTTTGCTGGAGCTGTTTTGCAGGAATTTGAGAACGCGATTTTGTCTTTTTCAACTTTTAAACCTATTCCTTGGAGCCATTTCGTTGATATTTTTATTGTTTGGGATCCTGATTTAAATGATCTCCTTAATATTTTGGATAAAGTTAATGATTTTCACCTCGATTAATTTTACCGTTGAGCATGAGTCCAACTTTTCTTTGTCTTTTCTAGGTGTTCTTGTTATCCTCACCTTTTTGGTTTTGAAACTTATGTTTTCGGTAAACTCAATTTTACTGACTAGTGTATCCCTGCTAATTCTTTTTATTCTATATCCACTAAATAAGAGTATTTTAATATTTATTTTAGTCGTGCATTTATTGTTTGCTCTTCTATTTCGACTTTAAATAATTAAATTATCCTTATCTTTAATCTTGGCCATGGAGCAGCTTATTCCTTGGAGTTTATGCATAAGGTTTCTGTGCATGTCCGCCGTAAATTCACTCAATCTGATACTAAACTTGTTGCTGTTATTGAACGTCTGCCGTATAAATCCAGTTTTCGTTATCATCCAACCCTTATTCAATTCCAACCCTTATTCAATTTGCCATGAATTTGGTTTCAAACCAGCTCACTCTAGTATTTCTGCCCTATTCAATCGTATTCGCACCGATAAGTTAGGGGATATTGACAACTTTAAAAGCCATGCCGGGGTGTACGTTGAACCCCTATTAACTCCTGATACTGACTATACATTTTACACCAGCAGTACTAAACGTACTGTTGTTATCCGGTTAGAACACGCTCCTAAAGTCAGAATGGTAAACCTTCTACGGCTCTTGCCCAATGTGTTGTTAAAAATAATTTTCAGCCTGTCTTTGAAAAAAACCTTCCTTTTAATTCGTTGTAATAACCGACGTAATATCCTTCTTTATGAATCCTTGTTTATTTATATCTACCGTGATTCCATTTGTAAATTCGATCCTGTTCTAATTTTAAGTTACGTCTGGCGACACGTTCTCGTCTCTATGCATGTCAAACCTCTTCACAGTTATCTGTGGCATAATTTTTTGTAATTGTTCTTGGCTGCATTTTTGAATTGTGTCTTTTCTTTGTAAAATATTTAAGACTTGTTTAAATTAAATCTTTTGGGTATAACCCCTAAATTTGTATTTGTAATTGATTACTTTTAATAGCATTCTTGTGCTTTCGTTATTTTGTGTTTATTTATGCAAATCTGTCTGCTGACCTGGTCTACATATAAGCATTCCACGTTTACTGTTTCGTATAGCCACTGATGATGACGGGTATAATGATGCTCGAGAGTGCTCCGGATTTTTAAAGCTATGTACGTCTTGTAGGTTGATTTTATTAAAGGACCTTTTATTTATGATGTTGTGTCGTTGATTTTATAATTGAATTTTGAATAGACACGATACCATCCTTATTATTATTATTATTGGCTTGTAAATATTCTGTACACTCTCTTTTTATCTAAAATATAACGATTTAATCTATATATTCACCACAAAGAGGTATATCTTTTAAATACGATTTTATTACTTTCATACAAGAAATATCTAAAATCTTCTAAAGACTAATATTTATTTTGACTTTAATTTATGAATTTTAATGAAAATCCTTATTAAAATACAGATTTTACTATTTATTTAGACAAATTACTATTTTCACTTCGTAAGTGATATTTTAATTGCAAATTCGTTCTTTCTGGTAAATTACTTAGGGCATAAATATAACACTAAGACAGATTTATCCAAAAAAAATATTGCATAGAATTAAGGAGTTTATCTGTTTGACGTTTACTTTCCAATTAACCTGAGGATATATTAATCAAATACATTTTGGGAGAATTATGATTTACTTTTCAATCAAAAGAACATTAAAATTATTTTAATTTCGATTTTAATCATTATTTTTGAATTGATCATGTAAAATGTTTTAATGTTGACGATATATGCACCATACTACACAATTATTGGTTTTGTTAAGAATAATACTAAATTTTATTTGTATTATTTATAATATTACATTTTTAATTTAAATTTAATTATTTATTAAAAAATAATTTATTTAATAAATATATATTATCATTAATTAAAAATTAAATAATATTATTTACAATATTAATTAATAATTAATATAATTAGTTAAATTAATAAATGTTAATTATTAAATATTATTAATTATTAAAGTTTTAATTTAAACTTATTTAAATATAGTATTAAATTTTAATACATTTTAATTGTATGATTAAGGAAAATATTTAAATGATGATGTTACACTCTGCTTATTTTATTTTCAATGCGTATTTTGGATGTATTTATTTATTTTATCCGATGACAAGATAAAATACAGATAAAATATTTATTTATTTTATCTATAGTCATATATGTATTTATTTTGTCCAGTGTTATATTTTTATTGGAGTGAAACTTCTTCATAAAGATAGGTGAAGTCTGCTTAATAGAAATTCGACCACAGTGAAAAGTGAAACGGATGTGAAACTGCTCCAATAATGGCGGGAAAATTGAAATGGATAAAAAAGGAAGACGGGTTACACTTTCCGTTGCGATCGTCATTTAATATGAGGAGAGAAATGTTCTCTCCCCTCAAACAGTAGCGTGAAATCCCCAGGCCGTCCGGCTCGTCCAGAGGACTTGGAGCAACAAAATGGACGACCGGGAAGGCTCAAACAGTAGCGTGACAATTGTGAAAGGAAGAGCAAGGATGGCGAGTTACACTTTCTGTTTCGCCCGCCAGTGATTCAATAGTTGAAGTGGTTATCGATCGATCTGTTCTTTGCAGACTCTTGAGTAAAATTAACTTGTTATACATTTTTGTCATGTTCCCAGATGCACAACACATCAAATTTCATATTTTCGGTATATTGTATATAGCTATTATATGCTATTGTAATTTCCTTTTACTTTATTAATAATTAAATATAATAATTATACCAAAATATTGTTTGAAATTCGTAAGGGTATATCTTAAGAGACAGCGAGTAAAACACCACCTAGGAGTGAACTGCAGAGTCAGAGAGAATTTCGATCGAGAAGGCATTGAAATCTTGTCTTGCTTCAGTAGTGGCTGATCAATTGAAAACGACTGCTAATCTCAAAACTACAGCTGAGTTATCGACAAAAAGCAGTATTTAAACATTTCAACGCGTGCTGATCCTAGCATAACTACTATAAGTATCATATATACAAGGTTCAGTGAAAACCGGAACTCTTAACAATAATGAAACAAAAAACAATAATAAAACAAATCGATATATCATTATCCAGATCAGAATATGGGGAATACGATGACCACAGTATTTTCTAGATATTTAGAAAAGGTACAATCGATTACTTATGTATCTTATTTCAGTTCCTATACACCAATAATTTTATTTTTACATTGTGAGCAAATGAATACTTACTAAAATAATTTAACTTCCACTTACGTTTCATTGGTGGTATTAAGGTAATCATAGCTTTATTAAGATTTTATAATATTTATGCTAATGTTTCATAGTATTAATGCACAAATTATAACTATATTTGCCACCGTCTGATTGTTACATACTTTCATGTATAACATAATTTTTTAACACTTTACAACAAAGTTGAAAAGTGTTTATGACTTTGTTAATTATGTCTGTCTGTCTGTCCGCTAGCACAATAACTGCCGTAAAAATGACTTAATCAAAATGAAATTTTAGTATGTTGTTCAGACGGTCTGTAGAGCCTATGGGAATATAAATGAATAATATCACCCAATTAGTTTTGGATTGAACCCCGGTTGAAAAAATGAAATACATTAAACCCTATGGGACCAAATTTTTCAAACATTTTTGGAATGATTTAAAATTCACAAATGTCTTCGAAAATTTCAGGTAATATTCAAATTATTCCATAAAATATATAAAAAAAAATTTCATCAAAATATATTCAGTAGTTTTTTAAATAAAAATTAAAATAATAATTACACCTCTTATATGAAGCGATCACGCGACCATGATATGAAAAGATCACGTGACCCACTTCAAAATATAATAAGGCATCTTGTCTCACAATCATCCATCTTGTCTCAAAATCGTGATTTTTAAAGTTTTTTTTTATTCATATTGAGTTTTGTATTCGTTCTAAAACCTCTTTATTTTTGCTTAAATTCTGTGCATCTACATACTGAAACAGCGCAATGATAATATATTTGAGTTTAAATGATCATCCAAATTTGATTATTTCTACAACGAAGCCTATTTTTCACTTATGTAATATGTAACCAGCAAAATATGCAGGTTGATTTGTGTAAGAATTGCTGTATTTTTTAACGCAAAAGTATTTAGATCATGGAGTCTGCATAGCTGATATGGATGAAATGTTCATTGATTTTACACAGAGAAGGACGATTTTCTACGATGAAGTTTTAAGCATAGAGTTTAATTACTTGTAGCTCCATGGTCTTAAGTTTTTAAATAAAATAAATCATTTTAGTACTGTGATGAATGAAATGATTGGGAAATTGTTATGAATGAAATGCTGCTTTTATAGAGAGAGCCTGGAGTGTTATTTTTTCTATGACGTCATTGAATGAATTATAGTTGTTTTCGATGAAGTTTTCAAATATAATAAATTTTTGTGGTATTATGGTAATTTCAAAAATATTACCGAGGAATGTATCGCATTTTATAGATGTTTAAACCAGGCAATTTATATTTCAATGCCGCCATTTGAATGGAATTCATTTTTTTCGATGAAGGTTTAAGTATTCAAATATAATAAATTAATGTGGTATTGTGATAAGTTTTTAAATATTACTTAGGAATGTATTGCATTTTAGAGGTGTTTAAATAAAATTGCACTGGAGTTGGAAAGTGTTTTATAATCAATGCTTTAAGCATGATTGACCATTCTTGTTTATATATCACGTTAAGAAATCTCACTTCTAATACGGGTTGCTACCACGTACTCTATTACTCATGTTATATGATGTTATACATTTATATATTTTGTTTATTTATTTATCTGACACTTTAATGTAGTTATTTTAACTGACCTTGTTTAATTATTTACTTGTTTTTTCAATAATCTTTAGTCAAACCACCAGTGACCTACATCCCACGTATTAATGGAAAATGTTTTACATGTTTGATAAGGAAGTGCAACATGTTTGATACTTAAGTTTAACATGTTGTTCTACATGATTGATAACGTATTTTCAAAAATATCTGTATATAATTGTTGAAACTAAGTGTTGTGTGTTATTGATGTATGTTATTGTAGTACATCATGTTGTAAAATGGTAAAACAGCAGTTATCAACAACGTATTTATTACAAGCATTTATGACTGTTGCACTAATACTGTTTTGCATGTTTAGAATACTAAGAAGACATATAAAGAAATATTCAATATAGTTTAACTTTCTCCCTATATTATGTACCAGGTACACAAATTTTAAATTATTTTCTCTATTCAGGACTAGGATACTCTATATTGCAAAAATGCGACCCACGCAGATTCAGGGCACATAAAAGATGTTGCACATGTTCAAGAGTAATATAATCTATAAAATAAAAATGTCTTTGAGGTTTATCTACTGAAAATAGAAACAGTTTGTCGTTCACAAAGCTTTCCATGTCAAGATCTTCTTAACTCAGATTTTCTTAGATTTTAAAACATATACATTTAAATTATTGGATTATATTTGCTAGTTTCATGTCTTATTCCTGACCAAGTGGTTTTATTGTATGATCTTCTAAGCCCGTGTTCCCCAAATTGGAGTATATGAAAATATTCAAGTGGTCATAGAAACTTATTTAATTTATTACATCATTATGATAAAAGTGTTTGTAATTTTATAAATATAAAAATTTTCTAATAAAATAAATAAAAGTCAACTAGTATGAGTAATTGGCTTTGTTCGGGATTTAAGATACAAACTTTTGAATAAGAAACATTTGCTGCTAACTAATTTTCTTACGCCTTATTTCTTTAAGCGGATTTTAAAAGTGATATTCTGAATAAGAGAGTAATACTTATAGCATCACTCAATAAAATAAAAAAATATATACTGCATCTGCAGCTATAGCGACCGTCATTTTCTCACCAAAACAGTCAGATTTTGTCAATCTCAAAAAATGTGCATACACATTTATTGATTTTGGCTTTTATTTTTGAGTGCAACCTGTAACCTTCCATATATTTTTGCTTTCGCTAAATTAAGATTATGATTTAAAACTAACAGAAAATATAGTATTTCGGTTATGTTGTTTCTGTAGATTTGGCGGGAGTAGGGGTTCGAAATTTTGGCTTTTTTGTCTTGCACATATTTTAAAATGTATTTTATTTTTTAAACTTTAGAATGCTTTGTGAAATGTTTTGAATTATTAATTCAGCTAAAGTGAAAAGATTGAGGTCCTGGACCATGCATTAGTTTTAGAATAAACGAGATAAGCATACATAGTCGCACAGAAAAGTATTTGACAAAAATTAATATATAATATATTTTAATCAATATTTAATATATTAATAAAATAGTGTACTAGTCTGCGATGCGCAGATAAAACATTGCATTAAATAAAATATCCCTAGAACTATTCTAGACAGGTGCGCCGATTATATTATATCTCAAAATGTGTGCTCGATCGTAGTAAGCTAGGGCAACGCTATTTTAAGCTATAGGAGTTGGGTTTGAATTCAAAGTGCGATTGGAGAGCGTAATACACGTATTTCGCCTGCCAATGGTTCTAAATCCACACCATGGTTAGAACGTCGGTGCTCAAAGTCTTGCGAACGCGCAATATTCCCTTTGGCGCCTGCCCATTCATCTGAAGAAAGCAAACATCAAAGGCGAAGAAACACAGAACATGACGTCAGAATGATGTGAACCCAGGGTTTCCAGAATTTCCCAGTTAGAAGAAAAGTTGCCAGATTTGACGATTTATCGCCAATTTGGTGACATTTGACGACTTCTGGAATGCTTTAGAAACTTCTCGATAGAACGATTATTCTTTGAAGTATAGAAATTTCCAGCAGTTTGTTTCTGTGGAGAGACAATAAATAGGATTTATCACTAGATAAGATTGGAGTTTAGTTGACGAGTTGACAATATACGAGTAACAGTGAACTGTGACTTTCGCCAATGTTTTAAAAATAGTAGTTGTTGTTTTGTGAAATTATTTTCGTTAGTATTTTGAGAATATTGTCGCTTACTGTGTGAAATTAGTGGAGCATTTAAGTGATGTTTTATTGTATATTGTCCCTGTTTACTTTGTGCTTGTGAAAAAAATAGGTTATCCAGAAACTTGGACTCGTTCTTGCATCCTGCGTATGCATCCAGGATTCTAGAGGATTAATTCGTAACATTAGAAATCACTGAAGACCGCCAAAATTATTCAATTAAATAGATCTAGGAACAGAAAATATTGAATAAATAAAGTTGTCTCGAACTTTACATGAAAACAAAACTGTCTAGTTCCTACAAGGAAATGTATTTCCTCTTTTTACAGCTATGAACATATTTTTCGCAGTCTGTACGTGCACCATTGATTTGTAATAAATAAATTCGCACAGAAAATAAATCATAATAATACTTCTATAAAATTAATACTTCTATATACATGTCTGTCACAAACACCTGATAAACATTATCAACTGTATACAAAATATTTCTAATTCCGTTTATTTTATAGATTCATCAACTGCATCGGAATTGAACTAGATAAGTTATATGCGCAGAATAAGCTGAGTAAATCTACTCTTCATTGAATACGCATATTACAGACTATTTCAATTACAACGGTAAATGAAAGCAAAATGCACATTTGATGTAGTGTGCATCGTAAGTAATTGAAATATGTGATGAATATGATATTATTTAAAAGGATAGAATATATGTTCATGTATTACGGTTTGAAATGCAAATTATGACATGCACACAAAATGTAAAGTAAATAATAGCTAAGTCCTCATTAATGTAGGGTACAGTGTGTGGCTTTGGAGAACACATAAGAATAATAAATTTCTGAGGGACACTTTATACGGTTACACTTACATCAGTGACAAGTAGCTCTGTTTTGATGGAACTATTAAGCATTTGTGTTTCATCCTGAATTCGTATTTCATTCATTCATACGTATTTTCGGAAAAATATGTAAAATTTTCAGAACTGGATTTGAGAACCGCTATTCCTCTGGGATTAATTCTGAATTCATAGTAGTCATCATCAATAACCAATTCCGAGAAATAGATACAGTGAAATTTAGTTACTAAAAAGTAAACTTGGACTAAATTAACTGATCATTTTATAAAAATAGCCACTGTATGATTCTCCAGTATTTATTTGTTCCCCAGTATTCTATCAGCTGCATGAGTTTATTTGCTAAAATGAATTTTAGTACTAATAATGGCTGTTATTGTGCGATTGTAAAACAGCTTCCCCGATAACCTTTATGTTTTTTATTCATCAGGAATTGCTTTTAAAAATCATGTGTTGTAAATATTTTATATTTTTATGTATGTATTCCTTTACAAGTGCTTTTAAAAATCATTTGTTTTCATAAGTTTGCATTTTAATATATTTTATTATATTTCAATATGCATATTTTGTATTGGGTTCCATCTGGCACTCTATTACTAGGACTTTGTCCTGAAGCTTGCATTCTTTTAAATAAATATTATTATTTTTTTAAATGAAAATCTAAATACTAAGTTGACTGGTAATTTTTTCAGGTTTTACTGTATCTGATGGAATGTTTTAAAAAAGAAGCTATACAATACGGTAAGTGGAATTCCTTGCATAATCCTTCAATTTTCTCTATAATTTGTTGCCGATATTGCAATATCGTTCATAGTTCAACAGCATTCGAAACAACGGATGTAGTTAAAACTGCTCTTTATTTTTGCATCCCCAACACTATTTAGTTATCTGTAAACCATGTCACAATAGCTATTTTTTCGGAATTAAAAATATTCATCTTCAAATATTTTTGCTTAACAGAATGCATTTTAGACACTTTGGTTACAGGGAAGAAACCCATTAGCATAATGCAAGAGTTCCAGAAGCAACACTTCTCAATATTTATCCTAGCATTACGAGAATATGAATAAACATGCTTTTCCTTGAGGGCAATAGAGTTTTAAGATAATATCGAAACATATATTTTACAGAAAACTATATTTAATTTATATCAGAAAAAGATAATAATTTTAATTTTGGTAGATATTTCAATAAGAAGAAACTGATATAAAATATATAATAGTGATATTTTTGCAGTTTAATGTAAAATGTAAAGAACTTAGTAATGCTAACTTGCAATGTTAATGTAAAGACCTTAGCAATTTCAAATGATTGCTTGTCCATCCCACATGTAATTACTCTATGCATTAATCAAAATAAGTTTAACTACTTGTTACGTATAAACATAAATTTAAATAATATTAAAATTATTAATTATATTAATATTTTTCAAAGTTTCACAAGTTTCAGATTCACTTAGACAAATTTAAACAAATACATTTGAGTTGAATGAACCAAAGATATATTTTCTAAGGTTGTTTTATAGAACCTAAACACATACACTTACGAAGCATTTCTTGAAAAAGAAAATCATTAAAATGAATAATTTTCGTAGATGTCTTGAGAAAAGTTGCGTATAAGTTAAACAAACATACATATTTTAAAAAAACCTACCTAATTAAAAGTCCACATATGTGTTCTTCCCAATAGTATGCAAAAAGCATCTAATTTGTAAAATTGTAAAAATTATCAGCGAAATTTATATTGAAATGACCTGAAATCACCAATTAGATATTTATTCTTACGATATTATAGACAAAACATCTCATTGACAAAATCACGTCTCTGAATTATATGTGAGTAATCGTTTGTAATGATTTCAATTGATTTCCGGTCGACATTTTCTATGTAAAACGTATTACTGCCATTTTACAATTGGTCCGTTTTACACAATGACAAACCTTTAAGAATTACAGTTGTACATCTCAGTGTATCTAATCCCAATCAAACTTGACCAAACAAGATAACACACGTTAATACATTGCAATTTCATTCCGAGAATACAGATTTGAATGAAATGCCAGCATAACTTTCAAAACAATGCAAAATGTACATCAAAATCACGTAACATAACAATATAGTTAAAAGCCCGGCTACAATTTTCTTACGCATAACGTAATAGAGATATCAAGATCTAAAGTAATTTAAGTTGGGGCATTCATTCAGTATTGTAATATTTCGATGGTAAAAGAATGAAATTTTAATATTTTGATTTGAATATGAAAATTATTCCATCGGAATTATTTTAACTGATGTGGAACACCACTTCATGATTAAAAACGTTTTGTGATGAATGGGAATGAAACCCTCATAAAATAATGCCAATTTAAGAAAATATAAAAGTGTACTGTTGTTGAGTCCACTTTGCCGATAAGAGTTTGTAATTCCATTCCGGTAACTCAATTTTATGTACGCCAGTAAGAAGATCTGTAGTTCGAGCCCCGGCCAGAATGGTGGTCGACAGTCTCTCAAATTGAAATTGTGCTCAATATTCCAGAATGCACTGAATCTGTCCTAATCGTAGCTGGATCGCTCTCAGACATATTTCTTAATTTTTTTACTCAGACCGTCCGACCTACCCGAAGGTTTAAAGTATCTGTTTGGACGGCTGGGAAGTGACACGCAACTTGGAATGATACCAACTGAGGGCGGCATCCACAGTGGCCGTGACCTTCTGCCCCTACTTTAAACTTTTCTGGAGGACGTACGGACCCACATATTTAACGTGACCGTATATTCACATGAGCACGGGGAAAGTACAGACAAAACAATGAATAGAACTCGGGTCGTTTGAATGCAATATGCGCGCGCTAACCATTGAACTGTCCTACCCCTCTTTCAAATCTCCAACATTATTGTACAAATCTGCCGGATTGGTCTCCTTCCCGGCCACTCAAATACCTGCTGTAAGCCTTAGAGCCAGCCGAGTGGTCTTTACTCGGCTGGCCCTAAAGAAGGCTGTGGGGCAGAGGGGCACGGTCACTGTGGATGCCGCCCTCAATGAGTATCGTTCTAAGTTTCGTGTCACTTCCCAACCGTCCAAACAGATACTTCAAACCTTCAGGTAGGTAGGACTGTCTGAGTCAAAAATAAAGAAATATGTCTGAAAACGATCCAGCTACGATTAGGACAGATTCAGTGCATTCTGGAATATTGAGCACAATTTCAATTTGAGAGGCGGACGACCACGTGGGAATCAAAAACCTGGATGTTAAGAATAGAATCAGGAATCTTGTTTTATCTTCCAGAGTTGAGGTAAATATGGCCGTCAGTTATATTTATAAGAAGCACGTTAATTCTATATTAAAGGAAGGGGGAGTATTCAGGGTTTACTTTGAAGATAAAGTTTGGAATTCCGGCCCAGTGGCTCAATTGGGAGAGTGTCAACTAGCTAGTATGAAGATTCGAGATTCGAGCCCAGACTAGGACACCGATGTTTTTTTTTCACAATTGTTCCAGCGAAAACATATAAAATAGAATTTGATTTTGTTTTGTGAAGATTTCACTAAGACATTTATAAGTGTAGAAAATATGTAACTGTTATATTTCCTAATCCGGAGAAAGTTTTATTTATAATATTTGCAATTTTATACGTTAGGTTCAACAACGAATAGTATTTTGAACACGTTACATGGCATTATTTTAAATAAATTGTTTTTAGAACGTATTAAATGGGAAATTATATAATATTTACAATACTTTGCTTAATTCTCTTAGCAAAATTAGGAATGGCAAAAAAGTACTCGTTAGTTACCTTTTTCTGATAGATAGAAGAAAAACATTCACTAAAGCAAACCCAAGGAACGCTATATCAACAAAGGCTGGTGTGAAATCACGGTAATAGTCGGTATATTTCTGATGTGATTCAGAAAAAATATCAAACTGAAAGATAGATAATATCTAGCAAATGCACCTAAAATGAAAATTAAAAATTAAAGCAAATATAGAAAAATATATAACTTTTAACTAATTTGAAAATAGCTGTTAAAATTCAAAAATATGAATTATAGAAATATGAATTATAAAATTCAAGACTGTGACTATACGGAAAACATGCTAGTATATGAAGGACGCAATTGTATTTTGAAATGATGCAGTTTCAATCCAAAACTAAATTCAAAACATTTACATATTAAGTGAGCTATCTATTTTGGAATTTCCTCTCATTTATATTTTGCAAGTATCAAATATTGTTTCGTTTTGCAACCTCCTATCATAAAGATTTAAGATTTTTGGAAATACGGCCAATAATATCATTTACTTATTTTACCAATTAATATCTTATAACATTAAAATCGACACACTGGTGCTATGTCAACTCCCCTTTTCGATCCAGACCGCCCGATTTATTCAAATGTGAAAGGTATCTGTTTGGACTGCCGAGAAGTGCCAACCAATTTATACTGGAACCCATGGAGGCGGCATCAACAGGGACCGTGACCTCCTTCCCTTACCATCAACTTTTCGATAGGACTTGCAATTTAACGTGTCCGTACTCCGTATGAACACATGGGCTGTTTGGGCACAGCCGGGAATCGAACTCCGGTCGTCCGAATGCAATGTTCGCGCGCTAACCACTGGGCGGTCGCTGCAATTAGAGAGTATCCGTCCTATAAAAGAATGATACTTTAATATACACGTGCAGATACAATAAAGTATCATGAAGTGACCCTCCAAATTCCATCAGACTGAAAATTACAAAGTTACTAGCATGGAGTTAATATTACCCTGTAGCCAACAAGTGTGTAGACAACAACTCTGTAGCCAACAAGAGCCCTTCAACTGCCTCAATTGATAAGTAATTTCTTCTGTTTTCTATGTCATTGAAATAAATCATGGATAGGAAATTGCTAAAAAATAGAAGCTATGCTTTAAAGTCCAAAGTAATAAAAATGTTCATTTTTAACTTTCACACTTGCCGTAATTCTAATTCATTTAGTTTTTAATTCAAAAGCAAACGCTTGGTACATTTTACTCAAAGTGGTATTGCAGCTGCTGATAAGCAATTTCAACTGTTCACGATTTCGTCAAAGTAACTTAATACCGCATTTGAAATATATAATATAAATCCTTCAATGACATATCTGTCACAAAAGCCTGATCAGAATTATCTAACGTGAACATACCATTTGAAATTCCGTTTACTCTATAAATTCGACAAACCTATTGAAATAGAACTAAAGATATTCTATTCACAGAATGTTGAGTAAATTCTCTCATGCATATATCCTATATCTCCAAATATAAGGGTAAATTAAATTGATCTTGTTGAACGTGTGGCAGTACAATATTGTTAAACATATGGTAATGTAAAAATGCACAGTGAAAAAACGTACGTACAGTGTAAATATAAAAATTTATTTAAATAACGGTGCAGATATGGTATATATCAAGAGAATAATTGACTTTATAAAATTCCATTAGATTTGTGAGACCATATTTTGAGTAAGATTTAGCGGATACAGTGTTATGTTCTTCATTTACGATGTCTGTGATGTCAAATAATAGCAGCAGACGTAACAACGCCAGTTTTTACACCACTTTGACCCGAGAGGTCAATTACGCCATAAACTTAAGAGGCTAGATATAGCCACGAGAATGGTTAAAAACGTTTACCAATTATGCAAGATGTCTGATCGCATTGCCCTCAGGTCAGCCAATGGTAGCTAAAGAGGCGTTACTGACCCCATGCATAGGAGGCAGCTACCGAATGTTCTGGGGTGATATAGAGAACTTCGACAAGACACAGAACTACTACTACTACGACAGAATTTACGATGACTTCGAGGTGAGAAGAGATTTCTCATAGAGATATGCAGTAGAGAAGTATTCCGCGTGAAGTATTGCAAACAGTAGAGAAGTATTGCAAACAATAGAGAAGTATTGCAAACAGTAGAGAAGTATTGCAAACAGTGGAGGAGTAATGCAAACAGAGTGTCCGTACAGATTCCACAGAAATAAGCAGAAGCAGTACGAGTTGGAGCCCAGTATATAGATTTAAGGCCAGTACGATACGCTGATGCAAGAATTGTGGTCAATGGTCAAAGCCGAAAGTGAAGGTATTTGCCCATTAATAATTGTTGACGGAGCCGGCCCGGTGGTCGAACGATCAAGACGAGTGTTTCCAAGTGATCGTTCGGCCGCCGCATTGTGGGTTTGAGTCCCACGTAAGGCATGGATGTTGTGCTGTTGGGGGCAGTGTGTTCCGCCCCCCTCTGGTGCGCCTGGGGCAACGTCCCAGGACGGCTAAATGGTTCACGTTTCTGGCCGATGTATAGGCGAATGATGAAAGTCAAGTGCCTGGCCATTTGATTAAATACTTGTTGGCGGTCATAAATGCAATTTAGAAATTTTAATTAACTAGTCTCACATTGCCTCTCTCCGCCGCAATTAATGAATAATTGTTGCAATTAATTTTATAAGTAATATATGATGTTAATAAATTGTTTTATTTTAAAGTTAAAATGGTGCAATTAATTGTGCTATTATGCTAATAAATATTATATTCCAGGATTCGCACTAGAGATTAATATGGTGGGTTTTTAAGCGGCACACAACGCAATGCGTTTAATGTTTTAATATATAATGATTCACTATTTACGATAATTCGGCCATGTGCACCAGAATTTAACTTAATATAAGATTCGTATATAAGTTTTGTGTACGACAAGCTTGTCTATTTGGAGTTATTGTAAATCTAGAAATTTTAGGACACGAATTACGTGGTTTTCGAGGAACCTATAGAAGCCATATTTGTAAGTGTATGTGAAAATGAACTTAATAGAGATCTATTTTGGTATTGATTGCTTAAATGTGGCAATGTTAGGATGACCTCATAAGATTAAAAAAATATTTTTGCTTCTGAAATTTCAATGTCTCTTAATTTATAACATAATTCAAACAATCAAACACATTCAAACAATCATTCAAACACATTCAAACAATCAGGTAATGAAGTCCTCTCATAAATTAAAAGTTAACGCCATATAATAATATCATTTCTTTATAGTTACTCTCATACTTTTTTATAAATTTGTTAACTTTCAATACCCCTGAAAGTATAAATTTAAAGTTCATAGCTTTTAAAGATATGTAGAATGATAGAATTGCTTTTTGACAATTTTGCTTTTTTTCAGACATATATACACATACTAGATGTCTGTCCAAAACAGTTACCTTACACCTTTCTGGTAGGTCTGACAGTCTGGATCTCAACAACATACTAGATGTCTGCAAGGGCTGAACTTTCAGATTTCTATCCAGCCTGGCCCGACAATACCAATGTTTACATGCGAGCAAATATATTTCTAAATGTAGATCTCGAGCCCAGCCCGGCCAGAAACTATTTGTAATCAAATGTGTTAAATATATGGATATGTGAAATTTTACTACAAAAAATTGAGATAATTTATGTTTTTAAAACATGTACCTATACATAGCTGAAATAAAAACAATAATTTTAAACATTAGTGTGCTCATTTAAAATTAATTTTAATGTTTTTCAAAATTGAATATGTTCGGTCCAGTCATATCCGACCTTTTAAGAACAAAACTTAAGCCTGATCCGAAATGGTGTTAAAAACTCAAGTCCATGGGTTAAGTAGGTTCTAAACTTATGAGTTAACCCTGACACAGTGTATACTTTTAACACGGACATCACCTCTAAACGTTCGATTAAGTTCAGGAAATCTAAAAAATATACATTACTTTCAAAATAAAATTCAAATTAAATATAATATTCATTCACCCAAACTACAAACTAAATCTCCTAAGTTGTATCTTATTATATGAGTCCATCTATCACGACAGTGATGTAAGGTACTTCTTTTCACACGGTAATCCTTGCAACATCTTCTGAATTTAAGCATATACAGCCCGATTTAACATACAATACTTCGTATCGAAACAAAATTTTCAAATATGGGAACACTATCTATGGTGTCTGCAGCCGGCTGTAAGTTATTCATCTAGTACAGTTAACAGGTGTTGAATAGACAATTCTCGCACCTTTTCTTGACTTTTCGGATTGTAACAAAATATTTTTACCCCAAATGCAAATGACGGCGTCTTGGTAGTATCCTAGTACGAGTTCCTGTAAACCGCTCGCTGTGATGATACGTAGGGGGAGTGCTGTATGTTTTTATTCGGTCGTAAAGAACAAATTTACAGAGTTTTCATGTAGTGGCAATACTTAGCTGGAATTTAATCTTTCCAGACACAAAGAGGAGAATTTCAATTTGGTGCTCTTTATATACTCTCAAAAACATAGTCAAATTATCTTAACTCCATAAAAAATCACTTAACCAGTTATGGGGATGCTTCAACTAAAAGAAAAATCTTAATCAATTTGCAGCAATATTCATTCACCATTCTTTGATTTTTTGAACGTATTTTCTTTTATTAAATAGCCAGGCTTTTGACTTCCATCATTCGCCTATACATCGACCCGGAACGTGAACCATTTAGCCGTCCTAGGACGTTGACCCAGACACACCAGAGGGGGGAGGGGCGGAACAAACTGAGCCCAACAACACAACATCCATGCCATACGTGGGACTCGAACCCAATACGCGGCGTCGAACGATCGCTTGGAAACGTTCACCTTGGCCGCTCGACCTCCTCGTCGGCTTGAACGTAAAATAAAATGCATGCAACACAATATGAACGCCAATATAGTTGATAAAATATTAGTACAAAGATTCTGTTTGACTATATTTTTAGGATACTATGTGCGAAATTTCACATATTTAATTAAATTTGTGCCACCGATTTAACATACAGATGTTTTTTAAAACGCTGAACAACCCTACATATTTATCATCTATGCATTATTATACTGCAAATCCGAGTTTGCAAACTGCAGCTTACATATATCTAAAGCTATCTGTTATTTTTTAAATTGTGTTATATAAACAAGCAGTCGTAGCCCCTAACACAATCTCGTTATTATGAATATACAGTATATAATAGACGAGAGTAAAGTTTGGTGAGAATCAAATCAGTGTTGTAGTTCATTATCACAGTACCTAGAAAATAACGAAATCTGTTTTGGATATTTTGGGTGCAGAAGACCTTGATGTAATACTGCTAGCACATTCCCAATATTTATCTTTCTTTTCATGTTGATATAATAAGAATTAAACTATTTCCTTTAAGAAATATCTCATTTTTAGAAAACATAACGACACATTATTATTTTGAAATAATAATTTTTATAATAGAAAATTATATTTTTTTAATTATGAATAATACTGTGTGCGAAGGCAAGGAAATGAATAAAATAATTTAACGCATTTTACAATTACAATATCAGTGTAATTCAATATTATGGACTTGTAATATATTTCTATTGTAATAAATATAAAAGATATTCGTATTAATAATAATGTTAATTGGTTTATATATAAGTTATACATTTTTATAGACATTAAATCAATTTAACTGAGACAAAGTTAAGTATGACTGCGTATTATATCTAAAGGTCAATATTCTAAATATATACTTAAAACTTTTTGATTGTTGGTAAAAAAAAATGCCATACTATTACTTTTTGGAAACATTTTTCTTTGTAACGTCTATTTCTCAGAATATCTATAGATAGAATTCATATGATAGCAGATTTGGATTCAGCATCGAATTTCCTGTGGCTATAGGGTTCACTGTGGATTTCCACTCTTTCCATTCCGGTTTAAAAATTTCCATTTTACTTGAAACGTCTATATTTCAAAATTGACTACACACAGATCTTAGGAGATAACTGATATGGATTTATTATCAAATCCAAAAGGGGTTACGAAGGTTTATTGAGAATTTTCATTTACGAAATGTTTCAATTATATTTTAAAATATTCCCTTGAAACATGCGTTTCACGATTGGCTATAGATATAGTTTAGATAATGACTGATATGGATTCAGCATTACATTCTGGAGGAAATAAAAACACATTTTAAAGATATATATCTGGACGATCTACAAATATACAAATGGAGGGGCAAAGATTTTCACTTCCGATCCTGGCGGTATCATTTATGATTCAAAAATTTTAATTTTCAATGAAGCATCGATTCCTCTGAATCTGCTGTAAATAGCTCTTAGATGGTGACTGATATAGATTCAGCATCACATTATGAAGGAGTTTGGAAATTTGTAAAGGATTTCAACTTCCGGTTTTGTTTCCACTTCCGGATCAATAAATTTACGTGAACCATTTATTTCGCAGGATTGGCTATAGATCGCTTTTAGATGTTGGATGAAATTAATTGAGCATTAAATTCCGGAGGATGTTGTTATACTAAAATTTTTCACTTCTTAAATTTTTTAATTCTAGTTCAATAAAAGTCCTTGTAGCATCTATTTCTCAGGACTGGGTACAGCTTTTACTTGATAAGTGTAATAACGTTAATTTAAATTTTGTGAGTTCTGAAATTTAAAGAAATAGCGATTATTTGTTGACTTTTGCAATTTAAAGTTACTTGGAATTATAATTAAGTGAGTCTTATTTTCTTGGTACTAAAAATTCAAATGTGAAGCTACCCTAAAGACTACATAGTGACTAATGTTTTATATAACATAAATAAATATTGAAATACGACATATCTGAAGAAATTTTTAATATTAAATAGCATTTCTAAACAAAACACGTAGAATTTGGAAAACATTTATATAATACTCACAGATATTCAACACAAATCAATGAATGAAAATTAAAAACACTGCAGGTTTCGAACGTAAAATGTTCTAAAGAAATAAATTATTTATTGTGTTGTGACGAGATTTCATAATCTCGCCAAAGCCTTGTAAAAATCGCAAATTATATAATATCAAGATTCTATATTTTTACATCATTTAAATCCTGTTTTATTATCCCTCTTGTCTTTGAAATATGTATTATTCAAAATATTCTACACTGAAAGGAAAGCTTTTAGCCATTTTATTAATCCGTGAAAACCGCATTCAGAGAGAAGTTTCGTTATTATTTGACCGTTAAAGTCAAGGTTTTTTATTCCCGGGCAGAGTAGATGGTGGCTTGCTCGAGGCCTGGTAATGTTAGTGCAAGGCATGCACTTTTCTGCACAATAGATTTTGGAGAGAAACTTCTGGATGAATTTGAGACCTTGAGGCGAGGGTCTGATGTATCAGCAAATTTCATTTTCGGGACCCCGCTCTGGTCTGGCGAGACTATGTCTGTGAAGTTTTTGATTGGTCAAATGCCATAAATACATCTCCAATGCTACAATGCCATACATACATACTAATTTGATTGGTCAAATGCCATAAATAGCTCTCTGCCAGGTCCGAATGATTCTGGGGCCTAGTTACATAATTTCGACTAGTTAGGGAATTCGCCTAGTTACATAAAAGCTGTTGCAAAGAATATTCGTGGCTTTTCTTCCTGTCTAGCTGTCGACGCTCTCAGGTCGGCCTGGACCATTTTTCAATGTTGCCCACCACAGAGTGCGGGAGTCGACCCCAAGTCGACTTCTAGCCTCTTGTGGGCATGGGAAGGAAAGCCGAAGACGCCTGCAGCGCCGAAGAACATCGATGGAGAGCCCGATGGAGAGCCGAGAGGGCTGCGATGAGGAAGGTACGATGGGGCCCGAGGTCTATGTGCCGGGTTGAAATGTGGATATGGTATAATGTTCCGACCCTTTTGCAACTCCGACTGGGGAGGTAAGGTTTGACTGCCCTCTGCATCTACGCCTGTCTTTCGGAAGCATAAATATAAAGAATTTTCTCCTAAATTACGTAAACTCTGCCTTCCGTTCCTAAATTATATCAACATGTTTAATTATGAATTCAAATTTGTCTATCTCTGAGCGCGAGTTTTCCCCTGTTGCTTTGAGACCATACCTTTATATCATGTTGTTTATTATATGCTTATATGTTGCTGTGCCACTTTATTTATATCGTTGATCATATTATTATCATTGAATTACTTCCGTGGCAGCAAATATATTAGAAGGGATCCTGAGTCCAGTGTACGGTGTTACAGAAGGATCTGTTGATTCGCTGATAATGATTCAGTTATAATTTTAACTTCTGATCTTCTTAATTACAATATTGAATAAAGAAAGTGATTTATATTTAAACCTGTGTGGTTATTTAACATCTTTGTCTCTTGAAATTGTGCATCTGTGTTTTCAGGAGATGGCGCCTTACAAGGTAAGGGTTTATTGTATCTTTGTATTTATTGCATTACAGGTCATCCAGAGATTTATTCCTGGACAAGAGAACTTCGAAATAGAACCTAGGTTTCAACATTTATGGGTTGTGCCAACACATTTCACGGCTTAACACATTCATGGCAATAGCATATTTGCTTCTTACAAATTACGAGCTTCATATATCTTATTAATTTCGTATTGCATATAACATGTTTGGCACACTTGACGCCCTATTTTCCCCCGTGACAAATAGGTGCTTGGCACCGTGATTCCACTATACGTATTTTCCGTCGTCACACTAAAATGGTGTGACAATTGCAACGAATGTGTAAAGAGTTACACAGTACCTTCTATTCAATTAATACGTAGAGGACTTTTACATCTGTTAAAAGCTTTTGCTCTATTCAAAGAGAAAACACCTTTAGAGGCAGCCAATCGTACTACATGAATATAAGGTTTCCATATTTTGAATTCGGGAAGGGTTACCATATTTGACGATTTAGTACGAACATGGCGATTACGCTGATTGTTCGAATGTACTAGAACATTATCGAAAAAACGTATACTCTCGCAAATACGAACCCTTTCTTAAGGTTTCTCCAGAAAGGGCAATTTTATAGATCATATTTTTTAAGAGAATTTAAAAGAAGTCGCTGTTCGGTTGGAGAGCAGTTCATATGATACGAGCTAAATTGTGAAATAAGCCAGTGTTTCGAGAATAGTATTGGATATTTTATGAATTAGCTGAGTATTTAATTGCTGTTAAATTTAGTGATCATGTGAATAGTTTAGAAGCTATTCGTTGTATATTGTTCTTGCTTACGCTTATTAATGGGTGAATTGTAAGTAACAGTGTTAGTTACCCAGACATTTGGCTTATTCTTGTATCCTAAGTGCACACCCATGATTCAAGATGATACGTTGTAACATTATTTTAAGGTATAAAATGCTTTAGTTATCTATCTATAACACTTAACTCTTTTAATCAATAGACATTAGTATAAAATTTCCCCATATTTCTACATTCCTATTTGTACTTGATTCCTCAAATTTATGCTTACTTATTATTAATTGCATTGCAAAAAAATCTGATGTGAGCAACACATGACTTTCCTTATATAATGCAATGGATTTACTACTTTTACAGTAAAATAATAGGTTTTTCTTATAGTAGATACTCATGTTTTTTTCAAAATATTGAATTTTCGACAATTAGTCGTCATTTTTATACATTTGGCGAGATTTTCGTTAATTTGGCAACATTTAAAAAGTCATCAAGTTGGCGACATTCCGCCAAATTCGTCGCCAAGCTTTATGGACGGATAAATAAGTTATTCTTATAGCAGATAAATGACTACTGGCGTTCAAATACAAAAGTATTACTCAAAATATGTTTTTCATGAATGGAACGAGCTAGAGAGAGATCTGCGAGAATAATCTCACCAAATTTATCGCATGGTATTACATATGAAAAGTGAACATGTTGAATTATTTTTTATTTTATATGACTATTTGATAATTTTTTTGAAAAACCTACAATATCTCGAGAATGGTTCGTGTTAGCGTTCTAAAATTTATGTCAATCGTTTTCTAATGAAAAATTACATAAGAAATCTCTATTTGAGTAACTTTCGTAGAGGTTTTGATTTTTTGACGATTTTTTCAAAATTTTAGTCGAAAATTTAGGGGGGTTCTGAGCATTCGTTTGCGTATAAAAACAATAGGTTTCCAATGTTTAGGGATTGTGATTTTTGTACCAAATTTCGTTTGAATTGATCATTCGTTCGTCAGTTATCGTCTCCACAGACTCACTGACACACACACACACACACACACACACACACTTTCACACAGACACCACTTCAAAAATGTTTGATTCGTGATCAGGGATGCTTGAAACGTTCTCTCCCGTCGAAAACTCGAATTCGAATTTTCGACTCCGTCACAATACTTTCCTAATACATTACTGTTTATATGGAAAGTAAGTAGATGTATACTATTACAAACATGTAAATACTTTCACTAGATGTTCTTTTTTTAAACCAAAGGGGAAAAACACCTTTACAGGTAGCTATTCCAACTATTTCAATGCATGGTTACCATAATTAAACATATATGGCATGATTGTTGAATTTGGCGATTTATGGTCAATTTGGCAACATTTCGAAGGTTTAAGAGCTTGTTCGAAATAATGAATTTTCTAGACGATATGAGCCACTTCTGAAAGTTTCTACCTTTTGCGTGATACGAGCTACATTGAATTGTGAGATACCTCAATGTTGTTAGAATATTATCGACTGTTTTATGAAATTAATGGCGCATTTATGTGTTGAAACCTCTAAAAGAAAATAATAAAGCCAAACAAATCTGGTAATTTAAAATTTATTTAATAATAACATCGTTTCTTACGCACTTAAAATTACAAATCCAGTATTTAAAATTACAAAAAGTTTGTAATTTAAATGTTTTTTAAATGCATTGAGTTAAAAAAGATCAATATGCAAATCTTATCTCACGGTTGTGGACTATAGAGTAATATGAGCTTATGTTCCTCACATCTTAAGCAATTTACATTGCCGCTGATGAATATACGTCCGATTTGTGTATTTATGATTTTAATTATGATTTATTCCTCTGTATTTGTGATTTTAATTATGTTATAAATGGTGCTATTATTAAATACTTTTTAATTTACTAAATTTGGTTGTCTTTATTATTTCGTTTAAAAGTTATTGCTAAATTGGCGTATTTCCATAGATTTTCATGTACTTGCAGTTTTACTGTAACTGAATGTTTAGTGATATTGTAAGATAGTTATCGAGCTATTTCCTGTATATTGTTCCTGTCCGTGTTCATTATCCATAAATTTGAACTCACTCATATATCCTGAGAGAACACCCACCAAAGGATGTTTGGTAACAATAAACAATAAGTTTCTTGAGCAAATAAGTCTAGTCGACAAACTTTCTTATCAATTAAGATAATGTGAATGCAGCGAAACATTCATTTGGTATTTCTTTCTGAAAAATTAATACCTGAAGAATATAATCATTTACATCCTAATTTAGCTGAAATAAATTCAAAATTGTCAAAAAAAATTCTTAATACTTTACATGTAGTGAATAAACTATTATCCGAAGATATATTTGCTCATACTTCAATAAAATGCAAGCATTGAACACTGTTGAAACTGTCCACTATATCCATATTCTTAACACAATTACCACTATCCCGTTATTTGGAATCCATGACACAATATATATTTTATGCATAAAAGTAATTAAAGTTCGAGAGCGGAAACATCTATTTGATTCTGCAAATACTTTGTAGATAACGGAATAAAATTTAGATATTTCGGTTGCGGGCAAAGATTCCATTAGTATAATGCAAACGCTTCTGGAACAGCCCTTCCCGATATTTACTCCAGCTTTGTGTGGGGATATAGAAACAAATATGCATCTGCGAGAAAAATATTGTTTTATGAATATATAAAACAATGTCACTGTTACAAACAGAATTGCGATTAAAAACGCAATGGAATGACAATGTATTCTCATCTGTATTGTATAAGAAAATATAGTGATGGGGTCAAATAATCGAATTCAAATATTAAACGTATTTGCTAGTTTAAAGCACTCCTGAACGTAAAATATTAAACGTTTTATCAGTGGCGTGCAGTGAAATGAAGCAATAGAAGCTAGCATCTATCGAACGCTTACCGCAAAAAACTAGGTACAGTGTCAATATTAGCATCAACAAGAAAAAAGCACACTGTGCATGCATTAACTCAAGCAGAAATTTGAGCGCTTCAACTAGTTATCTCAGAGCGAAAACAATTTTACTGAAAGTGGTTTGGGACTCTGATACAATTGTGCCAATTTCGTAAGTTGCGATAAAAGGTGCATTTTTTTAGTAAAAATATGGGAAAACTATTAAAAAAGTGCTTTAATTGATGGATATGATGATATTAAATGCTACACATCCTACCATGTTTTAAAATTTAATTTGTTTTAAACTCTACTGTGTTTTATACTATACTGTGCTTCCACGCTACTATGTATTAGACGTGATGGTTGCGCACGATATCTTAACGTCTTGAACGATCTTATTATCGACTAATATTTATTAATTTAATTATTTACTAAAAATGGATTACTTTTAAAAAATATTTCAACATTCAGAAGGCCTTAAATTAACGATTGATATTTTGACAAAATATAAAGTAATACAATGAAGTAACACTAAAGTAGCAATCAAATAGACAATAAAGTAAATTGTATATAGGCATAAACACTTCTTGAAATATTGTACTGTTGACAAGTTAAAGTAGACAATAAAGTAAATTGTATGTATAGCAATAGGCATAAACCCTTCTTGAAATGCTGTAACTGTTATACATTTATTACAACAGTTATATCACGTTTGAAAATGAATTCATTATATCTAACTACAGCTTTCTATATGCAGTATTATCTATGAAATAAATGAAAACTTCATCTATGAAAGGTAAATTTGAAACTGGTCCAAAATGTTCCTTAAATATTTCCCTACTGTTGAAAATTGAAACACTATTGTTACGAACATGTAAAATTTCTGCTATTCAGCTACATTGAGTTCCCAGAAGATAAAAAAACAACTTTAAATAAAAATGTATTTAAAATTTCCTATTGACAAATGTAGGGTTGCTATATTTGGACATTTTGGGTATGGTTGACAAAGTTGTCGATTTATCGTCAGTTTGGCGGCTTTCTCGAAATAATGAATATTCAGGGAGATATCATCCTCTTCTGTAAGTGTCAACGGAAATTATATAAAATTAGTGGTCACTCAGATGTGATACACAGAGAAGTTGACATGATACGAGCTACATTGAATTGTGAGATACGTCAATAATTTGAGAATGGTATGCTATACTTTTTTAAAATATTGGAGCATGTAATTAATGTTTTTCTGTACCTAGCAGTTGTTCAGTGATGTTGAGAGATAGCTTTCGAAATATTCGCTATATAGTATTCTTCTTTACACTGTGCTTGTAAATAAACGCCTTAGTTATCCAGAATATGGAGTCATTCTTTTATCCTGAGAGTATATCCTCGATTCTAGAGAACACGTCAAAACACAATGAAGAAAATATGTTAATAACTTGGAACTTACAGGCTCAGAAAAACTGCAACACCCCTAGAAATTCAACATGTTCAAAATAAATGTTTAATATAGCATAACAAACCCGAATGGTGCTTTCTAAATTTAGTGCATATCAGAGAAAGAGCTAATAGATGGCGCGATTTTATGTACACCTTACAGTCTGACTGTCTGATAAAGGAAAAAACAATGCATTATGACGAAATTTAAGCAATTAATATCTCGAAAAAATGTGTTGCAATTGCTTTACGTAAGGACGACTTTTCTATTTGCTAAGTTACCAAAAAGATGGAATGTAACGAGTGAAGTAAAAGTATATATAAGTCATAATTGTTTACAAGTAGCATTTACCGTCTTTAAGTGTACAAACAAAGTTAAACAGTTTCAATATCTTTTAAAAGCTTTACCTTCATTTTACACATCAGAATCATAAATATATGTGAGTGATGTAATTTTAAACACTACTGTACACCAGGTTAGAGCATTTAAATGATTACGATGCCATAAGTTCGATTTTGGTATAATTTCGATAGTAAAATATTTCGTGGGTACCACAAAGATGACAAATGTCTTTTCTCATATGACGGAGTATATAACATAAATTTTGTATAAAATACTATAAAATTTCAATCTTCAGGGTAGTTGCCCTTTACACTTGATAAAATAATCTTTACAACCCCAATAAGAATATATCTGTAGAGCAGTAAAAACATAGTACTTATCAAGCCACTTTAAATATTGATTACTACGTTGATTAACATTACTACCGCACCTTTGGAAATAAAACAGTAAATTTTATTTATTCTTAGTTGCGTTGATTATTTAATAATACCGCTTTAACCACCATACAAGAATTATTCAAAAGCATATTAAATTGAATTAGCTAAACATGGCCGTAAATTATCGTATTCGTGGAACTCATTAAATTATGCGTTGTGCCATTGATGACCCTCTAATTTTATCTTTAGCGCGAGTTCTGTAAAGGAATATAATTTAACATAATGCTACTCCATTAACTGCCCCATTTTAACTTTTAACAATAAATAATTTATTAAAAACATAGGTCACTTAATTACTAAATTACAATAATTATTCCTCTTGTTCGCGCCGGAGAGAGACAATGTGACACCATCAGTTGAATGTGACACCAAAATGCCTAAAGTGCATTTTAGACCATCCGCAATATGTTATGGAAACATCCCGTCACTTTCGGCTTTGACCAAAGACCACAATTCTTGCATCAACATATTGTACTGGCTGTGACTACGTATTTGACTCCAACTCGTACTGCTAATTATACTGCAATTGATCTACCCATTATTTTGGAATCTCTACGGAACACTCTGTAACACTTGCGTAACACTTATCTACTGCATCTCTCTACTGTGCGGTCTAGTGGAAATACTCGGGACTCGTCATGGCATTCTGACCTCTTGCTTCGGACTTTGCCAATTACTTCACTTGTTTCATAACCACCCGCTCAACTGATTATTCCCGTAGAAGTTGTTTAATATCATCTTGTGGTAGCTGCCCCTTTTGGTCTGAAACCCCTCTTTGGTCTTTATTGTTAGCTTTCAAGGCGAAGTTACAAGCAGCTTCTCAATTGGTCAACCTTTTACCCAATGTCGTTGCTTCACCTTATCCTTAGAGTCCTTCGACCCACCTGTTTTGATGCCCCTGAATAGATGGTTTCTGCTGATCTTTGGGTCAGCGTGTTGTAATAACTGGCGTCATTTCGTCTGATGCACTGTTTGCTATTGCAGCAAATCATAAATATCGAACATAAAACTGTCTCACAAAACTGGTGTGAGATCTATTTCTGATCTCTCAATATCTTATCCTAAATATAAGATAAAACTTATTGACAAATAATCCATTTTGGATTAAGCTTCTACAAGAATATAGATAATTACATAGATCGGAAGTTCTGCTGATCTCATTTTCATCATTCGGAATACGATCATATATATATTTTTTGTGCTTCCACAAAGTAGAGGGACATTTATGCCACGCGGTTCCCCAAATGTCTATTGGGAAGGATTTTAAATGTATTCATTTAGCTTTAAATTTTTCATCTGGGATATCGCACGTGGAAAGCCCAGGCCGCCCGACTCACGCGAGGGCATGAGCAGCAAATTCAGCGGCCGGGAGGGGTGATATGGTAGGTTTCATGGGTCGAAAATGCACAAAATTAATTTCATTATACAAATCATATTACATAATTTTATTAATGCATATATACACACACATACATACACACACACACACACACACACACATATATATATATATATATATATATATACATATGGGAGACCAGAAATTGATCTCACATTTGATGAGACACTTTTACGTAGAAATTTATTGTGGGCAAGACGGCGAACAAAGCGTTTAGACTGGCTGGCACCGAAGTTTATCACTCCGTGAACCTAAAGGTCAGAAGACCGCAAATTTAGGGGGGCCATGACAGAGCGGCTGAGCTGGGCCTTACGAGATGTGAAATGATGCCATGGGGTAAAGGAGTAACCAATAAGCGCCTAATGGAAGAAAATGAGTAGTTACACCACCCCCCCCCACCACACCGAGGGAACCACAGCCTGTGACCCGAGAACGAGAACAGACAACTATGGAATTTTGACTTAGGAGCATACCAGGCAGACAACTATGGAATTTTGACTTAGGAGCATACCAGGCAGACAACTATGGAATTTTGACTTAGGAGCATACCAGGCAGACAACTATGGAATTTTGACTTAAGAGCATACCAGCAGAGAATAATCAAGATGTTGAATTAAGAGCACGACTAGAGAAGAATGAAAAACCTAACAGACTTGTAGAGTGTCCCGTAAAGGTTCCAAAATAATGGAGATATATCAATGTGTGAGTGCAATCAGAGCACGAGGAGGAGCCACACACCAAAGAGTTATGGCCAGTAGTTATAACTGATGCAAGCATTTGAGATATGATCAAAGCCCAAGACCAATTGGAAGGTATGTGCTCAATAACAATCACAGGTCATAGACACGATAGTGATTTTAATAATTTTGGCCGCATATGTTCCCTCCGCTGCAATAATTAATGAAAATAATTTTTGTTAAGCATATAATTAATAATATGAATAATAGTGTAATTGAATTTAATTAAAATTTATGTGTTAATAAATGCTTTTATTGTTTAAGTTAAAATGGTGTCATCAATTTAGCATTTTATTAATTAATTATTCCTTTACAGGACTCAAACGAAAGGTAAAATAATTGGAGGGTTTATAACGGCACAACAAGCAATGTACGATTAATAACAATAATTCCACTAATACGAGAATTTACGGTCATGTCATATCTTAAATGATTTTAATAAGTAAAACTTTAAAGAACTTAAGCTATTATTTGTTTTCGGTTGCCACAATATATATATATATATATATATATATATATATATATATATATATATATATATATATATATATATATATATATATATATATATATATATATATATATATATATATATATATATATATATATATATATATATATAACTCTGATGATGATTAGATGTTGGTACGAAAATCTAAAATAAAAGACTACGTATGTTCAAATATATCAATTAAATGAATGTGTTTATACGTAATTTTTGACGATGAAAAGAATAAGACCAACCCCATTACACTAAGATAGCCATTCTCAAGATATTTTAGTTTTTTCGCATTTTTGCTACGGTTCCGGACATAATCCCGACAGCTGAAATCCCGACAAGTCAAAATCCCGACAAGGTCGAAATCCCGACAAGCCAAAATCCCGACAAGCCAAAATCCCGACAAGGTCGAAATCCCGACAGGCCAAAAATCCCGACAAGGTCGAAATCCCGACAAGCCAAAATCCCGACAGCCGAAACCCACTCTTGCACAGACTAATACAGCACTAAGACGGTCATCTCAGTGACGCCATTAGGGTTAGAATTTACTAATTAGCAACCCCGCCTCCCACGCACATGCGCAGGACTCACGTTGGGCACATGCACATGGCTGTCTAAGCCTATATGTATAGCTTCATCAACATTATCGGCTTTTTTACATCTCTACATTTTACAAATTAATAATTTTAATCACTAAATCATAACAATTTTGCCATTACTGAAATAAATGTTGACAAATTGAAAGAAAGAAGTGAGCAGTCAAAGAAGATGAAAGAAGAAGAAAGCAGTCAAAGATTAAAATGATATAACAGGTCGGTATAAGATTTAGGAAATTCATTTTATTAAAGAAGGAATGCCAATTATAAATGTCAATTATAAATGCCCATTTTAAATGTCAATATAAAAAAGGAATTCCCCCTGCCAATCACTCAATGCCAGCCATTGTCACTCAATGCCAGAATATATGGCCATTGTAGCAAGCGGATGGAGACAAGACAGGGCGTGAGTCCAGCGCATGTGCGTGGGGGGGGGGTGCTGATTAGTAAATTTCAGCCCTAGTGACGTCACTGCGATGGCCGTCTTAGTGTTGTATTAGTCTGTGCAAGAGTGGGTTTCGGCTGTCGGGATTTTGGCTTGTCGGGATTTCGACCTTGTCGGGATTTTGGCTTGTCGGGATTTCGGCTTGTCGGGATTTCGACGTTGTCGGGATTTCGACCCTGTCGGGATTTTGGCATGTCGGGAGTTCGGCTTTCAGGATTCTGGCTTGTCGAGATTTCGGCTGTCAGGATTACGACCCAGACCCTTTTTGCTGTACCACCTATGAAAGTAAGTCCATTACCAAATGAGAACGAGAATTGAATTAAAAGTGAAAATTCAGTGTAATTTAAAAAAAATATATTCTTGTTATTTTTTGCAATTAAACTCAATTTAATATATTATTGAAGAAATAAAGCTAATGATGAATGATTATGAATTTGCAAAGAAAGCTATGTGGTGCCCACATCAGATATTTTTTGTTATGTACATTTTCGCCCTCTTTCGGCCCAGCTGTATTTCCTCAGCCTATATATCAGCTGGGTGTTTATTTTTTACAGGGAATATATTTAATTCCACCTTCAATCATCTGATAATACCTATATCATGGGTACTCTTTTATTCCGATGTAGCATATTCTCTTTACGATTAAAATGAATGAACTAACATGAAATAAAATAAGATTAATCAGCCAATCGTCTGTTATAAAGCACGATCGACTTAATACTCGGGAAGTTTGACAAATGCATTTAAATATTACTAAATAGATTACATTCATATCTATTCAATAACTATCTCATGTATATTAAGCAAACTCTTTCATGTGTGTAACTGAATACATCGCCGATCATATCAATTATACTATTTTTGAATTATACGTTTTGTGCAATAGGTTATTAAATGTAAATTAAACAGATCGTGCGAAACGCATTTGATGTTAAAGAAATAAAATGGAATTTATTGCAATGACTGTTTACAGCACAAATGGCAAAGAACTATCGCTAAAATACAGATAAATTGCATTACGAACTGCATGTTACAAATTGATAAAGTTGATGAAGGTAGTAAAGTATTGGAAAAGTGCAGTTTTAAAGTACATGAAACGAATAAGTCATCTAATTTTAAGTTAATTTTTGTTAATAACTCCTTATGATAAATGCATGAAATGGTTTTAATTATCATATGATTGTATATATCATTATATTGTCATATAATTAATAAAATGCATTGCAGAACACAAAAACATCCATATGCAACGTTTTTCAACATTTATCATTTATAATAAAAATGAATAAATATTTGAGTTATTTAAATTTTTAATTGAATTAGCTAAATTCCAAATATAATAGTTAATGCAACGTTTTCTACAGATGATATGGTTGTAGTGCTTCAATTATTATGTATAGTTTTGTGTAATTTTTCTTGACTTATTTGTCCCAAATATAGAACCCTATATTTAAAAAAAAACATTCCTTGATATTTTTACTGAAAGTAATGTTTGAAAAAAACCAGTTGTTTCACTTTTGGTTGCGCAAAGTTTTTTAAGCAGACAAAATTCTTAATAACATATTTCCTATTGCCGAAAATATAGAACTCCCATTCATAAGAAATTTTCTGAAATCCGAATAGCCCATATGTGACAAAATGGTAAATTGTCCAAAAGCGTGGTAAAAAAAACCGTGTTTAAATTCGGGATACGAATGGGGCGATAGGCGTATACATAGTATATTCACATAATTATGTAAAATTCGTTTTGACCGGGATATATCGGTTAAAATTCTTCTCATGTAAGAAAAGCAAATCTAACATGCCAAAATAATCTAATCCAAACCAAAATATGCAATTATCGCATAAAAAAGTGTATCTTATTCAAACTCCCAATTACCAGAAAACATTATGTTTCGAAGAATGCAAATATTCTTTACTCTATAGAATAGTTGAATACACATTTTCCAGTGTAGGGTTTCAGATATTCATTGTTATCAGTATTTTATGAAGGTGACTGTAGCACATGCCTATTAAAAATTTAACGTAAATTGATCAAGCCAGTACTGTCACAGAGTTATACGTACGATAGTTTTACGTACATGAACACACCTACAGAATATTTCCATAAAATTGGCTGTAAAATTTAACAATGAAAGATCGTTTAATAGGAAAATCAAGTATGGAAACGAAGTTACTAAGCATCTGCATGTTGACTTTGATGCGAATAGCACTTGTCCATCTGTATTTTTGTTCAACTATAATCTCTTTGAAACTTAAATGTTTTATTTTTATTTGGATATGTGGTGTAAATAATTGTTTTACAGGATTAGTTGGCTGAAAATGAATTCTGAAAATGATTTGATAAAAATTTCACATGCTATCCTCCCCTAAATGGTAAAGTATGTTCGACAATCATCATCATCAAAAATGGCGCTGAGACACACTGTGGTGCTTGGACTTCCTCAGAAGATTTTTCCAAGCGGCCCTCTTTTTTATATATTTTCGCCATTGGAGGAGCATTTATAAACATTATAAATGCTCCTCCAATTTATAATGTTTAAAGCCAAAACGCATTTGTCTACTTGAGTGGATCCATCTCTACTTCGGTTGTACTCTATTTATTTTTATATTTATCAATAACGCCTTTAAATCTGTCCTCCCCCACGATTTGGGTAATTGGTGAAGATCACTGTTTTACAGGTAAATTTCGCAGCTGAAAGTGATCGGACAAAAATTGCGGTCGTTAAACTACGCTCCCTTTACTGATATGCACTATTTGACAATGAAATCTGTAACACTCAACAACATTTTCTGAATTTTAAATATGTAGTTTAAATATAATGGTTTACTGCCCAAACTTGTTGTTGAACGTAGTAGGATTAAAATAGAATGTTCTACGATCCCTATGCTGATAAATTGTTCTGACAATTACCTCTGTAAAATTGCATCAAATCTTTTAAACTTGGTTGTACTGTTGTGCAATGTTAACAGGCCGAGTTTGTTGAATAAGGTCAGACAAAAATTGTGCGCCCACTTGATCGAGGTACAGTGTCCAATAATAGCTCCTTTGAAACATTATAGTTTGTTTTTATATAATTTAACTATATATTGTAAATTAATATTTTAGTTTAAGATATCATTATTAAATGGGGTCAGACAACTATTGTGCCATCTACTTCCACTTACTGGTATAGATTCACGATAACTACTCTAGAATCAAGTTATACCATTGTATACAGGTGGTGATGAATGATCAATTGAGCCCTTTTTTACGGCACTCTGTTTTACGGTCGTTTCAATGAATATTCTACTAATTGGAAATTTATTCTAAGGGGCATGGGGTATATGGTAGAGTTTTAATTTTCCAAAAAAAATCCAAACACTCTCTTAACTTTTTGCTTACGGGTTGGATCAAGTTTCATGAAACTCTATTAATATTTGTGGCGGATATCGTGTACACAGGGAATTGACCACATACAGTAGGACACAACAAAAATAGTCAAAACGCGCTCAGAATGGAAAAAAATATCGGGATCAAAATATCAAATTCGAAAATATTTGTGAAAACGATATTTCCTTTATTACATAGTTTGATAAAATAAAAATATTTTAATGTAATAGTTTTAGTTTGTAGGCGTAGTTTATTAACCTTTTGCCTATGGGTGGGACAGCGTCAATTACAAACGAAGAACCTCTCAAGTATTTGGGGATTCGGGCATGCGATGGAAAGTGACGATTGTGAAATTGTAATGGCTAAGTGTAACGCGAATAATACTGCGGAGACAACAGTGCCGGATTCTATAATTAATGTGATCGACCTCAAAAAACAAATTGTGGACTTGGAAATTTTTGTTGTGCTAAACGATGATGAGAACCTGGACCCAGCTAAAAGACTCATCGTAGAGGAGATGAAGGAACGCATGACCGGAATGAACAAGCAACTGGACAAGTGGGCTGCAGCGCTGGGCTGTGGTAAGTATAGTTTAACTATAACCCCCCTCCCCCCCACTGTAGATTCTTCGGCTGAGGCCGCTACTAATTCTATTCCTAATGCCAATATGGCACTTAATGCTAAAACTAATGTTAATGACCAAATTGCTCTAGCTAACAGTGATAATGACAACATTACTAGCTCTCCCTGTAACACAGGAGACCAGACTGATTATGATGCCCATGAGGCTGCTAGGAAGATAGGTCTTCTCAACTTAAATAATCCTACTAGTTCTGCAAATAGCTCTGCTAATCAAGGCAGTATTAAACAATCCAAAAAACGTACCCTCAGCGGTACTTTTACTGCCCGCACCTACACGGATGAAGATGGATTTGTCCATAAGGTCACTAGGGCCACGAGAAATGGTCAAAACCGCGAAAATTTGCTGGATTATGAGCCAGCCAATAAGAAAACGACCGGCAACGAAAAGGACGGCCCTTCGACGCAAGAGTCGAACCCCACGCGGTCAGCCATACCTCCCCTGCTTATCAGTGCCAATCAACCTGACTGGCCCTCCATTCTCTACAACTTAAAAGGAATTGCACCCAAAATTGCTCCGGTCCTAGACCGGCAATTTTTCAAAGTTTTTGTGCATACCGATAACGAATTTAGAGACTGTACAAACTTCTTAAAAAAGACTGGCGTACAGTTCAAATCCTACACGCTGATGGAGGATCAACCAGTCAGGATTGTAATCAGAGGCCTTCCTGTGGTCACCGACATAGCCATCATTTCCCAAGCTATGCAAGCTAAGGGCTATACAGTTCTTAACAATTTTCGGCTATCTAGAAGAGGGAGCAGACAGCCCCTCCCTCTCTATTACCTCAAGTTAGCACCCGGGACTAACACGGAGAGTTTATATTCTATTAGTAGGCTCCTAGGCACGGAAGTGAAATTGGAGCCGTACACCGGACGTAAGGGCTTCGCAAGCCAATGCTATTCATGCAATGGATTTTTCCATAGCAGTCTAGCATCCAACTTGCCGAAGCGCTGCGTCAAGTGTGCCGGTCCCCATGCCGCCAAAGACTGCAAAGCTGATTACCTCCAATGCTGCAACTGCAACGGACAGCACGCAGCCAACTGGCGCGGTTGCCCAAAAAACCCGGGCAACTCGTCCGTGAACAGGAGCAATAGGGCTCCCCCTCAAAAGTCTAACTACTACTCGCGCCCCCCCCAGGATTAAACCCTGGGAATCAAGGCCGTCCTATTCGTGCCGCTGGCATTGTACCTAATCTTAACTTTTCTAATTTTGTCTAATTTTTTCTAGTTTCTGGTGTACCTCAGAATCAACCTACCCCCCCCCCCTGTCAAAAACTCCGGACAAATTGAAACTCAGTCGGTCCCAGCAGTCGCCACCCAAAATTCGAATTCTCAAGTTGACAGCACTGGTGCTGTCAACTATACCGACTTTCTCCTCTCCCTTTTGGCCATGCGAAACACTCACGACAAGAACTTACTCCTTGCCGCTTTTGAGCGTTCTTTACCATAACTGCGTTTGGCGACAACGCAAATTGATATGATTTGGGCTGTCTACCGGAGCTATAATGCTCAGGCTAGATAAGCCGAACACCCTGTCTTTCCTTCCTGGCTGTCGCCATGTTCTCTCTTTCGCCATCCCACACCTTGCAGTCTCTCAAAGTCGGCTTCTGGAACGCCAATGGAGTGCGTCCAAAGCTTGCCGAGATGCGTGATTATGTTATAGATGAAAACTTCGATATTTTTATGGTGAATGAGACCCACCTGACCCCCCCCCGCCTCCCCAGCAATCTGTAATTATACAGGTTACTTCTCGTATAGAACGAGAGCTGGGGCGGCGAGGAGGAATGTCAAAGGCGGCACTGCACTCTATGTTAAAAACAACATTCCTCATCATAGGTTAAGTGTCCCGGCCTTCACGAAGCTTGAGGCCACAGCTATCAAAGTCACTATTCCAAATTTGGTCCCGATTGCACTTGCTTCAGTGTATATCCCTCCTGATAATGGTTCTAGATTACCTACTTCGGAGCTTGAAGCACTTTTAGGACTGAGCAGTAATATTATCATCGCTGGTGACCTAAATTCTCGCCATATTTCCTGGGACATAGTTTCGAATGGAAAAGGCAGAGATCTAAAACGATTGGCCCAGTGCGCAACCTCAGGATCGTAGCTCCGCACACTCCCACTCACTTCGTTACTGGAAAGCACCCTTCAGTTCTTGATCTGGCTCTCTTCAGAAACATTCCTTTTAATCACTCGATCAGAGTCGATAATAATTTGACGTCTGGTCACCTTCCAGTAATATTGACCCTTAACTTTGAAAAAATCTCTTTAGATCACCCGGTGGAGCTACATACAAATTGGGACGAATTTCGTCACCACCTTAATATTTCAAGTACTGCCCCCCCTCTCAAAATTACCAGCACGGACGATATTGATAATAGCGTCCAAGATTTTAATCACTTACTGCTAGAGGCTTATGCTGCTGCCTCGAAACCAAATCGTTCACGTGTAAACTATCACTCGTTACCGAGTGATATCAAAGCCAAAATTAAGCAGCGTAACAGGTTACGGAGAAATTGGCAGCGCAGTAGATATCCTCCTTTCCAAGCGCAACTCCGTCAACTTCATAGCGAGGTCAAGTCTATGATTCAAACTCACACCCAGCAACGCTGGCGTACTCACCTTGAGGGACTCTCACCCACGAATCACAGTCTCTGGTGAACAGCTAAAAACATGAGAACCACGAAAACAACAATTCCGCCCATGAATGGCTTACATGCTCTCGCCCAGACTGCGGAGGAAAAAGCTAATGCTATTGCAGATAGCTTGGAACTCCAATTCACTCCACACGAAGACCCAAACTTCAGCCAACTTCATACAAGCACTCTACACGATTTCCAACAGACCAATCAGAATGCTCTAAATGTACAAGTACCAAACGACCTCGAAACTATACACTTGGCTGAAGTTCACAACATCATACGTAGCTTCAAAGCAAAGAAATCACCTGGCTCTGATAAGATCAGCAATATAATGCTGAAAAACCTTCCTCTTCATTACGAGTGCTGGCTCACCGTGCTACTTAACCATATGTTGGAACTTCGATACTTTCCCCAGAGTTGGAAAACTGCTGACGTTGTCCCTCTCTTCAAAAATGATCAAAATCCTAATTCTGCTGATAGCTACAGACCAATCAGCCTCCTATCTAGCCTTTCCAAAATTTTTGAGTTAGTGTTGCTTAGACGTTTGACTAGTTTCTGCAGATCGAAAGACATTTTAATTCCTGAACAGCACGGCTTTCGATCTGATTTTTAAACGCATTCCCAACTCATGCGTGTAGTAGAAACTATATTTACAAAAACTCTACCAACAAGCAGTACACCAGCATAGTGTTTTTTGATATCAGTAAAGCTTTTGATAAAGCCTTTATTCCGGGTCTGCTAACCAAGCTGGTCCGACTTGGTATTTCGACACAACTTTTGGCTCTCATCAACTCGTATCTTGCTAAACGTTCTTTCCGCGTACGAGTTGAACACTCTTACTCTTCTCTTCGGCCAATCAGAGCCGGGGTCCCACAGGGCGGAAATTTAAGCCCACTTCTATTTAATCTGTATATTAATGATATTCCCAAGAACCCTTACGTTAAGCTGGCCATCTTTGCTGATGACACAGCTCTGATTTCTAGAAGCTCTACACCAAACTTCGCTATTAACACACTCCAAAGCTACATAAAGAATAGTCTTGAGCACTGGCTCGTGACCTGGAGAATGAAAATTAATCCGACCAAGAGTGCAGTCGTCATTTTTCGTCCGAACTACCGAGAACTTAGACTTAGTAATTTCTCCCTTAAAATTTTTAATGATCCGATCCCCTTTTCACAGTCTGCAAAGTATTTGGGAGTCATATTGGACTCCAAATTACTTTTCGCTGAGCACATCTCTAAGAAAATTGAAACTGCTAATAAGACCTTTGTAGCCCTCCTCCCACTTCTCGGTAGAAAGTCTCACTTGTCCCTCTACAACAAACTACTCATCTATAAACAAATCATCGCACCTGCGTTTTTGTATGCCAGCCCTGTTTGGGGCCCGGCTGCAAAAAAGCACATTGAGAAATTGCAAGTGTTCCAAAATAAGGTTATGCGCTGCATTGTTAATGCGCCCTGGTACACCCAGAACGAGGTAATTCACCACGACCTCAAAGTCCCACACGTTACTGGGCATATTAGGAAAACCTCACAAAATTTCTTCAAGAAGAACACTAGAAAACCCTGCCTGAGAGGTGTTGATAGTAGCTACGACACTTCCACAACCTCCTATCTTGGAAAAAGAAGGCCTAGACACCTTCTTTCCGGGCCAGCGGCGCCCCCGTGGAAGCGCCCCAGATTTTCTACGCCCCAGGCAGGCGTTTCCTAACCTTGTTCGCCGGACGGCGCACTTTTCCACTCTGGAGCTGCCTCGGCAGACCCAGAGTGGAACGGAGCGTTCTGATTCGTCCTCCCCGGCGAGCCCTCAATCCACTTTTTTACTTTGCTTGCCGCGACTTCAATGCCAGCCCGGTCACTTCACGTGCAAGCCATGCTTGCCCTGCATTGTACTTTATCTGCTTACAGAAAGCATTTGTAACTTAAATTATTAAACTCTTTGTACACTTGTTAAAAATCTTTAATTGTGAACTCAAATTTAGTGTGTCCCTGAAAAGGGCCTTTCCTTTTTTTCGCAACTTGTGACGGAACTCAAATCTTTAATTGTTGATAGAAAACTCTTTATTTGTAAATTATTTAAATTCTTATTATAGTAACTCTTAAATCTCACCTGTATATCTGTATCATTAATTATTCTCTTGTAAATTATTAAATAACTTTAAAAATAAATTTCTGTAATTTAACTTAACGTTAACTGGCCCTGCACTTCTGCAGTTTTCTATTGGCCGCCTGCCCCTGGCCCCGCCCTCCCCTTCTCTTACAGCTACCACAGCCCAGTACTCAGTCCAGTCGTTTCAACTCCAACCAAGATGAGGGTGGCACAACATCGCCACCAGTGAACTTCAACACAGCACCTCATTTTTTGAAAGAGTGCATCTGCTATCATCACATATTGCTATAACCATCTAAAGTGGACATTATTATTTTCTGATGTGGGCGTGAGGGACTTTGTCCCATGGCAGCCCGTAATCAAGCGTCTTGGTCAAGTATTTGGCATACCGTATCCCAAACAGTTCAACCCCCCTTTGCAGACATTGGCGTCCATGGACGTCAATACTTGCAAAGGGGCAAACATATATTTACGAAAATGGTGTTAACAAATTTGTTACATAGTAATTTAATATATTTGCTGATAGAAACAACGTTTTTTTTAATTTGTGTAAGTTGTTTGATAAATTTATTTGAAAAGCGTTCAATATTTCGAAAATTTGTCATATAAGCTTTCTACAATTTATGTTAGCCGTTTTAAAATGAAATATTACGAGCGAAATTATTATTTATTTGACAGTATTAAAATTCCTGATTTTTTAATGAACTTTAAAATTAATAACGATTTTTCAAAAATTAATTCAGACATTGGAAGAAGGGATTGTTACGAATATTCGAATGCTTTAAAAATCTATAGGGTTCGAGTATTCATTGATTTTAATATGTATACTAAATATTTTTTTCGAAATACTTCATTCCTTCATGAGATATGTCGTCCACACACATACGCACACACATATACTATCACGTACACTTCTTCTTATTATTTTTCTTAAGCACTACAGCCGATTGCCAGCCAAGGCTGTCTCAATCAGTTTCCACCATCTCGACCTATCCAACGCCAATGTCCTTCAAATATAGACGCCAACGTTCCTCAGTGACACACACGCACGCATACTAGCATACATAAATAAATACGTTCATTAACATGCATATACTCACAAACATCACCTCGAGAATGTTCGATTTCTGTTCAGAGATTCCTGAAACAAATTATCTTATGTCGCAATTTCTAATTCGAATTTTCGATCCCGGCCCATCCTTCACATTATGCGTAGTATGTTGGGAAATAAATTTAATTTAAATATAAGTTTAAGATATAAAGTTTTTCATATGTCACTAAGCAAGTAGTGTAGACAGATATTAAAAAAAAACTTCGTTTCCAACCAAATACATGTTCGATTCTTATTCTGAACTTGGACGATTTTTTCTTCGGTTAAATGTATTTAGAAATGAAAGAATTATTCCGGTCCTGTTTGACTTTTCACTTACATTGACCTCTTCTCTGTTTGAGTTGATCAAGACAACAAATAAACATTGTGTCTTGAACTAAACTAGCTCATCTTCCTATTTATATGTCCACCAAAGTGTAAAAAGAGATAAAAGTGATTTCTTAGGACGGACATTTTTTTGGGTTTTGCCTTTTCAACGAGTGTATTTTTCCAGGTACATTTTAGCTTTCCTTTTGTTAACTAAATACTAATGACTATTTTTACTTGGTATTGTCTCTATTATCAGGACATGCTCTTTGAATTTTGGTCCAGTGGTGAATGGCATGCTATAGTGATATTAAGCAGGCTAGCACATTTTTTGATCTAACCTGGATTGCAAGTGATTTTCTAGCTATATTTTAATATTATTTACGATATTTTTTCCTATGTAAATCATATAATATATTTGTTTTAATGTGTTCTCCTATTGGTATATATCCATAAATCATAACTTGTCATTTATAATAACTTTGCTCATTTATGCATATTTGTGTTTAATATTATTTTTAATTATAAAATGTGTGAAGTGAAAACGCTTTGCTGGATTTGAAATAAATATTTTACTAGAACAATTATGGAATTTGTTTCATTTAGTTTTATGTTTAGTGGTTATTTCAAGATATGCTCTGTGTCGACAATACGCAATAACTGCAAAACCATTCCCCACATGCATTGATGAGTAACCAGGCTAATGGAGTATTTTCTTACTGATGTACACCGCATTGACCACTCTAAGATAGCGCTAATTTGTGTTCTTGTTTTCTCTCAACGTATTACATACATTAGTTTGTAGAAAAAATAGAACAATGGATTCATTAGGTTTTTTTTATTTATTTTATGAGATTCCTCTGAAATCATCTTATCATGCTTACCCCCAAATATATAAATAAGCATTACCTTGAATAAAATATATCAAGGCATGTGGGCACCATGAAAAATCAATCATGGCAAAATTTTATATTCTGTGTTCCAAGGAGTTTAAATATACTGCAATGACCCTCAAAAAACATTTCAGAGAGATTAGGCTATTGAAGTACCTGTTTGTAATCCCTTCTTAGTGGTTTTTTCCTTTCTGAGAGAGTGAGATCGACCATTGAGGACGGATTAGTCACATGAAGTGTGAAGCTTCTTTCATAGTCCTTAGCTGAGGTAGACTTATCCAACTGGTCCCAGGAGATCTAACTAACACCCCAAATTATGATTTTTGGCAATCTAGATTTTATAATTTAATTTTGAAATGAAACTTTCAATTTATTACAATTTATACAAGAAAAATATGTTGGTCATTTTTTAACCCTGTCTGCTTTTACTCTTCTTATTTGTAGTTTCATATTGACTAAGGACGTAGAATTCACTAAAATGAACAACTTTAATTTAATTTTTTTTCGCAGTATGTATTTGTATCTGACAGTTATTTTCCGTTTAATGTCTTCAAATGTAAAAAAAATATCCATGATCTGTTTGACTTATCACTAAAGTTCACTGGTTTGGTGTTTGAATTGGTCAAGAAAAGAAATATAAAGAATCGCTGCGTCTTGTATTAAATCCATTCATCCTTAAATAGGTCTGTTCACCGAAGTGAAATATATATACATGGTGTTTTAGCACAGTTGCTATAATTTCGCCGCAGTATTATTCCTGCTTCGGCAACTGAGTTTAAATATATATTTTTTGAAATTCGTTTCATTTTGAATGCTTGATAAATTGGATGTTAAATTCTGTCAAAAAATGTGTTTTCGTTGGTGAGTATTTTAAGAAAAATAGGGCTTTTTGTTTTGTATAGAGTCCTTTGAGCAAAGAAGTTATGTTATACACTGTTACGCTGTACAGTATAGTCTAAAGAAAAAAAAATCCCGGATCAAATATTTTCAATATTCGACGACTTATGTAATATAAAAATTGGGAATTGTGCCCACAAATGCTGGATCAATTTGAAATAACAGTGCACAGCTATTCTTTATAAATATGAAGTCTGGATTCAGCTTGGAATCTGTCCCTGCAGTACGTGCCCACAATCGAGGGGAATCATGGAATCGGGCTAAAATCCATTTACAATTCTCCCTATTTTGGAAGTTTTTCACATTACTTTTGTTGCAAAAATTTTCATGAATTGCAGATAATTCCACGTGATTGTTTCTTTAGATTAGTTTTCTATACTGCGACTACTTCTAATTGAACTTTTATAGAAGAAACAGCTACATCACTATTTTTTTAAATACCATTGACCAGAAAATGCATATGATTGAATTTTGCATTTAATTCAAACAACATTTAAAATTGTAAATATGTGTATAAATCCAAATGCTGAAGCACTAAACGCGAGGCCAACTATGCTGAAACCCCTTGAAGATATTAGGTCTTTTTCCAATGTATATATCTTGAATTATATATCTTAGCAAATATCGACTTCCTTTTATTACCTATGTATATTAAAAATAATATTCTTTTATGTCCCTTCTCTATAATTTTCATCATTTTCATTAAAAAGTCACGTGCAGTTTGATAATATAAAATAAATGGTGGATTCATCGATGAAGATATAAGCTCCCGTTTAGAATCTCAATCAATGGCCTTAAGGGAAATAAAATATATTTTCTTCTGGAAAATATGTAATTTGGGGACCTCCAAATTCGTTTACCGTTTTATTCCCCCCGAGTGCTTCATGCATTACTGTTCAAAATGTTATTTGGAAGACAAGCACGTATCCATACAATTAATGCCTATGAATGATATTACGCTATTCTGGATAATTATACTTGGTTAATATTTGCCGCTGAAATCACTATTGATATTCAGTTTAAGCAACGTATATGTAGAGTAGCATGTCCTTTCAAAATTCAAAACAATTAAGAACGTTTTCATTAAAGCGTATTATTAAATGGTCTGGGCTAATTATATGTCAGAGTAGATGCAGACATAGGTGTTGACTAGGTGTTTTTATCTCGACAGAAATGTTATAATACCCTCAGACATACTGTGTCATTCAATACCGTTCAAGCGATAATATAAAAAATTTAAATAATTCTGCGCAATTTATATGTGCATATTTATCCTACTTGGTTGTAATCGAGCTGTAACGTATGCTTTCCTCAAAATAGTGCATATATTAATTTATACACAAGAAAGATCAATCATGCTTAAAGCATTGATTATGAAACACTTTCCAACCTTAAATGCAATTTTATTTAAACAAGTCTAAAATGCAATACATTCCTCGGTAATATTTCAAAATTTATCACAATACTACATTAATTTATTATATTTTAAAACTTAAACCTTCATCGAATAAAATGAACTTCATTCAAATGACGGCATTGAAATATAAATTGCCTGGTTTAAACATCTCTACAATGCGATAGATTCCTCGGTAATATTTTTAAAAATATCATAATACAACGATAATTTATTATATTTGAAAACTTCATCGAAAACAACTGAAATTCATTCAAATGACGTCATAGAAAAAATAACACGCCTGGATCTCTCTATAAAAACAGCATTTCATTCATAACATTTTCCCATTCATTCATCACAATACTATAATAATTTATTTTATTTAAAAATTAAGACCCTTGAGTTACAAGTAATTAAACTCTGTGCTTAAAACTTTATCGAAAAAAAATCGTCCTTCGCTTTGCAAAATCAATGAATATTTCCTTCATATCAGCTATGCAGACTCCATGGGCTAAGTAATTTTGTGTTAAAGAAATACAGCAATTCTAATACAACTCATTCTACATATTTTGCTGTTTACATTTTACATATGTGAAAAATAGGCTTCGTTGTAGAAAAATTAAAATTGGGTGATCGTTTAAACTCAAATATATTGTAATTGCGTTGTTTCAGTATGTAGATGCACAGAATTTAAACAAAAATAAAGTGGTTTTAGGACGGATACAAAACTCAATATGAATTATAAAGAACTTAAAAAATCACGATTTTGAGACAAGATGGATGCCATACATCATTTTGAAGTGGGTCATGGGACCTTTTCATATAATGTCACGTGATCGTTTCATAAAAGATGTGTAATTAATATTTTAATTTTTATTTAAAGAACTACTGAATATATTTCGATGAATTTTTTTTATATATTTTATAGAACAATTTGAATATTACCTAACATTTTCGAAGCAATTTGTGAATTTTAAATCTGCTTAAAAAAATTTGAAAAATTAGGTCCCATAGGGCGCAAAGTGTTTCATTTTTTCAACCCGGGTTCAATCCAAAACTAATTGGGTGATATTATTCATTTATATTCGCATAGGTCCTACAGACCGTCTGAACAACATACTAAAATTTTATTTTGATTAAGTTATTTTTACGGCAGTTATCGTGCTAGCGAACAGACAGACAGATATACAGACAGAATGAACAAAGTCATAAACACTTTTCAACTTTGTTGTAAAGTGTTGAAAACTGCATTGGATACATATTTTATTTTTAATTAATTTATTTATTTATTTTTATGGTTCTCCTGCTACCACGTTTTCGAATTTACACATAATCGAGCATTACCATGAATAAATAATGTTTAGAAAATAGAAATTCATAATTCAATTGTGAAATAGAACTTTCGATCCATCACATTAAACAAATAGAATACCAAAGAAGAGAAAAAAATAATTCATTTTTTCAACTCTATTTTAATCTTATATGCTATTTTATTTTAATTTAGGAAGTAGAACTCATTAAAATGAACAAATTTGCTTCATTTTTTGTCACATCAATAATTTTTTATGTCTGCTAATCTCTTCTTAGTTTAATGTCTTCAGATGTATAAGAAATATCCAGGAAATGTGTGACTTTTCTCTTACATTCACTCGTTGAATGTTTAAATATGTCATGAAAAATGACACAACTTTTTTAATTTAAAATAATAAGGTATTGGGTGAGATTTTATAATTTTTGGACCAGGCTGACTAATTATTTTTTCAAAATTTATTTTTAGTTAGCTTCTAAACTCGACCGAACGACCAAGTATGTTCAGGTGGCACACCTTATTTCTACATGCTGACCGCAAGCTGCGTCATCATACGTTTTTGCCATAGGAGCATCCACTAACTCCAACTCATGTTTTTTACATTCAACTAGTAACTTAGAACTGGTAACATATATGATATTGAAGGTCCGAGAACAGACCTATAATGTTTAAAAGTCCGGGGGGACAGTCCATTATTTTCCAAAAGACGCCAATTGACCAGAATCTTCAGTTTCTTATCTGTGTTAAGTTACGAAAAGAAATATCAAATATGAGTCAGATTAGAATAAGTATGTGTGCCTATGGCATAAATAGTTATGACAATGCAAAATGCTGTCAACAAGTGGAGATACGGTATATGCCACTTGAATATGTTTGGCAATTCTGACAAGGTTAAAAAAAAGTTACATTTGGCAATAACAACTGGTCAAGAGATCTTGTCTTAAAATATGGAGTGTCACACTGTCCTGTATCTATTTAAATAAAAATGCTGTATTTGGTCTCAGAAGTTCATTCTCCTACCTGTCTGTTCATTGAAGTAAAGTATATGTGTGTATGGGGATGCTCATAAACCCATAGCAGGAAGACATTCATATTTTTCTATGATAGCAAAAGCACCCGTGGTGATATCTTGCTGTTCAAACAAATCCAGGGCAAAGTCCCACGTGTGCTTTTGGATATGCATTTTGGTGTACGGCCGTTGTACTAGGATGCAATCTGTCGTCTTGTTGTCCATTTGTTTCGACATATAATTCATGCCAGTCGTTTGTTACCTCTATGGTTCACAAGCAATTTCCGTTCACAGTTGTGCTTATTGCCTAAAGTTTATTGGCCTAACTGTTATTCTCTGAAAACCAAAGATATTGTTGAGCGAGAAAAGCCATTGATCTTGGCAGTTTCCAAAATACTAGAGATGTCTCTTCTTGCCTCCCCGATCCTGCATCATTTGAAGTCGTTCAAGTTTTTTTGCCGGACCCATGTTCTGGTTAACTATACTGATAAACCATTCCCTTGATATTTTTTTCAAAACATCACCCTTGCGGTGTCCCTGCGACATGTTTAATAGATAACATAAATATATGGAAGTTACGATTTGCCAGTATATGTTTATACCGAAATATGAAATTGAAAAGAATGATATTGACGAGTTATATTTTCGGATGTGCTTGCTTGATAGGGGGTTATACCTCATTTTAATAAAATTATTTGTCTTCGAAGGTTAAGCCGTACTTCATATTTATTTGGTTGCTAAATAGGTCGTACATTATAATTTCGGATTTATCTGGTTCTTCTAGAAGACGTGTCTTATAATTTCAAAACTATTTAGCCCTTTAGTTAGATACATATTCTTATTATTATGCCGGTACATACTATTATCGCTATTCGGCCAAATGCTAACTAAAGTCTATACATTCAGGCATTGGGTGAAATGTTATCTGTTCGTTAGATAACGAAAGTTTGAAGAAATTGTATCAAAGCTCTTGAAATGTTGTAAATTTATATTAATTAAATACGAGTATCGAGTGGATTACATCCGAATATTCTACAACATCTCAAATTTTCATACTATAGATATTACAGTTATATGGAAGTTCAATAAAACTAAATTTCCAGTCCTATTCTTTAATTTTCACAATGTTTGTTGTATTTGTGAGTCGAAATCCCATTACATGCACTGCATAATAGACAGAAGTATGCGTTAACGGATGGATGGCATCAGGAACTTCTCGTGGAATTACTCCAATATTTCCATATGTAGAATGTATATGGATTTTGGAAAATGCACTTCAAATAGGCATCAACTATATCAGTCTGTAGCATGTTGCCATCCGGCAGGAGGCGTTTACTCTATCCTTCCGATGCAGCAACCATTATCTGGGAAACAGTTTCACAGTTGTAAGTGCTCATTAACACGCACTAGACTCGTTGCTATACTACAGTGGCAGTTAAACTTGTTATGTACTACACTTATGCAAACCAGTATCTAGCTAACTATTCAAATAATACCAGCTGCATGGCATAACTGCTTTTTAAAGAAATTGAAATTTGTATCATATACTAAAAATGTTTCGTCGTCTGTATTATGAATTTTGAAAACACTTGTAAATGCATATAATATTGCACATTGAATTAGCGTTATCTCAGGATTCACCGAGGTTTAGTTATTCCCCGACTTTGTTCATTCTATCCGTTTGTCTATCTGCCTGCCTGTCTGTCGGTTAGCACGATAACTGTCGTAAAAATGACTTTATCAAAATGAAATTTTAGTATATTGTTGAAACGGTCTGTGGGACATACGGCAATGTAAATGAATAATATCACCCAATTAGTTTTGGATTGAACCAGGGTTGAAGAAATGAAATGCATTGAACCCTAAGGGACTTAATCTCTCAAACATTTTTTAAGATAATTTAAAATTCGTCATTGCTTCGAAAATTTTAGGAAATGTTCAAATTATCCCATAAAATGTGTAAAAAAATTTCAGCGAAATATGTTTGGTAGTTTTTTTAACTAAAAATAAAAATAATAAATGCATCCATATTATATGAAAAGATCACGTGACCCACTTCAAAATAAAATATGACATCCATCCTGTATCAAAATCGTGATTTTTAAAGTTATTTTTAATTTATATTTAGTGTTGCATCCGTCCTAAAACCACTTTAATCTTTTTCTGAGCATCTGTATACTGAAGCAACACAATTACAATATTTTTTAGTTTAAATGATCATCAAAATTTGATCATTTCTACAACGAAAACTAACGTCCACGTATGGAGAATATAAACACATCAAACTATGAGTTGTATAAGAATTACTGAATTTCTTTAACGCAAAGTTATTTAGCTCTGGAGTCTGCAATATAGCTGATATTAATGAACCATTCATTTATTTTACATAAAGAAGCAGATGATTCCATATTATTGCATTTTTGATTAAGTTCTAAGCATGGAGTTAGAAAGTAATTTTATCTCCATCGTATTACTTTTCTAAGTAAAATAAATTATTGTAGAATTGTAATAATTTTTAAAATATCGCCGCTGAATGAAAGGAATGGAAAAAAGTTATGAATGAAATATTCACTGTTTTTATAGAGAGAGCCGGGCGATTTATATTTCGATGACTTTATTTTTATAAAGTCCATTTGTTTTCGATGAAGTTTTCAAATATAATAAATTATTGTAGTATTGCAATAATTTTAAAATTAGCACCGCTGAATGTATCGCATTTTAGTGATGTTTCAATAAAATTGCATTTCAGTTGGAAAGCGTTTCATAATCAATGATTTATGCATGATTGATCTTTCTTGTTTAATAAATTTCTGTGACAAATATTTTTCTGGTTAATGAATTAAGTTTTCTTTTATATACATATTTAGGTTACACCATATTACCTCCGGCCAACGGATATTTTATCTACCCATAAGGTATGTATTCATGGCTTAAATTTAATTGTCAGGTTTCGTTGCTGAAAAATGGAATGAAAGTATATTACACGTATTATGTATTCCTAAACTTTTACAAGTTCGAAATATTTGCTACTTGCTTCATTAGTTACGGGATACCTCATTATTATCCAGCTAATATTATTTTCTGATTCATTTAACTAGTAGACAATCTGTTAAAACCATGCAAACATTGTCATTTATCTTCAAGACTATTTCGTATCCAATGATTTCTTTCAATTATCCAATTTTTCTAATAACATAATATAGTCGCATAAAATGAAGTTGCATTGACTTATCATAAAATATATGTAATCATTCCAAAAGGCCGTAAAAGATTTGAAGGCAACAGATACAGAAATCCTAATGCAATTGAAATACATTACTTTATATTGGTGTTGCGAAAGACGGGGGGGGGGGGGTATTTATCTGTAATGCGGTTGCGCATTTACTAACGAGATTAAAATATTCTAAAGATTACAATTTTAGAAATTCTCTCAAAGCTCTCTTACATAATGGATTATCCGACCTTTCTGGTAGGTCGGGCGGTTTGGGTCTCAACAACAACAACATAATGGATTATTGTCCTAGTAATTTTAACTTCCAAGACTAGGTAACGTGTTTAACCTTATTGGAAATCCAGGTATTAGGTAAAATGATGCAAAAGATTACAGTGGCGATAAGAGAAAAATGAACTAAATCATACAAAGTTTTAATACCGCTTTTTATGTTTCAATTTATGCTAAATAACATCTGCCATTTTTTTTTGTAATAGTGTTGTTAGTGACAGAATTTTTATTAGTTAAAAAATTAAAACAAGAATTATTTAAACATATATAATATATATCATATCAATAAACAAAATAAAATTTGAGTTATTCGTATTGTACAAAAATTATGTACAGTTCCAATTTATACACCGCAATACTGCTTATAATGAGAATGAAAATAATTTAAATTCTGCACAATCCGTACGCAAATGATTTAGGTTTATGAGTATTTAGGTCAGATCTCATCAAGCCCGGTCACGAAGTAAGTGGCATCATGAAATTCCTGGTATTTACCAATTAACCAATAAACTATTGACAAACAAGATGTTATAGATTGACAAATATCACTTCTACTCTGGGTGTCTGTGGCACGAACGAGGAAGTAACATAATAGTGAAATTTTGAATATAATCATATGAAGTGATTATAGAAAGAAATATGTACTATTAAAAATTGTATATGTGTATATTTCCTCTACGTCAATGTGCATGCTTAGCCAGGAAACACTCGTTTTTAATATAGCTATCCATTCGGAGTGTAGCTCGAAAGATTCACAATTTTAAAAAATGAAATATAAATTATATTATTTATTATAAAAAACCTTTTAAAATAAACATTCATGTCTTATTCCGAAGCCCCTACTTTTCCAAAACTTCGCATGTCTCTTTTTAATGTAGTTATTGATCCCAAGAATAGCTCGAATTTTCAAAAAAATAATAGGTTATTAAATTTTTGTAAAATGAAACCTCTTTTCAGAGGGTCAAGGGAAAACGGTATGTCCTCAGTCAAAAGCAAACTTAGAATATCGTTTTTTTTAATGGGAATTAGATAAATTTATAAAAGCGCCTAGAAGTTGGATTTTTCAAAAAGTCGATATTTTTAAAGATTATTTTTTTATTAAATATTGTTATCATTCTTTATTAAAGCCTTTTTTCTCAAAAACTCTAAAACGCATTGAAAACAGACACCCCTTTCCGCATTATTGTTATATGTGAGCGAATGTTGGAATTTGAAATGGTAGACATTATTCACCTGGGTAAACGGCAATAAAAATACAAAAATCAAGTACGCAAATTTCAGCGATTTTAGTCCAACTGGTGAAAATAATCCCTATACCATCACTATATGTCACATAGATATACATCATTTTGTGTCACCTGTCTAAAACAGACTTATCAGTTTTTCTCAAATTCCAATACAACCGCTGTCTCAATCGTTTTAATTTACGGGTTTTGTAAAAGTCATGTCTCATTTTAAGCATATCCGCATCGACTATTAAATTTCATCGAACACATGAAATAAATGCTGATTCCATTGGTTCCTCTTATCTGTTCGACCAACTTTTGTTGCCTTGAGACTTCTACAGCTTATACGCGGGGATGTAACTTGCTAAATATCTGATTTCTCTAACATCTGGTTGCTAAATAGACTAAAGATGATTTCTGTTACGAGTATCGCAGCTACTTTACAATTAAGAGCTGTTCAAACTTTAAAATTGTAAAATGTCATATTATCTGTTCCATCTGATATCCAGAGTTTTCCACAACATAACAGCAGACGAGGATATTGTTTCAATTGACGATTAACTGTACAGATTCTATGTGTATAACAGGTTAGGTTGAGTTGTATGTTAGACACTATTGCGAGCATTTTTTTTTTACCATCGTTTTATCATGTTCAAATCTATTCTAGTATTTCCTATTTAGGCAATACAGATTAAATCAATTATGAGTCACGGTATCTCAGTTTCTACACAATGATATACAACTATTGAAATCCTAAAGTAGTAAATGACATAGTTACTAAAAGGAGACTTAAAAGTTGTCCTCCTTAAAAATTTACATAAGTAAAGAATAAATTTAGCCAACTCTCTGTTAGTATTTCCATGAAATATTATGGCCTGTTTTTGAAAGAGAATATTGTTACCTGGGAAAAAACTAACACCTTAAGGCACATCGGAAAGTATGAACGATTATATAATAACATCATTCCAAATTAACTTTGCATTCGAAAACCAATATACACGTAAACAATGAAACGCACACAAATTATGAGTCGAGTCAGATGAACATAATATAATACTGAGCTAAATTTTCACAGTCCGACCTGTAGATATAAGTCTCGAAACTCGGAGTATATATAATGCATATATAAAAATACACATTTTGATTATGATTCTCTTAATATAATAGCATTTCCCACCAGTTTCAAGAGACTTATTTCATGATTCAGAAGAAGGTCTTAGACATGAAACTATTTTGCCATGCTAAGAAGCAGTCCTAATGGTAATATGGTCTGTCTGCGTTGATGCGCCTTGGATTTCTACACAAAATACATTGTGGCATTACTGAATGTGTGGAATTTCTGGGTGACTCCTGAGAAATATATACTGCAGCCTTTGTATCTTATGTGCTTTCCCAGAAGATTCACTCCTGAGCTGAGAATATTTTAATCCCTGTACTATTTTCTTGAGCTTGAACGAACCTGAATCCATGTGTCTAATTAAATTGCCTAGAGATATTATGTGACTTTGCATTAATGAGTTTAACAACATGATTTATTTGCAATTAGGTAAGTGAAACCTTGTAAATACCTTCATCATATTGTGCAATAATGTTTTCAAAATGCCAAAGTATGAATATTTCCATGGTGCACATTCGATTGTATGTAGCTTCATAGTAAATAATCACAGAGATGTAAATTAGGTTGGTCGTGAAAGACTATCAGCAATCGAAATAAAGTTTATAATATGTTTTTCGTTGAAATAAATCTCCAACTACTGAGTTAAGGGTTTTGTAGTATGTATCCAAACATCAGGGCAAATAAAAGGTGTTAATCGGTGACGGTCACGTTACTGAAATTACGAATTGACTTAATTAGGTATAAGGGAATTATACAGTTTTTATGTACACAAGGTGCCAAAATTCATGGGATAGCAGTATGCAAATTTCCAAGTGACGCTAGCTAGCATCGCGTTAAAAGCGTATAAAGAGTCAGATGGTCGTCAGTGTTGTTTGTTGGGCTCTTGAATGTCTTGTAGAACGTTAAATAACATGATAATGGCTATCGATGGGAATTTACCGAGTTTAAACTTAGGTTGATAGTTGGAGTTGGAGTTCGTCACATGAGGCATAGCATTTCGGAAGTTGTTAGAACTTCGTGGATTTCTTGCTTGAAAGTGCCAAGGGTGTATCGAGAGCACCTTATGGAAGGTATTACCTTCCACAAGGGACAGCGATTTGGGTAGTCACGTCTGCTGAATTATCAAGGCAGGGACGTCAACACTGAGTTTACTGACATTCAATAAGAGAAGCACTAGACGCGTATCTGTGAGATCTATGCAGCGAAATTTGATGTTGATGGTTTATGACAGCAGAAGACCGACTTGTGTGCCATTATTCAGAGCACATAATCGATTTCAGCGCATCACCTAGGCTCTCAAACACATGCAATGGACCCTATATGACTGGAAGAAGGTAACGTCTTAAGATGAATCACGTTTCTAGTTGTTACGAGCGGTCGGATATGGCACAAACCCTATGAGGCTATCGATCCAACTTGTCAACGTTTGGTCACTGTCGTTCAGTCACTGAGTTTGACTTTATTATATCGCTCTACATCACAAAAATAGTGTATGTACAGAACGATGTTTAAATGGGGTATTTTTAAGTCGCGTCAATATTTAAAAATGAAGAATATGGAGATTACTTTAAATAATAGTCCAAGAGTATCAGCAAATAATGTTAGCGAATTATGTTTTCCCGCAATTTTCTGTAATTCTGTATTTAACCCCAGTGTTTATTAGCTTCGAAATATCATTTGTAAAGACACTTCGATGTGGCCAGCTGTCGGCTGTTTAAAAGCTGGCAGCCACTGATGGAAGTGACAAAATTTTTAATAATTAGTACCTCACGTACTCAATAAAGATGGGATATTCCAGAATAATAATGTCCCCGGGCCCATATTGCTACAGATTGGTTTGAGAAGCATTTCTGTCAATTCCAGCATAAGATTTGGGCATCTAGATCGTCAGACATGAACCTCTTGTAGCATATCTGATATATGATCGAAACAACCATTTGTGTCTAAATTCCAGCACATACCACAAACACGCAATTATATGCTGCTATCGAGACAGCATGGCTGAACATTTCATTTGGAGACTTGCTGCACTTTGTCGAATTAAAGGAGGCCCAACACGATATTAGAGAGGTATCGAATGACTTTTGGCAGTTAATTATGCAGCGTAAGTGACAGATCCAATTAGTGTGGTCTCTCCACAAAAATAAAGGCTAATCATGAAAGTAACCATAAATGCACACCAATCAGTAATTTTTGTGAGCGTCGTGGAAATGCAGGGACTTCAGAATTATCGTTTACACAAATTCTCTAATATTACGTTTTCATAGCCTTTTATACAAAAATGTGGATTATTTATCCATAGCATAACTCCTAGAGGTAAATAATCATTTGCCATGGGTGCAAGGAACTATGGTGTTGCAAATGTATGTGTTTTAACGTATACGTACATTCCAGAAGAAGCTGTTCCACAAGTTGTATTTTAAAATGATAGTACCATAACATTTTTTAAGCTTCAATATACAGTTGTATGGCATAATTCTAAATAGAGTTGCAACACTGTAGGAACTGCTGCTTTTCACGAAGATTTCAATTTTATCCTCTTTGACTACAATGCAGTGTATATTACTCTTACACTGAGAAATATATTTACTTTCCTTCTTATTACAGTTTCTTGAACTCCTGTTGCTCAAATTCACGTACACTTTTATTCACCCAATTTTTTGCAAAATGTCTTTACTTTGTTTTTTAAATTTTCCAAATTCCTCATTAAAACAGGTGTGTTGATAATATTTTGATAACAGTGTTTAAAAAACAGTACTACATCGTCCAGTCACTGACTTTGACTTTCTTATATTGCTCTACATCACAGAAATAGTGTATGTACAGAACTCTGTTTAAATGCGAATTTTTATGCCGCTTCAAAATATTTAAAAATTAAGAATATAAAGATTTCTTTAAATAATAGCCCAAGAATGTCAGCGAATAATGTCAACGAATTATGTTTCCCTCAATTTTCTGTAATTCTGTATTTAACCCATGTTTTTATTGGCTTCGAAATACCGTTTGTATAGACACTTTGATGTGGACAGCTGTCGGCCGTTTAAAAGCTGGGCAGCCACTGATGGAAGTGACAAGATTTTTAATAATTAGTTTTGCATTGTATGTACCCATATTCGATTTTTCAGTCTGAATTTATATATTATGATGTTCACTTCCCAAAATTAATTTATTTATAGTAAACAGATGGCTGGGAATCAGTTTTGGGTATGTAAAGGTACTTTTGGTCACCTGTCTATAAACATTTATTAATTAAGTAGCATATAACGATTATATATATATATATATATATATATATATATATATATATATATATTTATATATTTATATATATATATATATATATATATATATATATATATATATATATATATATTATAGATTTAAAACTTCTAGCAATGTAAGTTAAATATGCTGAATGTCAGTAGTTTTTTTATGTGTTAAATGCCATATATTTTAAAGTAATTTTCGTGATTATGTCAATGCATCATATGAGAAGCTTATTATTGTTGTTTAATGCAAAACTAATTGATTTGTATGTTTACATTAAGTGAAACATAGAAAACTTTTTAGTAAAATATTTAGTTCTTGATTATGGTTACACGTGCTCAAATTCAGTAGCATGGTTTTTTCGGAAAAATGTCTGTAAATTTTGGTATGCAAACTATATATTTCTTGCATAAAAGGACGCGGAATTCATTTGTCCTAAATAGCGCTGAATGCACGACTTAAAGAATGTAACCCTGTTGTTAGTAATTCTTTGTTCCAAAAAGGATTTTCTCTGCTTTCTCTTGTTCTAAGATGTTGAGAAGTGCTTTAAGCAATTTTCAATTTCTTTGACACCTGTGTAATGTTGTTGATGGTTTGCCTGTCTCTTATTCTCATTTTCTTACTTGAAGTAATAGTCTCTATTTTGTTCTTTTGCACTTATTTTTTAGAAGAATTGAGATCAAAAGTTTGAAAACTATTTGTGCATATTATTTTTTTTTTAGTTTTTTGATTTTAGTTTTCAAACTAAATCAAAAAACTAAGAAACGTTGAATGTAGGTAGTTTTATTTGATGTAAGTAAATTAAGGCTAATGGCACATAAATCGGATAGTCCCTTTCTCAATAATATCATGTAATATAGATGCGTTCGTGTTATCTTTAAATGGTCGGTGACCCATTCAGGGCCACCCATATAAATTACTAGAATACGTTAATCGAGAGTTAAAGCATTGTAGTATATAAATTAACAAAATAAATATTCGCACAAATAACACTTATAATTGCATGCAATGCTTGTACATCAGGATAACGAGATCCATCCAAATCGGCTGTTCTGAACTTATATCGTTCTCGCGACACATATAAATAAAAAAAAAAAAAAAAAAAAAAACGCGACATTAATAAATGAAAAAGAAACGCGACAAATAAATGAAATTAAAAACCGGACGCAAGTGAATGAAAATAATGCGACGCAAATGAAAATGCATGTAATCCCTGAAAACAGGTAAAATGACCCCATCTCCCTAACTTTAAAATGGGTCCAATCCGCGAAAAACGGTTTCCGCAAATATTAAATAAATAAAACCGGACGTAATGCGAATGAGTTTCACCATCAATAAGCGTGTTAAATGTGCTTGATAATAGATGGCGCTAGTGGTCTACAGAGATAGAGTCCTTACATTAATTTTGAGATCTACGAGGATTCACAAACTGTAAGGATTCCCTGAATAAAAAATGTTATAATAAATTATTTATTTTTCTTTTGGAGGAGTCTGTGATATTTTAAAGAGCTACTGTTTAATAATAAACGTTGAATGGCAAGTTAAATCTTTATATTGTAATATAAAAATCGAGGAGGTATAAAATGCACGAAACGTACACTTTTTTTTTAAATGTGATAAAACCCGTTTGCTAATCATATAAAATCTATTTATACTTTGAAAGATATTCTTGCGAGTTTCCTGTGCGTGTGAATATCGACCTAAATCGTTGTAAATTGGGCAAAACATAAATTGCCCTAAAAACAATTCGAATTTTTAAAAAATAACACCGAACTGCATCTACACGGGTCATGAAGTATCTGTGTACCAATATACATGGCCGTGCAAAGCTCAGATTCCCCTCTGCACATATACACAGACAGAAAGACGCACATACATCTTCTTGTATTGCATAGTAGAACGAATTACCCGTTAATGCCCGGGTCGTAAATAAACACTCTCTAATACTGAAAGCTATTCGCAAAGCAGACACTCCATAGAAGTAGCCATCTTTAAAATGGATCTGATCCAGAGAGGTGGAAACTGAAACTCCGTTGAAGTGCAAGAGTGTCAAATGGAGTGGTTATAAGACGCTTAGGTTTCTAGCTACAGACAGCATACACACACACACACACATTTTCATTTATTATGTAAAAATATTGGTCTTCCTACAAATATTTATCACGACCCTTTTTACATTTGATTTTCACATTTTTCTTGCCTTCGCCTCCTTCGAAAACAAATTTTTGGGAGACTGGGCTACTTCTGGAGAACGGGGTCCCTACTTGATTGGTGTCTGTCACCGCTTAACTGCGGCTTTGACCCACAGGGTGGTTATTTAGATGTATATCAGTGAAACATGGAAATTCATGCTTTGAGGCTAACGTTACAAAACACATCAGATTATGTTACGGTGTGAAGTTGTTAGGGATAAGGGCGAGTCACATCAAATGTATGTGGTGAAAAACGAACTCGGACTAGATTTTTAACTTTAAAACTAATCTAGAAATATCCAGTATATTGATATCAACCACCTAAATATTTTATTCAGACTGTTGAAATTGTGACTTAACAAACATTTTTTAAAATTGGAGTGCATAGCATGTATTCTTGCTGCCTAAGAACTTAATGATCATTTGGTTCTAACAGCTTTAATTGAAGGTCCGTCTTTGTATTCCGAGTTTATATTTCCATGCAAAATGGGCACAGGTGAAAAATATAAAACAATGTATACCAGCCAATATGGGTCTGTAGTGCAAACTCTGATTAACTTTGTTGAAGCTCAATTATAATGTTCTCTTTAAGTCACCGTTATGCATATTAGCTTGGTGACGTCAACATTTTGACTCACAATATCCTTTAATACACAAGCCATTAAAATTATTTTGCTTTGATACATAATTGTATTATACATAATGCTTAACAGAGTTTATAATTTACCCTCACGTTCAGTTGGATCTCCATATATTTGACATCATACAAAAAGATAGCATGCATATAATTTTTATATAGTGTTTTAGACATTATGGCTAAAATAAAACTCACAAAAATATATAATGCAGTTTTTGTTTAGTGTCTAACAAACCTGTAAATAGGCCTATTAACATTCCCAACAATCACGTTCTATGACTACAAACTTAGCCGTTGTAAGTTCGTGTAACCGTTGTAACTTGGTGAATTTGAAGTATGCTACGTGTTAGGCATGAAACGACAATTTCTGCAGATAAGCGCAATATTGCGCTATATAGCAATGTTTTCTTGCTGCGATTGAAGATATCAGCTGCAACATGCTGTTCAGTTTTTCTGCCTTTTACATGGAATTTTTGGCTACAATTATTGCAAATCATGGTTAGGTATCATAGATAGCCATTATAAGTTTCAGCAAAATTTGCCATTTTATAGCTCGGTAAGGCAATTTTTAGATGTTAAATGTTTCGATAAAATACTCAATCTAGCCATAAAATAGCTAATTTGGAAACCCACATGCAAGTTAAGACAGATACAAGTCCACGGATGCTATTATCTGAAATATCTGTGTATAAACGTAATTAAAATAAAAACTCCGATGAACTTTTTTTTCATATTTTTATTTCCTTTATTTTAAAACTGGAAGATGTTCAATTATTTCTTTAAATCTTAGTTATGCATCATCATCCTTTTACAAAGCGTACTCAAAAGCTTTGCTGTCAAAGTTTTACTGTAATGCACTTCTATCCATGTAAGCACCACTTATAGTCTTCCTGCTCTTATGTGTGGGTTTTTAAATACACATATGAGATTCACAATTGTAAGTATAAAATCATTATATATACAGCAGTAGCAAAACAGTTAAATAAGTAAATACACTTTATTACACAACAGTTTCGTAATACTATGTCTGTTTAAAGAAATAGAAATTGAATTAATATGGTGTCCCTGAAATGAGATAAAGCTAAAAATAATTATATATTAAGTCATCAAAATTTACTATTTTTGAAATATTTTGTCTATTTTTTTCTTTCTAAATATCATTTTATCTGTCGAATTTAATAAAAATAACTAATGCAGCAGTATTTTTAGAATTTGAAAACTAGTTTACTTAAGTACTGAAATTGAGTAAGTTTACTATTCATGTTTGATAAGATGGTCTTACGCTATTTACACTTTTTCAAAAAATAATTATTTTAAATTGATAATGTTTATATTAATATCTGTACTATAATGGATCCGGAAAATCCATTAATGGTACAAATTAAATAATAATTAATGAAATATAAGAATCAATTCTTTCTTATATTTGAAGAAAAATGTAAATCTATAGAACTTGAAATAGCTGCCTAACTATTTTTCCAAACATTGTGAAAAACTTAAGTAAACTATTTTGTAAGATTATATAAATAAAGTAGTAATTTATTGTGAGAAAGAACAGTTTCCCAAGTTAGTATATATATATATATATATATATATATATATATATATATATATACTAACCAATATAAATGGTATTCTTAAAAGTATTCGGACCGCTTACCGCATTCGCATGTGGTGCACATAGGGAAGTGTTGTTTCAGCAACATAACTTGAGTCCTTGGTTTCTGTACCCAGAAAATTGAATTCAACTTAATACCTCTTTTCTAGACAGTCCAATATCTTGCCACTTTCACGGAATGGGTCGTTTGTTATGTTTTCAGGCTCCTCAGAACTCGTCACACTCCACTGTGCGAAGAAGGGCTATTTGTTGAGCTTAGTTAGATACATTGATTGATTAAAATATGTATTTCTTAACATAATGTAACACTTTAGGGCCAGGTTATGACATAAAGATTCCAATTATTCTTTAAATTGTTTGAAGGGAGATACTCTCTCTATAGTAGAATTAAAATAGAATCTGAATTTTGTCCCACATGTGTTCTGAGGCGCTTAGGTATGGATTTTGAGCATGGTGGTTCAACATTTTCAGTTACATTTCTACAAATCACCCCATGGAGACTGTGAAGTTGAAAAGGAGATCTGCTGAGCTTAAAAATACAGCAACCCGTTCCATAGATTTCAGAGATTGGAGAAAACGTGTATTTGTTCACAATATCGCTATGCTTGTAACTTTCCAAAGCAAGCAATAAACTCAAAGGACCAAGGTTAATGCAGCTGAAGATAATAAATAATTCTTGCATCCAGAATGTTCGAATTTCAAAAGCTGCCCGAATACTTATAAGAATATAATATGCATACAAAAAAGGTCAGAATAATATCACTTTAAAATCAGTCATTTGTTTTGTTTTAATTTGTACAAAAAAGAAAATTGAAGTGTATATCATTACCATTTATTTTTAACTATATGTTCTTAATAAAACATTGTTGATGCAGAATAGCAGCATAAATTTTATGGTTTTGAAGACCAGTTTGAAATACACTGAGGAAAATAAATCAGAAAGTTTTTTCGAAAATTTGAAATTTTGTTCTTATGATTTTATGAATCTAATCTATAATATGTTAAAAAATTAAATATACAATATCTTTCATGATAGTTTTCTATTTACACTTTACAAAAATCCGTATATAGCTCAGTTAATTTCATAATAAAACTCTGAGAAATTTAGAAATTTTATTTTTCTCTTCATAAGAAATTCTGTTCTATTACCTATTTCAGTATTTTTAATATTAATAAACACTCTTATGATTTAGTTCACTTGAATAATGATTGATCATTTTCAGCAGAATACTTCAACATCATTGTAATTCAAGGCACAGTACACAGGTGCTTCAGTAAATCACATCTGGATCCTCTTCTTTCAGTAATAATATTTCAATAGATCTTCAGAGTACAGTAATTGTATATATTTTGTGATTGCCTAACATTTTCAATAATTAACCTGCTAGGTTTTACAATATATATATGAAACACATATTAATGCATCATTTGATCGTAAGTTTTCTACAACTGTTCACAGCGGAAAGGAAATGCAAAGTATAGAACCGTTATTTTTCAACATAGTAACCGTCAAAATCTATAAACACAAAAAATTGTCAATTTAAAATCCCTATTGTCTATGCATCTCACTGAAATATACTGAAATATCAAACATTACACAAACAAAATGTATTTTGGTGTTTCACAATATCTAGTATGTATTGTGATATACCAGAAAGTAATTACCATTAAAGTTTTAATATATATGCTTTATCGACTTGGCGCGTAAACGCGTATAAACATGCAATAGAAATATTCAAAATATGATTTTAAAATTCATCGACTTTTTGATGAATTAACTGCAGTAATACTTATTTGAGTATGATGATTGATCGAAAAATATTTCCGTATGAATGACTTGAAAATAGTAATTAAATATAATTTGAAAACAATTAATTAAATTGTTTAATGTAATCATATATATTTTCTGTAACCCCACGGACAGATCTAAAATAAAATAACTGCTAATAGATTTTATGATGTACGTAATAGATTTTATGATGTACGTAATAGATTTTATGATGTACGAAATAGATTTTGTGATGTACGTAAGAGATTTTATGATGTACGCAGCAATCTGTTAACATTTCTAATATATTTGATTTATGCATGCAATAAGGACCAATAGTTGTTTAAAAAAAATAAATCAAACAATATAAAATTATATTACGTTTTTTAATAAAATCTAAAATTGTGTTTAATATTTAATATGTCTATGATGCAGTTGTATTAGTCACAGTTGAACAAACACAAACATGCATCAAAACCTATAACCTTCTTTTAAAATTGAATAAAATAATGTTAATTAAATGCAATAAAATACAAGTTAATTTTAATAAAATACAAGTTACTTGTAACTCGAAGTCTGTATTTTAATAATTTCTTTGAAATTACGTTAGTTGTTTTAATAGTAAAAATATAGCTACTTATATAAAGACAATATCTTAAATATCTCGGATTCCATTCATCAGATAAATATTGTGTTATGTGTTTATTGTTATTATTAATATTTTTTTTATTTTGCCGCATAGAAAGGAATTTTGGTAATTGAAGTGCACACATTACAAGACATGTTTAACATTTTCATTTCAACATTGGTACAAACATTGGAGAAATAATGATTTTTTTGTTTACCAAATATTCAAACGTTGGACGCATTTATGTTTTATTTTCAGTTTTTCAGGTGGTAGAAGTATAAAAATATTTCAATTGAATTTCTAGTAGTTTCATAATTTCAAAGTGGAAATTATGATTTCTTATTTTTTCAAATTCAAACGAATGAGTTCTAAAAAAAGTTAATAATATAGTGAACGTCATTTAAAAATTTTATAAGTATGGTAGAGTGAGTTACCGCAGATTTGTGAAATTTCCGGATATAGCATATCTTGTTCATGCTTAGAACTATATACAAATAAATAGTTGTATTAGAGCAAAATTAATTACTCGATATTGTTGGTAGCATAAAGAGAATGGTTAAATATAGAGCTTCCTCATCATAAGATCATAAGAAAAAAAATTGTATTTGAATACATTTTAAGATATATATGTTAAATATGAACAAAAACATATTTTACTTTCCAACTGTGCATTGTTGTTAGTACAATATAGACGTGTAGTTTAAAGACACTTTTCAAATATTTCAGCCATTTTGTTTCAGAAATACTGCTAATTAAACATCGTTTATCGAATATCTAGAATGCGAGGTTTTTAATTTATTGTCTTTAACACACCGTCTTTGAGTGTAACAGTTTCCATATGTTTTAAATAAAAATTAAAGAATTTAAAATTTCTACGATATTTCACTTTCAAAACGTATATAACAGGTTTTCTAAAAAGGTGGCATATCACTCTATCCTACGAAGTTCCTCTAAATTTTAATGGCTATTCCTGTAGGTATCCACTTGCTACCCATTCTAACTTATAACGCTGTCAGAATATGAACGTGATGGGAAGATGTGAAAGCTGGATGTGACATGAAGCAGCCGCCTTGATAACGTCGTTCGCACAACTCCGAATTGCACCGACTTCGTCGACTTCGTTTATCATCCGTCGCAACCGTCATTTGTCGAAGCAAGTTCCTCTATCAATGTCGACAATTGATCAGAACTGTCGTCCATTTATCGGAATATTTCATTCGTATAAGAGTATGGCATCACACCGGGGTAGATATTGTTGTCCTTCTGTTACGAGGTGGAGTAAAAATTTCCTGAAACAGAAAATGGCGGTAAATATACTTATTTCTAAAATATAGAACATAATTTATATATAGTGCGAAATATAGTATATCTCTTTTTTATATTGAAATGCATTAAATATATTTTTCGAAAGTATATAATGTACAGTAAAATCTAAAAACAACGTAAAAACTAGTTATCCCGGTTAAAGAAATTATAAATTTTGGCATCTGAAGAAAAACAGATGTTCGACTTCTGATCTGAAGTCTTTTCCTGCGTTTTCACCAATTCCGCCAGACTACGCATTTGAGATTCTATTATATACAGAAACAGCATACTTTTTAATTTTATGTTAGGAAATGTCTCGAATTACTCGAAGAAAAATCATCTATTGTAAATGTTTAAAATTTACTACCACTCTTTTCTAAATATTTTTTAAACTATAATTTTCCATTCAATGCTGAAATCATAAACCGATTTCCCTGACTAGCGTTCACGTGCGGTTAACACTGCATCCTCATATTCACATTAGGTGATATCTTACAGCTATAAGGATAAGCTAGAAGTTTAATAATTATGACAAATAAATTTCAGCTTAACGGGCAACAGTTCTTATTGTTATGCTACGGATTAGATATTCTGTCTACTAAAGTTCTTTGTGAGTTTAGCAAGTAGATTAACAGATTTCAGATTGTACATTTCTAGATAAATTAATATATTTATATAATATCGGAGAATGTATATATATATATTTAAAATTGGCTAAATGGACTTTTTTTTTACTTTATTACATTCCTTATATACATGATGTATAAGGAAAGTATTGTGACGGGGTCGAAAATTCGAATTCGAGTTTTCGGCGGGATAGCACGTTTGAAGCAACCCTGATCACAAACCGAACATTTTTGAGGTGATGTCTGTGTGTGTGTGAAAGCCCCAGGCCGTCCGGCTCGTCCAGAGGACTTGGAGCAACAGAATGGACGGTCTGTGTGTGTGTGTGTGTGTGTCAGTGAGTCTGTTGAGACGATATCTCACGAACGAATGGAGCTATTTGAATGAAATTCGGTACAAAAATCACAATCCAAGAATACTAGAAGCCTATTGTTTTAAAACACAATCCAATGTTCGAATCCCCCCTAAATTTTCGAGTGACATTTTGAAAAAATCATCAAAAAATCAAAACCTTTAATAAAGTTACGCAAATAGACATTTCTTATGTAATTTTTCCTTAAAAAACGATTGACATAAACTTTGGAACGCTAGCTCAAAGCGTTCTCGAGATATTGCACATTTTAAAAAAAAATTATCAAAAATATCCCATAAATAAAAAAAAATATTAACTGTTGAGAAAGATGCTTACTTTTCATATGTAATATCGTGCGATAAATTGGGTGACATCATTCTCATGGATCTAACTCGTTCCATTCACGAGAAAAGATAAATTGGGTAATACTTTTTTTATTTGAACGCCAATAGTCATTTATCTGCTATAAGAACTTATTTATCCGTCCATAACGCTTTGGCGACAAATTTTGCGGAATGTCGCGAACTTGGCGACTTTTTTAAATGTTGCCAAATTAACGAAAATCTCGCCAAACGGATAAAAATGGCACTAAATCAATGAAAATTACGACTAATTGACGAAACTTCAATATCTTGGAAATAATATAAGTATCTACTATTAGAATAACCTACTATTAGAGTAAGTATTTGAAAGCCAATAGTCATTTATCTGCTGTAAGAATAACTTATTTTCTCTGTCTATAACGCTTGTTGAGATTTTGGCGACAAATTTAGTGGAATTTGCCCATTTTTTATTGTTGCCAAATTAACGGAAATCACGCCAAATGGATAAAAATGACGCTAATGACTATCAATGAAAATGACGACTAATTGAAGAAAATTCAGTATCTTGGAAAGAATATAAGTATCTACTATAAGAATAACACTTTTTTTAACTGTAAAAGTAGTAAATTCATTGCATTATATTATGAGATTTTTTTTTCTTTGCAATATGCACTATTCTCTTTCCTAATAGATGTTGTTTGTTGTCTCTCAAGAATAATTTTTCTCATATATCTTTGTATGGTTATACCTTTACAAATAAACCGATTATATATTTGCTGTAGTTCGTATTCCATGCAATATATCCATAGCAGTCGCATATTCAAATATTTGAAACATTGAGGAATATTTAAAACTAAGTGTTGTGCAGTATAAATATATATACGTTTTAGAAACAGTGAGCATTTATGAAATATATATAATTTATATATCAGATTACATTCTATAATAATTGTATAAAAATTATAACTTGATATTAATAGACTTTTTCAATGTTAATGAAAATGATTATTCTGTCATTGTATAAAGACGTAAATGTAGATTGTTATTATATTTTTGGTAAAGTCGTTTATTAACTTATCATTTGCAGCATTATTTTGTAACAAAATATGACTTTTGCGTCACTTGAATATATTTTCATCTTATAATATAGTTGAAACGGCCATCTTTATATGGAATATATTCGATGTAATTAGAATTTAAAAATAATAATTAAAAATTTTATTTTAATAAAACTAACCTTGTAAGGGTCCCTCACTTGTGATTCATGGAAATTCCGTTTCAATATAATACTGAAAATATATTCAAATGAGGAAAAAATAATTAGAAATATCAAAAAGTAAAAATTTCAAAAAAGTTATTCATTATATTTTTAAAAAAAATGTTTGGAAGAAAAAAAGCGTCATTTTTATTAGCGAAGCTAAATTAATTGCAAAAGCATAAAATCATTGAAAGTTTTAAAGCAAATATTCACATTGATAAAAAGTCAATTATTTTGCAAATGGCGTTAGCAGAATTTTTTAAATAGCTAAATATTTATCTAGCGATATATTTGAATATCAAAATATTTCAGAAAGATGTGTTTTCATGAAAGCAAAGAAGCTTATTTACTCGAAAATTGCTAGCATAAATTTTATGAATGCATATAAGGAATATAAAAAATATATAATATAGCAAACATTTATTATGCAATTTTACAACAACAGTGTACAATATAAAATTATAAAACCAATAATGACAATATTTTAATTTAAAAAAGTCTTACCAGCATTTAGTATAAATAGCATATAAAAAGTATTCACAAATTTAAATATAACATACATGAAGTTTATAATTTTGCATTTGTAATACCTTCAGATGTGAGTGTGACTATTTGAGTATGTAAATATAAAATAAGTATAATAAGGACTTACTAAAACATTATTTTCAAAATAAATTGAATAAACTTTAAATTTAAGACTTCTTCATTAAGATTAATAATTTTATATAGTTTTATGTAAAACTAATAATGATTTACCTGTATTTATCACATGAGTATATACTGATTATAAGTTTTGATAATGAACTTAAACTCTATATAATTCATTTTTCACTTATATGGAAACTTTGGGTTGATTGTAATTAACTGATATAAATTATGAAACATACACATATTTTAATACGAAATGAATGTTTATATTTATTTCCTATGGAAGTATCAGTAAACCATTGAGCGATTGTCATCAAAAGATTTTGTAAATGAAGTAAAAACTTCAAGTAGATTTTATGCAATTTTCGTGTTTATATTTGTAAATGAATATAGTGCTATGCTTGTAAATAAATATAGTGCTATGTTTGTAAATAAATACTAAAATATTGTTTTAAAACAAAAATACACAACATTTAATTTTCTAAAACACGGTTTTAATTATGATTCCCATTTAATTGTAACAGGAAATGACGATTTAAATATAGGATAGTCAATTAATCTATCGATTCCCTGTGTAATAATGATTTCCGTTTTTAACAATGTAATGACTGTGGTCCTAAGTGTAATATGCAAATGATCAATGACAAAACTTGTAATTATCGTGGTTCATTTTTAGGTTTCATATACATACATTATTTTTCTCTTTCTTGATATATATTTTGTATAGATGCTGTTAAAAATAGTCATTTATATTTTGTATCAGAATCAAATCTGTGTTTAGATCCATGCCATTTAATAACTGCGTTATTGAGAATATATAAAATAATGAAATACATAGAGTCAATGTCAACAAGTAGTCTGGAATAGTGTGAACGGAAATATAATTCTAAACAAGCCGATAAACATATCATTTTAAAATTAAATTTCGCGACATTTCTCACACCATTCTCTCCACAATTATCAATCAGATTGTCAGAATTTTTATTCTAGTATCATATTGCAACCCATAGAACGGTCTATTTTATAAAGTTTTAATCATATCATTATAATATTTTCCTGGTTTTTGAAGAAATTTTAAGAACATCATTTTTGTATCAAAATAGTTATTCAATTATATGTTTTTATTGTCACTATAAGTGACTCCAGAGCAATTTCGTTTTTTTCTCTGAGTATTACTATAAAGCATAAACGTGTAGAAAGTGTAAAAAGTAAAACAGGTATAAAGTGTGTAAAGTATAAAATATAGTTGACTGGTTGCCAAATGTGGCTAGTGTTCTATAAACGCTTAACATATATATTTATATGATAGAAGAAAAATCCTTGTTGTAAATCAGAAATTCACTTCAATACAGCTGATATACATATTATATAACAATACATAACTTACAAGCAAACGTAACACAATCGTCGTTATAGGAGATTGAAACCACATGTTAATATATATAATGAGAAATACAACTTACAGTACACATTTTAATACTTTATAGATCCTGAAAAAATAAACTTGCCACTTTAAGCAGTTCATTTTAGTTTAACAGTTTTATTTTTGAGTTTAACTGATTTGCCTTACTAAACTGAAAAAAGGGTTTGATAATTAAAAGGAATAGCAGCCATTCAAGAAATCATTATTACTACTCTTAGATATGCTAATTTTTACAATTTTTGTTTCAACGATACATTTTTTTATTGCTTTAATGCGTCTTCTATACATATTTGTCTAATTTTACATGCTGAAATTTACACAATCAGTGTTTATTATTACAGCATACTTTAAAATAAACTAGTGTAAAGATGTAATCCGGCTCAATTCTGCATTATTTATATTATGGATTCAGAAGTAAATCATTCTTAATTTATATAGTTTTTCATTTATCCAGCCGTGTATATTTTTGACAAGTGATCCTTGTCTTTGAAAATTGGTTAAAATTTTCAAATTTTGAATTGAAACGTATCTTTAACAATATTTTAATCCAAAACACATTTTAATACTTTTAAACATATGACATCTATTTAATTGTGTCAAACTCACTACAGTAAATATAATAATGTAAAACGAAAAGACCACATTTTAGGCCCTTATAGCCATATTTTAAGAAAGAGCCAATTTATCTAGATCTTCGATTATTACACCAAGATTTCAATCTATCAAAAAACGAGCATGTGGGTGTTTTGTACGATTTGTTAGGGCGTAATTTTGCGGAGTGTTTGTTAGGATTAAAATGTTATTTATTTTCAATATAATAGTTGAAGGTATACGGGAATTGCCAATCCTTATGTAAACAGTGACACTAATTAAAATCATTGTTTTTAACTAGTTTAGGTGAAAAAACAAAGTTAACAATGCATCGTTAGTTTAAATTTGTTTTATAGAAAAAGCAGCTTTACTCTTGAAACTGATATAATTCAAATTTAATCAAGAATTCTGCTCTTGAAGAGCTTATTCTGCTCTTGAAGAGCTTAAATGAAGAGCTGTTGTGGGTTACATTTCTAAAATGCGTGCTAAATTAAAATTTGCGGATAATGGCAATTCTAATTTCAACACTCACCCTACTTCCATGAAAATTGGGGTTATGCATTGCTGCTCTGCCCCTCGGTAAAGTCCTTCTTTCATCTTCAACGGCTTCCATATGCGGCATAACACCAGCCATCATATTGGGTGGCGGACGCCTATGGTATTCTAGTGTAGCAAAGGGCACGGCATTGGCGTCATATTGGCAAAGCGTTGGTGGAACTCCTTGCTGAGAAGGGCAGAAGTCGATGAATGCTTCTTGCCTATGCTGAAATGATATGCATTCCCGTTTAATCGAAAACATTTTATGAGTTACAGGATTTCGAAATTCAATATTAAATGCAATATTTTATAGAACTATTTATTCCCCGAGGTAAAATTGCCTGCAAAACTATTGCACTTATTTGATAAATATTCCTTATTTGTATTTTCTAAATCTACAACTTAACCTTTTGCTTAAGGGTGGGACAGCGTCAATCTCAAACGAAGAACCTCTAAAAAAGACAGGTATTTGACATACCCTATCTCGAACAGTTCGATCCCCTTTTGCAGGCATTGGCGTCCATGCGCCAATATCTGACTGCTACAGTTCTCTAAACTATAGAACGCACTTTTCGGACGCACGTGGATCTTGCAGCTGGCGGAAACTCACCTGTGAGAAGCATGCCTGCTTTTGTGGTTCCGGGAAATCTCCTGTTAAAATCATTTCTGGCTGCTCGATTTCTCGACAGTATAGCATTTTGCTGTATCTAACAGGGATTGAAATTTAGCAATAATGTTCTTTATTCTTGCGTTATTGTGTTAATTCATTACAAACTCACAAGATAATACATAAATATAGTGTTCATTCAAAAAGTTTACGAAACATTATTTTAAAACATGTATTTTCGTCAACATCTTGAATTTGAGTATTTAAAAAATAAAACCATTTTTTATAATGGTGTCAATAATAATAATTTAAGGTAAAAATATCTTACTAACCTTAGGATTTCTCTGCAGACTTCCAGTGAAGCCAGCTTCATAAAGGCCACTTTTGCTTGGTACCGGATCGTAAGCCATCTCTTGCACGGGTTCCATGCGATAGGTTTGATGTTCTTCTGGGCCCGTAATGTAATCTGAAAACCATATTTCGTTAAACACATTTTTATTTAAATGGTTTTAAATAATTGAGGCTATTACAGTGAGTAAAATCAATTTCAGAATCGCGTTCCCGCAGGAGATTCCAGCCTCCATGGAATAATCGAGATTTTTTAGCACTGGAATAGTCGATAACTGCAATAGCAGAAAGGAAACGAATGCGTCGCAATACCCCATGATAAAAAGCAGTACAAAGCTCAAAATGTGCGTATACAAATGCTGGAATTTTCAAATGGGAGCGCAATCCCTGCTTTTGAATGTCCTCATCTTACGTCTTCGGTGAGTAATGAACTTGGCCATTGTAGCAAAGTGCTAAGCTAAATTTTTCTAAAAATTGACTATTCGGATAAGTGGCAAGACTGAATTTATCTGTCCGTATAAATATTCGAAAATTTAAAGAATAAAACTAGTTTTAATTCTGCCGTTTCATACATCGCATATATTGTACACATTTTAAGGTTCCTAAATATACAGGCTGGAGCAACATCGGCTATCCCAGTTGAAGCGACGGCTGTAAATGTCAAAATGGGTATCACTTTCTCGTACTATTCTCGTTATCTCATGAAAATCAAGACATTCTAGATTACATTTTTAGATGATTGGTACAATTTTTTGAAATTATAATCACCTGTTTTACAGCTAAATCGCTTATCAAATATCAGCTATATAACATACGAGCGCCATTGAAATCGTAGATGCAGCCGGTAACTGACCTAACCAGTTGAAACACAAATGGCGCTTGCATCACTCTGTATAAATAGGAACCTTCTCACATATCCGGAAAACGCTAAAATTTGCAAAACCGTGTCATGAATACCATTTCTGCACTGGGCCACGAACCGAGCTTTAAGCGCACCCTTGTTTGTGTAATTATAAATTGTCAGTGTAATTATAAATATATTATTATTACACTAGCAAATGTTTGAAGCATAGTCGCTCCGTTTTGTTTGAAGTTAAATATATTTATGCACTTAGTCTTCTACAATTATTTGAAAACAATTGAGCTGAAAACATCATGCAATACATGTGGATGTAGTCCCTTTTTGAAAATTCTGAATAAAATATCATTCGAGCGCAAATAACCCGAATAGTGAACATCTAATGAGTATACTGATTAATAATTCACCTTTGAATATTTAACTTATCATCGATAATCACTTATTATAGATTTCACTTATCAAATATATTCACTTATCATAGAATTCACTTATTGCTGATAGCATTTGATAATTTATTCTATTCGCAGAACACCAAATACTTTATTCTGAGTAGCAATCCATTTTCGTTAGAAGTTAGAAAATATTTTCGATAGATTAAAATAATTGCAATTCTTATAATAATAACCCCAGAAATATAAATTTTGTTTTTAAGCAGTAGCAAAAATCAATTTGTTATATGTGAAACTATGCAGATAGTCTCCCGAGTGAATTACCACTTAGTCAATTTCCACTTGTCAATCTTAGTCAATTTCCACTTGTTTACTTTGGAACTTCAAAAATATATTCACATAATATTTTCAAGTAATTGTAAACCAAACTATACTCCTTATATATATAAAATATGTAAAATTTAAAGAAAGGCAATTAGTAATGACATTAAAGAAAAATCATTTGGCGAATTCGATAAGATTGCTTTTAAAAACTGTGTCGCAGTTATAGTCATTTAAAATAAACTGTATCAAAGTTACAACCATTTCAGTGCAGCAAAACTTTTCTGTGAACTGTGTGTTTTCTAATTAGAAATCAAAGGTACCGAAAATCTACTAACTGGAATCTTAGCAAAATATCTAAAACTGACTCTGTAGGCTTTTTGATTCTGAGTTCAATATTCTATATATTTGATTCCATCTCTATTTTTCAAGCAAATGCGTCATATCTCCACTGAGAAAATGATTCCAAATATGTGTATTTACATGCTAGAATAATTATGGAAAGCTTTAACCCATAACCGTACAATGCCTGAGTTTAGGTTCAAATCCTCACACTGTGGCTTGACTCATCCTGTACCGAGTGTTCTCTTTAACCAGTAAGTCATGATTGCACGAAACATATTATAGAATCGCAAATTGTTTCAAAAACTAAATTCAACTAAATTATTTTACAGAATTCCCAGTATTACCGTTAGGAGGGAGAAGCATATTAGGTATTTCCCCTGCTTGCTCCATTTCAGCACAGTAAACATTTTGAGGAGGAATGACATCAGGATCTTTTCCATCATGCTCTGCTGCATCTACTAAATTCTTTTTTAGGAGGATATCATCTCTGAAAATAAATGTAATGGAGTGATTGGGGAGAAAAATTAAATTGAATTTATGAAATTACAGAAGAACTCACACCATACATGGATTTTCCCCTACGTGCTATAAATGGCACAGAATTTGAAGAAATCGATTCCTGTTTACTCTTTACTTATATGGAACTTAAGTATATATTATGCTTGTTTAATTATATGATGCTTTAATTTATAAAATGCACAGATAAAGAAATAATATACAGTAATAAAATATTTTCAGCGAATCGTTCAAATGTATATGAATATTAAAAGGTAATATATATATATATATATATATATATATATATATGTATGTGTGTGTGTGTGTGTGTGTGTGTGTGTGTGTGTGTGTGTGTGTGTGTGTGTGTGTATGCGTGTGTATGTTTGCATGTGTGATCATGCATATAGAGTTAAACATGCTATCAAACCTAAAATCATTTAAATTTCTATTCACAAAATATGCATGTCTATTATCTGTAACAACATATGTGGATGTCACAACATTTAGAGCACATGCTGTTGAAAGAAGTATAAAATTCAAGATTATAGTTTAGTTTTTGTTTTGACAATCCGATAAAATTTATATAGTATGAAATTTATCAGGCTGTGATTATTGGAAATCGATGATATAAAGTTTTGTGAAAGTGATGATTGTAAATGGATTATCGATGCTTACAATACCAATCAAATCAAATATGGTGTCCCGTTATAAGTGTTTGACTTCTTTCCAAAGACTCCAGTTTTGTCATTTTTTTATTTATTTACAGAACACAACAAACATATACATAATAATGGGTCGCAATCCCGTATCAAATGTTAAAATATAAATTCTGCAAGATTACATTTACAGTTCTCTCTCTGTGTCTCCTTCAGGGACGAGAAACTTAAGAAGCATTTTCTCTCATAAAGTCTTAAATTGGAATATAATTAATGAAATATTGAACGCAGTTAGTAGCATAGATGTTTTATTCCGGGATATGACTGAATTATTTCTGTCTATCTGTCTATATGGCGACATTAGAATTAAGAAAGAGGGGATTTTGTTCTCGGCTATCAAGAGTGACCGAATTTATTAACTGCGACTGTCATCTTACTCCAACGATATCACGGATCATGGGGTACAACACAATTTAAAAGTTTTGCGCAAGTTGTTTAAGCCTGGATATTGCCATTTCAAAATTAACAAACTAATTTCAACCATAATAATGCGTGTGTTTTGGTAGCTTTTCTCAAAGTTTACTCTAGACCGTGGCATCACGAATGACAAAACTTAATTCCTCTGTCATCAAGTTGACAACAATGTAATTGGTTGGCGGACTGAGTGCGCAACTTTATATTCAAAAACCTTGATTATTAGTTGAGTAGATGACCATATCCCAAAACCGCTTGGCATTAGCTAGAATTATAAATAGTTCGAACATCTTTAACCGAATTTTAAGGTGTCTGGTTTAATGGACACCAACATTGGTCATTCAGTTTCCACCTATTTGTGATGAATACATGTTATTGGACGAAGATGTAATTTTGGAAGAGTATGATGCAGGACGTATCATCCGTACATACGTATAAGGTTGTCTAAAGCAGGTACCTAAGTGATGGTGACGACCCGAGTGATGGTGATGAAGTTACCTAAGTCCGTTTATTTAGAATTTAGCAAGGACGATATACCTTATCACACCTACTTCAATCCCTTATTTATCTAGTACTCCAGTACGCCATAGTTCTCGCAAGGAATGGTTTAAAACATAGTGCATCCTCACTATTATCGTATTATTTTTTTTTAGATCAACATTAAATCCTTCTTTTTAAAGATAATAGCACGGCGGGTCAGAAAATAGCTTAAACATTTTTTTTCTCATGAACTGTTTAGCATTATGAGTAAATTTACTTACTTTTCTCTATTCGGACCATCTCTAGAACCTGCAAAAGAGTATAACGGTATTAAGAATACAAAATATTTTTATGGTGATGAGAAAGAAATTTTATGTTTAAATGCATAATCTCCGAAAACTCAACATTTAGCATTAAAAAATGAGCGCGTAATTTCTCGACGCAATTTTTATGTTAGAAGTCTTTGAATGGTTTCAAGAAAAGTCCTTATGCCAATAGCGAAAAAAAAAATTACTTTCGCAGAAAGTGCGGAAACCTGTGCTTATGGATCATTAAAATGAGGTCTTTAAAGTATATTTTGGTAGAAGTTTCGGAACATAATATTCGTAAAATTTGTTATTTTTAAACCATGCTTTAACGACACTTTTTAAAAAGACCTATTTACCTGCAGAGTATTTTATGCTTTAGGAAAATAATTTATGAACTAAATAGTTTCAATATAATTAAAGTAACTACACGTTGCATACATTTTAAACATTTTTACGACAAAAGTACAAACATATCAGACATATATGTTAGTATTAGTAAATGGCAGGATTTGTCATAGGTGCACTAACATAAACAGTGTGCATCTAAGTACTTGTGTATACCTGAAATCTTACAAATTCTGAAAGACGCAATAAAAGGAAAGAAAGAAAAAATGATTTTCTCATTAATATATTTCAAACATATAATTATTCCATTCCCTGTCTTATTATATTTACTCTAATATATGCTTAAATGTAATTCACTGAATTTTTTTCTTTCAATCAGAATTAATGGAATCGTTTCGTTCTTATTTGTGCTCATCGGCATCAGAAATGAACTAATGAAATCAATTAATGAATTGCTGACAATTATCATGCAAATTACACATTCACGGTAACACACTTATGTTTGATCTAAACACACGGAGCAGTACTTATCTGTCAATGACGGTTGATGCTCTGAAAACATGTTTCCAGCTATGACATATATTGAATAAGTTTTATGACAATATAATCTATGTCAAAATCCTATAGATTTTAAACGCAATCAAATGTTCAGAAGACACTTAATTTTCAAATGAACTTTTGAAAGAATCATTACAAAATTAGGAGCTATAATAATGTTAAATAAATAGTCAGTTCTTATCATCTTATCATTTATTTCTCAATTAATAGGAAACAAATAGCCCCAACTTTAGATCATTAACATGAACTGTTCTCGAGATGTAGAACATATTTAAATAAATGCATTATAAAAATAGCATAAAACTAAAATAAGTAGCAAGTATCCAACCCTTTCGCGAAGGAACTGCCACGGCCCAATTCCGGAACTGCCACGGCCCAAAGTACGGAGCGCTTTGCTTCCGAACTGTTCCCAGGAGACGGCAATTTTTTTACGCTAAGCCTAACTCTCGAAATAAATTCACTAAAAATCACCTATTCAACACAGAAATATACTATTTTCAGGTATACAAGAAATATTTTTTATTATTTGATGCATATTTTTCATATAAATCTGAATACAAAATACTAGTTAGTTGCTCCCATTCTTTAATCCAAAATAAACGAATAATTTCACTGGCTCTAAAACCCAAACAAAAAAATACTTATTATATTCCTATGATTCACCGACGAAATGATAAAGCTGAAATAAAAAAAACCCGAAATTTAAATATAAAATTGTTGATGTTGCGATGTCAGTTTAATTACTAAATCATGTTTCACCGCTCCAAATGGAGAACTAATTCATTGGATCCTCCTTATGCCAAGGTCATGTATCTGCAAAATACGCTGAAGTTATTTCCACTGACATTTAACGCCATCTAGTAGACAAATTAAAACGTTCCATGTGAAAGCAGGCATGCGTGCCACTCGCCGTTCACGGTAAAGTTTCCTCCGTCACGAGTGCGTGCCGTCCGTCCTTGAATGCTAGTTCGCGGACGTGCCAATCGTCTCAAAAGGGTTAAATAGGCTGATCTTTGACATAAATTTGTCGGAATATCCCCAACTTCACAATATTGAAAATGCAGCTAAATTGAAGGAAATTTTGCCAACTTGGCAAAAATATCACCTAATTATCCCTAAAGTGAAAGAAAATACAATATTTTCTAATGGGTAAAATCGTCTAATATATGGACTACTTAGCTTAGGTGATTTTATCAATATTTCTAATTGTCAAGTTAGATGTTCACAAAATACAATTTAATTTGGTACTACAAATTAGTGTAATGTAAATATCAACCAAAAAAGTGCAAATACAGTGAAACCCCGATTTTACGTCCCCCGAATCTACGTTTTCCCCGCATTTTACGTTTTTTTCATCAGGTCCCATTTTTCCGTATACCAATACATGTTAATTTAACTCGGATTGTAAGTTAGTTATTTATGGACTTTCCCGCATTTTACGTTTTTTCCCTGGACTGGAAAGTAAAAGAAAAATTTAAATTTGCAATAATTTACAAAAAAATTTGCAAAAAAAAAAAAAGCAATACTACTATTTTTCTCTTTTGTGCTTTTCTTAAAGCTAATCCACGTTGTTGAAAGTTAACCATGAAAACAGAAACGCATTCCACAGACTCCTGTCTTCTGAAATCCTGTCTTCCTGTCCAGACTCCTGTCTTCTTGGATTCCACCCCCCCCCCCCTTCCTTTGTTGAACACACGCTGTCGCAGACTGCTCCCTTCCCGGGGAAGATCACTCCAGTTAACCAATCAGATGGGGTGGCTCCTTTTCTTTCGTCGGGGAGGGGGGGGGGCAGGCCTCACCCTTCTCCACGTTTTCAGATAAGCCTTTCAGTTGCTGTTTAGCACGCGGTAGTCGCATTTCTAATCTTTTTGTGCCAAAATGACGAGTAAAAAACGCAAAAACTTTTCTGTTACTGAGAAAGCCGAAATTGTTAAACAATTTGAAGAATTTCACGGAACCAAATTAGCGTCCGTTCAATCGCAAGGAATTCCCGTGACAACCCTGCAATCCATACTACAGTAAAAAGAATGCATTGAAAAAAACATCGAGAAAGTGGGTGAAAAACATTCCAAGAAACGGAAAATATTGAAAAAATCGCCGTACGACGAGCTGGAAGATATCTCAGTAAAGTGGTGGAAAGAAGCTCGTGCCGGGAATGTACCTATAAATGGCACGATAATAAGAGAAAAAGCTCTGGAAATCGCCGATAGGCTTGGTGGTTTGAAAGACTTCACAGCTTCAAATGGCTGGATTGACAGAATGAAAAAAAGACATAATCTTGTGTATAGATCGCTTTTGGGAGAATCATCAAGTGTAGATGAAGCTACAATAGAAGAATGGAAGAAAAATCTACCAAATTTGACCAAAGGATACAAGCCAAAGGACGTATGCAATGCGCACGAGACCGGACTTTTCTTTAACCTCCTACCGGATAAAAGTTACGTTGTTAAAGGAGACTCCTGCCATGGAGGGAAGATGTCTAAATTGCGCCTTACGGTTTTACTGTGCTGTAATTCTGGTGGAAGTGAGAAGCTGACGCCTCTTGTTGTTGGAAAGTCGCGCAAACCACGATGCTTCAAAAACGTTAGAAGTTTTCCGACAAAGTACGAAGCAAATAAAAAAGCGTGGATAACCCAAGCCCTTTTCGAAAACTTTTTGCGTAAACTAAACAAACAAATGAAGTTGCAAAATCGTAAAATAATTTTGTTCATTGATCAATGCACTGCACATCCGGATTTGCAGCTGTCTAATGTGCGTGTCGTATTTTTTCCTGCAAATTGTACAAGCAAATTGCAGCCTTGTGATCTCGGCATTATTCGATCTTTCAAGGTTTATTACAGAAAGCAACTTGTCCGGAAAGCTGTAACTGAACTAGAAAATGGAAACCTAAATGACGCCTGCAAACTAAAGTTCAGTGTTCTAGAGGCTATGCATTTTATTTCTGCGTCGTGGAGAAACGTTACACAACAGTGCATTTCCCATTGTTTTGAAGAAAGCGGAATCGTAGCGTCTAATGAACCGGGAACAGATGAAGAATCAGCTGCGGTGGACTCGGAGGAGGACAACGAAACACTTATCTATGACTTCGGCGATTACATCCCGGAAAACGTAGCAACATGCGAAGCTGAAAGAGCTACTGCTCCATCCGTAGACGACCTTATGGACTTTTCGTTCGCCGATGAATATGAACAAGAACAACCGGAAACACAGCCCGTCCCTTCTTTAAGTATTGCATTGATAAGCTTACAAATAGTGAAAGACTATTTTCTTTGTTATAAAGACCAGGAAAAAAACTTGCAAAGTATTTCAATCCTAGAAGATGCTGCATTCACTTTGAACTCAATGACTAAAAAACAATGCACTATTACGGACTATTTTCAACCTAAACGCCAGGATTCGTAACTAAATGTGTTAAAATGATCTTAAAATGGTATGTATAATAATGTTCTTTTCGTAAAATATACATATTATACCTCTTGAAAAAGTCAGCTTTACTACCTTTAGTTTTTTCTATTTGATTTTTGCATTCTATGTATTTCCCGTATTTTACGTTTTCCCCGCATTTTACGTTTTATTCACCCAGTCCCTTGAGAAACGTAAAATCGGAGTTTCACTGTATTAATAAGCAATGTAACTTTAAAAAATATTTCTCATGGCTTTGGTACATGATTAGTTTTATGTGTAGCCGTTGCTTAATATAGGGGATGTCGTCTGTTGTCCATCCCAGATTTTAAAAAATGTAATATCTTTTATATTTTAATACCCATTTAATTTAAATATTTTTCTTCTGCAGAGTTTGTAAAATGTGTTATGTGCTAAGTTTAAACTGAATCATAAAAGTATATATAAATATAATATAAAATTTGTGGTTTCTGCTTTAAGAATATTTTCAGAGGGTCACATTTGAAGAAAAATATACCATATACAAGACTTACTAGGACTGTTGATAATATTGCGCAATTAGTACTTCCTTAAAAGAAGCAGACATATAAAATATAGATGAAAACAATTGTTTAGCGATAGTTTTGATCCCTCTTCAGGTCAAAACTGTGTTTTTACTTAACAACCACCAAGCAATAACTGCCCACATCTAATATACGTAAAAGTGTTTATAAACAAAAATGTATATAAATAAAATCGCCGCATTCATGTATGAAATGAACAAATTATAAAGTATAATTTAATTAAAAATATATAAAATGCACTAATAAATAATGTTTCTAAATTTAGGATATTAAACAATCTGATAGGGACAACGCGATTTATTATAGACACAAATTATTGTCAATAATTCCGTAATGGAATAAAAGGTCATAGAGTCCATTTAACCATAGAAGATTTGGACTTGCATCTCGTCAAAACCTTGCAATAAAATGTCTGCGTTCGCAAGTTCTTAAAACTTCTAGTTAAGGAGAGATTACATCAAAAAATGTATGTCCTTATGTTTTACTGAGTTAAAAAATGCTTAGATTTTTCTTATATTTCTTTGTCAGTAAAGAAATCTGAACGTAATTTTCTCAGTCTCAAGTATTTTTACTCATTTTGTCATCTTCACTCAGTATTAAATATTCTTACCCATCAAGCACAAATTATTCATGAAAAAATTCATGAAAGTATTAGGTTCTCAATAGCAATATTTTTTAGAGAAATGCGTTTTGAACAATTAGATGCAATTCGAATTCTGCGATTCAGCTTATTTAGTTTTGAACACTGGATAAAAAAAAAACTTAAACTGATTGAAGAGTTCTTACCTGATTCGCGTTCTTCTTCACGCATACGAATAACGAACACGGCAATTCCTGCCACAAAAACCAATGCAGCAACGACACCGATCATAACTCCAAGAATAATATTTATGGATTCGGAAGAAAATCCTGTAGGAATAAAAATTGCATTACTGCTCATGATTTTTTTTTCAGTCTGTATCATTATTCAGCGTAAATCTTATTAAACATACATTTAAAAAAATTCCTAATGAAATTTAGTTTTATTGAAAAATATAAAGTGTGAAAAAATCTCTGTCTGGAGCAAAGATTTCCCAGAAAGAGATCGAAACTTGAATCTTTGAAGACCAGCAGTTGCCCTATGCATTAAAGTACTGGGACAACACTTCAAATTATTCTCGTCAAAGATTTATCTGCAACTAATTCCCTCTCTTTGAAGTCATATTGACGTGAAAAATAACAATGGTACACTAGAAATGTAGAATATAAACCTATCGGCTTCCTATCTTATGTAGAATTTTACAACTAACGATTGTGATAAAGTACAAATTCATATAGTTTAATGTATCGTCTGAAATGCTGTATGCATATGACTGAGTCTTAAGAAATTGTAATTGCTAAGTTATTCTCCAGAACATTTATATAAAGAAACTTTCTTGTTCACCGCTTGAATCATTATTATCATGCATACATCAGTAACTTAATTCTACTAATACATCGTTTTTTTTTTTCTAGATATCATGCTAAATTTTATAATAAAAATAAATAATTAGAGGGGATAAGTCTAAACATATAATTATACGTACTGTAGAAACCTGATTCCGATATTGGACCAGCTTCTGTCGCCCCTTTTATTACAACAGAAGTACTTCGCCCTTTCATGTTTGCCGAATATATCACTAGAAGGTACTCAGTAGAGGATGGAATATCTTGAACATTAAAGATTGGGTCCAGTCTGGTTAAGTTCTTTTCCAGATATTCTTGAATTGCATTGTAAACTTCCAAATAGAATTTCTGCTGTAATCCTCCATCATACCCTTCTTCGCATTCGACTCTCAGGGAGTTAGATGTGTAATTTGTTACAGAACAGTTTCGGACTTGATCAGGAGGGCCTAGGGTAACGAGGACAAGATAATTATAATGAATTTGCAATTAAGTAGTATTAGCAAAATATATTGAATATACAGTAATAATTAAATAATCATATTGCAGTTAGTGTCGATAAACTTTTGAATTTGGTCATGAAGTGCGAAATGTAATAGTTTAGATTCAAATTATGAATCTTATTAATCTTATCAAATTATGAATTCAAATTATGAACCTGATTTTTTACTTTAACGCCAGAATTTTTATAAAGTATAAGACTTTTCTTGCCAAATGCAATACTTTGTTTTTGGCAGATATAAATATGACGGAAAAAGTAGTAATATAGATTCCATAAGATATTAGCAAATATCTTGCAATCAAACTGAATTGTAATCAATAGAATAGGAAGAATATAATCTGCAAGAAATAAATTCCTATTTACGGACTATGTTTACTTATGCAAGCCAGTTAAAAAATTTAAATATAAACTACATTACTTCAAAAGTATCTTATTATTTAAGGTATTCAATATTTTTGAGTTATGTTTAAAATGACTAATTCGTTACGTCTTATTCTAAGGATAGGCTAGCGAAGTTCCAGAATATAAAAAAAAAATGAATTTCTAAATAACTTAAGCTTTTTTTAAAGCACATGCAAGTATAAACAGAGACTGTTAACAAATAATAATATCTGAAGTATGAACTTTCTCTACTACTGGCTTATTAAACTATGTGCTACACATTACAAAAATTTGTCTCTTCAGACAGTGAGTATTGCCTAATTATTTGTTGGTCTCACTTTGCTAAATTCCCTAAGCGACCTCAGAGAACAGAATTTCCATTAAAATATTTAGCAATATTGTTAAATTTCCTTTCAATTCTAAAATTAGGCATAAAATTTCTAGAATTCTCAATAAGATTGACTTCAACTATATATTTTCCATATCAATAAAATAAATGTATCTTATTTTAAGAACTCTGTACAAAAGTTCTATTAGGGCCATTTATCAAAAGTCTTGCCAATGCTCAATATCGTATGTTGGTTAAACTAAATATGCCTTAAAGTACAACTTAAAAGACAATAAAAATTTGTGCAAGAACCAATAAATAAATAAATATGTAATCACTAAGCATCATTTTTTCCCTTCTGTCGTGAAAAGCACAGTTTTTGATTTGGATTTTGATGCAGGACTACGTCTAACTCCTCAATTAGTATGGGATGATTTATGGCTGATCACGTATTTCAAAATTGAAATTATTATATCGTTAAAAATACGTGCCGAACATTTATCGTATTAGCATATTTGTAAACATCATGGAGTCCAATTCGCTTACTGCACAATGCATCGTGCATGTGATACTTCTCTCGCTCCCCGCGAAAGGGAATATGATGCAATATTTATGGACGTGTTTCCGCATTTGGTACCGTTTTAAAGATGTCGATGAGATAGATCTATTCATGTATATAAGACATAGGTCGCAATGATTAAAACTAATTAAACCATGTTTATGTGAACTGGTTAACATTTTCGAAGGTGCCGCGAAATCCGGAAAATGAATTTAAGCAAAAACGGAGAAAATCTAAACGAGAGGAGGGTACAAGTCATGAGGAATGTAAGAAGCCCCCCAAAAATAGAGCTCAGCGAACTATGAAAACACAATTAAAAAATCTGATGTGGGCAACACATGACTTTCCTTATATCATGAAAAGAATTTACTACTTTTAAAGTAAAATAAATAGGTTTTTCTTCTAGTAGATACTAATATCCTTTCCAAGATATTGAATTTTCGACAATTAGTCGTCATTTTCATTGATTTAGCGACATTTTTATCCATTTGGCGAGATTTTCGTTAATTTGGCAACATTTCAAAAAGTCGCCAAGTTGGCGACATTCCGCCAATTTCGTCGCCAAAATCTCGCCAAGCGTTATGGACGAAGAAATAAGTTGTTCTTACAGCAGATAGATTGGCGTTCAAATGCAAAAGTATTACTCAAAGTATCTTTTTTCATGAATGGAACGAGCTAGATCCACGAGAACGATGTCACCCAATTTATCGCATGATATTATATATGAAAAGAGAACATGTTTCTCAATAGGAAATATTTTTTTTTCTATTTTATATGACTTTTTGATAATTTTTTTGAAAAATGTGCAATATCTCGAGAACGGTTCATGTTAGCGTTCTAAAATTTATGTCAATCGGTTTCTAATGAAACATTACATAAGAAATGTCTATTTGCGTAACTTTAATATTGTTTTTGATTTTTTCAAAATTTCATTCGAAAATTTAGGGGGATTCTGAACATTCGATTGCGTATAAAAACAATAGGCTTCCAGTGTTTACAGATTGTGATTTTTGTACCAAATTTGGTTCGAATCGGTCCATTCGTTCGTCAGTTATCGTCTCCACAGAGCCCCTGACACACACACACACAGACAGACATCACTTCAAAAATGTTTGATTCGTGATCAGGGATGCTTGAAGCGTGCTCTCCCGTCGAAAACTCGAATTCAATTTTCGACTCCGTCACAATACTTTCCTTATACGTTATGTACATAAGGAAAGTAATAAACGCTTGGAAACTATACTTGACTATATAATTTCAAATCTTCGATCTGCAAGTTGCTGTCTTACACTTTAAACTCACGGTTCAATCTGTATTAAGCCTACCTTTTCATTTTTAAGATTTCATACAAATTCAAATACCGGTAGTTAATTTAATCACTTGTCATTGACACTATATTTTTCAAGCGTATGGTTTTAATTGTTTATTAACAATATATGGTAAAAGTCTAAATTCTGTTACATTGTTTTGTTCTTTTTCTGCTGCTCACTGTGAGTTTATATACTATGCATTTAAATTATGGTTTCTTGGTTGCGTCTCAAATCCAAAAATCCTTTATGTAATTATCTCGTTCTTCAACAGATTAGATGATGCTACTATATTGAGTATTGTCTTTTAAACATTTTCTGTTTGGACTGTATAATTTAACTCTTATTTGGAAGTTCAGATCCAGATTTGTTCCTAAGAAGGAGAACCAAAGATTTCTGAAACTTTTGTATGCTATTTTTTGTGCTGCTATTTATGTTGTGATCTACTTCATTATTACTAATACGCAAAAGCACGTTCTATAATTATCATGATGTCCTCTTTGGTACTAAACAAGAAACATCAATCATGCACAAAGCATTGATTATGAAACATGCATGAAGCATTATGAAACACTTTCCAATTGCAATGCATTTTTTTAAACATCTCTACAGTGCGATACGTTCAGCGGAAATACTTTTAAAATTTTCACAATACTACAATAATTTATTATATTTGAAAACGTCATCGAAAAAAATTAACTTTATTCAAAGACGTCATTAAAATATAAAACCTGGCTCTCTATGACAAAGCAGTAAAAATATCACTCATAAACTTTTATTCTATGCCTTTCATTCATCACAATACTACAATAATTTATTTTAGTTACAAACTTAAAACCATGGAGGTAAAAGTAATTTAACTCTGTGCTTAAAACTTTACCGAAAAAGTCTGCTATAAAATCGTCTGTTTTTTCCGTGTAAAATCAATAACTATTTCATTCATATCAACTATTCAACTATATTGCAGACTCCAGCGCTAAATAATTTTGTGTTAAAAAATTTAGCAATTCTTATGCAACTCATCTTACAGTTTGATGTATTTACAATCTCCACAAGTGAAAATTAGGCTTCGTTGTAGAAATAATCAAAGTTTGATGATCATTTAAATTCAAATATATTGCAATTGCGTTGTTTCACAACATTGATACACAAAAATTAAGCAAAAATAAAGCAGTTTAAGAGCGGACACAACAATAAATATAAATTAAAAAAACGTTCAAAAATCACGATTTTGAAACAAGAAGGATGCCATTTTTTATTTTAAAGTGGGTCACGTGATCTCTTCGTATATTGGTCACATGGTCTCTTCATATAATGTGGGTACAATTATTATTTTAAATTTTATTTAAAAAACTACCAAACACATTTTGCTGATTTTTTTTTTATATTTTTTCTGATAATTTGAATATTTCCTAAAATTTTTGAAGCAATTTGTGAATTTTAAATTCGCTTAAATATGTTTGAAAACTAGGTCCCACAGGGTTCAATGTATTTCATTTTTTCAACCCGAATTTTTTTATATACTTTTTGAGATAATTTGAATATTTCCTAAAATTTTCGAAGCAATTTGTGAATTTTTAATTAGCTTAAATATGTTTGTAAAACTAGGTGCCACAGGGTTCAATGCATTTCATTTTTTCAACCCGGGTTGAATCCAAAACTAATTGGGTCATGACATTCATGTACATCACCATAGGTCCTACAGACTGTCTCAAAAACATACTAAAATTTCATTTTGATAAAGTCATTTTTACGGCAGTTATCGTGATAACGGTTAGAGAGACAGACAGACAGACAGAATGAACAAAGTCATACATACTTTCAACTATGTTGTAAAGTGTTAAAAATGACGCTATCTCGTCCCTCAAACAAGGATTTCCTAGTTTTTGCACTTCCCTCCATCGATCGAAGACAATAGACGGCTGTTATCATGCAAACGGATAAACAGACAGATAGACAGAATGAACAAAGTCATAATACCTTTTAAACTATATTGTAAAGTGTTAAAGAACACAAGGCAATAAAATGTCCCAAATAAGTTAATTTACATAAATTAATAAATATGATAAGTTCTTAATTAAATCGTATTTACTGAAATTTCGTAATCAGAAAAACGAGTATTTGTGAAATATGGTCATTTTTATTTAAATTGCAAATGACTGTAGTATTCGTATTTAACGCTGTTTATTTTAATATTGCTGAATGCATATGAGAGAAATTAATGAGATACATCAAAAAACGTTCTTTCGTGAAAAACGAAACACCAAGAAAAAACAGATATTTATATAACTTTTGTAATGAAATACAAACAGAAAAAATTAATTAAATTGCAGAATTAGGTACAAACTACATTTTCGTTAATGATATTTAATTGCAGGATTCATTTCAGCTTAATGAATATGCAAGATAGAAATGAAATCCCAGAAGAAATAAATAGAAGCTAGCTAGAAGAACCCAATTATACATTTCATCTTAGCCTCCGTAGTAACAGTTAAAAACTATACAATGTAGGGAAACTGTAAAACCTTTTTGGATGAAAACACTATTTCTAAAATAAATTCTGAAACATTTTAGAGTTGGTAGCCTAAGAATTATTCTTATACTGAAATTCGTATTTACATATAAATTAATAGGAGTAATATTCAGTATTGCTTGTGATTTAAAATATATACAACAACTAATAGAGTACTGAACTATGGTATTTAAAATATTTCAATAAAATATGTAATTTAATTTCCTATAACTTTGAATAAGAAATAATAAGAGAAATAATAATTATAGTAAGTATTAATATAAGAAATTTTGAAAATTATCCAAATTGTCGTGAAATCTCAAAATTGTCTGCTCCAATTCACTGAAGAATCAAAGTTGTACTTTTAGTTCGACACTGGTCCTAACACTGATTTGAAGAAGGGTTGAAATTTAACTCGAGTCAAATGATCATTACACCGGCACAGTGAGCGTCGCGCAGACTCCTTTGTACCCAGTCATAAGGCTAAGCCGTATTTTGGTCATTAATTAAGGCCTATTTCGCCCACGCAGCGACTTTTTTTATTTTCTGTCCTAACCAGACATATTGTTATAGTATTATTTGGTTTCGGAAAATTCATAGTATGTTCTGTTATAATTTCAATCCGATATTTGCTGCTTAAATCCGTGGTAGCACGGGGTATTCGTGGTAGCTTAAAATAAAATCAGCCAAAAATGAAATAAATTCTAAGATGGATCGATTAGGATCATTTACTCCATAAACATTAATACATGAAAGAGCACTAATAATCTTAATCTCGGTTAAACTAAAATTAGAATTTCTGTAAACCAATGGGGAACCCTGTGAATAATACACAGTGTTTTGCTTCATAATTGTTTGATTACAAGACAAAATCAACTCAGAAAAGAAGTTGGTCAACTGACTCACATGTTTTATTGACAGTCAATTTACAACATTTGGGGGCTATTCTTAGCCCAGGAAATCCAAAAACTGAATTTCTTAATCCAGAGCTCGCTTCGCGAGCAATTTAATGCCAAATAAAAGTTTAAACGGTTTATTTCATCGTGTTAAACTATTATTTTTTCATAAATGTACCAAAATTTGATACTTTTGTATGCTATAATTTTTTACGGTAAGAGACAGAAAAATCGCTAGACGTGCCGATATGAAAAACATTTCACTTCAGAAGTGCATAAAAAGTAAAATACCTCAAAAACAGCATCTAAATTAAATAAAGAGCTCCGTCCTACAAAAACTCACCCATGTAGGTTGCCTGCAAAAATTCGTGGTCCTGCTATTGTTAGTCTATCCAGGACGCGAACTCGCAGCTAAAATATTTTGTCTTTGACATTAAATATTTCTTTAACTACAATATATATATAAAAAATGGTTTATGTCAGCGTATTCCCTAAAGCTTTTTCTACAAGTGTACCACATTTCATATTTGTATATGCAATAGTTTTGCGGTACGAAGCAAAAAATCTCGAGAAACGAGAACTTGTCAAACAGCGGCGGTGGCTACTTTTTTATTAATATAGAGAGATAAAGCAGTTTGTTTTTATTTCAAGTCAATGCTTGATAATAAAAGACATTTTTTATATCTCATGGGGAAATATTTATGGTTGTGTGATAAGCAAAATTTTGTATAAAGTATATTAATTGGCAGAACATTTCTGGAGAAAATATTAACTTAGTAGTCAACACCGTTTCTTATTGGAAGTATTACATATTAGATGCTCTACAGTGTTGCATATTAAAAGAATTATTTTATAAATTTGTTTATTTAGAAATAATTTTAAGTTACAACACTATTACGTTATGCATCTTATTTACGGTACAAATTATATATTTGGATACCGAATTACATTACGTTCTATTACTTATTAGTTGTTTCCATACTAGTTATTTTCACTAGTTGTTTCCTGTAAGAATGTCTGTGTTTCGATAGTTCGAATTCACTGGTGTATGGAATTGGTAAACGAAACTGTTTACAGAAATTTCATTACATATTCACACCCCTTGGGATTACTATTGTAGATCTATTTAAGCGACAAACATAGTCCCTAAAAATGTACTTCCGATTTTTTTATGAGTTTAATCTTAATCATTTAGAGGATATATATCATAAAATCTGCCATTGTATTTACTAAAATTGAATCGTTATACCATAAAAATAAGAAGGCCTAAACTATTTTCAAATTTCTTTAACTTTCAAATTTCTGTACCGGATCTTCCACCTTTTAACAAACGATTGATCATCAGCCATACTATGAAGCATACTTCGAAATATACGTTCGAACCAGATGATATATTTTAGTAAAACCGTTTAATGTTGAGCTACAATATCACATGCCATTAGTTCTCCCCCCTCCATGTCTGCAGTCTGATCCTGCATGTTGTGACAGTAACAAATTGAGCCAGAAACATAGGCAATCTTTTAAAACGGTGGGGGTCGACACGCCATCACCAATCAAAGCGACCTCTCAATCCTAGTCTTCTGTGACAGATGTCAATACACACTCACTAGTGTCACACTTGCTTTTGTGATCGCGCACGCCACTTTACCTGTATTTAATATGTACTAATGAGTACACATTAGTAATGTGTACTAATGACACGGAAATGAGTACTGTGTTGACGGTCTCTTGTTGCAACTCTCTCCATTGTAACGAACAATCGACTAGAGACCATGCTACAAAGCATACTCCGAATTATACATTTCGATGAGTAGATATCTTTTGGTCTAACCGTATAGTATAAAGTTACCACGACATAGATCGCTGGTTTTGTCCCCATGGATGCAAACCGTTCCTATCGTACATTGTTAACAACTAACGGTGGATTGGCATGCCTTCCATTGTCACCTGACATGAATTCTATCCGTTTTTCTTCCATCTTAATCCACCCTCTTATACATATAACCCCAAATACATTTCAAATACCAACATGTATATGGAAAACTAAATAACAGTTTAATGTAATAAGTCGCGTTTTACCTGCTGGTATGACATTGAAAATGCATGGGATCTGTTGATCTCCAACTTTGTTCTTGGCCCAGCAGTACAGCTTCCCAAAATCTTTTAGGGTCCTAGGTATGTAGGTTGCCACGCTTGTTGGCCCGGAACTTGTAAAAGATAATATGTCGTACTGCGTATGGCTGTTATTGAAGTTCCATCGAAAACTTACGTCTGATGGTTCTGCGTCTACGCTACATTCAACCCTCGCTGGATCTTCCTTCGCGACTCCATATACTATTTTCTGTCCAGAACGACATATAGGGGAATCTGAAATGATGGAATGAAATCATTAATATTGCAAAATGCATAAAACATTTAACAGAGTAATCAGTCAATACACATATTTTGTTTTTACATAAACATGTTTCAGAACCCAAAGTAACACGGTTTGAACACTCAGAGAATAATTTCCGTTTCTGCGGATATGTGTTTAAATATGTGTATGTTTATGATGTGGGAGCACTGTAACTCATAAACGAAAAAACACAATAAAATATGAATTTTAATTACCATAATTTAGTAGTTTATGTAGTAATTTAGAACTTGATAGAATGATTTTGTAATTGGAATGATATAGATAATAATATTTTTCTTAAATTATGATTTTAAAAGAGCTACGTTCCACAAGGTTTATTTGCATTTGGGGAAATTGAGAGAACTAGGAATATTTCCCTTTTTTCTAGTGAACTAGTTTGCTTGAAAATATTGCAATTTAAATGCAGTGTGCAAGATTGAATCTTCTTTAACAAACGCAAAAATATAAGCGGTTACAATACTAACTTTACAATAAAAGCTCCACTGCATGAAACACATTTTAGGCAAGTGTGATTTTTTAATAGAGGATTTTAAACAGTATGTAATTAAAACAGATTTTAATCACGTTTGAACAAGATAAAAATACAACTAAATAAAGTGTTAATTAAGAGTTTATTTATAGCGCATATCTATAGAGCAGGGACTCTGAATCTTTTCTGTTTGAAGGAATTCTTGAAATATTTAGCAAACCCTCGCGGAAGCCTTAATTGGCTGACTTTTCCGGGTTAGTTGTAAAGTAGACATGTAAAGCAGCAGAGTTCATTAATAATAACTCACTCATATTTTTCAATAAAATATTGCAGGCGTATTTGTTGCTTATTTCTATTTATTAATTATATATATATATATATATATATATATATATATATATATATATATATATATATGTATATAAAGAAGAAAAGTATGTATGTATGATCCAACATCATGGAAGAACGGCTGAACCGAATTCGATGAAATTTGGTGGGTAGTCATGAAATAGCCCCACTTAAAATTTAAACCATATTTCGAGTTTCTAAAACAAGAGGTTGTCGCGATATTAATGAAAAACGAAACTTTCGTTTGTCTCATCATCACGGGAGAACAGCTGCACCGAATTTAATGAAATTTTGTGACTAGTTTTGAAATAGCCATCCATAAATTTAAGTTTCGAGTTTCTAAGAACAGAGGTTGTCGAGATATTAATGGAAAACGAAACTTTTTCCTAGGAGTTCTACTCTCTAACTCCATGATTCCCAGCGAAAAGGGTTGGAAATCGTTGGTTTAAAACGTGAAAGTCAACTAAATCTCTGAGTTTTGTGGGAGTTTATTGAACGTATTAGTCACATTTGAAAATCGCAGGTTTGAAATATGAATTTAAATGGAATTTTTACCAGCATGGTTTATTTTTCACAGGCTTACTCAACAATTTTTTTTTAATTTGAATAATAAATAAATGGATATAAAAATATCTATCTATCTATATATTCAAAGAAGAAAAGTATGTATGTATGATCCAATGGATCTGATTGGCCAAAGAGTGGCCAATCAGATCCATTTTTCTCCTTACATAATGAAATGAATTTACTTCTTTCACAGTGAAAAAACAACCTGTAAGGTCCACGGCCCTATATGTTCCGGTGTTGTTGTTGTTGAGACCCAGACCGTCCGACCTACCAGAAAGGTGAAAGGTAACTGTTTGGACGGCCGGGAAGTGCCACCCAATTTAGACCGGAACCCAGTGGGGGAGGCATCCACAGGACCGTACCCTCCTTCCCCTACTACCAACCTCTCGGAAGGACTTACGGACCCACATGTTTAACGTGATCGTACTTCGCGTGAACACGGCGGCAGTTTTGGCAGTGGCTGGAATCGAACCCGCGCCTACCGAGTGCAACTCCAGCGCGCTAACCAATGGGCTACCGCGTCCATATATGTTCCGGTGTAAATTTTATCAGAGTTTTGCATCGTAAACCCCGAGTAACGTCGAGTAATCGCTGCTAGTTGTTAATAAGAAAACTGCAAACATTTTTATTTTACTTCTAGCATACTAGTTACAAACATACATTGTGTATATATTTCGTTATGATTATGTGTAAATATAATTATTTAAAAAAATGTTAACGAAAAAATTTAAATTTTATTGATTTATGCTACATTCGCATGTGATGTGATTCAGAAAAATATTTTTAACTAGTTTGGCATTTTTCAATTTTCATTTGACAATTTAAATGCTAACCTTTTATCTAGTAAACCTATGTGTAGTTTGCAGGAGAACTGGTGCCAGTCATTACTGCTAACTGAATTGCTACTCTAAATCCCCCGTTTCAAAAAATTTCCCATCCTAAATAAAACTTTTCCTACTTACATTTTAACTATCACACGAACATCTAATCATGTTAAATTTTCAAAATAATTCAATGTTTTATTAATATATCGGGTAAAAACATTAATAATGTAATTTGTTTTAATCAACTTTATGCAATGTGGCATATCATTATTTTTCTCTAAATGTTGCGTATTCTCGTAGTACCCCGCGAATAGGCGTCCATGTTTTGCGGTACCCCCTGGTTGGAACTCACTGTTGTAGATGATAAAGAAATGCGCTATAAATATTTACAGGAATAATGCGAGATAATTATCTCTTATTTTATTATACCCCTTAAATTACGTTCAAATTCACCGTACTAAAGGATTTAAATGATTCATAAATGTTTCGGATTAGAGATAGGAAATTATGTCTCTATAGCATACAGTCTTAATTCCACAAACAAATAAAATCACCAATTTCACTTTAATAAGCTACGCCTACAAGCTAAAACTTTTACATTAAAATATTTTTTTTTATCATACTATGCAATACAGAAAGTATCGTTTTCACAAACATTTCGACGGCGATATTTTGATGCCGATATGTGTTTTTAGATAGAATTTTTATAAATACGAGGGAAAAATATTTTTATATTGTATACTTTTTAACATGGCGGTATTTGACAAAATTTGGTATAATCAGGCATAAAAGGGTTCATTTATGACTCAATAATCACGAGTATTTCTGGTTTTAATCATTGTTGTGAAAGATAACCTCAATACAATTTTTTTGTAGGCCACGTCATTAGCCCCTCTCAGGGAGCAAATTAACCCCCCCCTCCCAGAGGGTACATTGTCAAGTATAGTATCAATCAAAATATTTTGAAGTTAAGGTTAACATGCGATAATTGTAATCATTCGAACCCATAATACCAATTTTTCAATTTCTTGTACAATTTAAAAGAAAAACTATTAAAATCGATTTTGGCATGAGAAAGTCGTGTTCAGCCACACCCAAGATACTTTGTAATTAGTCACACAACAAATTATCATTATCATTGATCTACTACTTACAATTTACTTTTAGGAACACTTGATCGCTCTGCCCTGTTCCTTCAGCGTTTGTTGCATAGCACTGATAATTACCAGCATGTTTTCTCTGGACTCTCTTAATTATTAAAGTGTTATTAGCAATAACTATGCCTATTGCTGGTTCATGATTTAAACGTCCATCTTCAGACAGCCATCCTATGTCCGTAACCCATGGATTTGCCTTGACTTTGCACAGAAATCTTACATCACTACCTTCACTCGCTGCTTGCTGCTTTCCATGGTCGATATTTAAAGTTAGCATAACTCGAGGTACATCTGAAATAAAGAGTACAAAATGATTTAATTTAATTTATTTAATTGTTATGAGTAGCATAGAAATAGAAATAGCGAATTATTTGCATCCATGATGCATAGATACTGTTCGTTCGGTACTAATTCCCCCGTGGTGGAGGAGCGCCTACGCACCACGTCCACAAGATCCCCCAGGCTACCCAGGGCGAAGGGGAGGAGATTTGCAGCGTCACTTTTATAGAGGCTCCCAAAAGGGCGGAAATCTAACTTGGCCTCGACATGACAACACCCATGCCCGCTGGCGGGATTCGAACCCGCAACCCGGCAATCCAGCGATCAGACGGAAACGCATGCTCCTGATCGCTCGATCACCAGATCGGCATGGATACTGTTATATACTGTATCAGTGCAATCTTAAATTTTAGAACGCCCCATACGGTCAGATTCTGCGAATATGAACTCAATCATTGTGGTTATGACGAGGGAGATATTGAGGCTGAATTTGTCAACCTCCATAGATATTCTTTGTTTCAATCCAGACTGCCCCAATTATCTTAAGGCGTAAGATGATTGTTTGGATGACCGGGAAGTCACCCAATTTATACCAGACCCCAGTGGGTTCGATATCCACATAACTGTACCCTCCTTTTTCTGCCACGAACCTTTTTGAAGGACCCACGGGTTTAATGTGTCCTTACTCCACATAGGTACGCATTCATAGACTTTTGTAAAGTTTTGTCACATAACAAATTTCCCTGTTGCTATTGCTGATAATGACTATTTCATGCTGATGCACCGAACACATAATATTAAAAAAATATTGATTTAATGTATGTGTTACAATTGAAATTGACTGAGTGAAACAATATGTTAGTATTTAATTTATAGACATGTAGTTATTGGGCTACAAATTTATATCAAAAATATTAATTTATTATAAATCTAAACTGACCATTTATATCTACATTCGACATTGGCCTAATTTTAAAAGAACAATACTCATAAAACAATATTGTATATAATAACATTTTATGTATATCTGTGTGTCCGTGCATCTCTGCATATGTTTCGTCTATGGCGGGAAATCGAAGCTTCAGAGAGTGGCGAAATTCGTTACACATGTAAATCACGATTCCGGAGATTACGACTCAAAGTTTTGTTTTTATTTGAAATGGTCTAATATTCTTGATTATTTATAGCCAAAAATTTGTCGAAACTCCCGGATCAAATCACATTTATTGGGAAGGACGTTAGTGGATTTAATGCATTGGTTCTCTAACTTTGCAAATTAGTCCTTATTGATAGCAAGCTAGTCCTTATTGACAGTCCTTATTGACAGCAAGAAATTTCGCTTTAAAGATGAAGCAATGGGCAGTTCTTTTTAAGCGAGTTAAAAGCATTATAAAAAATCACTTCATTAAGAAATCAAGAAAGATCAATCATGCATAAGCATTGATTATGAAACACTTTCCAACTGAAATGTAATTTCATTTAAAAATTTCTAAAATGTGATTCATTCAGTGGTAATATCTTTTACATTATCACAGTACTACAGTAATTTATTATACTTAAATATTTAAAACTGTATCGAAATATAAATAATCTGATTCTTTATGCAAAATCAATGAATATTTCATTCATATAACTTGTATTCCAGACTCCAGAGCTAAATAATTTAGTGTGAAAAAAATTCAGCAATTCTTATGTAATTCATCTTACAATCGCTTGAGATATTTGCATTCTGCATATGTTAAAATTAGGCTTCCTTGAAGAAATAATAAAAGTTTAGGGATCATTTAAAATCACAACTATTGTAATTGCATAGGCACGGAATTTAGATACACAGATAATATATATGTGTATGTGTATGTACTCAAAGTATTGGAATCGTGCCGAAGATCGGAACTCGAATTTTCAAAGTATCTACACGTTTTGGGACTTCTAGAACACGAAAAACCTACTTATAGGAAGACGTCTGTGTGTGTAAGGGTGTATCTGTGTATGTTTCTGTGTGTCTGTGTGGATATTACATCCACTCTAATTGAAAAACTAATGGACCGAATTTCATACAATTTGGTAGGTATGTTTTTTGTGGGAAATCCTGATGTTCATTAGATTATAGTACGATTCGTAATAAAAGAATCTGCCTTCTTTGCGAAATGGCCGCTGAAATTGTCTTTATCCACTCTAGCTAAAAACTAATGAACCAAATTTAACAAAATTTGAAGTATAATATTTCAATAACCTACAAGTGATTTATATACCAAATTTAACAAAATTTTGTATATAAATCATTTGTAGGTTATTCTACTACGATTCGGGAAAAAGGAACGGGCTATTTTTGCGAAATGGCCAGCAAAAATCGTTATATATAAAAATAAAAGACTACGTGTGCTCAATTATATCAATTAAATTCCTATTTTATATATGATTTTTGACAACAAAAAGAATAAGACTAACCCCATTACTCTAGGACTAGCCGTTCTTGAGATATTCTAGTTTTTTCGCGTTTTCGCTACGCCACCTTTGACAATAAGTTCAGCTATCAAATGAGAACTTAATTTAAGTTTAACGTGCAAATTCAATGTCATTTAAAATACTTATGTTGTGCAGATAAACTCAAATTATCATTGAATAAATAAAGAGAACGAATATGAGTCTGCAGGGAAAGACATGTGCTGTCCACATCAGAATTTTTAACAATATTACACCAATGATTTATAGAAGTGAACGGGGATTATTTTCAGGCCATTTCGAAAAAAATGTATGATCTATATTTAAAGATCCATCAAATTTTTGTCGAATAAAATGTTCAACAAATTTAAGCTGTGTACCAAATTTTAACTCTCTAGGACGTAGGAAAGTGCATTTAAAATGCCATCAATTAAATTTATCATGAAGAGTTATATAAAATTTAAAAAAAATGAAAAATTGTTATCTACCAAATTTATTTTAAAATATGAAGCCACTCCCATATGCAAAACGTTTAAACAAATGGAGAGATATTTATTATATAATATCTCTCTCTTTTCTTTCTGGAAGATATCCCAAAGTCAGAATTTAATTGAATTTGTTTTTTTCCCTATATTAAATAATTTTTTTAATTAAAAGACTACTTAACATATTTTACTGAATTTTTTTTTATATATTCTATGGGATAATGTGAATATTTCCTAAAAATTTCGAAGCAATTCGTGAATTTTAAATTTACTTAAAAAATGTTTGAAAAATTAGGTCCCATAGGGTTCAATGTATTTCATTTTTTCAACCCGGGTTCAATAAAAAACTAATTGGGTGATATTATTTATTTATATTCCCATAGGTCCTACAGACCGTCTGAACAACATACTAAAATTTCATTTTGATAAACTCATTTTTACGGCAGTTATCGTGCTAACGGACAGACAGACAGACAGACAGACAGACAGACAGAATGAACAAAGTCATAAACACTTTTCAACTTTGTTGTAAAGTGTTAACAACTGTGCGCTTGCTGATAATATAAATAATTGATGGAATACACAAAATAGTCAAATGAGAATTTAAATTCTTCCTAAAAGAACCCCAAAATATCTATAAATTATTTAAACCCAAAACATGTTTCAGAATATTTTTAATTAAACACCTTAACAATATGAGATTTCGAAAAACGACGTTTTCTTCTTTAAATAAACGGTATGGATGGCGTCACCAGCAAAACTTAAAGTCTTAACAACTTAAACTTTAGTAGAATCTGAAGAGTAACGTAATGCACGTAGTTTGGGCCCGTTTTATTTAAATCTGTTTTCATCAATATAGTGCACGATGTGATTCTATCAATAAGTTGAAAAGGCCGATCATGCACCTTTTGAGTTGAATAAAAATTAAGAACAGTTTTAATTTTAGCAATTAATTTTCGCAACGTTCAATATTGTGCAAAATTAGGTGCTGCATTTAACATTAATTAAGTTTTTAAATTGTAAACTAAATTGAATTCAACAACCCGAATTAAACAGCCCGACAACTTTTTCTTTACTTTTATTTATTGTATTCTTTAGACTTATAGCTTTACGGAAATCATATTCATTTTTATGTTATAATTACCATGTTAATGTACTTGTACATGTTATTTCTAAACAATTCTGTAGTTTGAAATTCGGATGAAAAATGAATTTTGTTGGCAATCATTGTAGTACATATCAACTTCTGTGCCAGCCAATACGTAAATATTAATATTACTTTAGTTACATTGTTGTTTCTCTCAATGTATATCGATTTCAATATATAAGAAGCCAATACGCTTCGTTACGCGGTGCGGGGTGCCTGCGCCTAAAAGACACTTACCCCCACATCTATTGTACATGGCCCACTCAATAAGTCTCCGGTCTAACTAAGAAAAACAATTTCTTTTTTTTAGAAATTCGACTTTATTCATCAACACATTCTCCTTCAAGAGTGATACATTTATTCCAACGGTCCTCTAACTTTTCGATGTATTTTTTGTAGAACGAATTGTCTTTGCTCCCAAAATAAACCTCGGTTTCGGCAACCACTTCTTCATTTGAGCCAAATTTCTTTCCCTGGAGCATCTTTTTGATGTCTGCAAAAACCAGTAGTCGCTGGGGGCCAGATCTCTGGAGAGTACGGTGGTTGAGGAAGCAATTCAAAGCTCAATTCATATAATTTAACCATTGTTTTCATCGACTTGAGACACGGGACATAGTCTTGGGAGAACATAACTTTTTTCTTTTGCATATGAGGCCGTTTTTCCTTGATTACTACACTCAATCGATCCAATATTGCCATGTAATATTCGCTATTGATAGTTTTACCTTTCTCAAGATAGTTGATGAGCAAAATGCAATGCGCTTCCCAAAATACGGATGCCATAACTTTACCAGCTGACTTTGGGGTTTTTGGTTGCTTTGGACGATTTTCACCGGCTGCTGTCCACTCAGCTGACGGTATTTTTGATTCAGGTGTGTAGTAATGGATCCATGCTTAATCGATTGTCACATACCGACGCAAGAAATCCTTCTTATCTCGCTTGAACAGCTCCAAACAGCGCTCTGAATTGTCGACGCGTTGTTGTTTTTGGTCCGGTGTGAGCAAACGCGACACCCACTTCGAAAGCAACTTACGCATGCTCAAATTTTCGTGTAAAATTGTAAACACACTACCTTCTGATATCTTTAAGGTATCAGCTATCTCACGCAACTTCACTTTACGGTCTTTCAAAACTATTTTGTGGACTTTTTTTATGTTTTCCGGAACAACTGCCGATTTTGGGCCACCAGAGCGTTCAGCATCATCGGTGTTTGTACGACCGCGTTTAAATTCAGCATACCAGTCAATAATAGTTGATTTCCCTGGTGCAGAGTCTCCATAACGCTTATCAAGCCACTGTTTGGCTTCAACAGTATTTTTCCCCATCAAAAAACAATGTTTAGTCAACACACGAAATTCTTTTTTATCCACTGTTTTGAAAATTACAAAACTTGGGTCATTAAAACCACTGTAACCTATAAACTAATTGTTAGAATGTCATGAAATTTTGACTCGTGTTGTTTGAAGTTTGGTACTATACAGAAATCATATGGGTCTGTCAACAGTGTTGCCATATATGTGTCAGACCGGAGACTTATTGAGTGAAGTGTTATGAGAATGTCCTTTTGATATAGAGAGTGATGAAGTGATTCTATGCACTCAGCTTTAGGAGGGTACTGTGTATAGGTAGCAATCCTTGTATATGAGATGTAGATTCTGTCTTGGATGGCTGGTCTGACGAGTAGCTTGAAAAGGGAAGGGAAGGGTGGGAACCGTGAAAACAGTCAGCCAATCAGAAAGATTGGACTGGGGAAGGAATTGTAAGTTAAGTAAAAGTTTACTCGAGAGTTAGGAAATTAAGAAATTTACGAGATAATCAGTATTTAAGTTTATAAATGGAGTTAAGTTTGCATTAAATATTTAAGTAAAAGGTTAAGAATAATAAATAAAATAGATGATGACGAACGTGGATAAGAGTACTGGTCACACACAAGTAACGCGGGCAAAAGCCAGCAAACCTATTGGCCTGTGGCTGGGCCGCGAAAGAAGTGAGTAGTAGCGCTAAGTCCTTGAATTGGAGTGGCGCCATCTATCGTCCTCGATCGATGAAGGGAAAGGTAGTAGAAGTGCAAAAACTAGGAAACTCTTATTTAAGGAACGAGATAACGACATTTTTTCCATTTAGTTCCGTGGGAATAAAATAAAATATGTCGAGTTCTGGGTTTCCGGAGATACGAAGGCGTTATCGGATAATATTTAAGAAAATTATGTATGCAATGTGTCCTAACTTTTAAATAGCTATTTTTATTTATATTTTTCTGGTAATGAATTGAATTGCTAAATTTCCCTAATTAGGTTTAACCACAATAGTTCTTTGTGACAAAATTTAGTGTCATTTGCTTTAGTACAGCACAATCTGTAACCCACAACATACATCTTTCGCAATCGTATCTTATCAAATGAAACATTGATAGTCATCGACATTTCTATACATCCATAGTCATGAATAATAGTTGTACGTGTGCTAAAATGTAAAAGTCTAGGCGGAAATAGCTCTGTCATTTAAATAAATAGAAGCTTTTAATTCCTATAGGATCGGAATTCAGCACACAAAACGGTCCAATAAACATTACGCCATTTAAATATGAATTTGTGAATTGAAACTATTTCTAATTGAATAATTCAACAAATTTAAGGAATATTAAATTACGCTGAATATATAGAATTGTAAAATAAGTTTATTCGGAATCTTAAACTTTCATTATCTATTGATAGTGGAATATATTTGCTGAACATGCGTGTGTTCTGTAGAACACTTAAATCAACATATTTCAATGTTTCGGATATTTTTGTGTAAATGAGATTAACTCTTTTCTTGCTTAGAATCTAAATGGTGAGTGTGTTTGTAAGATGTGAACACAATAATGCAAGAATGACTGAACGTACTGAAAATAAAATTAAATTTCCCAATTACGTTGAACGATGAGAACACAATAATTCAAGAATGATTGAACGTACGGAAAATAAAACTACATTCCCCAATTATGTCGAAGACAAAATCAAATGGATTTAAGGCAAGTATTTTATGTAAACATTGATAGTATCGGTTTTCGCATGCAACTAAAATATACATCAGCATATAAAGGTCTTTATCTGCAATAAGAATGGTATCTTTGACGATAATGCAAATATTATTTATTAACCCTAATCTTCTGAAGATCATCTTAATCATGGACTTGTCTGATTGTTTACTAACTTAAAAGAATAAATTTTAAAGGTGACTTTAAATAATATGAGGACATTTTATATTCTGATGTGTATTATAGTGCAGTTGAATCTGTAAAGTATTAAACATGATTATATGGGAAGGTCGAGTAGAACTACATTATCTTAATATTTTAATACAATGGATTAACTTTGTATTTAAAGAATACTAGTGAATAATATATTTAGAAGCTTTTCAGTAATTAAATTTAGATATTTAGATACATTTCAGATTTTACTTACTTTCTAATAATGGTTTTTGATAAATAATCAGCTGTATCGACTGGTTTAACAGGCAAAATAAAACAATCTTTAGTCAAGAAGAAGTAAAGAGAGCAATCATTAGAGTAAAACCAGGCAAATGTATGCTCCGTAGACATACATTTTCCTGCTTGTATAGTGTAGCTTCTCTGTCTAATTTATCCTGACGAAAGACGGTCTTAAATATCTGATTTGTTAATAATATTTAATCTTTAAACTTTATTATGTTTTACTAACGAAGTTTTAAGACAGCAGTTTGGACATATATTTTATATTCATTATTGTTTTATTCCCAACTGCAAATGAACATGTTTTACATACGCAGAAGAATAATATTGGATTTTTAATTTTCGAATTGCTCAGTATACCTTTAATTTTCACAAACCGAGATGTTTCATAGTGGCTTAAAGATGTTTCATAGTGGCATAGTACATGGTATTTCACAAAATGCTAGACGTTAAAGCATAAACAGAGGCAGATTGCTATACGCAGCCATAACGGACATTCTGTCTGCCATCTACTGTTATGGTAGATGATGATATTTTAAGTAATTTCCACTAACTTCAACACATTGGAAGAGGTAACTGGCTACAGTCAAGCTGTTGAATTTGTGGGGGCCACAGATCCCTTGATGGTCGGGGATGGGTTCGAAAGCGGAACCTTTCGATTACTGACCCCGCGCTATGCCATCAGTTCCATAAGAATTCTCCAGAGTCGAGGAAATAGCCGGCTTCTCCTGACAAGAAAGAAATTAAATTCTTTTGAACTGCCACACTAGGAGCTAGGACAAATAATAAAAACAGTAAATCAAAAACCTCGAACCTCCAACTATGGACCAATGAAATAATGTCACAGTATGAAGATAAGAACCACACCTAGAGATTGGAGATTAAAGGCGCTTCGCGCCTGGTGCTCTGTTCTGGACGAAACTCTATGTCTCGGTCGAAATTCAGTGAGGTAGGGTGCCGAACAGAAAACCCCCAACGTGTCCCCAAGCTGAAGCCCAGTCGATGAGCAGAAATAGTCAGGAGGCGAGTCATACCTCATCGTGCGGCACCGTGACGTCGGTCGTGGTCAACCAGGAAAGGAGAGAAGAAAGTGTGCGCCAACTGTAGTGCTGTCATCTCGTGCATGGGCCACCATTGTGGGGGCCGCACATCCCCGCATGACGGGGATAGGTTCGAACTAGGAAACCTTCGATTACTGATCCCGCGTTATGCCATCAGTTCCAAAAGAATTCTCCAGAGCAGAGGGCCGGCGAGTCTTTCGTAACGATGAGTGACGCAATGCTGTCCACTCAAATTCCTCATTATTTACAAATAGCCGTGGATAAACCTTGACTGTAAAATATATTGTCCACATATATGAAGGAGATGCCTAAATTCTAGGAAAATATATCCTTATCTAACAGCCAATTTGTATTTCATTGTGGTTCCATCATTACCATATCTAACCTTATTACTATGCACTTTATAAACTATTTTACCATTTCTTCTCGAAGAAGGGCGTTGGTACGCCTGTTGCCACTTACTAATGTTATGACAATGTGTAATGAAAATGTTTAAATACTTGCATCCGGCATATATATTATTGCTTTAAAATTCTTGTGATCAAACAAATCTTGGATTTTCTACTTTTGGTCACCTGAGAGAATCGCTGTTTTGCAGTAATATCATGATCCTATGTAATTTACCTGATCTCGTACCTGATACATTTTATTATTTGTATCCCGTACGTATTTGGGAAATATCCTTCAGTTTGCATTTACATTTATTTTACTGATGCCATATTTTTAAACTTGCAGTAATGAAATTACATTGCTTCGATATGAAAATACAACAGAGGATATAATATGGTACATAATTTATGTGATTAATTATTTGATTATATCTGTAGTTCTAAAAGCGTATCATTTAATTATACACCATAATTTTCATACAAGAAAACCGCAAATATCTAGTATCTGATTTATTCCAAATTATTGCCAAACCGAAAACATAATTTTCTATCAACTACATTCAACAAAATATCTCAAGCAACAGAGAATATAAAAATTCAGAGAACAAAAAAAAATATATATATATTTTCCAAACTGAGCTAGGTAATCGATAAAATTATCATTAAAGACCATCCAAGAAACACGTATAAAAATTAAGCTGATATTTAAATTAGAATTTTCATCGATCTTCTTTAATTATTATATCCGAGAAAAAGTTCATGAGCGGTAGAAGAATGCGAAAAACAAAAGAAATATAATTTCTTTTCTTTTGGCGTTGCAAGTTTTCTAATATATCGATCCGCCTTTCAAAAACATCTGTAAGGCATAAATTTTCAAGTTTCCCAATTTAAATTTATACGTGATTTGCATGCTGCCGGGAATCCATTAGTGTGCATTGATCTACATAGATGGAATCGTTACGATAAAAGAAAAATGGATATTTAATTCCCCCCATTTTGATCTCCGGGAAGCATGAAAATTTGCAATTTATAAACAATCTGAAGAAGATTCCAAAACGTTTTTTCCCTTTCAGCATCTTATCTCTTTCGTCTTTTTTTACCTTATTCTATTTATTTAGTTTACTTTCTTACATCGTCTGTTCAATTGCTTGTGCAAAGGCTATTGAGAAATGTATTAGAGATCAGCAGTTTGAGTATTAGTGCTTTCAATCGAAAGAAAAAGCGTATGCTAACGTTGCATTTAAAACCTGTCGATATTTTTCTAACATTCCAATGGATTTTTAAGTATTGATTTAAAACGTAGAAAGTATTGTGGAATAAAAGAGCTTTGCAAGGATTTATGGATTTGTAAATAAGAAAGTTCATAAAACTACTGAAACAGTATTTCTTTCTTTCATTTATGCATAATGTCTCATAGTGAATTAAATCGCAATAAGAAATATATATTGAAATGTGCGTTAAAATATACATTTTATGCAATGTCAAAACTCAGTGTAAGAAATATGCTTGGAAAAATAGTTTGGAATATGTATTGAAATATTCATTTCATTCATGATCAAAAATATCTATAAGAAATATGTATTACAGCATGTGCTCAAATATGCAATTTATTCACGATAAAATTAATAAATTTAGAATATATTGAATTAGAAAGATGAAAATAAAACTCATATGGGTAAAATTGAAAATACCATAATGCTTTGAAAATTATATATCTAGGTGTCACTTCAATTAGCAACGTCTAATTTATTCTCATTTGACACAAAGTAACGCGCAGTGCTTGGCATATTCATTTTGAATATTTTCTTGGTTTTCGAATATCGTAGAGAATACAGGGACAAAAATATTTTGAAAGATAAAACAAATTTGAATACGCTTGAGTTACATCTTGCATCGATAATTTATTTTTGCAGAGCTAATTATGCTATTGATAAATACTATTAATAATACTATTAACAACAATTTAAATAAATACTATTATTTAATTCAATATGACTATTACAAGACGATGGGCCATATCTTTCCCCAGCGACTTCTAAAGTATTAACCCAAACGATTTCAGTGTTTTACAAAATTAAAGATGTAACACATGGAGATAAAAGTAAGGAGTTAAAACTTCATATTAAGAAATCGCCAATATCGTTTGAAACAATAATCCAGGTGCCGCTGGGATACGATGCAACATTGAATGTATTTCTATGGCGAAAAGCCTAAAATAGTTATTTAAGCTGTCAGTTTTGTAAAAATAAATTAGTCGCGCAATGCAAAGAAGAACTGAAACATAAAGAATATTCCTACGCATCCAAAATTATTTTACCTTTCAATTGATTTTTATGTCCATAGGTTCTGCACTCTATCCTACAACTATAAAAAGACTGGTTAATTATACTCATAATTAGAGAAACTTTAATTTAAAAATAACTAAAAATACATGTACTAAATACCACCCCTTTCTGTTGTGTCAACTAACAAGAACAGTTGCTTTACCAGCAAGAGTGACACATAGATATAGTTCTCAAAGCATTATGGCATTTCACCCATAGGAGTTTTATCTCCAACTTTCTAACTCCGAGCTTTAACAGATTTCCTTTACCTTCATGGTAGAATACATGTGGAATTATAATATTTTAAACGAAACACCAGAAACAAATTTTATATAACCCGATATGAATGATAATGATTTACTTGGTTGTTGTTGTTGTTGTCGTGTCCCTAACATTACATTTAAGGAAGAATGTGTGCACTGCTTCTGTTTAGTCTAATGACCCGGGGCACCCGAAGGTAGAAGTCTGACTTCTGCCCCAAATCAGACATTACAACATCCATGCCCGCAGGCGGGACTCGAACCCGCAATCTGGCAGCCGAGCCGTCACGAGGAAACGCCTGCCTCTTTGACCGCTCGGCCACCACATCGGCTGATTTACTTGGTAAATCCATTAATCGCAAATCTACTAAATGCATACGTGAAAAGGATATTTATTCCAAGGTTTGGAACTAGAAAAGGCATTTGAAACAATAACAAAATGAATGAAATATATGGTTTATTTAAATTAATTGCATTAGAATTAAATTCAGATTGCTTTTAGCTGCGTCAAAATCTGCGGACATACTATGGGAACATCCAAAAGAAAGCTGCCGAAACCATGGTCATTGCCTTTGTAAGTATAATCGGATCAATTACTATATTGGCTGCGTCAGACATATTGAAATTAACATCATATCAATAGGCAGTATTTTAAAATATGGCTCCACGTTCGAATGAAATATTAAAAGATGTAGAAAATATGTCTATATTTTAATGTAGTATTTCCCAAAGTGTTTCTAAATATTTACCAGCGTCCCTCCTCTCAGAATAGTGTTACGTGCCGTTAAGACCTCCATACTCTTTCCCACGAGTTTCGGGGGCTCTAAAACTTATATTACTAGCAATACTCATGAAAATATGATTTCATTAATAGTAAATGGAACGCCTGAATAGTTTTTGGAATCCTGTTATTCCTAAATCTTTAAAAAGTCCATGTCAATAAAAGTTTTAACCGACTTTGATATTTATCCTTAAATTACCCAAGTTCCTTTTGAATGGGTTGCCATAATTTAGAACAGTTAGAATTAAGTATTATTACTGACAATAATGGAGAAACTTACATGATATGTTTAACGTCCATCCATCTTCTACAGGTTGCCCAGGTAGCATTGGATTCTCTGCTCGGCATCCAAGATACATGTTGTTATGCTCCCCACTTGGCCAGAAATTTAGTACGCTTGTTGTCCGATTTCTATCGGGTGAAAAACTTTCAGACGTATTTGTCAGCTGTGTGGTTCCAAGCCACCAAGATATTCTAGCTGCCGGACGAGATCCCGTAGCCGTGCACTCTAGTTCAGACCGTCTTCCAGCAGATAGTGTCCGTCGAAGTGAAGTTATCCTTGCTTCTACAGGTTTTACTAAGATAGAAAATATACTTTTGGTAATATGACAACATATACTTTTTTATTAGTAGTACAGTTTTTTTCCAGTAAGGTTTGTCAGTAGAATGTGTTTCTTTTCAAACTAAAATTAACTTTAAAACACTCTCCGATTGCATATGGTAGTATCTAATCCATGGACCACTTTCGAACATATCATGCTCTAGTCAGCGATGAACAGCCAATATCAATAGATAAATATCAAGAAAACCTGTTTGGCCGTTGCAGATACTGACGATTCCGGGCAGACGAGCGCAAAATAATTGTGACATATCTATGGATGCTGCTGTATGCAATGGGACAAATTATGTGTTAAAAATCCCTACTGCATTTTGAATCTCATTGTATTCTATTTAGAATTCGTTTGATAAAGCATATAACATTTTATGAATATATATTGGAACCATACCTTTAAGAAAAATAACAAAAAAGGCAGGGGTGGATTCAGTATTACTTTTGTCTCGGCAATTTGGGGAACAATAAGTTTAAATTATGTACCACGTGTTCTGTGACAGACAAACCGGATTGGAGATTATCACTTCGAGTTTTGCCCGGACATAAGTATAGTCAACCATCTAATGAAGATATTAAATATCATAAATATTATATTTTGTTTTTAGGTTTTTATTTATTAAAAATCGGGCTAAGTAAATTTTCAGAAGGAATAATATACGAAGTCATACAATTTGCAAGAATTTCAAAGTATGGAGATTAATCACAAAATACCGCAACACGTAAATCATTTTCTATGTACAGCTTCATTTTCCAAATAGTTTTGCAAAATAATTCCATCCAAAATTATTGTATGTAATACAATATTGTATTACAATTTTTTGAGTATAAAAGGAGTTTTTCTATATTTTAATATATTGTTAAACATCATTAAAGTCAGCGTCATTTCTATCTAATCCGGCTCATAATTGCTATATACTTTTAAAACATAGAAAATTGCCAGCGTGCTTGTTAGCATTACGATAATATCATATCTACCCCATAATATATTTTTCAGTATTTTTGCACATTTTTTTAACTTGCTATAGAAAAAAGTTCGATTATTATTATTATTATTTTCATTTTGAGAGAGAACAAGGTTCTGATATTGTCAAATTCAGTTTGAGGGAGAACAAGTTTCTGATATTGTCAAATTCACAGACACTTTAATTATTATGGCGCACATCAAGTGATGATTTGAGCTCAATCTATATTAGTAGGTATATTTCTACGGATGCAACTTGTTTCATAACTATGCAGTTAAAAGTTAACAAATAATAAACAAGCCGACTCATAATTGACTGTTTTATTCAGTGTGCAGTTGCTGTCATCCCTCTAGTCCGTTTGCATTTAGAAGTAGGAACTTTATATCTAAGATAGACAGACTGCAGCTCTCAAGCTGCATGCTGTTCCCGATAAAAAAATATAGTTGTAATTTTTATTATTTATTAATTATATTTTAAAATGACACGTTAGGTGGCTATTGAGCATTCAAAAATGTATAGATAATATTTCATGTTGGTCTTCTTAGGGAAGAACTTCCGCACTTCTTCTGTAAGTACACATAAATTTCATAACAGTCCCTTTTCAAAAACGAATAGTTGAGTGATAATAAAATTTAGATATGTATAATAAATTCCTGAATACTAAATAAAAATTAAAAAAATATAGCAGAAAATTAAACTCTAAATGTAAAAAAGAACATGTAAAGTTTAAATTAATAAAAAAAATATTTTAATATGTAAATATTTAGTTCTTGAAATATAAACACATTTAAACAAAGCATATAGCATTGGAATATTTAATTTATTAAAATATGAATATATTATACGATTTGACTATAAAAATAATGACGAGAGGGCACACAATATTTTCTAATCTAATTAATTCCTGCAATGTGAAACTGTAAATGCATTTCAAATGGAAACAACATTTTTTTCAAACCATATCAGCTTCACTTTAACAAAACATATAAAATTTAAATATTTAATTTAGTAAAAACTGCAAATGTTATACTATTTGACTATAAAAATATTACACACAAGACGTCCTAAACCAATTAGTTTCTATAATGTGAAACAATAAACTTTAAAAAGCGAGATGACAGACGTTTAAATTATAAATAAACGACTGGACTGACTATCTTTTAACTAAATATTTTAATTTATTTTGAAATTTTATGTTTACATATTGAACACGAGGGTTGGGGACTATAACAAAAAGTAGTATATCAATGTAAAAGGATCGTAGTATATTACAATATATACATGTACTATATTAACATAAAAGATCGTTAAATAATTCAATAACAATGTAAAAGCGAAGTGTTGGTGAAAAACCACCTACCCGACACTACATATTGTTCAGGTCTTTACAAATTTTATACAGAAATTTTAATCACCAAGTGTTCAAGTGCGTTTGATCATACTTCATCGATGAATATTTATGGAAGTAATTACCATATTCCTCCTGAAATTTTCCCTTGAGATTCGAGCAAATCTGATAAACTTTCAGAAATTATATTATGTTCAAGAATTCGAAATGTGTGAAGATTTGCAGAACAAATTATTAAACGCAGGTAACAAGTAGTAAATATTCAATAAGAACTTCTCAGCATTTTACATTATGAAACACTTTGGGTTAATAATCATCATTTTAAAAGTCCCGGCCCATAAGGACTTCAATAAACGTAAAAGTATTGTTTTCAGCTTACATTAGAATATGGGTGAGCATAGTAAACTTGAATGAGCATACATGTAATAATGTGTGCGTTGTATGCGGCGGTACTGGTTGTTAAAAATCAATCAATTTTTAAAATGGTTGATTTCAAATTATATTTGATGAATATCTGGTACAAGCTGATATCTTTCTATTTATGCAGACAGGTCATGGATAACACTACACACATAAGTGCTCAAAATGAACAAATATATCCGTTTTATGTTTTATAGTTTATCCGTTATATGTTTTCTAGTTTATAAGTTTTATAATTTATCCGTTATATGTTTCATAGCCAGTGTTCTGCGTGGAAAAATATATAAAAATAAGAGTATTCATTACAACGCAGACATGCACAAATAATCAGCTGTTTAAGTGTTACGCTGAGTGTCTTATATATTCTACAGAACTGAAATATATCAACAAACTTAAAAGCTTAGTCGAAGGAATGCGTTATTTGAGACTATATGATAATGAACTAAGACACAACGCAAAAGGTCAAAATAATAAAGTAAACAGACGTACGTTTCGAAAATCTGTGAATTAACGTCTGCAGTATGAATAAGCCTGGACATGAAAACCCAAAAGTGCAGCAAACCTTCAGTGTGAACAAGTGTGAAACTGAACGCCCTTTTGTGCTTCCATGTCTGGATTTGTTCACAGTGAAGTAGGAAATCCAAAGATTTACAAAACCTACGTATGTTCACTTAATTTTATGCCCACATTAACTTTATTTACTTAACTTTATGTACACAAGTTTATTTAATAACTTAAACTAATTTTGGCTGGATTTTTAATCCTGTTCTGCAAATAATAAACGTTCTATCGATTTTTATTTTAACGGCCTTTCATAGTATAAGACTGTCTTTTGATACTATCTGCAATTTTGAAGCACTACTAAGCTGACGAAACTACTGACAATGGATCCATAGATGCATACATAGATAGATAACTAGATAGATACGTATATGATCGCGTACGTTTTAATAATGTATTTAGGATAATAAATAAAACTGAGAAAGAAAAAATCGTGATATTAATTTTAAACAATACAAAATGCAAGTTTGCTTCGAATACTTACGGTTCAGATTTATTTTAATAGATTTGTCTACTGCTACAGTAACATTGTTGTTATTGGCGTTGCACGTGAGCACCATCATTAAATCAGATCTCATCAGCTTAGTGATGGTTAACTCGTTCCGGACCATCCCATCTGATAGTGTTTCAAAAGTGTCGTCGAGGAGTGTGGATCCTCTCCACCACGTGACTGCAGGCGGTGGTATACCTATAAAATACCATAAATTAATTAATAAGAAAAAATATATATACATAAAGACATATTTTTAGTTCTGCAGTAGCAAAAGTAACTGGATCTTAACATAGGAAGAAAAAGCTACAGCGCCAATTTTTTTTTCTTGCACTATTTATGTAAATAAAATTGGATTTCATAGCACAAAAGAATTCAGGGAAGATTACTATTTCACGATACATCTAATTTGCAGGTTTTAAGTAGTTTTATGGAGCACTAAATCTGTGTTGATGAATATTATATATATATATATCTGTGTTGATGAATATTATATATATATATATATGCCTGATGCCCGATTTCCATGAAGCATCAGAACATAAGACTCGGCACTAAAAAACGAGGACAACTAGGGCATAGAGATATTATAGTGCTACATTGCGCCTTTTTGTCACAGTATTACTCGCTCTTCATTTGCTTCTCAGGTTTAACGCTGTGTTCTGCCATATGGCTTATATATATATATATATATATATATATATATATATATATATATATATATATATATATATATATATATATATATATATATATATATATATATATATATATATATATATATATATATAGTATGATAATTAGTATTATTTATAATTAGTATGATATTCCAAACGTGCAAATCCGCAGGAAATTTTGAACATTATTCTTATTATAGACAGGACTTTTCCGATATATAAAATATGCATTCTAGGGAAGATAAAATAACTATTCTTATATGCAATTTATTAAATAGTTTTATTTCCTACACATTTTGATCTATATTTGATTATTAGATTTGATCCAATATAATTTTTTTTAATGAATCTGCGAATGATTCTCAGCGACTTCAATTAAATAAGGTTCAGACTAAAACATCTCACATTACCTTTGATCTACAACTCCTAATGCATTTTCAACGTACTTCCCATGTGCTCATCACGTCTTTGTTCCACACCATGACAATACGGAGCACCAATAAAAGCCTCCAGCATGGAGGTAATTATCAAATGGAAGAGAACAATGTAGGCGGATATGAAACTCCAGAGTTTCTACTGTAACAACGTACTGAAAATGAAGCTAGAAACAAATGGGTTTTGTTTGCGAACGGGAGAGCCATATCAAGCATTAGATAAATCTGGAAAAGTTGCTGACTCGGGGTTTGCAAAATTACTTTCCATATTGAGAATATTTTAATAAAGCAGAGATACTAAGGATAATAATAAGTTCGTTACCTCCGTCTGACTCACAACGGATTTTCAATTCTGATCCTTCATCATATGGCCCAATTACGCCAGAGAGTTCCTTATTTTCAACATCGTAAATAAGTACTTTGGTCGGAGGAACTGAAAAGAAAGAAATAATAACGATGTAATGTTATTTTAATGAAATAATCTCGAGCAGAGTTGAGGTAAAAATGAATGTTTGTTTGAAGAATAACATTGAAAATCTCAAAGCTGGTTTAATATCGGTAGAGGTAATAATCCAGAATATTGTGTTACATCAATTGTATGAGTGGATAAAAGCAAAGGAAAAGCAAGTATGATTTGGTGATCAATTTTATAATCTGCATTATACAAATATAAAATCAAAATGCACCCACGTTCACGAAATTTAGTCTTTTAGTCCCCAGTCTGATCTTAAGTTAAATCCCGATTTGTAATGGGGTTGTAAAAATATGTCAATTTGGAATGAGGTGTTTGTCAATGCAGGAGACTTGAAATTATGGCATGTAATAATCATCCGCAGAACATTTTATCCACGGCACAATTTTTGTAGCACATTCATGTCTAATACAACATATGATTGTTTCACAATGGCAGATCTCATTTTGCTGTCTTTGGAACATGATCGCCACCCAAATTTGGCTTTCAGCTAAAGGATTCGGAACAAACGATCTACAAGCACAACATCTAAATGTACTGAGTTTGACTTTCCATGGTATTTGGTCAGAACTAAATTCTTTTCACAGTGCTGTAGCAAGGACCATACCAACTATCTTAAAGTTTTAGGTGCATAATGAAAAAATATTTTTTTATAAAATTCATTAGCTTTATTTTTTCTCATATATCTGGGATTGCTGGCTACACCTTTCTTTTTCTAACGATTTTCGTAAGTTGAGTACTGAAAATATAATATGCGAATATTCTATCTTCCATCGTATCTAAATGTCTATGCGAATATACTTTCTGTCGATCTTCAGGCGGCCACCATATGAGGAGGGGTGGTTACAAGATGGCTGCATTCTTGATTAGGTTGGATGAACAATATTATGTTATTCCATTTATGTTACTTTTTAGCGTATTAAGGATGCCTGAGCTGGTGGCTTTAGTGAATACGCTGGAAGAATGATATTATGTTATTCAAAATACCTTACCTCTTTAGCAATTAAGCACATATGTCGTTAACACAAAAACCTTCTTCTCTATTTACCAAGGATACGTATTTAGAATTTTAAAATTTGCTTTATCTGCCTATCACAGAAAGTCAAAGCTCGTATTTTATTGTTTCACTGTGATTTAGGAATGCCCCAATAAAATTAAGTACGATAATCAGACCAGCAACAAATAAATTATGTCTGTGAAAATAAAAAAATATATGTAAGATAAATAGTAAATAATGGCACTTCTTATACGTTAGCACTTAATTATCATATATAAATATATTTTATTACCTGTCAGGAATAAATAAATCATATTTTACTTATGTAACAACAAAATAATATATTACAGAAAGTGTATATGGTAATCACATTCAAACATTTTTATTGATTAGTAACATGAACATTACACTTTTCAAATGCATTATGCTTCAAGAAACAATATTAAATGATTATATCACCAAGATTGTTTTCACTTGCAAAATGTCATGTCGCAGAGGATTTTATGAATATTTGTTTTCAGTTAACATAAATTTTTGAAACTCGTCTTCAAGAACACGATTAGATAATCTACTTTACCATATCGAAATTCCCTGTACCAATGATGATATAAGGATTTTAAAGCAACGGCGTTTTTTTTTTCCTTTTTAACATTGCGACTTTTTAAAAAAAAGCTCTTGCAAATTCCAAAACTGTACGCTTTGGATTTTAGTATTTTTCAAAATAGAACATTAATTAAATCCATTTCAAAAGAATGGGGATTATCTAAAAAACTAATATTTTGCTAGTAAAACAGCATAAAAGGCTGACTAACAATATGGAACGATTACGAAGACAAAGATCAGCTTCCTTCTTCAAGATATAAAAATAGACACCAGCAGTAATGAGAGCTAAACAAAGGGACTGACAGGCTATTGCCTTAACTGGATATAAAATTCGTAGAATAACGTAAAAATAATTTTCTATTAATTAATTCTATTAGTTAATATGATTGTACTCAACTTTCAAGCTGTGTCATAAAATATTTCTGGTTGGAATGTGTAAAAAAATAATAATTTTAGATCTGCAACATCTGTGCATCACCATCTGCACTATACAGCGCATGCGCTTGTGTATGCACCTATCGCTTGTACCGAACGCACACTCGCCGGGTATAAACATTACATTAAAAGTGTAAACGTTGCATCCAAACATTTCATCGTCAATAACTTTCTCGTTTGTGGTCATATTCGGACAAAATAAACTGCATTCTAATAGCCCAGCTAAATTGTATAATTAAAAATTAAAAAATATTAAAAAACAAAGAAAATATATAAATTTTCCCCTAAGTTTCTAGTATTCTCCCCCCGGGGCGGGCCACCCTGAGACGGTAGTTACGGATGTTGGCTCTGTAGACTTGATCCTCCGACTCTGGGTGGTATATTAATCGTGTTACTTGGTAGACGATGAACTGTCCGTCAAAACCAGCGGGTGTTCGTGATCACTGGACTGCGCCTATTCATGGCCTGAGCCAAGGTCCGGGCGGTGGCTGGGGTCGGGCTTGGAGGGTGTTCTTCGGGACCTTACTCAGTGAATGATCCCCTCGAGAACGTTGCCCTAGGATGCGGTTTTGCCGGAAGTGAATTTCGCATTGTGCCTTCTCCCCTCGTAGTAGGCATAAACCTCATGGTTGCCGCTGGAGGTTGTCCTAATCCAAGTTTCCAGTAATGTCGTCACACACAATATGCATTAATCTTTTCCTATTCGAAATATGCTAAAAGAGGATTTAACATCAATCTCTAAAGATAAACTGATATAATCACTATATTTTAATGTAAAGTGTGTAATAATAATTGACGTTTGCGTTATACAGTTTTATTTGATTTCCCCGCATTTTACACCATTTTAGCTGAAACTTTAAATCTTGAATGGCAACATCTTGCACTCACTGCTCATATAATTCCAAAATAGATATATTCGACCTTACATATTAGAAAACTGAAGTAATACTTATTTAATTACCTATACATTTTCTGTAATAAGTGAACGTGATATAAATCTTACAGTCAAAATTCAGATTAAAAAAGTTAAGATAAATGTGTCTCCTATTTTTAAAATTCGAAATAAAAGAAAATCCCAAAATGTTTTGACATTCCTGCTTACGCCATGTATTGCCTGAAGTGAAATCTGACATTTGTTAGATTTCTTTTGCGCAGCGTATATCAGTCTTCGGATAAAAAGGAAATGGCGAAATGGAAGATTTCTTATCCATTTTTAAATATTTATTCCAGACCTGAAAGGAGGACTTTATATTAAATTCCGCTAAAATAGTGATACTTTAATGGAGTCTAAATGGGACTGTCCTCCACAGAAATTTTCGATTTCAAACCTGGAGTTCTATACATTAAATATTGAACCTGCTTTTGTTTTTCAATTTTTTAATTGTAAAATTAAAATAGCTTATTATAAATTGTAAATTAAATATTAAAGCGGATTTTTTAATTTTAAAATTGTAAAATAAAAGTACCTTGAGTAACATTCGACCAAAGTACTATTCGACTTTCTGATGATTCCATATCACTTGTTTAGATCTTTTAGTTTCAAATTCAGTATTATAATTTCTGAAAATATACCTTTTCATCTGTTGTTCTCCTTCTCAAATGTATGTTTAAATATTTAGTAAAAACTTAAATATAAATTTAAGATGGAAAATAGCTGTTTTACGTTAACGCTCCTTTATGAATACAAACTTATCTGTAAAATATAACGTTATTTTATAGCATTTGCATTCATAGTTCAAAATATACATTTCCTACATTAACTAATACACTGTTATTACATATTATACCACATTCTACCCAAATTATCTAATTTGTCTATAAGGAACCATCTGTATAATAATTGGTTAACGTGTTTCTTTTTTTCTGACCTTCCAGAATCCACCGGATGAATTAGAAGCCTGGATCTTTGTACACTTATAAAGTATAATCAATGACACTGAATCTAATGTAAACTAATTTCCGACTTTTACTCCCCGAGGTCCTTTGGTTTGTATTAATGTTGATATTCAAAATTTAAGTGTTTTTCCAACTTCAATAATTAGTGCTACAATCATTAGAATTTAACAAACATATTTTAGAATTATGTGACTACATTTCTTTATATCTAGCATCGCATATGGGGCAGAAACTAACTGAGGCAGTTATTGAGTAGGGCGATTGAACATATATTATGAAATGAGTAAAATTATAAAAAAGTTGCAACATAACTTTTAAGTGTTAATATTCCTGCTATTTATCCTGAATGTTAATATCCCTGATATATTGTTAATATTTTTTGACAGACTTAAATACTTGTGTGTTGTACGAACAATCTTACACTTCGAATACAATTCAAATTCAAATCATGCTAATTACTAAAAATTCTACCTAATTTCAGTTTCCACATTAAGTATCAGAATAAAATATTTCATTCCAATAGAGTTAATTTTTGTTCCAAGATCAAACACAGTATTCATAAGTCTCAGACATACTCACACACGGATACACATAGTACAAACACATGCACACCTAGATGTACATTTCACCTACAGTGTTCGAATTGCGTTTATATAGTATTTAATGTAATTATCAGTCCAAATCTCGAATTTAAAAATATTCAAAAATACTTTAAAAAATATTAGATTGCCCTTTCACTATACAATAGTAAGATAATATAAAATATGTGGCAATTATACACCCATAAACATATATCCTAATTGAATATCAGAAATAACTCTAAAATATGTATATCTTGATTGAGAATAACCTAGAAAATAATTTAAACACAATATTGTATACAGAGAAGAATTTTAACATGTATAATATGAGAACAACAAAAGGATGTTAGGTTTAAAATTATATTTTAAATTATTTATTATTTCTGTTTTCTGTGTGATTAAATGAACCATAATAAGCACATGTATATTTAAATTTTATCACACCATTGTATAGGGAAATTACTGTTTTCCTAAAGACTTTTGAATTTGAAATTTTAAAAGATTAAACAAATTTTAAGTCTTCTTAAAATCATGCTCGTCTGTCCGTGTGTGTGTGTGTATGCATGTATATATGTCTTGTACGCGAAAGATTAAAAGAAAATAACCTATTATTATCACATTTTGTATAGGTACAGTATGTAAAAATCTAGAACTAGATGGAATTTTTTAGTAATTCTCAAGATCAGAACATGAATCATTCCATTTTTTTAATTATTCGAACGAACATGATCAATCTGTTTCCAAAACAAGCCAAAAATCAATAACTCAATAATTAGCAACTATCCCTGTTTGGTATCAACTATCAACTTCCAAGTGAAAGTCTTTAAGTATTACTACTGAGACTATAGAAGAACAATGGTCTGGATCTAAATGTCGATTCATAAGTTGAACATAACAAGAATAGAATTGTGTAGATAGCTCCCTTTCTGAGATTCAAGCAACACAAATTTGCAATTTTTCGAATGATAAAGTAGCATATACCGACCAATTGGTGTTTTCGATTGCCAATTTAATAGGTTCCACATAAAATATACTTGATAATTATATGTGGTCGATGCCCTGAAGCTCCGAGGCACTAACTCGGATATATACAGGGTGGCCTAAAATTCTCTAGACAATATAAATTTCGAGCCATTGTAAAGAGCAAAATGATGGCTATTTTAAGGATGTGATTTTCAAAACTAAATAAAATTTATTTCCCAGAAGTTTATTTATTGTTTATAAAATAATAAATTTGAATTACTGAAAATGGGAAAGTTTTCCATTTCAAATTGGTCTAGTCACTATATATATATATAGAATGTCATATAACAGAATCTACCATAGTACAAAAAAAGTTTAACTGTTGGCTGACTTCATGTCCAATCTTTCAATTTTTACTATTATATATATATATATATATATATATATATATATATATATATATATATATATATATATATAATAATGATAATAATAATAATAATTGTTATAATATATATATATATATATATATAGTTATCTACAATTTTACTCTTGTATATTACTCAACTCTAATTAGAACCCTAATAGAACTGGTTCGTTGTCTGGAATCTTTCTTCTGCATTATGAGTCGTAGAATTGAACTGTTGTTAAAACTTTTCATTCGATTTCTTTTTTTTTTTAACGAACTGGATATATTGCCAATTAAATTTTCAGTCAATTCTCTTGAAAATAGAGATTCCATCTCAACTTTTGATTCCTGAAGATTGTGTGTGTGAAGGCCCCAGGCCGTCCGGCTCGTCCAGAGGACTTAGAGCAACAAGTTGGACGACCGGGAAGGAGAAGATTGTGTGTGTGATGTTATCGTCCTTTTATAAATTCCATAAAAAATAAATTATTTTTCATTGATTTTTTTCCTTTACAGTAGTTGTACTTTTAAATGTTATTCCATAAATAATAGATCTTGTATTTTCTTTATATCTAACGTCATGAAAATGATTTAGATTTTTAAGATGTTTTGCAGATTTCAATCTGACTTCTGAACTTTTGAATAGATGCAGTTATGCAATTCTATTTTTTTTAATTCAGTGTATTGCATTGAAATTTCAGTGATAATGGCTTTTATGTTATCTGTTACAGAATTTTAAAGCAAAGTGGATATATAAATAATAAATGCGTATATAATATATTATATGGCTGTGTAGAAGTATGAAAACGGACATTCGTAAGATAACGTATGTTATGATTTTATACAGGTCTTGTAAGCCAGAGGAAAATTCTCATGTCTGGAGATCATAGCTTCGAATATTTTAATTCGTTTTCACATCGAATATATTGACATCTAGTCGTTATTTTCTGAAAAATATCAATTTAGATATTCGAACAACATTTTAGATTTTCAACATAATTTTGGGAAATGTAGTTACATCTTACAAAATAAAAAATTATATATTTATTTGTCGTCGTCATCTGTAGCGGACAATTTAATCACTGGGCAGCAGTGACATTTACTGCAGAGGTGCAGTAAGTTAGTTCTCATAATGTGTACCTCTGTAAGCTATTTTTAAAAATTCGGATTAGTTGGAAAATTATGAATTTTTAAATTCGAAAATTACATTTTTTTTTCATTTTGTAAAATTAAATTTAAGTTTTATGTTTTACCGCAGTTGGCAGATAATATGATATTTGTTTAAATCCAAGACATTTCTTTTTGAGGTACAACAGCTGATCGCACACAAATTGAATTTATTTTCTGGGTTTTCTAACTTTGCGAATTTAAAATATTCCGGGTTATTTATTTCTAATTTGGTATTGTATTATCCTTATGAGTATTGTTTAAATTTATTCGAGGGTAAAGGAATCTTTACCCTCGAATCTTTTTATCTTTGCATATCCAAGTTCTAGCACTATGTCATGTTCTGAAACCAATCGGAGATAGAACGCTTAATTAAGACGTATTAAAGGAGATTAATTTGGGCATATATAGGGAACTTATTTAAGGTGTATTGCAACTGCTTTGTATACAAGACACAAGTATACAAGTAGACAAGTAAATGGAAGCAATACACCAAAGATTGACCGGGGGGGTTGTGACCCCCATTCCCCGGTTAAGCAAGCTTTTTGTCTAGACAACACTCCCGGAAGCCGATATATTGCATAAGATATGAATACCGAAGTATCAAAAATGTAAAAAGATGTAAAAAGTGTACCAGATCATGAAATCGCTGAATAACCCACAAGACTGGAAATCCAAGACCTGCATTTATGTGTCTTAATTATACAATTTAAAAGTCAATAAGAATTAAAAAGTATAGACACTGAAATGCAGGTTTTGGATTTCGATTCTTGTGGGTTATTCCACGATTTCATGATCTGGTACTTTTTTTACATCCCCCGGCCAATCTTTGGTATATTGCTTCCATTTACTTGTCTACTTTTCTGGTGTAATATATATATATATATATATATATATATATATATATATATATATATATATATATATATATGTATATATATATATATATATATATATATATATATATATATATATATATATATATATGTATATATATATATATATATATATATATATATATATATATATATATATATATATCAAATGGCCAGGCACTTGACTTCCATCATACGCCTATATATTAGTCAGGAACGTGAATCATTTAGCCGTTCTAGAACGTTGCATATATATATATATATATATATATATATATATATATCAAATGGCCAGGCACTTGACTTCCATCATTCGCGTATATATTGGTCTGGAACGTGAACCATTTAGCCGTTCTAGAACGTTGCCTCAGGCGCACCAGAGGGGGCGGAACACACTGCGCCCAACAAGACAACAACCATGCCTTACATGGGACTCGAACCCACAACGTAGCGGTCGAACGTTTTTTTGGAAACGCTCGCCTTGACCGCTGGGCCACCGCGTCGGTCATGCAAAATATATTAAAACTAGAAAAACTGTATATGAATATATTTTACATACCTATAACGTTTAATATCATACTATGCGTAAATGTCCGAGCCCATCTGTAATCTACTCTACATCTGTAAATCCCAGCGTCATTTTTCTGAATAGGCTCTATTTTAAGCACACTTGGTTTGGTAAATGTCTCAAAGAACGCCCTTGATGCTAATGTAACGCCTGGAAAGTGTTTTGCGTTCTCTAAAGGGCTATTTCGCGCATCGACACTGTAAATGGGCGCTCTTGCATCTTCTTTGTACCATAAAACTAATGACACCTTGTCTTCGGTAGAATGTTGAGTGATATTACAGGGCAAGTCAGCTCTACCACCAGTAACAGCATGATATTCCGGAAGTTCTGAAAAAGAAATTTAAATATGATACAAAAAATATATTTAATGCATCTGAAGTATATTTAAAAAGAATAACTCGATTACACAGCAATGAAGACATATCTGAAATATTAATTTATGTGTGATATAATAAATAATATATGATACATTGTTGTCTTGATTTCTCTCACTGCTCGTTATCCTACTCTTCATTTTACTTCATGGCTTGAGTAAAATATTTACATATTATGGCAATAAAATGCAAAATTTATTCGAGCCAGCATAATTTGTGGTATATTATTGCATAATTTATTCTTGCCAGAATTTGTTTACCATTTAATAATTTAAACTCCAATATATTACGTTACATTTTGAAATGTTTAAATGTGAAATACTTGTTTACATTTAGTTAAAATTTTGAATATTTATGAAAGAGTATATTTCACACGCTTCATGTGAATAACATATCATTTTTAATTTTCTTTTAGAGTTGGAAGCAAAATATTTATCTCTGTCATTTATATCTTCAAAATTCATTGTCTTCGTTAAAATGCGTTTTAGTTATAAAGATTATGTTAAAACATTCGATATCCATATTGTTATCATGCAGACTACCAAATTGATAGGCATACATGTCTTTATGTCATCTTTGATTATATCACATTTGTTAAACAGTGTTTCACTGCATTAAGTTGGGACTTATTTGTGAGATACTATAGTGGTGATTTTAACAATATTGCGTAGTAAAGTTGAAGCATACTTGATGATGGATATAAGTTTTGCTTAAGACAAGACAGGACAAGAGTCCTGTTTGTGCCTCTGGGGTCTGAAACCACCTTCGTGATTTAATTGACGGCAAGTTGTTTCAATATTGTTTGAAAATATACGCAGCTGCACCACTTTATACCCGGGGTTTAATTTGCTTGAGACAACTGTTCTTGTTAAAAAGATTCAAAATTAATATTGCTATCATATAGACCAATAAAATGATAGCAGATATGTCGATTTTTGATTACATCACATTTATTAAACCGTAATTCACTGTGTAGTAAGTTTGAACTTGTCTGAGAAATTGTGGTGTAATTTTAACAATATTCATAGTCTGACACAGGTTTGATACATATAATTTTTACTTTGAGCCAGAACTAAGTCGTGCCCTGTTCGTACTGTATGTGGAGTGTGTATTACACAGTTCGTGGGACAGATATACACTGACTTCCAAAATTTGAGCACGCGATGCAAACTTTCATTTTTCGAAAGCGAATTTGAGTGGCTGAAAATCGCTGCAGTTGTAGATGGCAGTATGCAAATATCGTATCATACAGCCAATCACCATTGACTGTCCGGAAATATGCTAATTTGTCAGTCGTTGAAGGCGCCAGTATTCGGAAGGGATTGAGGAGGAGCATTTAAATGCTGATACGAAGTCTTTATAACTTTTGTAGAATTTTGTATGAGATTCGTGTTTCTATGGCAGAAAGAATACGAATGGCAGATAGTGAGCGCTAGCGTGCTGTCGGGTAAAATAAGGTCAGGAACATCATTCAGAGGTGACAGTGTGTGGGCTGGACCACATTGTGTGGGCTGGAATTTCAATAGGATATCACACAGAGCTGCACATCTTTAAAGACGCTTCTGTGACGGTTGCGCGGTATCGGGATGAAGTCCTAGATCCCATTGCAAGACTCTACGTTGCAGCAGTTGGTCCTGATTTCCTCCTTATGAGCGATAATGCCCGTCTCCATCGATCTAACATCGTTGACAAATACCTGGAAAGTGAGGGCATATCTCGGAGTCTATGGAGTGGCCGGCGAATTTCCCTGACCTTAATCCCAATGAAAACCTTTTGAGCGCTCTCGACCGTGCTGTTTCTGAACCTTTACCTGCTCCAGCCAGTCTCAGAGAGTTGGAAACTGTACTATTGGAGGAATGTCCTTGGCCATGCTCGCATCTGCCATGGTTGATCGCATTGAAAGCATGAAAAATCGTCGTAAAGTTTGGGTGATCCAGAGTGGCCACATACCATATTAATGTAATTTTTGTTTGGTTTGTTTGCCTTTAAACACCATTGTGTTAATGACTCAGATGTGGCGTTATAATATAACTTACGAAAAGTAAAAATGTTTTTCACCTTTTTAGATAATTCTTATTTTCTTTAATGCATAGACATATTTGCTACTTTCATGCACAATTTTGAGTTAATCAAAGCATTACTTTTCCATTTTTGTTGATTTTACCGCCCGTGCTTAACTTTTGGAAGCCAATGTATTTCGTTAGAGTTCTGAGTTGTCGTGAATTAGTTGTTTATTATAGTATGAGAAAGTAATTATTTTCCGATAGGTTCTGTCTAGCTATATGTCTATCACGCTTGTCAATTATTTTGATGAGAAATTTGGTGACGTTTTGATAATGTCGCCAAATTGACCAAAGATTAATATTCTGTAAAATATATACTATTAATTAAGTATAATATCTTTACTATCACTGTAGTATTACTGCGAGGGAATTGGTAATTTAATATTTTTGATTCAAAGTATAGTATTCCTCACTATTTTTTCTGCTATATGCGTTTTGTTAAAGAACTGTAAACTAATTTTGTCTTGTTATTGGATAATATAGTAATTTGGTGTTTTGGATAGGATCCGTCTCCCTGTTAGCCTACCCTGTCCATATAGGATAAACTAACAAACAGACATATTTTTGTTGCAAATTTGTCAACATTGACAAATTTGGCGATCTTTGAAAATATTATTCACATAAAAGTATGTAAACATATCGAGGAGGATGATGCTAAATTGGCGAAAATTCATTATCTAAGAAATCCTGTGCTATTAATGTCTTTATTATTTTTCGTTTAGTGTGAATTATCATAAAAGGTCACTAATAAATAGGTCACTGATGTTACACGTTTGGTGAATTTTATAATTACTTAGTAATAATATACAAGGCGATGTTTTGTATACATATTTTTTTCTAAACGTAGAAAACAATATAAAATTAATGCAAGGCAAAACTGTGTAAATAATAGTTTCCCCAAAAAAGTGATGTAAATTATAATTTGTAAAAAAATTCAAACATGTTATGACTAAATCACTCACTTGTGTGAACTATATCACAAATAACGTATATACATCATGAACCTGAGCTCAAAATTATATCTTAACGCCAATTTATCTTCTGAGGAATAATAGTAATTTTCCTGTGCATGGTGGAAAGTTTTATTATCTACGACAGCACATTTAAATAACTGTGGATACGCATTTCACAGAGCCATTAATATGTCCTCGCCTGCATCCTTCTAGAAATGGAGCTATTTCAATAGATCTGACAAAATTCCGCCTCTATTCTCAAGTGAATAGCATTATGCGTCTCAATGAATAAAATTATGCATGTACATTTATTTTTCATTCAAAATACCTGTATCACTGAACACAATGCTCGATCTTTCAGCGATAAAGAACGAAGTTTGCTGACAGCGACATTAAAATTTCTAAACAGTTCTATTTTCTAGAGATTTAAAGCTTAAAAGATAATTAAAAGATCATTACAAAATCCTGCAGTTCGGCCTGCATACTGGCATCATTAGGGGTACATGTAATTACTGCATTAACTCTTTGTGTGGCACATAATACGGTCATATTTGGATGTGGCGTCAGAAATTTTCAAAAGTCGTTTAAAGTATACATATTTTGAAAGCATGCATTGTTTATAGTAATAAAATTAAAATGTGTGTGTCTTAGTAATTGAATAAATATATAAAATTAAATTCCCTCTGATTGATAGTAAATATACATCATTAGGACGTACAGCCGCGGAAAAAAAATAAACGCCCCACCCTCTGTTAATCGAGCATCGTTCATCGTAGAGAAAATTGAATGATACCATTTGATTAGGAATAACATCCGCTACAAATTAATGTGCGTAAAATTTGCATAGGGGCCGTCTTCATATCTAAACGCGCACATACTTTGAATTTTAAATGGCAACACCCAAGTTTGACAACATAGTTTGAAACTAGAGCAAAATTCAACCTGTGATACCAAATTTCAAGTCATTTTGGGGAAGCGTTTCTGAGTTGTGAGTATGTAGAGTTTCGAGTTCCTAATGTTAAATTAGTTTCCAGGATTTCGATTCATATCATCTGTAATAATTATCTGCTCACGCTGATTATTTGTATGACGTTACTACTAACCAACCCAAACACATTTACTTGATTTTTATTTTTGTAAAATAAATTGTTTGTATGAAATATTAATTATGAAATCAATAATCGAAAAAATATTAATACAAACCTGGACACGTTTTGATAAAAATCGATTCACAAAGAGATTTTATATGTTTATATAAAATTCCAGGTGTTTCCTCCCACTAGTTCTTTCGAAATGTTTAAATATTTAGCATCACGATGATTTTAGGGGTCGTATATTAATTTAAAAGATAAATGACTAATTTGAAAAAGGTATATTAATTGTAAGTTAATCTTTATTTAAGAAAATGGGGATTTATTTTTATCCAATTTTAATAAAAACTTTGTGTAAACAGTGTTGTATAGATGCAAACTAATCAACTTAATTCTGCTACTGTATTGAAGGGTGAAAACTTGTATTGGAACAACTGCGAGTTGAAATCGCCCACAAAATGTGATAATTTATAATAAAAACTATTTATATAAAACAATAACAAATTATAAGACTATGGGATACTAAACACCATAACATGTAGCTTTGCATCAAAAGATGAATTTGCATAATTGCGGTTTAGTATAATTACAACAACCTAAGAACATCTTATTCAAAGGTAAAATGATTCTATAATTTTATTCTCAATTTACTTTCGCTTATTTAGCTGAATTACAAAGCAGAGTTATCACACCTAATAACATTCTTATTTAAAGTTTTACTGAGGTATATGTGTTTGAAAGTCGGGTTTGTTATAAATGCATATGCTTCGACTATATATTGTGCGTGTGCTTCGGTACTTGACGCGAGGATGCCTGGGCAACTTGACGAGGCGACCAAGGGCACAATTACTGCAACAGTGCTGTGGTCAATCAACGAAACATCGCTCTTCAAATTGGGGTTTTCAATATGTAGCTGATCCCCGAAAATTGCACATTCCGGAATATTGAATATCTTCGGATATAAAGATAGAAACGTCGTGAAAATTTGAATTTGAACTAACTTGGGGTCTAGAACTTGTGTGTGACGTCAAAATTGGGTGTTGCCATTGGAAATTTCAAATTTTGTGCGCGTTTAGATGTGAAGGTGGCTCCTTATGCAAATTTTACGCACATTAATTTGTAGAGGATATTATTCCTAATCAAATGATATCATTCAATTTTCTCTACGATGAACGATGCTCGATTACCAGAGGGTGGGGCTTTTTTTATACCGCGGCTGTACATTGTCTTTATAACTGTCAAATGTTCTTTTCCATAAATAATCTTGTAAATATGTACATAAATATTGTTTTGTGTAAATCCAGAACATCGTTGCCTTTGTAAGGCCTTTAATGTACAAAATTACTTCGAAAGTCAAAACGACTCTGATTTTCAATAATCAAGTTCCTTTGATTTCCTCAATTTATACCAAAAATATAGTTCCCATAGTCGGGCATATGGACAAATAGATACCATTTAACAAATAGTTAATTTATATTTAATAATGCTCAAAACGTGTAAATCCATCAAAATTTGAAAGTCACTATTTTGACCTCATTGTAAAACTTTCCATTTATATATATTATGTATCATAGGAAAGGATGATAGAGTTTTAAAATTATCTTAACCAGTATTTTCAGTTATTTGAATTTTGAATTAGGTGAACACAATGCTTCCGGATATTCTTTAATAACTTTACTGAATGTGATATTTCCTTTCTTCAATTTTTCATTTGATACTTCATGAATATTTAGTATTTCCACCGTAAAACGGATATATCAATGATATTCATTCGTAGATATTGCAATACTGTTTTCATTTCAGAGTTGCAACTTTAAATCGGTGATATATGTTAATGATTTTGTGAATACATTGCGATTGAAAAGTTTGTTACAACTGGAAAAATCTGAATTATATTCAACATCAATGAAGATTATGTAACTTTTCACTAGATTTGGTGATTTTTTATAGAAAATATGATACGAATATTATGAATACAGAAAGTATCTGAGAAATAAAAAAACAAATCAATAAATAACAACGCAAATTACTGTGTAAATAAAATATGCGTAAAATAAATTTATATTTGCGTCTCTATATTTAGTTTGTTTTCCTGTGTCTTATTTATTTTTGCACTGTATTTATTGTTTTATTTATAATAGTATATTCTTTATTATTATTATTTATCTTATTCATCTTTTTTCATTAGAAGTAGCGCCATCATTTCGACACTTTAATATTTTTACGAATTCCATTTGATGATAATATATATTGAGTTATTCACACTCAAAACAGGCCTTATACTGCCTATCACAAAATTAAATTGTTAAAAATTACTTTGTATTTAATCACTTTCTCTTAAATATGTTGCAGAGAATTGCAATTAATTCAAGCAGAAAATAAGGGTCTTATAGATCCTAAATCAAACACGGCTGTTGTCTGAATTGAAGTTTGTTGCTAGCTATACCATCAACATTATCGAACAAAATTTCCTAACTACCCATTTAATAATTATATATTAAAATATTCATATCCCTTAGATATATTCATATGCATTCTATATACTCATATTCCTTCTATATATTCACATTTGTCAGTAGTTGCTGTCTTCATCCTTTTCATCTGCTAAATATTCACATGTTAATAGTTGCTGTATTTTTCGAAAATATGTTGTTGAGAATTATAGTTAATTTAAGCAGGAAAAAATAGTCTTATGGATCTTAAATTAAACATGGACCTCTTCTATAATGTCCAACTTTGTTACCAGCTATATCACCAAAATTACCTAACTGCCCATTTAATTATTATATATTCAAATATTCATAGTTCTTAAATATATTCATATTCCTTCTATATATTTATATTCTTTGTATATTTATAGTTGTCAAAAGTTATTGTCTTTATCCCTTCAAACGGAGACACAAATTTAGTGTGACAGCCAATTGGGTAACACTAAAATTAATTTTTGCTAAAGATAATAATCGTACAAATTAAGGATTGTGAATGCGGCTGTCTGTTATTAGATATAAAATTCTATCCATGTAAAAATGTTCCTTAATTCTCCTTTAAAGCGCTATTAAGTTATAATTTTTCATACAACTAAAATAGTTATCATCATATCTTCTAAAAAATGCATCTCCAATTTTATGCCACATTAATGTTTTGCCGAAAATATTTTAAAATACACAGAATATGCTTTTTAAATAAAAATTTAAAATCAGTTTATTAGATATGTTATATTTATAATATTTAAATTTTGGGTAATAAATTATGTCAATGAATGATTATCTGGTTATAGCTTCTATTTTTACCAAAAATATGTTATTAGAAATCTGATAAATTTTTAATATAACATCTTGTGCCTTGTATGCTTATTTAACATGTGACGTTAGATTAATGTACTAGTCAAATGACCGTTGAAAGTCAAATGAGTCGCAATAAACACATACTGAATAGTATCATACAAATATATATAACTGTGAGAATTTAAACATTTCTTATTTTGTTAATACATGTCTGAGACCAGGATACACTTAGATAGGTTTATATATGGATTTATGTGTTCTCACAAGAATACAAAATGACCTAAATGAACAGACGCCAATTTACAGTAACCCTGACCCGAGAGGTCAGGAAAGTTATAAAATAATTGGCTGAAGGTGAAACCATGTGACTAACAGTTTGACTAATGAGGAAGTGTTGCCGCGTCACCCTGAAGACAACCAATGAACGCCGAAGAGGCTTATCAGACCTCAGAAAAAAAGCGGTGGCAACGGGCAGAAAGTGGATGAGAATATAGAGTGCAGAATAAGACAGGATTCAATATGTGCATTAAGTACTACAGCAGATGAATATAATAGTTGAGAAAAGTAAGGCGCCCGTATGAGCAGTGAGCCGCAGGCTAAATGCGAATATGCATTAAGTTCGGCACAGATGCATAGATACCGAACATGGATCAAAGTTTCCAATAGTGCAGTCATGGTAGAATATGCGTCAATTGAGGTGTGACGATATTAAATCATAAATCATAAATTCATGAAAGGTGGTAAAACAACCAATGACCCACAAAAGTTTAAAGGCATCAAGAATGTGTGTGCTTATTAACATATATAAAAGGTCATAATCAGTTTTATAATAATAGTTTATCTGGTCTCGCATATCCAATCTCCTCATTAAATATCAAATTAGTTATTGTTGAAGACCCAGACCGTCCGACTCGTCCAGAGGAAAATTAGTTATTGTAATAAAATTATGAATATAATTATCTTAATAATTGTATTTTAAAGTTAAAATGGGTGCAGTTAATTGTGTAGTAGTATTATGATAATATATTTTAGTTCAGGAACTCGCACTAAAGATAATATGGTGGGTTATTAGCGGCATTTCAAAGTATCAGCGCAATGTGGTTAATTAATTTCAATAATTTGATGTTTTTAATTCTTGATATTTTTAGTGCACCACATAATGATTAGAAGTATGGAATATCTTGTCAAATTTATCTCACATGTACTAAATATCAAGTTCCTATCCAAATTACCTCCTTGATTATTCTCCAATGTACCTAATACCATATATATATCTCATTTAAAAATGTTGCTTTCTATATTTGGCAACTTGACCATGCTGGTGTGGGCACCTCCTAAAGAAACATATATTGGAGAAATGCAATTATCCCTCTCTCACACTCTGTCCTTGCACCAATTGTCAAGCTTCTATCTCACAGCATATGTGTTTTAATATCATTCCACATTTCGTATGTTCTGGTGTCGAAAGCCCAATCTGCCCGACTTATGCCTGGGACATGATCAGCAATTTGAACGGCTGGGTATGTTCTGGTGTGGAGCACCGGACAGTATTTTAACAAATACTTGCATTTTACCTTTCGAACGTTTTGGTCTGGAGCACTCCCTCAGCTGAATATTTGTCAAACTCGATTTTTATCAAACGATCGGTCCATAAACCAAATAGCAATTATCTATCTATTCAGAAAGGTCCAAAATAAATGCGACAGACTTGCATTGGTTTATTTTTACGTACAGATGCTATATTCGATATTCAGGAGTATTTAAAACTGAACCTTTTTCTACAAATTAAAAAAGTTTATGAAAATTATTTGTGTTTATTTTTGGTTAAGAAGTATGTGCCATTTTTCATATGGTGAAATGTCGTTGTTTCCTTTCTCTGAAGTCACTTTATTCAAGACGTAATTTACTTGGCAGTGTTCACCGTAAAGTTTATGAACGTCAGTTATGTTTTCGAGAAATATTTTTGGAATTATTTAGACTGGTTATTTTCAGAAAATACAACTGGAATTTGTTCTCGTCCGAGAACTATCGAATATGCAACTGGATATATATTTGTTTATCTTACTTTATGTATTATAAATTGGGACAAATTGCGTTTGAACTGGGGTTGTTTCAAGAAATATATATTTAGAGCCAAAATTACTGCACATTCCACAAAATTTGGGACATTTTGTGATCCTAATTGGAGTATTCAGAGTCACGGTTTATATACTATATAATCATACCCAAAATCGTTCGGAATTTAATTTAATGAAGGCTCTGATTCAAAAAATCCTGCTGTGATTAAAAATAATAGCAAAATGCCAAATTAAATCAATCAAAATAAATCTGGTAATCGCAAATATTTACAAAAGATTCCTTGTCAATTTTGTATACAACAAGAAAAATTTTCGCTTCACAGCCGCATGCATGCCTTCTACAGAACAACTGGGTTCTTATTTTTGGAATATAAATCTGACTCTAGTTAAATAAGACGTTTCTTTCATTGAGCAAAAATTATTGTTTCTTGCTTTAAATACTGTAGATTCAGATTTATTCACAAATTGTCAAACAATAATTTTAAGAGATAAGGAAAACTGGGAGGAGGGGTGAGGAGAGAATACACATCATTTTCCATATCCATATGAAAACATTCTAAATCAGAAATCTATGAAAGGATTTCGTTATGTTTCTCGCTATGCTATATTTATTGAATATGATACAAATACAAAACTGATGAGGCTCTCTAAAAGATGTTTAACATCATTTTCAGTCATTCGAATTTCAAATTAGGAGAATTCAGTTACGTACGGACTTCCTTCCACATTGATTCAGGGGATGTACTTTTGTTTCTTCGTCTTATCGTTTGATCATTCATGAATATTTAATTTCTCTACCGTGAAACAGAAATATAAATGGCATTCGCAAGGAGGTTATGCAATTGTTGTTATTATTTATTGTCTTAAACGATAAGAAATAAACATGCGGGAGTCTAATGCTCTTAGTCAATACAATGCGATTGAAAAAAGTTAATTAATATGGACAAATAAGGAATCTATATAATATAAAACCTTACATTATGTAAAACTATAAGAACAATTGCATTTGCACCGCTTGTATGTAGCATATTTAAGACTTATTACTCGGTGCATTTTACCTCCACGTAAACTTCTAAGGATTAGTTCACCAATATTTCTAACAAGCCATTTTTGATAGTTCGGTAGCTTTAGCAAGCCCGATAGCTTTTTGAAAACACTCTTTAATTGTAGTAACTGTCGACTTTTTTTCAATACTTGTCGACCGCGAAACCGTTCTATTTACGCGTACGATACACCTTAAGGGGGCATAGGACCTTTAAACCTTCAAAAAATCAATTTTTCAATTTTATTTTATTCTGAATGTTTGAACATTTCTGAACACTGTGCAAAAAACCGCATTCTAAAATTCGCATTATTTCTAAAGTTATGAGCTTTTATGCTACATACACTTTGGAAAATTTTCTCATGTCAGCCATCGCCGCCATTTTTAAAGGGACGTCACTATTTGTTTACGTTTGCAGTTTGCTGTTTTGTCATGCAAATCTAATACTTTTTTCACCACCATGTCTTAATTATTTATTTAATTATTTCTGCAGCAGTAGGAAGGCAACTACTCACCTCTACTGAACTACTCAGCCCAGTTTGTTCATATTCTAGAGCCGTTAACTTGTTTATAACGTGGAGAATTTCTTCTGAGTTTCTCAATTTCTTTTCATTATATTTTCTTACTTTTTACGATTGATTTGCTGCATTTATGTTGATTAAGCATAAGAACTTTGAACTAAAATACAGTTAATCTATTTTTTAATTATACATTACAAACTTCTTCACGTTTGCATATTTATTTGTGTAAACTTCAACGTACAAGACTGTTTGGTGCAATTTTTTAATATAAACTTTTTGCTTTTTGCTTTCTAATAATGGATACACTGGCAACTAAATCTCGTTCTGGTAAAAGAACGAAAAGAAGATGTTTTCAATGAAATATGTATGTAATTAAAAGCAAAAACAATCCGAAAGTGTTCGATTGAAAAATGTTGATTCTACGCCTAAGCTAAGTGCTTCAAGTAAAAAAAACTGTTCAGCTCAAAAGATGAACTTTCACTTGATAAGTCACATATTTCATCTGAAGAACATTAATATAGAATAGTTGATATATCAGTACTTTTCAAGGAGTTTGCAAATGTTTTGTGCTGCAAAATATGTCATGGAACAATAAATATACGTGAAAAATCTTCAATGGGTTTAGCATCAACATTTCTTGTATATTGTGATAGCTGTGATGAACTAAAGTCTGTGAAAAATTCAAAAATGCTTGGTGTTAAGAAAAATATTCCAGAAATAAACAGAAGAGCTGTATTTTCTATGCGATGTATAAGGCAGGGTTTATCGGCTTTATCTACTTTTTGTTCTACGATGGGTCTTCCAACGCCTGTTTCTCAGAAATCATATAATAAAATTAATCGCAGGACTTTAAATGCCACATCTGTTGTAGCTAAATCTTCAATGAAAACTGCTGTCCAGGACGAAAGAGAATTATCAAATGGATCGAAAGATATTACTGTAAGTGGAGATGGTAGTTGGAAAAATAGGGGGCATTCGCCACGCGTAGGTGTGTGTACACTAATCGTAACAGAAAGCGGGAAGGTTATTGAAACCAATGTAATGTCTTCTTTTTGTAAAGGCTGCCTGCAACAGCTACAGAAGTAAGAAAAGTGGCCCTCGGTATGAAAAGTGGAAAAATAATCATAAAATAGTGTGCTCGAAAAACCATTCGGGTAGTGCGGGAAAAATGGAATGTGATGGAATTTCGAGTCTCCAGCACTACATATGAAGTTTGAAAAGCTCGTAAAAGGCAGAAAACATTTGATTTTCAAAGACAAGAGGAAGAGGAAGGAATTACTTATGCATCAGGTGCATTTTGATGCTAAATTAGATATAAAATAACACAGGATGTATAATGAACTACAGTCAAACATTAATTAGCCGAACTGCGATAACTCAAAATTTTCCATGTGCGAAAGTCATATTTGTTATATATTTTTGTAATTTTAAGCAATTTCAATACGTCAAATTTTCTGTAACTCATTCTTTTCTTGTCACTAGAGTTTCAGTTTATCAAAGTACTGTTTTTCTCAGGTATGTGATTTTACAACTTGCGCACAACATATTTTAAAATATATTGTACCAATCACTTTCAAGTTTTTGCTCTTACTTGTTTCATCTATGTATACAATTTATACAAAAGAAATTCCTCCTAAATAAGTAAAAATTTAGTAAATGTTTTTCATCTGACTGACAAGAAACTTCTTCACGAAGCTGATGTTCGAGCTTCCGAAGCAATATATAGAGCTCAAATACCCCTTAAAAAGCAGAAAAATTTTGATTTTTCAAACATAACAGAAATATGAAGGTGCTATTTATGCACTGGAGGCATTCTAAGGTCAAAATACTATAAGTAACACTGAATATATTTTTAAACTTAAAAGCGGGTTTCTCAGATATGTGATTTTAGCCCTTGTGCACAATATATTTTAAAATATATGTAGCCAATCACTTTCAAATTTTTTGCTCTTGCTTGTTTCATCTGCATACATAATTTATAGATAAAAATTCCTCATAAATAAGTAAAAATTTAGTAAACGTTCTTCATCTGACTAACAAGAAACGACTGCACGAAACATCTGTTCGAGTTTACGAAGCAACATATTGAGCTCAAGTAGCCCTTAAAAGGCAGAAAATTTTTTATTTTTCTTACAGAACAGACATAGGAAGGTATTAATTATGAACCAAAGGCATTTTAAGGTGTAAAATAAGATAATAAGTAACACTGAATGTATTTTTAAACTTTAAAGCTGTTTTTCTCAGATATGTGATTTTGACACTTGCGCGCAATATATTTTAAAATATATGTAACCAATCACTTTCAAATTTTTTGCTCTTACTTGTTTCATCTATATACATAATTTATAGATAAAAATTCCTCATATATAAGTAAAAATTTAGTAAACGTTCTTCATCTGACTAACAAGAAACCACTGCGCGAAACGTCTGTTCGAGTTTCTGAAGCAACATATAGAGCTCAAGTAGCCCCTAAAAGGAAGAAAATTTTTGATTTTTCTTACATAACAGACATAGGAAGGTGCTAATTATGAACTAAAGGCATTTTAAGGTACGAAATAAGATAATAAGTAACATTGAAGCATTTTTAAATTATAAAGCTGTTTTTCTCAGATATGTGATTTTAACACTTGCGCGCAATATATTTTAAAATATATGTAACCAATCACTTTCAAATTTTGTGCTCTTACTTGTTTTATCTATATACATAATTTATAGATAAAAATTCCTCATAAATAAGTAAAAATTTTGTAAACGTGCTTCATCTGACTAACAAGAAACTACTGCGCGAAACGTCTGTTCGAGTTTCCGAAGCAACATATAGAGCTCAAGTAGCCCCTAAAAGGCAGAAAATTTTTGATCATAACAAACATAGGAAGGTGCTATTTATGAACTAAAGGCATTTTAAGGTGTAAAATAAGATAATAAGTAACACTGAATGTATTTTTAAACTTTAAAGCTGTCTTTCTCAGATATGCGATTTTAACCCTTGCGTGCAACATATCTTAAAATATATTTAACCAATCACTTTCAAATTTTTTGGACTTACTTGTTTCATCCATATATATAATTTGTACTTCAAAAATTTACCATACATAGTAAAAAAAGAATTGTGAAGAGGTTTATTTCATGTTTTTTAACACTGAAAATGAAAATTTCATTTTGTTTAAGCTTTAAAAATATTAAATTTATTTCAAAATTTTAAAAAGTGTGTACAAATTAAAGATGTAATAGTTATAAATATATTATTATCAAATTGAAGTCCATAAGTATAATATTATTTGAAATATCTTGCGCGCGGCTGCTACATACACCGTTATGTCTGTCAAAATTGTATAAATTTTAAAAACAAAATAAAATATACATATAATTATATGACTTCAGTAACATTTGTGTAGTAAGAAGGGTTTTCTATATGTTTAGAGAAAAAAATTTGAACATCTAGGATACACCTGGTTAAAATTAAAAAATTGTAAATATAGCTCTATTTTCAATGAATTTCGACTGTTTAAAGGTCCTATGCCCCCTTAAATAAGAGCTTGGACATGTCTTCTGTCACTGAGCCAAGTTCTCTGTCAGGGTACGATGTGGCCTTCATTAGTTTAAGAAGTCGAGTTAAATCTAGGAGTTAGTATAATTAAATTTTACAATATCTAATACTTCCTAAATACGCTTTCACCCACTACGCCACACCCGCTGGTCAGACGCAATACGCTTAAACATTTTACTCGCTTTTGGGAGGTATACATACATGTATTGTATTTGAATGGATTTGAAAATAGTGCATATATAGAATATATATATTGCGTTGGGATTGATATTATTGGGTCCCGAGCCAGTCTCGTACCCGGTACCTAGAGCTTACAAGACAGATAGTATAAGGTTAGACCAAAAGCTAGCTTCGGAGCCGAACTTATAATTTGGGTACAGATTCTTAGCATCTTCGATCGATGTATTTGACAGGATCAGAGTTGGTTGCTGCCACACGCTTCACCCCTTTATGAGAAGTCCGGTCGAATATCGATGAAGAGGGAGCCACCTAGAGAAACCCCGCCTCTTCCCCAGCCTAAAACTTAGTCGGGGGCTTAACATCCGAGAAGCGCGTTGTACCTTATCGTGCGGCTACGTGACGTCGGTCGTAGTCATCCTGGAGAGAGGAGTAGTCGGCTCCTCTGGCACAATGTTGTGCTGCCATCTCGTGTGGGTTGCTTGCATTAATTGTTAAGTTCACCATTGTAGGGTTATGATATTATTGGGTAACGAACCCTGCTCGAAGTCGGGATCTAGAGCTTACAAGACCGACATTATAAGGTTAGACTAAAAGCTAGACTCGGAGCCGAACTTATAATTCGGATACAGATTCGTAGCATCTTTGATCGATGTTTTTGGCAAGAGCAGAGTCGACTGCTGTCACAAATGCATACATTTAAAAATAGTCTATAGTACCAATAGAAACCTTAGAAAGCTGGAGAAAAATTTTATGTAGAAACTGTTTATAGTAAACCATATAACAAATTGCATGTTTTTACTGGTATTATAATCAAACGTACACTGAAAACAAAGTAAAAGGAAACTTAAAGAGAAATTGTGAACAGCTATTTCTAGAGAAGAGATCTCATTTCCATTGGTCATCGGACAAGATACGAACGACTGTTACTTTGTGTTCTAAAACTTTAAAAACTAGAGAAAGGTTTTGGTTTTTTTTTAATCTTAACATTGAATCATGTAGAAACTGTTTTTAGTAAACTATCTAACGAAATATCTGTTTTCACTGGTGCTACCAGCGAATACCAATTGGAAACATAGTAACAGAAAAGTTCAGGAGACATGTGAGCAGCTATTGCTCGAAAAGAGGTCTCATTTACATTAAACTTTCGGAGAAGATGTCAAAAGGATACAAACTACAGTTATTTTTTTTGAAATTGCTCCTATAGAAAACAAACATTGTATTTTTATTAGCACGTATGGAAGGCAATTGAGTCTGTACCAAAATAGAAAAAATTATAGCAGAATTTGATCGTCAATTCCAGTTTAAAATATTCCGATTTTCATATAAGTTGATTTTAAAATTGATTGAAGACCTTTACTAAAGTATTATTAGTGAAAATTTTTTCAAAGAATAACAGAAAGCCTAACGTAAACTACTTATCACATACAATGACCAAAAGCAGTCTATAGAATGCAAACTGTCAACAGACAAAGTTACGTCTTCATACAACACTTATAGGTGGACGTTGAAATCAGGTGATTAATTGCGTGAAATTAATCACTAACAACATAATCATAATTGTTTCATTGTTAAAAGTCATAAAATAAGTGAGTTATGGAGTAAACAATTTGAAATAAATATGCAAATGATCTGTTACTGTATATTATGAAGAACAGTTTTGTTGTGACTAGCGAAAGAATGGAGCCCTTAATAAGGTTCCAAGATACATATGGACGCAAAGCGAGCTGGGATATTTACTCCGGTTTAAAAAATCTGAAGTAAAACTAATAAAGCTTCAGAAAGAATAAAATAAACGGAGGAAACGCAAGTTTTTCTAAAATGCTTTTATTTTGGGGACTAAAATTAGAAAATTAACCAACAAAATTTCGGTTTTCATAAACTCTTTTTTTTTCTGACGAAGAGACTTAAAACTTTTAGGGACTTCCATATTATAATCCCTCTAAATAAAATTTTTTATTAAATGCTTTTATTTTTGTGGGCTAAACTTTTAATTTTTGTAAACTATTTTTATGGGGATGGATTTTTGTATATTTTGCTTAAGAGGCAAATATTCATAGATACGCCACTGAGAACAGCGCCATTTATTGCGATATTTTAAATTGTTTCAGTTTAGTTGCATTAAGAAAATATTAAAAATTATGATGGTAAACATTTTATTGTGTATTACTTTCATTTTGAGAATATAAAAGAGAATAAAATGAAATAAAATAGGATATTAACGATTCCATACATATAACATCTGTTTTCAATAATTCTGAACATAATAAACAAACCTACGTTGATTATCGTCATCAAAATTCATATTCCTTAGTTTTATTCCAGGTATTCCTAAAATGAAAGAGATTAAAGGATTAAAATATGCAATTAGAAATATGCAAATATATCAATTATTTAATACATTTACAAACACGAAATAAAAGGTCAAATGCTTACATTATACGTTATTACTTAATATTCCACACGCAAACGAACTTACATGAAAACAAAACTATACAATTAAAGTATGAAAAATTCATGAAGCATTTGTTAAGGATATATTTGATGCGATACTTGAAGCTAACGGGCAGCGAATGATACATAAATGCTTGAAGTAGGACCAGAAGAACCAAAATACAGATTATACGCTCCCGCATAGGCCGCTGTTTCTCTTCTCGATGTCTAAAAATATTGACTAAATAAATAAAATCACAATAGTCAAAGAGATGAACTATATTTTCCTAAAATTTCAAAAAAGCTAAGTGAAAATTTCATAAACTTTGAAATGTTAATATATCACCATTCCGACAGTCAAGCTCCTTCTTTTTCCTTTTGAAATCACTGTCAATTAATTTTGGGCAAAATCTGCATTCTTTAAGGATAATATACATTCTTTAATAGATAATATATATCCTTTTCATTTTTTCCAAAGTAAAATTAAAATTCTGTAGGCCGAAATCTACCCATTTAAGCTTTACTTTGGAATATATAACTCTTTATTGACAATTTTACTAATATTTTCTATGAATTACTACTGTATTGATACACTATATTCATATATACTATATTGATACTATAATGAATTTCTTCCATGACATTAACATTTTTTAATTTGAGTTATGAAAATAAATAATAGGTGGCACAACAAACATAAAATAACACAATCCATTGAACTGAAAATAATTATAAATTTCTAAAAGAAATTTCGCTTCATTGGTATAATTTTGTATGTTACAACTTAAACCCTCCGCGTTTATTAATCCAGCTTACTCAACCAAAGCACATTTTTTCACTGATTTTATGCTTTTAAACTTTCATCCACTTTCAATGCATATTTTCTAAAAAAAATAAATAAATAAAAATCACTGACTTTCACTTTTTTACTACAGTGGCTTTCAAAACAGATTTTCAGTTTTATCACGGTATTTTCAGACCAAGATAAAACAGAAATGCTTCAGAACGACATCTAATTTATCAAAATTAACAGAACTTTACAACCAGCCTTAACTTTATCGTACACTAGCAGGCACTATTTAAATATCCAATAAAATCTATAATCGCCGACATAAAATGAATTAGAGTGGCATAGGTAACGAGAGAAGTAAAATCAGCAGGTTTGGCATTTAACTATTTATCCCTTATTTATAAATTAGTTTCGTTTCATTTTTGTTTCATTTTTCGTTTCATTTAAAAGAAATATTATAATAGTGTTACATTCAAGTAGCATTAGAGAAGAAAAAATATGTTATAGTAACATACTGATGATTTTTATTTTTAGCAAGATAAAATACCCAAATCGTCAGATCTATTGAACCGTAAAGTGCCCAATTAATCAAAATTAAACAATATTTAAAAAAACAATCTGATGTGGACAGCACATGCCTTTCCTTATATAATGCAATGAATATACTACTTTTACAGTATAAAAAAAACCTGATGTGGGCAACACATGACTTTCCTTATATAATGTAATGAATTTACTACTTTTACAGAAAAAATAGGTTTTTCTTATAGTAGATACTAATATTCTCTCCAAGATATTGAATTTTCGGCAATTAGTCGTCATTTTCATTGATTTAGCGTCATATTTATCCATTTGGCGAGATTTTCGTTAATTTGGCAACATTTCAAAAAAGTCGCCAAGTTGGTGACATTCCGCCAAATTCGTCGCCAAAATCTCGCCAAGCGTTATGTAGTAAGAAATAAATTATTCTTACAGCAGATAAATGACTATTGGCGTTCAAATACAAAAGTATTATTCAAATTATCTTTTTTCATGAATGGAACGAGCTAGATCCACGAGAATGATGTCACTCAATTTATCGCATGATATTACATACGAAAAGTGAACATGTTTCTCAATAGGAAATATTTTTTTTTAGTTTATATGACTTTTTGATATTTTTTTTGAAAAATGTACAATATCTCGAGAACGGTTCATGTTAGCGTTCTAAAATATATGCCAATTGTTTTCTAATGAAAAATTAGATAATAAATGTCTATTTGCCTAACTTTATTAGTGGTTTTGATTTTTTGACCATTTTTTCAAAATTTCATTCAAAAATTTAGGCGGGTTTTGAACATTCGATTGTGTATAAATACAATAGGCTTCTAGTGTTTACGGATTGTGATTTTTGTACCAAATTTGGTTCAAATCGGTCCATTCGTTCGCCAGTTACCGTCTCCACAGACTCACTGACACACACACACACACATACTTTCACACACACACATACACATCACTTCAAAAATGTTTGATTCGTGATCAGGGATGCTTGAAACGTGCTTTCCCGTCGAAAACTCGAATTCGAATTTTCGACCCCGTCACAATACTTTCCTTATACATTATGTATATAATGAAAGTAAAAATGTTATTCTTATAGTAAATAATTATATTATTTCCAAGATATTGAATTTTCTACAATTAGTCGTCATTTTCATTGATTCGAAGAAATAAGTTATTCTTACAGCATATAAATGACTATTGGCGTTCAAATACAGATGTATTACTTAAAGTATCTTTTTTCATGAATGGAACAAGCTAGATCCACGAGAATGATGTCAACCAATTTATCGCATGGTATTACATATGAAAAGTGAACATGTTTCTCAATAGGATTTTTTTTTAATATGACTTTTTGATGATTTTTTTAAAAAATGTACAATATCTAGAGAACGGTTCATGTTAGCGTTCTAAAATTTATGTCAATCGTTTTCTAATGAAAAATTACACAAGAAATGTCTATTTGCATAACTTTATTAGCGGTTTTGATTTTTTGAAGATTTTTTCAAAATTTCATTCGAAAATTTAGGGGGGGTTCTGGACATTCGATTGCATATAAAAACAATAGGCTTCTAGTGTTTACGGATTGTGATTTTTGTACCAAATTTTGTTCGAATCGGTCCATTTGTTCGTCAGTTATCGTCTCCACAGGCTCACTGACACACACACACACACACACACACACACACACACACACACACACACACACACACACACACACACAGACATCACTTCAAAAATTTTTGATTCGTGATCAGGGATGCTTGAAACGTGCTCTCCCATCGAAAAATTGAATTCGAATTTTCGACCCCGTCACAATACTTTCCTTATACATTATGTATATAAGGAAAGTAATAGGTTATTTTTATAGTAGCTACTTACATTCTTTCCAAGATATTGAATTTTCGTCAAATAGTGGTCATTTTCTTTGGTTTAGCGTCATTTTTATCAATTTGGTGAGATTCTCGTTAATTTACCAACATTTAAAAAAGTCGCCAAGTTAGCGATATTACACCAAATTCGTCGCCAAAATACCGCCAAGAGTTATGGACGGAGAAATAAGTTATTCTTATAGCAGTTAAATGACTATTGACTTTCAAATAAAAAATGTATTTCTCAAATAAGAGAAGTAGTACTCAAAATATCTTTTCTCATGAATGGAACGATCTAGATCCGCGAAAATGATGCCACCAAATTTATAGCATGATATTACATATGAAAAGTGAACATGTTCCTCAACAGTTAATATATTTTTTTTAATTTATGTGATTTTTTGAAAAATTTATTTGAAGAATCTGCAGTATCTCAAGAGCGGTTCATGCTAGCGTTCTAAAGTTTATGTCAATCGTTTTTTAAGGAAAATTTACATAACAAAGGACTATTTGCGTAACTTAATTAAAGGTTTTGATTTTTTGATGATTTTTTTCGAAATTTCTCTCGAAAATTTAGGGGTTTCTGAACATTCGATTACGTTTAAAAAACAATAGCCTTCCAGTATTCACGGATTGTAATTTTTGTGCCAAATTTCATACGAATCGCTAGATTCGTTCGTGAGTTATATTCTCCACAGACTCATTGACATACACACACACACACACACTCTTTCACACACACACACACTTTCAAGCACACACACACACACACACACCCACATACTTTCAAGCACACACAGACATCATCTCAAAAACGTCTGATTTGTTTTCAGGGATGCTTGAAACGTGGTCTCCCGTTGAAAACTCGAATTCGAAATTTCGATCCATCAAAATACTTTCCTTATACATTATATGTATATAAGGAAAGTAAAAATGTATAAGCGTCACATGTGTGATATAATTTTAAATTAAATAACCCAACTACTAAGGCTTATTAGACTTTGTACGTTATATTTGAAAAGCGATTTAGACAAACATATTAATTATAAGTGAATTCTAGTAAAATCGCCCAATCGCTACCTTTGGACATATAAATTAATATTGCAGTTATATTAAAACTTCATAGAATTGTGAAATATGTACCCACATTGTTGTATCATGAAAGTGTAAAATATAACGGTATAGCTACACATATGCTCCACTGCCGAAAAAAAAAACATTCATTAACCGAGGTTTTAATAGAAAACCTTCTATCATAAATATAGAGAAATATTTTTTTTTAAGAAATCTACAATAGTCAAGCCAAACTTGCTTTTAATTGAGGTCGCGCTTCTTGTTTGTCCTGAAACAGAGCGCTGTTTATGTCTTCTAAACCAGTGTCCCTAAATGTTCAAAGATGCCTCAATTTCATCATATGTGACATGACGATCTATAGTGATCATTTGTTGCACAGCATTGTTTTCTGGCGTCACAGTAGATCTTGGTCATCACACTGGTGAGCCACATCTTGGTGAGCCACATGTGGCGTGGCATTATATTGTTAGGAAATGGCCCCATAATGACGTGCCATGAAGGGTAAAGCAAATGGACGCAGGATTTCATCAACATGTCGTTGAGCTGTTAAAGTTGTACGCAGGATGACTAAGGCTGACCAGCTGTTGTAAGACGTAAAACCCCACACCATCACACCAGGTTTAATGGCTGTGTGTCTGTGTAAAACAAAGGCTGATTGGGACCGCTGGCCCAGGAACCTTCACACACGTAGCCGATGATTATCTGCTGAATGACTGAAGTGTGATTCATTGCTGAAAATTATGCAATGCCAGTCTGCTGGCAGCCATGATGCTCGGCTGCGCCACCACTCCAAACGACTCTGGCGATGTTGCAGGGTTATGGGCTAACGTCTTAAATGCCGCTGTGAGAGTAACCCCACGTCAGTCAAGCGTCGTGAGATAGTGGAAATGTATCACGAATGGTATGGAAGAGGCTGTATCACATTGGAAGGCGGACAAGGATGCATTTGGGCCGGTTGGGACCTGTCGCACAATCAACCGATCTTGCCTCGCATTCGTGCACATTGGTCTTCCAGAGCCTTCATTCCGCCGATGAGTTTCTTGCAGCAACCATTGCTGCCAACACCTATGTACAGCAGTGTCCGTTCGATGCAGGTAGCGACCTATTTTTCGGTATGACCAACCACCTTCACGCATACCGACTATACGGCCACGTTCGAACTCGTCTAATTGCTTATAAGGTCTTTGGAAGCATCGTAACGGCATTATTGGTTGCGTCTCCACAGAACTGCAACGACGATAACGAGCAAAGGGAAACACGTCCACATTTTTAACCTGTTTTATAAGATGCTAGTTGCGCAGTAGAAACGTGCGATATGACCGACGTTAACACTCATTGACATTGCAAATTTAATCATTTGCATACTTGGTATAAAGGAATTTGCAAGCGAAATTTTGAGATCATTGAATTACATAATGAAGTATTTAGTCATTATAAAGCTTTAAAAGATTCTGGAAACTCATTATAAAGCTTTGAAAAAAATTCGGAATTCTGGAGATGGCAATAGACGATATACAGTATGGCTAAAGGCCTAAAATATGGCTTGATATAGATAATAATTGACTAATTTTACATTCCCGTAAATTGGTGAGTAATGCATTTTGCAGGAACACTGAGACTAGAGATCGAGATAACGCCTCTATACGCGTGTTTCTCACTATACAATAAGCAACTACGCTTTATAAATTAAGTAATACATATTTTTACGCCCTGATCATGTAAACGAAAAAGAAAAAAAAAATTTAGAATCGCAAATTAAACATTTTAAAACTCATAGTGTTTATAAGATATATTAATTGTGTTATAAGATATATTAATTGTGTTATCAGATATGCAATGCATTTTGTTTATTAGCACAATTAAATAGTATAGTGCATCTCCTTTTTTATATAAAATACACTTATGTATTCACTCTGTATATATTGTAATACACATGCATACATACATTGAGTGAAATTGGATATTTCAAATTGGACAATTTATATTTTTCATGTATTTTTGATTATATGCACCACTACACAGAGAAAGTTATAACGAAAGTAAAACAAATTCCGTTGAAGTCAAAATATTCAAGTTGTAAATGTGACTAACAAGATAATAAAGCAAATTAACAGTCATTTTTAAGTGACATGTGACGTATTGTTTATTGATGACAATCAAATTTGCCATCAATGTCTTTAGAACAAATATTTTATAAGCACCTATATCTCTGGATCTACTATAGATAGAATTTACTAGATGATAAATGATATCGATTCATCATCGAAATTTGAAGGAAGTGGGGGGGGGGGGGGAATAAGGTTACACCATTTCCAGTTACATTTCCATATCATATAAAAAAATATGTTTTCCTTGACACATATGCTTTACAAGTTGCCTACAAAGATATATACAGATAAGAGATAACTGATATAGTTTGAGTATCAAATTCTGGAAAAGGTAAAGTACTTGACTAAGAATTCTCACTTTTAGTTTTTTTTTAGTTTTCAAAATTTTTCCACTTTAGTTTAAAAAAATTACTTGAAAAGTATATATTTCTCAATAGTGGCTATAGATACAGTTTAGATAAAAACATATGTGAATTCAACCATAAAATCTGGAAGGGATCTGGATGACTCACTAAGTATTTCCACTCAAAATGCGGTAAAAATTTACACTTTCTTTCCAACATATATTTTATAGGATCGGCTATAGAAACAGGTTTGATGATAGACTATAGAAATAGCCTTGATAAGTATCCAGCATCAAAGCGTATCCAGCGTCAAAGCGTATCCAGCGTCAAAGCGTATCCAGCTTTTAGCGAGTTTCATTACGGATTTCTGCCTATGGTTTTTCACACCCTGTAAAAAATTGTATTTCACAATTATTTCGCAGGATTAGCTATAGTTAGATCTTACATCATCAAGTTTTCGGAGGAGTTATGAGGATTTCCACTACCGATTTTTCACAATTTCTGAGCAAATATTTCCATTTAACTTGATAGGTCTATTTCTCGGAATCAGATATAAATGGAGTTGTGGTCTTAGCATCAAGTTTCTGAGAGAGATGAAGGATTTTAACTTTTATTTTTTTTTTCGAATTCCTGTTCAAACACTTAGCCTGAAACATTTATTTTTTTTAAATTAGCTATAAATGGAGCATAAATAATGACACAACAGATGAATTTGTAATAAAATTCGAGTGGGGGCAAGATAGATTCATTCGGGATTTCTAATTCTGTTTTTACAGATCTAATTAAAAATTTATATTTTCTTTGTAACATATATTTCTCAAGATTTGCAATAGATAGATATTAGATAATGACTTCTAGGTATTTTAAGTGGAATTTCAAAGAAGGGAAGGGTGATTAAATGTTCAAATGACTGTAAGAATAAAGATTGTAAAATAGTTTACAATTATTACTAATTCCGAAGAAAACTACGTATACACACCACTTGGCACCATGCGCATGCTTCTTTATAAACTTCTTGCTAGATAATTTAATCATTCAATTTCCAAAATGCACTTAGAACTTTCGTATCCCGTGTATTTGTCAAGATTTTCACACACATACTGTCCATTATATTTACACATGTATACTAAATACATGTGTACATATCCATTATATTGTCTACATGTATACTAAAGTTATGCTTGAAAAAAAATAATGATTAGCAACGTAATAACACTAAGTGTAACAAAAAAAAGGATAGTGAGATAAATACTTAAGGCATATTATAATTAAGGCACATTAAGGCACATTATAATTTATTTAAAATAATGTTTCTCATTCAAATCCATTTATAAGCAAATATTTTATAAATACAATATCTTAAAAATACAAATATTGTCTACTGTTAGTAAACAATTCTTTAGTTCCATGTTATAGGTTCCAGGTTGCAGTTTCCATGTTATATATTCAGGTTACTCTTTTCAAGGTTTTACGTGCTTGAAGCGATCTAACAAGATAATGAGGCATGTCACAAATTTTGGGTTGCATTTTTGGTTACATCGAGAAACACGCCACTGGATTTACCACCCTGATTTGGCCCCCAACATCAATCCATTGGTTCCACTTTGTGTCAGAATGTAAACTGGCTTACGATCCATGAATCCAGCACCATCAAATAATATATGTAATGTATTGTCTACTCTGCAAGGTGTGTGGACTACCATCCTTGCACAAAGGTACCGACAACTCGCTAATTTCATGTCTGGACATGTGATCGCACTTTTGACGGCTCGAGGTAGACCAACTCATTATTAAGTGTCTGTGACATTATTTTTGTTCCTCTTAGTGCAAAAAAGTGCAAAACTTATATATTTTATTTATGTCGGAAAGAAAAATGTGCATCTAAAATCAGATTTAGATAAGACCTACTCCCTTAGAAGTTCAATACCATTTATTTAGCGTTTATAAAAATTTATTTTACATGTAATAAAAGGAAATTACAAATGTCAATATAAAGAAATATTATATAATAAAAGGAACATTTTGCAAACGAAAAGAATGAAATTGTTTTCAATTTTAAAACTAAATAATAAAAAATCATATCGTTAATTCACTTCATAAAAATTATATATTTAATTAATAACTACGTAATACATATATAATAAAATAATCATTTAATATGCTTTATACATCAATCCTCAAAATTATGTACATCGTTAGTAAACAGCATACAAGATGGTATAAAGTATCAACCGGCTTGGGAGGCAAGGAACACCCTCCTTCTTCAGACTATAAATTCAAAATATACTCCTTGCCTCTGAAACCATTTTGTATTTTAATCAACTTTGTTTGGTGTTTATTAACGGAATATTCATTTTAACAGAACATGCTCTCAGTTAAATTGATTTTTATCCTAATCCAATTAAGGAACAATCGCATTATTAAAGCATAAAATTATTAGTGATTGTTTCTATAATGATAATAATAAAAATAATAATTAACATTTATAAAAGTAATAAAAGACTCAATTCAACATAAAAATATTAACCAATTTATTTTTAATTCCCACCATACATAATATTATTAATTTTTTAAAACAAACTACAAGTCTTGTATTAATGATATGACGTTTTAATGTAAAAATACATTTAAAAACAATTTGTGCTGACTTTTATGGGTAAATATTACTAAATGGAATTTTTTTATTACTTTAAAACTGCCTACTGCGGCTTTTTAAGTTCACATTCTCTTTTAGCAAATTTAATGACAAACCCATTTCAGAAATGGCCTGTTTTATGATTGCCCTTAAAATAAGTTCGTTTAATTAACATTTTTTCCTCTAATATAAAGACTAAACTTTGCCAGCAGGTTTATTTTATAATGCTTTCCGCAGGAAGACGTAATGAACATTGTAATTAGTGTTTTAAATGACATTGGAGTAATTTATGGCTAGCAATAATATATATAGCGTAGACTTTCACTTTTATGATAGCAGAAAAATACAAATATATTCAAAATGCATTAATGTGTAAACGCAAGATGCTTTTCATAATTCAAAAACTTTATAGTAGGAAAAGGAATAAATTTTCTTATAAGGGCTGCTTGTTCCACATGCTCAGGTAACGACATACACCTTCTCTTGACAATTGTGTCGCTAGAACAAAATTGCGGCGGAGTGGGTCACCCAAATATGTCTTTTTGCCATTTTTCAAATATTATTCCTACGAATTTTAATGGGTTACGATGGGTTTCTTTATGATACCCCCTCGGCAACGCCACTTTTCCTGTATACTGCGAAATTTCTGCGAACATGTTGCAAAACAACATGTCGTTTTTACAACGATGTAAATAAAAAAATGCTAAATTCAAAGGTGCTAGGTTCAGGAGATATACTTTTGAAAGTGAAAAAATGAATTTCCAATAGTTCGAAAAGTTTGTACAAACTACTAATTATTGCGTTAATAACTGTTAAATTTTGCTCATACGAAAAATATTTATTACTAACACATTTAAAGAAGTTCAACAGCACTTTCAACAGCAATAGTACATCTTGCAATCATCAGTACTGACAAATATAGCAAACATAGTATTTTAACTGTCTTTTTAAATTTGGTTTAAATCGGAAAGTTGATAAACTCAAGATTTCACGCAATCACACATAATTCAGTACTGTTAACAGACTGAATTTCAATAAAATCAATGATTAGAATCATTTTGTTCAAATGTCAAATATTGACCTTTGTAAGAGCGGAATCACTTACTCTCTGTATAACTTGTAATGTATAAACTCTGCAAAGTTTCATCTTAAAAAGGCCGGATGAGTGATCTAATAAGGTAGTAACAGTAACAAACCTCAGGTGCGATCCCTTCCCTGATATGGAGCTAAAATACTCCATAATGGCTGGCTCTGCTGCTGTAAGCTATGGCACAATTTATAACACATCCAGAAATAATAATCAAGTTGAAGATAAGGTGAACTTTAATAATTTACTCGATGCAGAAGTATGATCAGTACAAATTACTCTTTATATTCAAACAAACAGATATTTCAACATAAATCAGCTATAGAGTCATTAGATTATTCAGACATTTCATTATAAAATATTTGTTGGCGAAGAACCACAATTAAATGGAAAAACTATTGAAAACTTGCTTTAATTTCTTAGCTTGGCCGAACTAAAGATTAACGTTTATTGAATAGATATATGCTAGCCAAGCTCTGGGATGTATCCATATCCCTTCTTTAATTTATTTAAACAACAGACTTACAACCATCTTGATAGATAAAGAACGTTATCATGGTATGGCAGTCATAGTCTAAAGAGGAGATTGAGAACGTTTTAAATTTACTTCTTAATACTTTTGCCATTTCTTTATGAGCCAAATATTATATAACTGCCATAACCGAATCTTTTGTCCCAATCTGCTGAATAAACCAACGGCGTCTCTCTACATTTACAGAATCTGACGTCATCATACATATACATCAAGCACTCGCTTAAACAAGCGTGCTGAAAACAGAGCAAAAATGAACAACATAAAATTAACAAAACTCAACGGTTCTTCCCAAGGTGGAAATGCAGAAAATGAACATGTACATGCAGCGGTTTCTTCAGCCAACGAATTCGAGCAAGAATTTCTACACTTACATTTCGCTCGAATAAAACATTTAAAAAAAGGGAAATGAGAACTTTCACAAATCGCGACATAACACCTTGCAAAGCGCTATTGGTGCAATTGAAGCACAGTTTTCTGGCTGATAAAAATTCCTTCGTTATGCACAGATGTTTAGTACTACCACAAATGAATATACTATCAATAGTCTAGTATCTGACCATAAGACCTGTAGGAATTGTGAGGTGGGCGAATTTTCTCTCCAATCCTATTAGGGCATGCACAAAAAAGGGTAATATATAACAGGACAGTATTTTTTTTTCGTATAAATGATAAGTACCTTCTATTGAATTCATTAATTATTTGTTTCTGTCAATATACCTATACTAAATACAACATGATTTTTTGATTCCTTGCAAAATCTCTTATAAGTTAAATCTGTGTATTTAAGAAGTAATAAAACAAGTTTATGAAGGTTAAACGATTTTTTTATCTAAGGATTTCTCGAAAAAATACTTATACGTAACTGTACAAAGATTTTAACTGATGTAAATTTTATTTTTTTCAAATTTACGAAGTAGAATGGGGATAAAAAGCAAATTGTCTTACTATAGCTAAGTCGGAACTTTTACAGATATGATCATTTCAAACTGAATTTTACGTCAAAAACACAAGGAGGAGACAAATACTACAACAGAAAAATGACGAAAAATCCTGTATGCAGCTAAAATATGGCAATATATTGTTTTAAACGTATCAGTCCCCTAAGGTATGATTATTAGTTTGTGTACTAATGTTCAAACTCATAAATCCTACACACTAAAGAAAACGTTGCTCGCCAAGGAAAACACATTCATAAAACTATATCAGCATTAATAAGTGTATCCTTGTGTAAGAGTGCACAGTCTTCAAATGAATAGTTTCAGAAAATTCCATTCGACTCTACTGAGCCTTGTGGTAAATATACTCCTACACCATACTACAATAGTGGAAAGAAAAGTATAAAACTTTTATTTCCTAATTTTGGTCCTTAGCTTTATGTCTTCCTAAATTATTTATCTAGCTTCGTCACTGTACATCATCTAATTCTTCACGAATTTTGAAAAATATAATAATCATGTAATCATGGATTATAATTAAAAAATTATTCTAAATATTTCTGATTTACAACACGACAATTTACTTATTAAAATCTAAATATGTTGCATATATGTTGATGAAAATAAACACACATATAAAATGCACCACATATCTTAAATGTTTAATAATGATATTTTCCATTGACTTCAGTTTAATATTATTGTTACCATATGTTAAGTATGCGAATCAAAATGCAAGCATATAGATTTAGAATGTATTTAAATTATTAATTCAGAAACACTTTTAATATTTAAATTTTTAATTAAACATAAATGGTAGCAATGAATTTATTCTTTATCCATTCATAGTTTACAGCAATAAAATATTAAAATAAGCTGAAATGTTCTATATTATTGATGGGAATTTGAGTAAAAACATCTAATAATAACGTATGCTAACACTTCAGTTGACATTTTGCTAAAACACTTTATATATTTTTTAATTTCGAACTGCGTCCGTTTAAGTTTATGTCTTCGCGCAAATTTTATGACAAACTCATATTAAATACAAACTGCTTTATGATAGCCATCAAAATAAGGACATTTAATTAACTTTTTTTCATCTACATTTAAGACCAGGCTCCTCTGAGAGGTTTATTTTCTATTGCCTTCAACAGGATGGAATGAACCACATAATTAGTACTTTACATGAAAGTGAAATAATTTATTACCAGTATAATATATATAAACCTCATTTAAATTTTTATTGCAACTCATTCATGATATACTTTGCGTCTAAATACTTTTGAAGTTGAAAATATATTTGGAAGCATACATTTTGAATTGACGTATGGATAAATTAAACCATGAATTAAAGTCAAGGAACATAAAATGGCCGTGTAAGGAAATAATTGTAGCATAAATGACTTTTGTAACATAATGTCGTGAAAGGTATAATGTATTATGTCCTCAACGTCCTTAGCTGAATCCCTTGAAAAAACTCCGCCATCTTGGAAAATGGAGACAAAAATGTTTTTTTCCAAATGTGTCATGAAAAATTGTATAAAAAGGTTTAAATAAAATTATATCCTTAGAAAATTTTCTAAAAGAAACGTTACGGCCAATATTTGACAATAACCGATACCTGCGCATCAACAGAGGACGAAACATCCACACCATATGTGGTTATGAAATTCAATGCATACTAATAGATTAGGATGCTGTAAAAACTGTCAGTTAGAGAAATAATTTATAAACATGACAAACTCATTGGTTACATCAAATAAAGGAAGGTTGTGAGATTTTAAAAGGTTTATCACAGAAAGGTGGCCGTCTTATCCAGGATGGTGACTTTCGAAACCACAAAATCATGATTTACTTGCGAACTGAAGAACACCTGATTGTTTTTTTATTTTTGTGTGGATTTTAAAGACATGTGCTATATAAACATAAATGTTATTTTAATTTAAAGAATTATTTTAAAGATATATTCTACTACAGTTCTTAAACAAAAATTAATAATAAATCATCAATTCTCATAATGTATAGCACTTTGTATCTGAATTTTAAGAATGTCATCGTCATCTTCGTGAAGTTCTGTATTTATTTATTTGCTGTCAGTCTCCTCCCTGGCACATAATATATGCAGGATTACCTTAGCGTTGCACAGTTCGCATTGCAGGAAATCACTTACAGCATACACTTCTCAGAACAATTAGAAGAGGATATTATTATTTTGGAAATAAACTGTGAATGAGAAAAATTTAAAGAATATTGCAGATCGCTTTTCACTCCTTATCTGAAGCGGGCAAATTTCAACGCCCCAGACAAAATTTACATATTCTTTCATTTTTGTTAAAAAAAGTCGATTGTAAGGTTGTTTCATACCGAACTCACAATATCCCCTAATTGTTTTGAGCAGTGCATTAATTGGAGCAAATCTGATGCCACTCATAACAATGAAGTACATGTCTTTCCTGATTCGCCATCTTTAATTTCTTGACCTCATTACTGAACAAAAAACTTTCCATTCAGTTTTTGGAGATATAATCGCAAGGATTAGCATTTTATTACAAAATGAGTAAGATGAAGATTTTGTTTCAGGGAGGACACATTCTGTTGACGTACAAAATTTGTGTTCGAACATTTTCACTCTTATGGTAGGAAGAGACTCATTTTCCTGAACGTTTGTAGTCATTCGTTCATCAGCAGCAATTATTTCTTCTATGGACTCAAAATATAAAAACTGCAACTGCTTTCCGAAAGGTTGAATCATTCTTGACAAAATGAAGTGCCATATGTTTCCCAATATCAAATAATTTAGTATTGTTTTCAAATCCAAGAATGAATGAATGAACAGAAGGGTCAGCTGAAAAAGATCACCAAGTTTTTCTTTAGTAGATTTGATATACCAAACATTTTTATTTTCTGTTTTAAAAATCAAGGTTCTTGAATCTGATAACGACAAGTTCTACACAGGATAATAGGCAGATCGGTATCATTTTCAACAACACAGTAATTTTTAGTTTATGACTGTTGTATTGATGTTCTTATGGTTGTTTTTGAGTCTTGTTGTGTTTTGTATGGTTCTGTCTTGAGCTATATGCATACAGCATGCTACATTCAGCAGCACGAAATGTAAATACCAGTTTATTAATGAACCTGCTATTGTTCTTGTTTCTTAAAATCACGTCCTTTTTCATAGACAGTTTTATTTTTGGTGAAAAATGAACCTCCGGAGAGTTAAAATCTTGTATTCTGTTTAGGTGTGCGCAGTCCTTAATAGATTAACCAGCAATATATGTATCGAATGCAATGGTAGCATTACCAAAGCACATTTTTTATACGAAATGTAGGAATCAAAAATTGAATTAAATGGTTTGTTCAGTACCCAATTAACGGGATAAAGCAGACAACCACCATCAGTCGCATATTTGCTACACTGGAGATTTGGTGCGACTGCAAATTCTTCTGTCATTTTTCATCGAACATTTTCAAATGATTCTTTATTTTCTGGACTCAAAGTATCACAATTTTCAAATAAAGCTAAATGAATTGAACACAGATGATGCGATGTAACAGTTTCATATCTTATTTCATATCTTATAGCATATCTGAAGTTCATATCTTATTTCATAGTTACAACAGTTAGTCTCTGAAGGGTCTGCTTGTGCTCCATGCTAAAAGAACCATTTTTTGAATGTATAGATTTCTGACAAACCGCTGTAATTGCCTTGTTCATTTTGCAAATGTGAACGTATCTGAGGAATTCTCAATCATGTTTGACATATTAATTTTACCAGCTTTCTAAGTTTCATCAATGTCTACATAACTGGGAGACGCTATTTCACTTACAATATTGATGGGTAATTTTTCCATCAGAAAGGGTTGTACTTGTAGTATCAACTGCATCCCTCTGCATGCAGTTCTGCGACACATCTTTATTGTGGTGTCTTCTAGTATAAGCTAATCATGTGACCTATTTTATAGAAAAATTTAGCTGAGAATATACGGCATTGCAAACACCTCCAATGTTAGACCTCTAATGATTTTCAAAGACCTCCCTCATTAGGGTTTGTTCATTAACTAAATCAGTAGAGATTTTGCTCAAAGTCGAGTACTTCTTCTTATAAGAAATTTACCTTTAGGGAACTCAGATGCTACTTCCGGAAGTTTTTTATAAAACTCGTTTATTTGCTGCAAATAAATGTAAGAAGACTTAGGATAAGGATTATTTCTAGCAGCTGCTAAGAAAGACATCATACTAGTTCAGTTTGAAGAATATTTGTTAACGTTTAATTTTTTTGTTTAAATAAGAAAATCATAAATACATTTTTTTGGAAACATATATGTTTGCTTCATTGGAACTCTGATAGCGACACAAATCAAACGAATAGTGTCTCAAATATTTTAATGTGACGTCTGTGAATGTGCGTGTTTGCTAATCAGTGCTATCAATGATTTTATTCTATTTGGAAACCTGTTCCAATTTTTTTTTGAAAAATTGGCTATTAAGTCACTTAAGGGGACGGTGGACGTTGAAATTTTTTTTATTTATTTATTGACTTAGAAACATGAAAATTTGTATAAATATTCCTCTTAACATTACTATATATAATACCATGAAATTTTTTTCAATTTTGTATTTTTTTTTTTTAAATTTAATTTTTTTTAACAAAAATTTAAAAATGTTCCTTGCGTTCCATTTATTCACATTTTTGATTAATTTTACTTTATGATCACTTAAAAACATATTATGAACAAATTTGGGTATGTATTTTTAAATCGGTTGGAAAGTTAATTTTTAAAAAATATTTTTCTGCGTTAAAACTTAATTTTTATCAAAATTTCACATTTCATTCGGTTCTTATTCACTTTTAATTACCTTAATAAAGTCCAATTGTAAAATGCATACCCAGTTTCATTAAGAAGTATGAAAGGTGTCTTCTTGCCAAATTTCATGCATTTCAAACAAAAATTAAGACGCATGGAGCATTTTAAAAATGTAAAACCGTTGAAAAGTTCGTTTCGAGAAAAATGCATTTAAAGTAAATAAGACAGAAATACTATGTAGATAGTGGATAAATGATGGTTAATGCAATGTAAGTATATATATATACTATTTAATGTAACTTTTAGAATAATAAACTAATATTATAGTAAAAAATAAATAAATTATCACAATCTAAGAAAAATAAGTATAAATTTCCGCTAAGAAAAATACGTATTAAACTAGTAATCGAGGAGATATGATACACTGCTGGTCATTAAATTTGCTACACCAAGGAAAACAAATAGCTGAATCTTATTTATTGTACATATACGGTATAATGGGAGGAAGACATGATTAAATTTGCAGGTGGTTTGGCATACACAGCATGCAGAATTCAGTACACAGAGTTGCCACCTCTGGCAGCAACAGCAGGCTGTAATCTGGCTGGGCATCGAGTTAAATTGAGCTTGGATGACAGTTATGGGTACATCATTCCATGCGGCTTCAACTCTATGCCAGAGTTCATCAATCATAGTGGCGGGTGAGTGGTGGCGTGTCAGTCTCTCGGCAACCCATGTCCAGATGTTCTCAATGGGTGACAGATCTGAAGAGCGTGCTGGCCAGGGAAACAGTCGAACACCCTCTCTATCTAGGAAGGTCAGGAAAGCACGGGCAACATGCGGTCGTGCATTATCTTGTTGAAAGATGGTGTCACGCAGGCCTTGAAGTTAGGGAACAGCCACGGGCCTTAACACGTCAGGAATGCAACGATGGCTGTCCACATTACCGACTATGCGAACAAGAGGTGACTGGGATGTATACCCAATGGCACCCCATACCATCCAGCCAAGTGATGGGCACATATGACAATGACGAATGCAAGCTGGCAATGTTTGTTCTCCTCGGTGCCGCCACACACGGATACGTCCATCATGATGCTGTATGCAGAACCGAGATTCATGTGAAAAGACGACGTGGTGCCACTCCTGTATCCAGTGTCGTTGTTCGTCACACCACTGTAGGCGTGCCTATCTCTGCTGCAGCATCAATGAAAGCTGCAACAATGGTTGCCGTGCTGACAGTCCATGGTGCTGCAGACGTCATCGCACTATCCGTGCAGACACTTGTCGTCTTGCAAACGATCCCAGTTCCTGACTCAGGGTACGACGTGGCTGTACGATCCCGCAAGGCCAAGAGGACAACATGTCTGTCCTCGCGGTCGTTAGTGGTCCAGGCCGCAGAGATCCTGCATGGCATTCAGTATGGCCTTTTTGGACCAATCGATTCCATATTCGCCTGACAGTCATGGGATCCCGACCAATATGAGCAGCAATGTCGTGGAACGATAAACCGCAGTCCCGATAGGTCACGATCCCAATTTTAAAAATGTAAAACCTTTGAAAATTTTATTTCGAGAAAAATGTATTTAAAGTAAATAAGACAGAAATACTATGTAGATAGTGGATAAATGATGGTTAATGCAATATAAGTATATAAAAATTTGGCTAATCCGGAGACCAACCCACAGCATTTTCAGCTCACTCGCCAAGTAGTCGACAAGCATTCCGATTGCTGTGTATCCCAAGCGTTCCGTATATTCGTTCCACAGATTTCAACCTTTAGGTCGAACCCCTGCCCCTACATGGACCACTGGTACATTCGTTAGACACATTTCGACCTTTAGGTCGAACCCCTGCCCCCTATATGGACCACTGGTACTTACAGACCACTAATATATTCGCTCTACAGATTTTGACATTTAGGTCGAACCCCTGCCCCTACATGGACTACTGGTACCAGGGATGCATCTAGAGAAATGTGAGTGGTGGTTGATTTTCCAGAACAATTATTATTGCGAATATAAAATTTCGAAACGAGCTTTGCGTTAATTCGCACACACAAACAGTATTAGTATTCTATACTTTTATATTAAAGAAAAACATTTGATAAAATTGAATATAACTTTTTTTAAATGTAATTGTAATATGTATATTTTTTTGGATGAGTGGTGTTCGGCAATTGAGTGGTGGTCGGAAATTCTGAGTGATGGAAACCCCGACCACCGCCGACCACTGTAGATACATCCCTGTGGTACATACGGACCACTGGTACATTCATTCCGCAGATTTCGACTTTTAGGTCGAACCCCTTCTCATGTACGAATCCTAGCTTGCATGGAGAAAGTGATCTTGCTACGTGCGATATGCACATGCGTGAACCTCTTAGCCATCATATGGACGTTGCCCCAGTGCACCAGTGGGGGTGGGAACACATTGCGCCCAACACAAACATCTATGCCTAAAGTGAGACTCGAACCCACAACCTGGCGGTCGAACGAGTACGAGGAAACGCTTGCCTTTGACCGTTCGACCACCGCGTCGGCTTTCGGCAGCAGTTGTGGCAGCATGCAAATCCAGCGCGCAAACCACCGGGCTACTGCGCCCGAAATGTGCCAACAGCATGCGGTGTTTCCAGGTGGTCACCCACCCAAGTACTAACTGCATCCGATGCTGCTTAACTTCGGTGATCTAACGAGAACCGGTGTTTTCAGCAAGGTAGGGCCGTTGGCAATTAAGAAAAATAAGTATGAACTAGTAATCGAGGCGATATAATAGTATGAATCATTAATCGAGAAAATTTAAACATACCTTTAATTACAACTAATCAAATTCACCGGCACCATATGTTTTGCTTTCTTTTTTTACATTTTTAGCATTTTTCTGTGACTTACAATATTTTTTAACTATTCTGTTTTCTTTCCATTCAGTAGTGTTTCTAGTTAAACTTTGATTGATGCGGCGTTTATCACGTTGCTGTGCAATAGATAAAGAAAATGCGTTCACCTTTTCCTCCATACCTAAACTATTTACACATCCAAAGTTATATTCCGAAACTGTGGAAATCACAGACATTTCCAACCTCTTTTTAGAAACGAATGTTTCTTTCGGACAGTTTTTCCAAATTGAGCTGTGTAAGCTCTCATTAGCGTTCTGGGTTTTGCCAGAAATACACCAGGTTAACAATTCATTGCTAGCCAGTCTTTGGTAAATTGGCATAATTTTTGCAACAACATCTTCAGACAGCTTTGTCTTCATTGTCGCATGAGATTTTGGTGGTTCCTTATTAGCAAGAGCCCGTTGATAAAAACACCATGATGAGACACCTGCGGGGCATTTGTTGTGCTTTGGAGATTTGTTGGTTGAAGAACAGTGTAATATGGTAGCATAAATTGCTGTTTTCATATCTTCTATGCGAGGCACGTTGTCTTTAATCGCTTTCCTATAAAAGTTTGTTAGTTTTATAATTGTTTCCTCTTTCAAACTACTGTCTTTACGTCCACCAATAGTAACACCTTTGCTACGCCACTCCTTGACTTTATTACGGAGTCCTGCTCCTAGGCGTTTGGCCACGTGATTTATGCATTCCTCTTTTATAATTCTAATATCACTGCCATATACATTTAATTCTGACAGATGTTGATAAGTTTTCGCATCACCCTCAGATAGCAATCCTACATACCTCATTCCACAAGTACTTACAGATCGATTCCATATAGACGCAGCAACTGTCATTTCCATCGAATTAGAAGATCCGGCATGATTCTGTGAGCATTCAGGTTTATGGCCTTCATACCAAATGCTGAATTCAGCACTAGCTGCACCAAGATCTCGCGTCGCAGTGACACATTCTGGACAGTATTTAGATAAGATTTCAAAATCGATAACTAATCCAGTCAGAATATCTATAACAAATCCAATTCCATATAGAGATGTATGGCCGAGTTTCTGCCATGTTCCATCATATGAAATAGTGATGTCTATAATTTCTTCATTAGTAAAACTTTCATCCAAATCCTCATATTTCTTCCGCACTATACTTCGAGCAATTCGAAGAACATCATCTTTGAAGCTTTTTCTTTCCTCATACAAGCTATGCAAGCATCTTGAAAATGTTTTTTTATCCATGGCATGAATTCCAATAGCCATAGAAAACACTTCTAAAGCTGCATGTCCTTTACCAATTTTCAGAAATGCTTCAACTAGTTTTTTATTTGCATCAAAGCACTTCGTTTGGCTTACTCGAGGACTCGAAAATACTGTGCTGAATACTTTTCCGCAACTTTTACAAATTAACTCTATTTTTGAAGAGTACCCAAATGCCCCTTTTGATATTACATCCAGAGAATTACTATCACATTCATTGCACTTCACATTGCACAATAAATCTGACCACATATTATTATTCATAAAAACATATGTGTTTTCATTCAAATTTTCTGAATCACAGTTAGATGCGGATGGAAAATATGCATTTAGTTTGTTTTCACTAGCACTTCCAATTTTATTATATAAATATGTAGTAGATGTTGCACTTTCAGAAGAAATAGTGGACAGGGAAATATTTGAAGATTCATCCACACTATTTACAAATGAGGAATTATTTGAAGATCCATTCACACATGACGAATTATTTGTAGAATTATCCACACTATTTACAGATGACCACCGCTTACGAATTTTGTTGCTGTTTGCAAGCGATTTCTTTGACGGTCGAGATTTCGGCTTACGAAAACGCCTACTTATAGAATGCATTTTTAAAATTGACACAAATATATGTTGTAAAAACTATGACATAAAAGTACGCTGTAGCACTTTCAGATCTAAAAAGAGCTATTTTTGAAGCAAAAAATGAAGAAAATAGTGTCAAGAAGTAAGGAAATATATTATAAAAATTTATCACTTCAAAACTTTCGGCAATCCATAGTAAACAAACCAGGAAGTGGTTACAGTTAAAGCTCACTGTTGCCAATTTACAAAAATAATAATTTACGAAGAAATTAATTTTTAAAATTAAAATATCGATTCATAAACGCTGACAGATGTTTGTTTACCTTATGTGTGAAATTTAAAGGTCCATGATTTGTTTGTTTACAAACTTTAAATGCTTATAACTTCCTCAAAAATCATCATAGATACTAGCGGTTTTTTGCACCTGGTGCAGTTAAATGTGTAGAATAATGTCATATAATAAAAAAAAACCTTTTTTTATCGATTTTTGCTCATTTTAACGTCCACCGTCCCCTTAAGAGTTACTTTGGTGTTGATTTAATTTTGGTATAACTTTGAAGATAACAAAACCAATATTTTGCTTCAAATCGCCCGCACAATTTGGAAAAATGCGAAATGAAATACCAAATATGTTTAAAAGTATTAAGTTATGAATGTTTGTTTCATATATAATGTTAGATGACATAAGGAATAAAGCCAATCTCATCACAGATGGTTCTTAAGAATATTTCTTAATATATTTAACAAGCTGGCAAATTTTCAAAGCTTGCTGAGTGGCCCTATAATAAGAGAAAGTATTTTTAAACTGCAAATTAGATATTATTTTTGAAAAAACATACATCGTATTGCGCTATAATTTTCGATAAAACCTGAATTAGACCATTGCAAAACATTTTAAGAAAAATAATGAAAGTCGGTAAGGAAATTTATCTACTGTCCACATCAGATTTCTATTTTAACCAGTCAAATAATCCAATAACAGCTTTTTTAGCAATGTTGAAACTTTTAAATTAAAAATGCATTTAATAACACTTCGTCCTTAATTTTTATGTGTGAATGCTACAAAACGGTTCTTTTATTACTTTCAAAACAGCATATTGCCCTCATTTAGGTTTACCACATTTTTTACCTAATTTAATGGCAAACTCATTTATAAAAGTAGCTTTTCTATTATTTCCCAACAAATAAATTTTCTTAATTAAGTTCAGATTCTATTAGTAGTCCAAACACAGTCTGGAAGTGTATTTTATACTACTTAGCGCTGTTTGAAATGTAGGATCTTATAATTATGATATTTTGCATGATAGTACAGGAATTTCTGACTGTCAATAACATAAATAAAGTTCTATAAATTATTACAAGTTACAGAAAAATACATAATTAAGGGTTTTGCAGGAGGAATTTTTATTTCGATTCTTAAAATAGTAAATGGGGTAAGATAAGTGGCCCCTCATTAAATAAAAATGCGAACTGTGGTACGTTACACAAAGCAATCTATAGAATATATATATATATATATATATATATATATATATATGTTCTATATATATATATATATATATATATATATATGTTCTATATATATATATATATATATATATATATATATATAACTGAAACATTTTAATTTACTTGTACTATATATACCAGAGATTGATTATTTATTGAAATGTTCTATATAGCAAAAATAAAAATAAGGTGGTCTGAAGTATTTATTTGATATCAATTTGTGACTATACGACAAGATTGTGAAGATGATAGAGAGAAGATTATAAATAAAACATTATAAATAAAACAGGTGCTAAATTTGTTTGAAATACCCCTTTTTCCCTGTTCTATATATAAGTTAAGGAGTTGAAAAAGAATGACAAGTGGTAAAAATTGGTCAATATAATCCCTTAACTACACTCAGATTATTATTTCTATTTCTGTTATAAATATATTATATATTTATATATATATATATATATATATATATATATATATATACACTCGAGACCACTTATTGCGATCTCTGATACAGCGAATTATCTGTGAATTATTTTCTGTCCCCTTGGAACTGCAATATTAAACAATGTTAAAATGATCGCATATAGCGAAGTATTGGAGCTTGCATATCAGATACTGCGAAGTTTTTGTTCTGGTAAGGAACCCAAACCCCCTTTTTTTCCAATCAATTGCAGTGAAAAGAGAGCCTTGTAAATGGGGTAAACATTCCAAAGTCAGGCTAACGGCGCATTTTTGTTGCAATATGGACTGGTCAGAAAAAAGGAAGATTTTAGTTATAGGAAAATCGAAAAACCCACGATGTTTCAAGAATTGCAAAAATCTATCCGTAATATACCGGAACAATAAAAAGACCTGGATGACTTCCGTAATTTTTGCAGAATGGCTGAAAGGGTTTGATGACGAAATGTCAAAAAAGGGGTGACACATTTTGCTTGATAACTGCACTGCTCATACTACGAATATCAAACTAAAACACATTATACAGCGTCGCTTTCCACCGAATGTTACATCAAAACTACAGCCTTTAGATATGGGCATAATAAAATGCATGAAAGCATATTACAGATCTCAGATTATTCGACGTGTTCGTTTGAATCTAGAAACTGATCTACATTTTTTGTTACGGACATTAAAATTGCTTGTCAATTTTTAGATGATGCCTGGTGTTTGGTTCAACCAAAAACCATCCAAAACTGCTGGGAACATTCAAGATTTTTAGGAGGACTTGGGGACTCACATTTCATTTCTGAGGATGGTTCTGAAGAAAGTTCCTTGTGGAAAAATTTAGAGAAAAAAGGAAATTTGGGTGGAGATGTTACTTTTGCTAATTATGTTGCTAGCGATTGCAACGTAGAAATTGAAGCACAAGAAGCAGACGATGACATTATTGCAGCAGTGTTATAAAATACTTCTGCTGATTCCGAAGAGGAAGACGTTGAAATTGAAGTAAATAGACAATTAGTAACATCAAAATCTGCCTTGGACAGTCTTAAGAATTTGTTTGCGTTCTTCGAATCCCTTAACATTGACTGCCTTGATGATTTAAGTGCATTGGAAAAAGAACTATGCAAATACGTTGTAAATTTAACTGTTCAAAAGAAAGTTACAGATTTCTTCCCTCTCATGTAATAAAGTTTTAGCCTTCGTGTGAAAATTATTTTGCTTTCGAACATGCGAGTAAGTCCATGTTTTTATTATATCAGATATAACGAAATCATTTTCAGTGTCCCGTGCCGTGCGACTTCGCTATATGCGGCTATTGTTATATATATATATATATATATATATATAACCTTAAATACAGGAATTATCAATGTGAAATCAGCACTCACACTTAGATGGCGCATAGCACTGCAAGAAAGAGAATTAAAATATTATTCCGAAAAGGATAGTGAAGATTTGAAAGCAATGTACTAAAAATTGGTCAGGGGTATTGTGACCTCCTCACCCGGTTAAAGCAGTCTTTATGTCGGAATGACAGTCCCTTGAGAGCCGGTACATTGCAAAAACAAAATGAATACTCATGTATCAAAATAAAAGAGGAAAGCCAGACTTGAAAATTATCTATTCAGACATACATATATGAAGATTTAAAAACATACAGAAAAGTCGAGATGTTCAAAACATCCATCGAAATAAAAAGACAAATCTTTCAAACATGTCGAGAAGCAAAATCCTCTATCGACGCTATCGATATGTGTACATCATATTCATATAATAAAGTTGTTAAACGTAATGACTTTCATTTTGAAATCAATTATGTTATACATTGGAATTCTTGTTTGCATAAGAATGTGTTCTGAAACATTGTAATGGACCAACTGATTCGCAGCAGACGATTAAACAGCAATGCTGAAGATCGTTTTGCTTGCGACATACGATTCCTGAATAGCACCATCACGTAGAGTTTGCCTAAAAGATTTTTGTGTAAAACAATTTGTAGTTTTTACAACATAACTGTACTGACAGTTACCGTTTGTATTTAAATAATTCTTCAGATGATCGGCAATTTCAGTCGACCGATGTAGATGATAGTGTTACTGGCCTTAAAATATAATAAATCTCAACATTAGAACTCTGGTTTGGTGCGTGATATCTGCTTATTATAAAAAAGGTTCGATAAGGATCAGGTAATATGGTTTTGAAGTAAATTGTTATATTACTATGGAATAATATTTCATAAAGTTGTGGGGATTTGGATTTTCAGTGTTGTCTTATAGGAATATGATGAACACATATGGATAGCGTCGATAGATGTTTTTGCATCTCGACGTGTTTGAAAGACTTGTCTTTTTATTTCGATGGATATTTTAAACATCTGAAACTCTTCTGTATGTTTTTAAATCTTCATATGTTTATGTCTGAATAGATAATGGTCAAGTGTGGCTTTCCGCATTTATTTTGATACATAAGTGTTCATTTTTTTGCAATGTACTGGCTCTACGGGAGTGTTGTCGCGACATAAAGCTTGCTTTAACCTCGGTGAGGGGGTAACAAACCCCCTGGCCAATTTTTGTACATTACTATCAAATAGTTATTATCCTTTACGGAATTATATATATATATATATATATATATATATATATATATATATATATATATATGTATTGATAAATCAGACAATAACAATATTTTTACTATTTTTGATAAAAGAAAATATTTTAAATTTAAAATCAATTATGTTACACTTTGCTTTGCAAATTTACATAAAAAGTAGTCAGAAATATTATAATTAACCAATTGATAAGAAGCAAATGTTTAAATGCTGGAGATACAGATAAAGTTAAAAGCGATAAGGACTTTGTAAATAAGGCTATGATACAAGGTTACCCCAAGGGGTGTTTTGATCAATATCGGAATTCTATGGTTTGACTGTAACTGCAAGTGTAAGCAGATATTTGAGCGGTTGATACGGGATATAAAATATATGGGAAGACAGAAGTAGTTAATGGTTATGAAAAAATCGCTTAAGCGAAAAACTTGAGATCAAGCCTTATATGGATTTGTAAAGATCAAGACAAGGTAACAAGTACTGGTTGTAAGGGTATTATAGTTCATATTATTATGTGAGATATGTTAATAAATAAAACTAGTGAAAAGTAGAATACACTTTGTATAAATTAAATGAAAGTCATTTGAGTGAATAGGTAATAGGTTTTTCATGTGCTTCTTTCAATTGTTTTTTTTTGTTTTGTTTTCAATTGATGTTTGTTGTTGGTAATAAGGTCATTCAAAGTAAAAGTATCGGCTTCCGGGAGTGTTGCCATTGCATAAAGCATGCAGGAGTGTGTGTTTTACAACTCCCGTCGGCCAATTGGTGGTACTTTTCATTATTTGCATTCAATTTTTAATTGTCTATTTAGATATTATATTTAGATTTCTATTTAGATATTACATTTAGATATTACATTTAGATACTTCATTTTCTATTTAGATATTACATTTATAAACTAGTTACAAGGGCAGCATCGCGCCATATAGTATTGTTTACATTAGGGCCCGACATTAGGGTATTTATGCTAAATACTTTTCTATTTTATGTTATTTTATGAAAAGAGTAATTTTATGTTTACATTTTATGTTAAGAGATGTTATGTTTATATGTAGTGCTTGGCATTCTAATCAATTTGACCATAATTCAGAGAGATCGTGATAACGTATATTGTCTTTTGAAAGCAAATTTATTTTTTTTAATATACTAGATGACCAAAAATTCAGTAAATATTCAAAAGAATTATATTTTGTTATGAGGTTTGTAAAGAAATGCATTAAAGTACTATTTATATTAAAAAAAATGTTTTCAAGTCCAACACAGTTATAGTCTAGCAGGTTTTTTTTATCTAATTTCAGCTATTATTTAAAAACTTGGACAAATGCAACGTTAAACTCAGTATTAACATTTGAACATTTTTAAGTGAATACAAAAGTAATATACAGCAAAATAGTATTGCGTTACAACCTAAACCCATTAATTAAAAATAGGGACTAATGGCCAAAACAGTTACGAAATTTATATAAAAAAACACAATATTGTAATATTACTATCAAAATGCCGAGTTAGGAAGCCTTCAGAAACGCAATATTTCCTCTTACAATACTGCGAAAAAATCAACAATATACTGATATTCTGTGTCTAAACTAATTAACAAAACGTAAACAGCAAATAATCAATGTCAAATCTATAGCAACGAACGCAGAATATCGAACCACTGTGTAAAGGAGTCTTTTAAAGTAAATTTAATTCCGCGAATGCATTCTCTTCAAATGTACAACATGTAAAAGCGAATATATTTGAGACTGTCAAAATATGTGCAGGCAAAATTGCAAAACTTTTGTCAAATTAAAATTCTGTTTCGGACAGACTGTAGCAATCCAAATTATGCGCATATCCAATAAGCTGTCACGTTCCATAAAGAGTCTTTGTGTTTCAAGTTCAAACGGGCATTGTCTTTTCAGTTAAAGAAAAGGAGTATTTTAAAGTAACATTTTGAAGATGTGGAATTATAGATAAAACTGAGGCGATTTATATGAAAATAGAATTATAGCAATTATAGGTTTTATTTGTTTATGAAATTCTCAGTAAAGAGCTTTAAAAGTTCAAATAATTAAAGAAATAAATGGTTATAATTCTGTAAAATAAACAATGGTGTGTTTTAGATTGAATTTTACTTTTGAAAATTATGTCTAGTAACTTCGGATAAATTTTATAATAATTTAATATATTATATTTCATATGATATGGGTAATGGACGTTTATTTATATACGAACTACTAGGCAGAAATATGGGATAACATAAAAAGTAATTTTTTTACAAAATAAAAATTTCGTTCTCAGAAAAAACAATTGAGCTGCGCAACTATAAATTTGTGGGAATTGTGTAATAAAATAATGCAACGTTCTGTCTACTAGATACAGTAGGCGCAGCTAGCTTTGAGTTTTAAAAATGGTTTCAAAACTCTTCATTTATTGTCTGTAAATTTTTAAAACATTTTTCACTGACAGCCCGGTTTATGTCCGGTTTGACAAGTTCATGACGAGTATCCATGAGCTACGCGTGCATATGGTTAGGTTAGACACCCAATATTGGTCAAATGGAACCAATAAAACGTAATATGAGAAATATAATCTGCCAATGCCCGGTTCCGGTCATTATGTGCTGAATGGACTTGGGTTAGGATAATAAAGGCTAATATACAACAAAATTATTCAAATCGAACCTGTAGATGCCAAATATATACATCAAGTGAAAAGTGATTACTCGATTGTATATTTTTAAACATATACACGTATAAAATATATTAAAAACTAAACGTATAATGAAAAACTAATACGTGTCTTTAAAAACCAAAGAAATGAGCTAATAAACCGAATGAAAAAAAAATGCATAAATAAGAGAAAGAACAGAGATAAAAAAATAAGCCGCTATATATAATATCAATGGCGTAATTTTACTAGTATTAAAAAAATAAGCATAATTTAAAAATATGATGGGGGGTGTTAGCTGAGAAGTGCAAGGTTGGAAGCAGTGCTGAATTAGTAAAATTAACGAAATAAGAGCTAATAACAACTGTATGAACTAAATTAAAAAATGAAATCTAGAACATACAATTTTCTGCGCTGCAGATGAAGTAATAATAACGTCAATGGATCCTCCTGAAAGGTGTAGCACTACTGATCTCCGTTGGAGTGCGATGGTGATTTGTCGGTTTTGACTGGGTCGAGATTCTGACCAGATAATTTTGCGGCACGGAATCCGATATTTAGTTTAACAAAATAAATTAGCATATACAGAAAGTTAATTCAACATTAGAGCAAAAATTATATAATTCGGATGTTATAACCTGTGGGAACATTTTTTCCACACGTGTGAAATGGAGTATTTAAATTGGAGGGTGTCTTTATGGGTTAATAGGAAGGAATAAAAAATAGGAAAGTAAATTTTAAAAGTTTAATACGTTTAAAAGTATACTATAAGTGTAAAATATTTAGCAATACAATTATTTAAAGGTTAAACCTTATTTAGATATATTTGGAAAAATATTACAACTCTTTTGACTGCCAAAATATATTAAATGTTCTTTCTCCTGTCGAACGAGGCTCACTGTTGTAGTAAGTTTTTTCTCTGTCGTCAACTAAGAATGGTTTCAAACTGTGTTTTTCTGGGAGTTGCTTTATTCTTTCATTTTGAAAACTCCCGTTGCTTCCCCTTCCTAAATCACTGTCTACGTATACTTTATACCATCACCAAAAATATACAGTACGCTTGTAGGTCACGGGATATTTTATATCCGGCTTTTGAATTTCATGTAATCCATGATTGTTCTCGAACCCCAGTTAAATCGCCATTAAATTTCAACTGATCTGTTTTAATTTGAAGCCATTTTTCAACGCTATAATATTCCAACATGTCACTATTGTGAATACTTCCTCTAAATGCTTACCAATTTTACCACAAATCTCGAACACCCCTTCGTCCAATTACTGACCAAACATATGGACTCATGACCGGGACATGGATTAATCACTTTTTAAATTTCCGTCTGTTTTGAAAATGAAGATTTATGATTTAACAATATCATGTTTACGGTATTAAAATCCGATTACCACCCACACATTGGATCGTTGGCAGTCACACCGAACATTTATATTTCACTTATGGACACTAGCATAAAATTTGGCAGTGAACATATGTACCATATGTTATTGTAAATCCGAAGTTAAGTCAATAATTATATGCACTACATATGTATTTGTGTTTCTGTTAGCAGCACTGTCTTTTTTTTTTACAGAAGGAGGGGATGTGAAGATTGAAAACGATACGGTTGTACGATACGGTTACAGTGTTTTGTTGCAACGGAGTATCTACAATTGGATGATATAGTTAAGAAATAGTCGCACAAGTGTTGTGCATAAAGAAGGAACCACACACCCCATTGAGGTATTGGTTAAGAATTGACCAAGCACTGACTCGCTGCGTAGCAAGTCAGTGCTTGGTACTGTGACTCGCGAGGTACTTGCGTAGCTCGCTGATAAGCCTTGAGCTAATCTGACGGGAATTAACCTATATGATCGCTACGCTGCATTAGAGTGAGAAGCGCCTTTGTAGCAAGGCGTGAGTACCAATCCTACTGATATCTAAAATGTCCACGCTGACCTTAATGGCATGCACTTATTTCAGTGCTCTTATCGCCTAAAGCGACGATAAAACTATATTCTTGCATTCACCTTTGTAACAATGTCTCATTTTTTTCTTGTTTTTTATGGAATCTAAACATTCGTTTCCCTTTTCTGGAATTATTAGACCAAATTTACGGCCGAGCATATTTCTACTGTATTGCAAATTTATAACATAATTCACAATATCAAGTCGCTGCGCAATTGTAAACCAATGTGGAAATAAGTTTAAAAATAACGGATGTTTCAGCTTCCTATATAGGAGTATTAAATCAGCTGAAAACATTTTAGTTTTTCAGAGGACATGATAAAACATGTGCAGCAATAAAGTAAATGCGTTGAAAAGCAGGGCGACTAAGCTGAAAGATGATGTTATTTTAAGTTATCAATTTTTATTGAAATACAGTATATATCTGCAATGCGGATAATTGTTGAATTACGCTCTTATATTTTAGTTCTAGTAATAAAATATACCACTTTTCGAAGTTGTTTAGATTAATCTGAAAAAATAAAAATTTTGTTAGAGACAGATTACAATTTTAAATAATATTGCGGACTAAGTCATTTTTTATTTTGCATATTTATTAATACAAATTTATCTGAGATTTATCTTAACAATCTGAGAAACCTTTTATATTTATAGTCAGTATGTTGTTATAGTTAAGTATGTTGTTTGAGTTACCTCAGAAAATACACACCTCAGTAAACGCGACTACAGCGCTAAATGAATTCAGGAGTCACGTGGGAAACAATGTTTATTCTAACAATGTAATCATATTTGCTTCAATAAACTCCATTTTCCCTTATTTAAAGTTCTTAATAATATTTTGGTCGAAGTGAATATAAATGGCAAAAGGGGAATAATCGACGCTTTCACATCTCGTACAGAAATGTAAAGTTTTACTCTGAACATAATCAACATGGTTTTTGGAAGAACAACAGTCATCCATAAATACATATAAGTTTCAAACTCTTTCCGAAAATTGTGGACATCAGAATTCTCCATACGCGTAAATAATGCCCTTTGTTTTCCCAATGAGTTAGTTAAAATACCACAACTATTCAGATATTTAAAATATTCTGTTCCGAAATAATTTCCATGCTTCTAGTGTACTTGTTTCCTAAAAATCCCGAATCTGCTCGTGACAGAAACGAATGCATCAGAAACGAAACAAAAAAAAAAGATGAAAGATTCTAAATTGCAAAACTTCTCTCAAATTAAAATTCTGCCTCTGTCGGGCAATAACAATCCAAATTATGCGCATTCAAAATGAGATGGCGATTCTGATGCGAAGTCTCTATTATCCCTCGTCTCGGAATTAGCCGACAATCTTTTCAAAAAGAGGGAAGTTAAGGTTCTTTGAAATAAAGTGACGAAACCAGAGGAGTATAATAAAGGGATGGGGTGGTTGTCTGCAGTTTATTTGAAAATTACTCAGGGAAACAAAAGAATTTTTACGAAGTTAGCTATATTGGAGGGATTTTGTAGAAAATCAATTACGGAAAGAAATGAAACTATACTGCTTGGATTAACTTAAAATTTTATGCATTTTTACGAAACAGTTTTATGACTTCGAGAACTATTGTTCTTGGTTTCGATAAAAATATTTTAATTTAAATTTTTTGAATCGTTGTATAATTTACTTTTATATGCTCCATTGTTTGGCGTGTTTAGTTAATATTAAAGCAATCATGGGGTTAACAGAAAATTAAATTATAAAACTTTAGCTTTTTCATAGATACGCTTTGTTTTGTACTCATAAACGTATTGGTTTTTACGAAACTTATTGTTCGTTACCGTCTATTATACTATCAATACTAATTGTTTAGTTTAACTACATAAATTATATAGAAATAGAAAAACTGGCTTGTCAATTACTGAAAAATGTCAGAACGCGCAAACTAGTCAAAATCATGGTCTGAAAATTACACAACTATTTGAATGCACTCGGATGTTTTTTGTAGATGTGGCACAACAAAGCTGTCTCCAAGCCTAGATGCAAAAATTTTAACATTTTATAACCAAAACCAGTGTGTCCTATTACTTTTTCCACTATCGTTTTATATGTCAAATTTTCTTTTCCTGGAACTAGTCCATCGGGCAGTTAAATTTGATTTTATTGTTAACCATGTTTGCATACACAACAGCCCCTCATAAATTTGAAAGCATGCCATTGACTTTCGATTTATGTGTTCTAAAGCGGCAATAAGAGTATCTACTAACAGAAAATATACTATGAGCTATTGATTGAGACATTTTGTAGCGCCTCTAGTGGCGAATGAAGCATGTTAAAATCCTATCTCAAATACGAAGGATGATAATTTTTTAATACAAAAGTTGAAGTTAGTTTTCTATTTAGTATAGAAAGATGTGTATGCTGCACCATAATACGTACACAGATGATAAAGAATAAGGTAAACAAAAAGCGATGATTATGCAAAATGCGCATGGAAAAGCAGTAGTTCATTGAATAAGCTAATTTAAATTTATTTAGAACTAGCAGCATACCCGTTCTTCGTACGGAGTATATAATATAAATAAACTTAAATTCACAATCATGTGCAAATTCCTATAGTATACTAAATGACATGTTTAATCAAAATATTCTGTTAAAATATTTAATACAATGCTCCTAAAAAGAAACCTAAGGATCTCTGTTCTCACTATACAAAATTATCTTCACGGGTAGATCTGAAGAATAAAATATTCTGGCCTTTTTTGTAAGCAAATTTATAAAAAGTATGGAATTGAATCAATATATGCAAAATAATAGCGTATTGTATGGGACCCGTACTACTTATATACGCGAATATTAGAAGATATAACCTGTATTAGTAGATTACATATATAAATTGAAAATATCAATAAATCCGTAATCTTTAAACCAGTAGGCAGTAATTAATTCGAATATGTGCCCAAATGAAAGTGCTAAAATTATATGGGAAGATAAACCCGTGCTACTTATAATGCCATAGATTTGAAGATATGTCCTAGTGTTAGTAAAAGATTACCCGTTTTATAATATTTAGTTTGAAAAATTTTTGCCAATATATAACAGATTACTTAATAAATTAAAAATATCAATAATCCCCATGATCTTCATACCGAAAGGCTTGATTCCAATATATGCCAATATACATGTACTACTTATATTCTCTTACATTAGAAGATATACCCGTGCATTTGTAGAAGATTACTCGTACAACGTACAATATATGAGTTTCAACAATTTTTGCCGCAATAAAACAATGCCATAAGAAATTGAAAATATCAATAATCTCTGAATCAATAATCCCCGAAAACATCAATAATAATAATGTTTAAACATGAAGATCGTAATTGATATTATCCAGTCAAAAATACGATGGCAATAAAATTTATTTTATATACATATCTTCATCATTAAAATCGGAAAAGATTTAATAAAAATCTTCTTCCTCATAAACACATTAAATTTAAATCCGTTGTTAAGCGACATGTTATGATTTGCTTCAAATAAATTGGTGGTCAAAATATCGTCTGAATATCTCTAATGAAGGTTTGGCGACATTTTAAAAAATCGCCAAATTTATCGCCAAGTGGGACTGTAGAACTGACAGTCCCACTTGGCGATAAATTGACGAACATCATCAAAATATTATCCCCTAAAAAAAAACACAATTTTGTTTATTTAGGGCAATTTAACAATTTCAAAATATTTTTATGGATTTATAAATATTTTTATCAATTTGGTGACATTCTAAAAATTCTCTAAATGGGTTACTAAGTAGGGCGGTTGGACTGACACACAAATGCTAACGAAACACCATTTCAGTACTTTCTTTTAACAAAACAAAATAAAATTCATTGATTTACGTCATTTTTATCAATTTGGGGACATTTTAATCAATTTGGCAACTTTTAAGAAATTTGTCAAGTTAGCGATATCCAGCCAAATTCGTAGCACTAAATTCGCAGATCTGAATAAAATATCGTGATCCAGTTTGCATATACTAAATGAAAACACTAAAATATTATTAGAAGATATATCCATTCTACTCTTTTTCTGTTTAAACAATTGGATAAATGAATTTATTGGGTAAACAGAATATAAGTTTATTAGCTAAACACAATATATAAGCTTAAAACCTCTTTGCTAAAATACATGAAAGTGATGTATGCAGTTCGCAATTAATATAATTAAAAAAAATCAAACCGTTCATTTATAAGATATATTTTAATATCCATTTATTTATTATTCAAAACGAAAAAATAATAATAATCATTAACAAACACATTTAATTCCATTCCTTTGCCGAGCAACATGATATAAGATAGAATTTTCCTCATAAAATGCGAAATTGAATAACCATTTTAATTTCTTTATACTTCCAATCGTTGAGTAAAAGATTGTGAAATATAAAACATGGAGGTAGATTTTTCCATTTAAATTCATGTTTCAAACAATTCATGCTTTCAGATAGTGACTATTTAATGCAAAAATCCTGCATCAAACTCAAAAATAAAGTTTTAATTCCCTTTGACGTTTTAAACAAACGATTTTTATCCTTTCCGTTTGGATAAACGGAGTTGGAGAGTAGAACTCCTATAAAAAAAGTTCCGTTTCTCATTAATATCTCGACAACCCCTAGCCTTAGAAACTCGAAACTTGGACAAAATTTATGGGGGGCTATTTCAAGGCTACCTACAAAATTTCATTAAATTCGGTTCAGTCGTTCTCTCGTGATGATGAGACAAACGAAAGTTTCGTTTTTTACTATTATCTCGAGAACCACTGGTCCTAGAAATTCCAACTATAGACTAAATTTTAAGTGGGGCTATTTCTAGGCTACCCACCAAATTTCATCAAATTCGGTTCAGCCGTTCTCCCGTGATGATGGGACAAACAGACAGACAGACAGACAGACAGACATACAGACAGACAGACAGATTTTCATTTTTATTTATATAGATTACCATTTTTGCAGTAAAATATGAATGCTGTATACAAATGGCAGACAAATGGGGCAGTACAATAATTATCCCTTGTCGTTGTCATTATTTTTTATAGTCTGCGTACATGACATGCGCAAATGACATGTGTGTCTTTATATATTAAATAGAAAAAATTCTACAACTTCGTAACAGAAACATTTTACCTACCTTTCTTCGTTTTCGACATATGCAGTTTAACCTCTTCAATTCGCCCCTAGAGGCCTCTTAAACTTTCTTAACCGATAGCGACAATCGTTGTTTTATTAGTAGACTCTGTTTTTGTAGTTAGAATTCTTTCATTGAAAGTTAAAGGGCTACATAATTACTTTTGAGGGAATTTATGTATATAGCGATATAATGTGGAAAATTCTGTGACAGTTTTAATACAGATGAAAATTTCAGAATAGTTAATTGTCTTCTTTTAGGAACCATAAATAAATAATTTGCAACACAAATAAATCTATCACAAACAAATCAATTCAATCATCCCAGAGAAAATTTTTTCAAGGGACATTGGACGAGCTTCTATACCCAACTGCGAACAAAAATATATGCTTCTAGGGAAAGTTGATTTTTATTTTCCAAGAGAATATGAATTTATGTTTACTAAAAGTATCTGTGTGTATACTTTTACAGCCTACAATTAAATAGCAAGGAAAAGGTGTAAATAGCTTCGAAACTAGCTACGGAATATCAGCTCGAAAATGACTTCAGTTGATTTTATCTCAATATGATCGTAATCTATACAAATGCAATTATTATATGTACATTATTTTTATTTATATAAAATAATTTTTGCACAACCAACTACGGTCTAAACAATTTTACTATCTATAATTATATAATTATACTACGAAATATACTATCAATAATTAAGTGTATTTTATTTCAAATAAGGTAAATTCCTAAACCATAATATTTTAAGCGTTTCTATAATTCAATTTTTTTATGACTTTGACATTCATCCAAAATAGCTATTAAGTACAGTGAATAATGTTATAACATTCAAACCACCCATGTTATCGGGGCAGTTGAGTTATAAACGACGAGTGCATTTTTAATGCTCACTGTGTTGAAATATATTTGTCTATGTTCTGTGTTAAAATATATTTGTCTATATTATTATGTATTCAATATATGTTCTTAAATTTATATTTAGTTGTCAACGAACAAATGTTCACAAATAAACAAAGTTAGTATTCTATGTATTTTAAATATCATTTAGTGAAAGAACTACATTTACATAATGAATGCATTAGAATATGCATACATATATTCTACTTAAATTTGCAGGAGTTACTGGTTTGTCAGTGGTTTGTTAAATTGCCATGACAAGTAAGGGTAACATCAACATTACTTCTTACAAAATTATAAACACATCAACATTAACACATTAACATTAGCCCTCATTTCTCTGCCATACATATTAGAGATAACACGGTACAAGGCGCACCAACCAATATATTGCTGAAACTCGATGTGTATTGACCGTGATTCTCCAAGATGACCGTGATGACCAAGAAAGTGAAAAAAAAAAGTTTGACAAGCAGGAAGCATTTTATCCTTGTTCGTTGCAACAAATTCTTATAAAGTTAATTGCGATATAAGTTCAACACAAGTGTTCAGAAATATTCACCAACCAGTTTTTAATATATTTGGTCATGGATTCCTAAGTAATTAGGCCAATTTTTACACTATTCCTTTTTTGATAAAAATATATAAAAAGTTACACTTTTCGAAGGTAACGCACAAAGATAAGCTCCTTTCTAGAATTTGACACTAGGTTGGGCGAAGAAACAAAAAAACTGATACATGTTTACACCCACGTACTATCTAAATGCATGGATTCACAAGAGGCGTTATAACCGGGTTTACTGTATTACCAGGATATCTGGTAAATATTGAAGTCCATGTTTATAACCACGGGAAATATGTAGGAACTGGAATTCATTTTATGAAAACTCAATCTCTATCTGCATTGTGAAACAATATGTAATGTAAAATTTAAGAATAAATATCTAATACGTTTCCTGGAATGGATTTTACAAGCGTACGATATTCTTAAAAAGTTGAAGGAAATAAACTGGAAAAATATATTGTAAAAATAGAACAGCGGAATGGAATTTTTATCGTTCGTGGCCATGTAATAACGAAAATAAGATGAAGGAAAAAATGGCCAAGCGATATGTTTGAAGCAAATTCCAAGAATTTTAAATTTTATTCTTTCATATATCTTTCTTTTAGATAAATCGATGTCATATAGCTGAAACGCCAGAGAAATGCTTCTTTAAATGAATATCCGGATTTTGGTTATATTTATCCTACTGAAGAAATGTATATTTTCTAAATCTAAACGATTAAATGAATTGAAGAAATGAATGTCTGCAATCCCGAATTGTTGCATTTTGGGAAGCTGCATATATGTTGACACATGGAGTACATCCCTTTCTGGTAGGTCGGACGGACTGGGTCTCAACAACAACAACAACATGGAGTACATCATACCACATAGCATACTTGAAATGCATATAACATTCAGATCAGGCTGAAAGCATTGGCGTAGTATAATAATACTATTTCTTATAGTTGAATATTGTTACTTTACTCACGCTACCCATTAATTTAAATTTTTTATTTTTCCAAGATAAATTCTTTAAAATTTAATTTCTTAATTATTTATTTTGATTTATAATCTCTCAAGTTTCTTAAACACTAATAAATTTTCCAAAATTCATAGTTACTAGAATTTGTTTAATATTTTATAATTTCCTTTATTTTAACAAAGCACTGAACTTAATTCCAAATACAATTACTTTTCCTTACAATTTCAAACTTTAACGATTAAAAAATACTATGCTAGTAAACAAAAAATAATCTGCTTTGCCTCTGAAGGATTTCAACACTGCAATAATTAAGTGATTTATAAAGCAATTAATGGTCCATATATTTTTATTTAAAACAAATTAAGTTAAAAACAAGAAAGATCAATCATGCTTAAAGCATTGATTATGAAACACTTTCCAACTTCAATGCAATTTTATTTAAACATGTCTAAAATGCAATACATTCCTCGGTAATATTTTAAAACTTCTCTCAATACTACATTGATTTATTATATTTGAAAACTTAAACCTTCATCGAAAAAAATGAACTTCATTCAAATGACAGCATTGAAATATAAATTGACTGGTTTAAACATCTCAAAAATGTTATACATTCCTCGGTAAAAGTTTTAGAATTATCATAATACAACGATAATTTTTTATATTTGAAAACTTCATCGAAAACAACTGAAATTCATTCAAATGACGTCATAGAAAAAATAACATGCCTGGATCTCTCTATAAAAACAGGATTTCATTCATAACTTTCCCCCATTCATTTCATTCATCACAATACTATAATAATTTATTTTATTTAAACATTTTTTGCTTAAGACCATGGAGCTACAAAAAATCAAACTCTATGCTTGAAACTTCATCGAAAAAAATCGTCCTTCTCTTTATGAAATCAATTAATATTTCATTCATATCAGCCTTGCGCGACTCCATGGACTAAATTATTTTGTGTTAAAAAAATACAGGAATTCTAATACAACTCATTCTATATATTTTGCTGTTTACATTTTACATAGGTGAAAAATAGGCTTAGTTGTAGAAATAATCAAATTCAGATGAGCATTTAATCTCAAATATATTGTCATTGCGTTGTTTCAGTATGTAGATGCACAGAATTTAAGTAAAAATAAAGTAGTTTTAGGACGGATACAACACTCAGTATGAATTAAAAAGAACTTAAAAAAATCACGATTTTGAAACAAGATGGATGCCATATATTATTTTGAAGTGGGTCATGTGATCGTTTCATATCATGGTCACGTGATCGTTTCATATAAGAGGTGTAATTATTATTTTAATTTATTTTTTAAAAACTACTGAATATATTTCGCTGAATTTTTTTTTATATATTTTATGGAACAATTTGAATATTACCTGAAATTTTCGAAGCAATTTGTGAATTTTAAATCCGCTTAAAAAATGTTTGAAAAATTAGATCCCATAGGGCTCAATGTATTTCATTTTTTCGACCCGGGTTCAATCCAAAACTAATTGGGTGATATTATTCATTTATATTCCCATAGGTTCTACAGACCGTCTGAACAACATACTAAAATTTCATTTTGATTAAGTCATTTTTACGGCAGTTATCGTGCTAACGGACAGACAGACAGACAGACAGACAGACAGACAAACAGACAGACAGACAGAATGAACAAAGTCATAAACATATTTCAACTTTGTTGTAAAGTGTTAAAAACACATATTTTAAAATAAATATGTTTACACCCAAATTATATTGCAGAATTATCCAATATAACCCAATATAACATAGGTAGGATCCTCTTAAGATGAAAAATTACGAGTTTGCTTGTATGACTAGTCTGTCAAAATTTATCATTAAAGATATATAGTTGATAATATTTTGAAAGCGAAGAAATTTCAAAATTATTCATACATTTCGTTGTATTCCAAATCTTAAGATTTTAATATAAATATTGAACTTAATCAACACTTTCCTTTCAAACATAGGAGTTGGCAGTTTTTTAAATCATTTTCAGGGAAATATTATTTTAAGTAATAGATGATGCACTTAATGTGTATTGCCGTAAGTAACTATTTACTGAGGAGTATTACATTGAAGAAAACCTTCCACCAAACACGAACATTGGTCTGAACAGCAGAATTTCTGTTCTCCAACCAAATAAAAGCACCAAATTCAAACATGCATAGAAGAAGTATAGGAGTACAGCAGGGCTATTTGCCGCGGCAAGTAAGCTTCAAAATGCATTATGACAACCATTAAATAGCAAAAACTTCCATTCGGAGACAAGGTAATAGAATCACCGAGGTAAAAGTAAGGATTTAAAACTTCATATTAAGAAACCACGATTATCGTGTGAAACAATAATTCAGGTCGCCTTGGGATTAGATAAGTAATCCTATAGTGCATGCATTTACATGGTGAAATGCCTAAAATATTTATTTAAACTGTCAATTTTGTAAAAATAAATTATTAGTGCAATACAATATAGAACTGAATCAATATTTTATCTCCATATATTCTGTACTCTATCCTACAACTATGAAAAAATACTGATAAATTATACTCATCATTAAGGTATAACTCTTAATTTAAAAATAATCAAAAATACATATACTAAATACTACGTCTATTTGTTGTGTCAACTAACAATAGTGGCTACATTGTTAACACTAGCGCCACTTAAATATAATTCTCAAAGCATTATGGCATTTTTAAACATTTCACACATAGATTTTATCTCCCTCGTTCTAACTCCATGGATAGAATACATACAATTTTTTTTGTGTCTTCGGATCTGAGCAAAGCATGGGGGTAAGCGGAAGAAACAATTTCTCAGAGGTAAATACTTGCTTAATTTATGGCTGAAGACTTCGACAATCACAGAATAAATCAACTCAGCACTGGGTAGCATATTTGCCTATGACCGCCCGTTTCGTGGTTGTGGAATGCTTGTAGATAATTTAACTTTCAGTTTAAAAATATGTTTGGCACACCATTCTGCACAAAATTATGAATTACAGTTTAGGAATAATAATTTAAATTATTTTACAAAAGACATGTTTTAAGCAATTTAATGTAATATATACTATGATAATTATCATTTTCAAGGGTTGGCTCTCTCAAAGGTGAACGCTGTCTTACAAAAATCAATCGTAGTCAAGAGAGAAATACAAAGTTCGACGTGAATATTTGTTTTACTAAACACTTATTACAGTTCTGATTTGCGAATTCATATATAGCTATATGGAAATATCATGAAAGGTATGGATCATATATCTTCAAGTTGAACTTATTAGCTAGGCACTCGTTACTAAGGTCATTAAATAAATGCTATTTTGCTGTCTCGTCCTATTCCATTAAAGCTTACAACTGCCATATGTACTGCTTTTATATTAGAGCATTTGATTTAGAGCATTTAATTTAGAGCAATCCATTTTTATACGTATTGATCCATATTTATATTTATCTCAAAATCGTTTAGTTACAAGTGGTTTATCGGTTTCATTAGTAGTTGCACTTTATTGTGGAATTCAAAATCGTCTCTATTGACCAACTCACTGAACAGCACCAGCCTGGGTCTTACGATTGCTATATTCGAGTTTATAATTCCTCCAAAAGGCATCTTCAAACTATATGAACTTTTTATATATTATCGAAACCATCGCCTGGACAATGGTTTGAAAAGGTCTAATTTGGGTCAAATACAACATTGCATTGATTGGAGTGGATTTTACTGAACCTGTGATAAGCCATAAGTCCTGGTTCTGTAGGGCTTTTAATTTTTAAACAAAGAATTAGAAGCAGTAACTAAGGAATAATTTAAATATTTCCTAAATTTGTAATTTTTAAATTCGCTTAAAAATGTTTGAAAAATTAAGTCCCATAGGGTTCAATATATCTCACCTTTTCAACTGAGGTTCAATCTGAAAATAATTGGCTGATATTATTCATTTGCACTCCATATGTCCCACAGACCGTCTATGCAACATACTAAATTATAATTTGATAAAGTCATTTTTACGGCAGTTATCGTGCGAAATCACAGATAGACAGACAGACAGAATGAACAAAGTTATAAACACTTCTCACTTATGTTGGAAAGTGTTAGAAGAGAGAAATGTCTTTCTAACATGTAATGACAGTCTTAGATAAATCATAACAACCCCGTCAGCGGTCATTAGTAACTTTTCACAATTACAACATTTTTTTGTAAAAAATATTAAAAATACTTGTAGAGGTCGTTATTGATAGTGCGGTACATTGGTTTAAAGTTAAGAATTTATACATTCCAAATTACTGAAGATTCAGAATGAATTATTTTAATAAGTTTTGGACTACATTATATATAATTCTTATGAGTCAATGAATTATATTGTTAATTCTTAAGAATCATAATTAGAATAACAAACGATCTGTTTTGTGTCGCTACTGACTAGCTTCAAAATATTAATGATGTAAATCAATTTCGATATTCCAAATCAAGTATTTATACAAACTCGATAATTTCCATTCTTAACGCTTTAGTAGTTGCCATTCCACAAGTTCCGACTGTCTTAAATTTAAGAGATGCAACAGAGTACTCTCAATAAATTAGAAGACACTACCGGCAATACATGACTATATTATATTACATGATTATATTATATGATTGTATTATAGAATTGTATGATATTATATGATTATATGATTGTATTATATGATTGATGATAGTATTATATGATTGATGATGGTATTATATGATTACATCGTAATATCAGAAATATATTTGGCGAATCAAATCAATTTAAAAAAATATAAAATTTTCAAATATTATCAACATCACACTTAAATATTATTACATAAACCATCAAACCATATCTGAATTTTTTTTTACATGCTTTTAGCATTTTTATAGGCTGTATGCATTACAAAAATGTTTTATTTCTTGTATTTAAAATAATACTTAAAATGATAGTACCTTTTAACTTGGAAAACATAAATTAACTATAGTAAAACACAACACATTAATATGCATCAATTACAACATAACTTGCTTATCCCAGCTTAAATTCTTATCATGATTTATTTAAAAACCTACAGTAATTGAATTAGTTAAATATTATTTTTCATTGCTTCAAATTTAGATAACGTCGTTTATATTCTAATACAACTATTGATCTCTCTGAAGAGAACTGAGGCAACAACAGTGCTATTCTGAGCCTGTGTTTCAATTTAAATGTAAGAGCAGTAAACAATTGATTATCCATTACTAGAATCAATATTTTATTCCATTAGTGGAATTAAATATCGATTTCATCAATTAACCAGCATTGTTAAATTTAAATTTTGAGGTCCTAAGAAGGAAGATTAAATTTTGAGGTCCTGACAAGTGTTATATTAATCCCTTCAGATTTTTGAAGATATTTTAAATTAAACTTTAACGCAAAAAATTTGTGTAATTCGTTGTTGCTAATTTTTGTTCCATTAGTTACTAAAAGTTCATAATTTTGTTTTACGGAATAAAGTATGACGTTGAGATTTATAGGTGTTCTTTCTATACTAAAATGATTGATAGAAGTGATGTAATCTGATATGTGTAACACAAAATCTTTATGAAGGAAGATGGCTGTGTATCTGTGCAGTTTGCAGTGAGAAATTTGAGCATAATTATTTGAGTAAGTACTATTTACATTGTTTAATAAACAGTTTTTTAATTTAAAAAGTTTCATTTTAAAAGTGATAATTTTAAAATAATAAAATACGCAAATGACGGTTAAAAAAAATATTTAGATGAAATAAGTGAATAACGAAACTTATTATAAAGCAGTGTTACAAGAGTAGGGAACTTTCCACTTTCTTGGTATTAAGTGCTGCCTTCTGATAGACATTTCCTTTCTTTTAGACAGTATATATTAATTACAATGTTCACTGAATATTTGCATGTTTCAGTAAATTTAATACAAATTCTTGTATGAGGCCTTATGTGAGTATCTCACTGTGTACCTTAAAGTGCACACTAATATATACTTTTGTCGTGACGGAATTCGTCACTCCTTTGTAAAATGCATAACTTCTGTACTTTTTAAACTTATATTTAATTAATCTGTGTCCTGGAACCCTCTTGTCAATGTATATATTTTAGCAGATGTTGAAGTATCGAAATCAGTAGTAATTTGTGCCATTTTTATTTCGTTATATAATTCTCGCACACTCTGGGAATGACGCCTGTTAGTCTGGCTTGCTGGCGGAGACAGATGTCTCCTTGTCGTCACGCGGCAGATACGCGTGCCCTTGGAATCGTCCGTTGTGGTGCAGAACTGTGGATGATTTTGAATTGGAAGTAATTTTCGATTGGAGGAAAGGAGAAGTTGTGAGCCCATGTGATTTTCTATTGGACGGCTCCTGGATCCATCTGGAATGTATATAAGCTGCGTAAATTGTAACTCGGGGCTCTCTCCCTGGAAACATCTTCGAACTCACGTCGACGCGGGACTTAGCCCTCAGGCGGAGTTACCGTGTTGTGAGGGTCGGGAGAGATGCCACTCGCCACTGCTGTTACCATCGCCACTGCTGTTACCATCGCCACTGCTGTTACCATCGCCACTGCTGTTACCGTCGCCACTGCCAAGATCTGATGATGTCTTGCCCTCGCCGACCGTCGACCGCCGTGTAAACGTAGAGATGATGCCTCATCTCGCTTGGTCGAGCACCGGGACCAGAGAAAGCAAATATGAAGCTGTTCCTTCGGCTGACCTGATCCGGCACCTTGCCGGAAACTGCGGTTCGGCCGTTCCTGCTGGAGCGGGCAATGTTGCCCCGAGGGAAATTATCAGTGGATGCCTGTGCTCTATCTGCCATGAGTCCTTCCAAGAATTTCGTGAGGTAAGACTTGTACCTTTTAACGAGCCGTTGGGCAGTCGCCTGGACATGTGCATCGACCACTGCAGAACATTTTATCCTTAGGATCTTCTGCCAGCATTATTTATATATATTTTATCTACAGTTTCCTTCTTCATAATGAAGCATTATCTAAGCCATAATAATTTAAATTGATTTAATACTGTTTTGAAATACAGTTAATGCTTAGGCCTTTAACGTTCCCCGGGTGTGTGCATTCTCTCTGACCATACCTTTATTTTGATAAATTGGAATCTATGAAATTTATGTGATATTACTTGATTTATAGAATTAATATTAAGTTCCGGCAAAGAGCCGATGTTTTTGGTAATGAGAGGTCCAGTGGTTAAATTAGTAAATCTGTAATTGTATTGATATGCAACTCCACTTCTTGAATAATTAATAAATATTGGATTTGAACTAAAATCATGTGTTCTTATTTGCGTAGAATCTGTACTGGATTTATGTGTTTTCAGCTCCTGGTGTATCCTTGAAGGTAAAGGTAATTCCTTGGTATCTTGGTATTTGTTGGGTTTCTTTCACAGGTCATCATTTGGAATTCTTCCATCTGACGGGAGGAGTGTTTCGAACCTGGGTTACAAATTTGGTGAGAGTTAGACTCTCGGTCTGCCGTGTCTGGCCGGTATCCGTGGTGACTTTAGATGCCCACGGAACCCGCTATGACACTTTAATATATATCACAGTAGGTAAACGTGGCTTTTAAACATAAAAATATCCTCTATACCTGATTTAAACAGTGATTAAAGGATGCAATATGATCAAAGAACCTATGTAATTGGTTAGTTAATGCACTTTCTAATTTTTGCTTTTAATATATGTATAGTTTGATATTGACCTTGGTAAGCATTTGCTGTCGATCTTGGCAAACATTTGCTGTCCACCTTGGCGAACATTTGCTGTTAACCTTGGCAAACACTTCAGGGAGCTGTACAAAAATCTACATATCATATTTTATTACATTATTATTTTTACCGTAATACCAACCCTGATATGTATTACTTGGAAATCGTTATATTTGCTTGGTATGTTTCATATACTGAGTTAGCTTTAGTTCAACAATATATGTATATTAACTTTCGTTCAACTATATACGTACTCACAGCATCGTAACAGATATCAACCTAATAATATATCATTAATTTATAATATATTATAAAAGTTCAAATATAATTTAAGATCAGTGACTTGTGTGCAATGAAACATTGCATTAAAGTTTTATTTTTGCGTTATTTTACGTGTACTTTATTTTCCAATATCTTTAGAAGTAATGCAAGGTTTCTTTTATAGTTTTATTAAATATTTGATACAAATTATGTCCGCTTGATTCACTTAGACATAAATACTGTTATACTAATATTTAAGACCGAATTATTTTTAAGGGAATATCTTATAATGTGTTTAATCCTTAAATACATGACATGAATAAATGACATGATATTAATATTTGACACGAACTGCATTTAATCAACAGCTCCAATCTTATAATAAATGTTAACATAGCTTCATTGAACCTTTGAAAACATTTACAGCACCTTCAACAGTTAGAATACAATAACGCATGAAATATTGATATTTTGTTACCCAATAGGGTGTACATATTGGTGAATGAAAGTTAACTCATCGTATATGACACATACAAACAAATATAACGATTTACAACATATCCGACATGGTATTTTGGTAAAATAAATAATGTAATAAAATATCTTATGTCGATTTTTCCAAAATGTATCTGCATCTAAGAAATGTACCATATTATCAATCCTTTGAATTTTTTCCCGTTATTCCTTTACTTTAAGATATTGAATTTCTCATAACTCTTAAACTTCAACATTTCAAAAATGGTAAATTACAAAACAGATTGAAATATTTCATACCGAATGCATGGATTCAAAAACAAACGCAATAGCGGAGAAAAATGGAAAATGGAAATCATCAATTTATGAAATAACAGAGGTTTCATAAAACAGGAAAGTATTGAGAGAGAGAAAGAGTGCAATCATTGTAAGAACTTTATTTCGTAAACAAGTTTTTCTCTTTCAAAATCATGAACATTGTTCAAAACAACTCGAATGCCTCTATATTATTTATTATTTTTATTTTAAATTTTAGGCAACTATATAAATGATTGCGCATTTCCATGTTATATGTTGTGTATTACAGAAGTTAAAATGTTTGCCTATGTTATGTTATTTTTCTGAGAAAGTGTTCATTTACTGATTTTGTATGATTTTATGAATATAATTTAATAATAATAATGATATATATATATATATATATATATATATATATATATATATATATATATATATATATATATATATATATATATATATATATATATATATATATATATATATATATATATATATATATATATATATATATATCTGTGTGTGTGTGTGTGTGTGTGTGTGTGTGAAGAGAAAGTACTCTGCCGTCAAAAACGCTAAATGGGAATATTTTGATGCATATTTCTTTTTAGCTTCCCCGATCATGAACCACTCATTTTAACATTCTTTTCGATACTCAGTACAAGTAAAAATAAAGTATTGTAATGGGGTAAAATTTCGACTCTCGGATTTTTTGTATTTATATATGTTACTTCATCCTATAGCACAATATCTCTGGAACTGATCGTGATTCGAGAACAAGAGAGTGTACATCGAGAACAAGAGTATGTAGAGTCTTGTAGAGTCTCGATCGAGAACAAGAGTATGTAGAGTCTTGTAAGACAGTCAGACTAAGTGATAAACGCAAAGCTCAAACTGCTGCTTTCTAAATCTCAAATATTTTAATATGTTTTAATGCTTACTCTTAATTTATTCCTAAGAATAACACGCACAAAAAATAAACTAGAACTGCATCTAAAGAATTACTTATAATTTTCTAAATATTGGTATGTTAATATGGGCTCTATCTTGATGACTAACAATAATGGCTGCAGAAAAATGTACAGTAATTTTGGTCAAAGATTGTACACAAACAATTGTTCAATACTGCCATGTTTCTGGATATGTTTATGAATAACGTTATGGTATGAAATTTAGATGTCAGTCAGATAGATAGATATTTATAAAATTGAAAGCATTTTCTAAAATGTCGTTCAGTAGAAGAAACTTCCTTTGGAAAAGAAATGGTTCAACCATGGAAATAATCAACGTAGAAGTTCATAGCTCACTCATAAAGTGCCTGGTGAAACCATATAAGTTCCTGGTTCAGGCTGGACTAACTGAGTGCTTGTGATAGACCAATATTTTGTAGATCTGCTTTATAACTGATACGTAAATACCAGGCTTTGTAAAAACTCAGAGCCACTATGTAAGTTATATTGTTTCAGTCCACACTTCTGTTTGCGTATTTAAAAAAAAAATAACGAACTATGTTCTAAAATAACATTGTTAAAGCAAGCAATCTATATAAAAAACAGTTTTATGGATTTGAAACTAGATTAAAATTTATGTATGAGGTACGACTGTTTTTATTGGAGCAGAAAAATGAAAAATCAAATTAATAAATGGAGTAGTGTTTAAACATGTCAAATACAGGAATATTAGCACCTATTATAGCACCTATAATAAATGGAGTAGTGTTTAAACATGTCAAATACAGGAATATTAGCACCTAAAAAGTAAAGTTGAACATTTTTAAATACGTTTAATTTTTTTTAACAATATATGCCGTTTAACGTCGAATATGGTCGACTTTATCGAAAATCCATGTTAGTAATATTTTGCTTAATGTGCGATACTATACGCGTGCAAATATTCTCCCTTTTAGGTCATCAGGTGGCTTCAGGAGGCTGCTAAAATTTTTTTCATACCCCCATTTTCTCCTCTCCTGGAAGGAAATTAAAAATTCGACCCTATTACTTTCTGCATCATGTTAGATATTATTGCATCTAGTTAGATACTATACATGATATTGGATACAAAAATTAAGTCTTCCAGGGCACTGGAAAGTATTTCCAACTCCCCATTGTGTTTGCCGTTAGAGTAAAAATTAAAATCTGACTCCGTTAGGTTCTATTTAGTGTCGGATTTTCTAAATGTTCAAAGTTTCTATCTGCTAGGTCTCCTAGAGACTTCTGGAGTGTCTAAAAGGACAGAAACAGGTTAGACAAATATTTGATAACGGTTTAAGATCATTTTATATTTTTATAAACCAAATTACATACCAAATTGAGTATGTGAAAAGTTCCAACATTAAACAAATTAAAGTAATTTTTTCCCTGTAAAGTGGCAGTCATGCTCGTGCAAACAGAGAGTCTGATTTTCCATGACTTATGCACTCTGCAAATTGGTCTCACAAAAGAAAATCACATCATTAATTCTCTCTTGCTCAGCCGTGAATAGCTTTGCAAAGGAGGAAATTCCTCGGTAGGTTATGCCTCTATAAATTAAATTCGCCATGATGCCCTGCAAACGAGCCTATTATAGGAGGAATGGCGCTGATATGAAATACAGCAATGCTGCAATACATCAATAAGTTAGTTATACGCTTCTAAATTGGATTTACAAAAGAAATCCTCTTAATAAATATTCCTTTGCGCAGTCGTAAACATATATGTATTTGAGGAGAGTCCTCGATAAGTTATGAATCCATAAATTAAAATTGCTGAGATGTTCTGCAAATGAATGAACTGGATGTGCAAGTAATGGTGTTGAAGTAAAATAAGAGCAATGCTGACATAGTTGTGTTCCAGATAAAATATTTTTTTAGGGATATCGTCAGGTGAAAAGTCACTAAGCACGTTTTCAACTTTTTATTGAAACCCAATTTGGTGAGTTCAGTAATATTTTATATAAAGTGAAATTGTTCTCTCCACCTAATATGTTTGACAGTTTTGCGGTAGAAATCAGCAGTTTGGATCACTTGAGAATTTTGTAGATACCATTTATAGATTGAAGGTTTCATTTATTTTATTGGGATTCAAAAAATCTATATTCCGAAGTGTATATGATACAGTGAAAATCTCCCCCAGCAGGTAAAATGCGTGAATGTAACATGCATAACTTAGATATTATTTTAAGAATATATTTTACCATTTTGTGGATATTAGCAATAAAAGCCACTTCTAGCCATTTAAAAACAATTGTAGCTATTTCCAAGATCAGAACTAAAATTATGAAATTATATGAAATATGTCAAGCAATTTATATTTTTCTTTCATTAGATTTACTATTTATTTAGATTAATTTACTATAGCTCGAATTAATTATTATGTAAATGCTTTAAATACAAAGTGTGTGGGAGTGTATCACTTTCTATAGATTATTTTGATAATTAGAAAAACAATTCTTTGTAAGCCAGAAGATTCGAAATCTAATATTTTCTTCTATCTAGAACCAAAGATTTAAGTTCTGTATGAACATATTAGAGTTCTCAAAAACTTAATATTTTTCATCAATCTCCAATATTAGTCCTTCACTGCAACTAACGTGCAGAGTTTAGTTGTTCAAATGCTACTGTAAGAAGCTCTCATGTCATTAGACAACCAAACTCCTAGTCTCCAACAGACCATGCGCTCTATATATAGCATGGTTATTTATATCACGAATGTGATTAACTTCATGTCTACTATTTAAGTGGTGCCAACAAAATAATTAATTCCAAGTCTTCAAAAACGAAGAAATGAATGTATAATTTAATTTAAAACATCTTACCAATTACTCGATGCTAGTCCTTATTCAGTGTAAATTCTTACAATAATGAAAATGATCAAAAACGAACAGAAATAATATGCTCCAAAATAAAATTGACTTTAATCCTATCAAATCACTTAAACGTCTATTCCGCATTAAAATTTAAACTTGCTTGGTTACTGAACTTCTTTGTTGATTTCGAAACAAGAAATCTGTCTATTAATTAAACTGTTTAGTAAAAAATAGAGAATCGAGACCTCGCGACACTCAGTGTCACCCAATCTTGCATTTTCAGCAAAAATTCTTCTGGAGCACTGAACTTACTTCTTACTATCATTTATAAAAGAAGTCTAAAGTCATTATGGAACACTCAGAAATCAATTAGGAGCTTTTAATCACTCCTTTGGGACTGAGCAACATGCCTGGTTTTTACTGTTGAGCCAAATGACTTTAAATTTGTAGAGACATGTACAATTTCATCTGCAAATTTTAATGGCGTTTACTTCTTAATTTGTTTCAAGAGAACTAAAGCTATTTAGACCATTAGAATCCAAACGCATTGCTGCTAGTGTCGCATTTGATTCCATGAAGATCAAAAATTTGTTTAAACGAAATATATTAATCTCATTCGCACCTAATCCATATATTGTTACAATAATTCGAGAGCTTTCATGCTCGGCCGATGAAAGTTCTCTAGTTACATTATTTATCAAAGAAAATATTATGTTTTCTACTAAATACCCCGATAGTTTATCTAACAGGACAAATGAGCGCATATTCTTACAGCGTAATGAAATCTTCATTATATTCCAATAACGTCCTATTTTCAACATTGAACTATCCAAAACGTTTAAATTTATAGATTTATATTTATACAGGCGTATTAATTATTGAAGAAAAATATACGCTATATTTGCAAAACATTTAATTTCATATCTAACATCACAACAGTTCGATAATGCTAGGCCTAAGGCAAGATTTCATTTCTTCGTGTTCTCTCGACTGCCTCTTAACAGCATTTTTTTCACAGTGACGTAAGATTTACGTCACACTGTGACTTTGAGACGTCACAGGACGCCGCAGTACGTCTCGCCAATGTCATATTGAGGTCACAGCGAAGTCATTTTAGTCATTTTCATGGTCGTTTGTGACGTCGCATATTAACCTGTTTGTGACGTCAGATTGTAATTGCCATTTTACAATGGCAATTACAATATGATTGTAATGTTGTCACATTGTTACGTGTTAATTGATTTGTGGAACGTCACAGAATATAGTCACAATGAAGTTACAAAGTTACTAATACGTAACGTCGCATAGAAGTCACAAATATGATGTCACATTGTGAGCCAGGTGCCACGTGACTACAACGTCACTGTCACATATGTGGCGATCTTTGCTGTGAGGGCCCGATTGTTGGTTTGAGTCCCATTGACGGATAAGTATAAGGTGATACCTGTAAAGGGTGTAAAGTGTTCCGCTCCCCAGTGGTGCATCAGGGAAACGTCATCAACCTACAAAATAGTTCCCTTTACGGTTGATGTTTGGACAAATGAACCAAGCGCTTGGCCATTAATAACAAACACACGAATAAACAAACAATATCTAAAAAAATTAATTGTAAGACTCGCGGGTGCTAGTCATGAACAAGCAATGATATGTATATAATACTGTATAATATAATTTTACTACCCAGCTAGTTTCTCATGTTTTTCATTGAAATTAATATTTACTTGAAACTGCATTTGCGTCCTTTGTACAAAAATTTCAAATTTTGAGTTTCTTCATTGCAATCATCTATAAAGCTTCTTCCAGAGGTTTTCTTCTGAAATAATTATGGTCACGTCATTAGATAAAATTAGATACGATAGTAGGATGCAATTGGTCACGTCCACGAAATATAGACTTACATTTTTTTCATATTTTAATATGGGAATCAATAACATATCTAATGTTGCTACAAGTTTTGCATCGATTACTTTTGTTTAAGCTATGAGGTGGTTAAATGAATTTACTCCATTGTTACAGAACCGTCCAATAAAAAGTTGCACCAATATTCATTGGTGGATCGGTTTATATGTTTTTGCACTTTTCAGCGAAGAATATACAATACTATACTGGCAGCGGAAAAACTAGCTAAGTGTCGTAATATTTGAAGCCACACCACGCAGCTCTCTTTAAATATATATTTATCTGTATCACCACGTGACTGAAGTAACTAAGATCGGAGTCATAAAATATGTCAATAAGAACTGTTTCCAAAACATTAAATCTCACTCCATTTGCAGGAATTCGCTTTACAATCTGTGGGTTACAAAAACTGGTATCCTAAAACGTGCTAAAACTTGTCAATACGAGGTATTCTTAAAGTTGTGAATCTCGCTCCTTTTGCAGAGATTATATTAATCGCAGAATATGTGGACTACACACCCTGGAGTCCCAAACTATGCTAAACCCGTTCAGTGATGCTAATTGTTACACTAAAAGCTGCAGTTGATCACAACATATCAGTCTTACATAACTGTGTTTAGAAATTTATCAGGATGTGTTTAAAGAATTTCAAATCAAATAACTATTACAACCATTAAAATTACACTACATTCGATTGCAAGTATCCGAATGAAATATAGGTCAAAAAGTCCTAATTCATTCTATTCTACACATACGATTCCTTACCAAGCGACTAAAAATATCCCTCGTCGACCCCTTAAATCGACTACAACTGCAACCTCTCTCAGTATCTCAGTAACACCACTCTGAGCGGTATCATTTGTAATCGGGGAGATATCATAAATCCCAAAGGAAGTGGGCGTTGCGAAAGGGCTTGACTTTGTTACCGAGTAAAATGGATTGTTTTCAAACGACAATGTTTAAATAATAAATGTCTAGTGTGTTGCTTCTCGATTTTATCCTTTGCTAATGAGCGTATGGTATTTCATGTTTAAGTTTTACTGATTCTTTATTTGAGGATAAATATATTTCCGGGTATGCGCAGTGGAAATTAGATGCATAGACCATGACTCAGATGTAAATAATAAAATAGTTATCTTAATGTTATTATATAAAAATACATAACTTTTTTTCAATGGCTTTTAATATAATATTTATTAAAGTTTAAGCATCTGAGTACTAAAAATATATATGCATGCAGTGTTTACATACACTAAATAATATTAAACGAATAATATGCCGTTAGTAATAGCGTGATAAACCAGACGTATCAATCAAGATGAAAAGAAATATACTTGAGACAAATTTTTGACTTTTGCTGTAGTGACTCTTTGAACAATCACACTGAGGAAACAATATAGTTTCGACTTTCAAAGTCAGTTGATACATTTAACACTGTCTTATGCTGTTATCAACGTTATTGATTCTGTTTTACGATTGATTCTGATAACGATTTTTGATAGTGTCTCATACTGTTATGACCATTATTGATACTGTCTTATACTGTTAATGTAATTTTCGGTTTTATATATTTCTTTCCGTAGACTTTGAGCTTTTCTATATTGACTGTTAACTGTTTGAGTTACAAGAATACATCAAGTACGAAACTGTCGGTAAATTTAAATGAGACGAATTGACTACATTGTGAGGTATGAACTTTAAGCTTTGCGCAACTAACGAGAAGCGTACTACGCATGCGTATAACGTGATGTGAAAAGTATGTTATATATAATCGAACGGCGAGAGATTATATCATATTTTTAAAATTACAATTTTAGAATGTTTTAAGGTATCGTCATGAATTTACAGTATAATTTCGTTGATCCTACTCCCTCAAATTCGACTGAAAATCGCGGGAAATGACGTGACGGGACGCTTACTGCGATTTTTTAGCTAAAAGAAATAACTACAATTCCGTCAATCGATCTCCTCAAATGAGACAGAAAATCTAGGAGTATGTAAAAGAAGCTTATTCTGAATTTTCATCTAAAATGAAACAAATTATACGTTTATCTATACATTTATATTTATTTACTACAAAAACTTGTATATTTTCGATTTTTCTCTGCTTATAGGGAGGTTGCTGTTTCACGGAAATTTTTTCAGAATTTCAAATTCAGATATCAAAGTTTCCTCTTTCTCAGGGAGGGCAGATTGACGAAAATGCATATTAGTAGAAAGTAAAATTAGAAATCAAGTATTTCAGTTAATAAAAATGGCATCGCAAAATAATATTTAATCTGCTTTATTCCCAATTATTGTTTTCCTTTTAATTTTCGCTGGCATTTGACAGGATATAGGGATAGCAACATTTAGGTTCTGCAATATACACGGATTTAAAAATAAACGTTTTTCATCAGATAATTTTAACAGCTGAATCTCAATTAAATGAAACCACATTGAGTGTCATTTTTTACGTCAGAATAATTGAGATCTATGGCGAAGGTGCGATGTATAATTGTATTATTGTATTTAACAAAAGGCATACTCAAAAGACAAATGTATTTACAATCTAAAGCAAACATTACTAAAACTCTACTGCTACTTTATACCACGTATAACATAGCCATCTGAAATAAGAATGAAATGAAAATTTTCTGAGCTTGCTCTTATATGTCTACTCAGAGGCGTTGCGAATGCGTTTTATGTAAATTTTAGAGTCTCTGTCAAGATCAATAATGTTTTATGTTTCTCAATGTATCTTAAGGAGTGCAGCCATATAGTACACCCTCTCATCGTACAGGAACAGGGATTTGAAAACGAACTTGTCTTTCATTTCTGGTCACAGTAGAAGTAGAGATGGAAGTTGAAGACTGGTCAGAAACCGGTGAAGATGTTTCCTTTGATTCCTCTATGGGTTTCAATAAAAATAGTGTTTCAAACGATCAATACTGACGTTGATCTTTCATCCACGGAAATTTATTGTGTAACATTTTTCTGTACGTGCACATACTTGAAAATGTCCATAATATGGGATCTGCAACCATCGTCGCTCAAAGTCGTTCCGCACAAAAATATGGGTAGACTTGGGATGTTCCTTATGAATGAAAACATTTTTTTAATGAAGCTCCAGCAGGAACTGGTCGTAGTCGTTGCATTTGTTATTTCAAATTCAAAATGATATGAAGAGCATGGTTAATTAATGATGAATCACGAAGGCACTGACATGGCAATCGTAATGATGTGCCACAGAACAATTCTGCACTGGAAATTTTTAAATCTTCTTTGATTGTGGATCAAATTTCCAGAACTACACTTGGTAGCACATCTATCCAACACTCAGGATCCTGACAGCATATTGCAGATTTTAGTTGGCGGTGAAAATGTTCCACCATAGAATTAGCGGCATAATGATATGCTGTCGTTCTGGTCTTCTACTTCTAAAAATGTCATTAAGTGATGAAATAGATCGCTTTTAAATTGTCGATCCTGGTCAGTAATGATGACCTCTGGCACTCCGAATCGATATATCCAACCAGAAAAGAATGATTCTGAGACTGTGACTGCCGTTTGATCCGCTAAAGGAATGAATGCAGGCCAACGCGTAAAACGATCGACACAAGTGAGCAGATATCAAAACCCTTTTGCTACCGGCAAGGGTCCGACTATGTCAATATGAACATGCTGAAATCTGCCATGAGGCGTACCAAAAATTCCTAAAGATGGCTTTGTGTGTCGATGTATCTTTGCTTTTTGGCATTAAAAACACGTATGGCTCAATCCGGTACATTCCTTTCGGAGTGATGGCCAAAAAATTCGTTTGCGTACCATGTTCACTGTTTCTCGAATTCCTGGATGAACGGGATTATGAATGCTGTGAAACACTTGTTTTCGAAAACTCCGTGGTATGAACGGTCGAATTTTACCCGTTGAGGTGTCACACTGCAGTATGGCCCCTGACGGATCAGCAGATATACCCTTTTAGACATACTGTAAGGCAGGAGTTTTTAGATAGTTTATGTCGTCTTCACTTTGAGCTTTTTCAATTTCTTTGTAATCAAGTGCATTTGGAGCATTATTCTGTTCGATGCTAGAAAGTGCATCTGCGACCACATTAGTTGAACCAGGAATGTGTTGAATGTTAGTTGCTAATTGACTTATAAATTCCAGATGTCTTAATTGATGCGGGGTCATTTTCTCGGTTTTTAGTTGAAACGCAAATGTAAGAGGCTTGTGATCGATGCATAAAATAAAATTTCGTACTTCCAGCAAATGCCAAAAATCCTTTAAAGCAGAATATTCTGCGAGAAGCTCCCAATCGTAAGGGCTGTACTTGCGTTCTGCGGCATTTACCTTGAGGAAAAAAACGCTAATGGGCATAAATTTCCCTTTTGATTTTTTCTGTAATGCCGATCCGATCGCAACTAGTGATGCGTCTGCGGATAGTGAGAATTGGCCATTTGTTGTGGGATACATCAATAATGATGTATTCGAAAATTAATCTTTACACGCTTGAGAAGCAACTTATGTGTCTGTACCTACTGTACCTGTATACTGTCGTGCATTTTATTCCCCTATATCAAATCGTAAAGAACAGCCTACGTTCTTGCTGCTTGTGGTACAAAACTGCGATGGAAGTTTAACATTGCTAAAATTCGAAGTAAATCTTACACTGTTTTGGCAGTGGAAAATTTTGAATGGTAAAAACTCTGTCTGAAAAAGGAGAAATGCCTTCTTCCTAACCATATGTATACCTAAAAATGTATAACTAACCATAATAATTCCTAACCATATGTATACCTAAATACCTATACCTAAAAATGTTTATTTTTATTTTGAATTTTATTTAAATGTTTATTTGCACTTTGACCTTCGTCATTCGTCTTTATTACAGTGGCCAGAGTATGAACCATTTAGCCGTCCATTGACGTTGCCCCAGGCGCACCATAGGGGGCCGGATCACATTGCGCCTACAACACAAACATCCATGCCTTACGTGGGGCTCGAACCCACAATGTGGCGTCGAGCGATTGCTACGGAAACGCTTGCCTTAACCACTCGACAACCACGTCGGCATACCTAAAAATGTTACCTCAGATTGTCCAAAAACACATTTGGAAGTATTTATAACCACTCCTACTGCGAAAAACGCTCTAGACTATGGGCAAATGTCCTTATTGTTTTTCTTCATTTCCTGATGCGATTAAGCAAACGTCAGTATATATATGAGACAGAAATCTAGATCCGGTAGCACTTCATACATAAATCTCTGAAAGGTTTGAGCAACATTACATAAACCGAAGTGTATAAATAGAAATTCAAACTGTCCGAACAACATAAACAAAAATTCAAGCAGTTCGAATGGCATAAACAGAAATTCAAACAGTCCAAACGGCGTAATCACGTCTGTTTTGGGAACATCATCTTGTGCTACTGGAATTTAGTTGTATGCACGTACCAAATCCAGCGTTAAAAATATATTTTTCTTTTTAGGTTCTGTGCAAAATCATGTATATGAACTGTGGGTTATCGATCTGGAATTGTTACTGAATTCAGCTTTTTAAAATCACCGCATACACAAAAACCACCGTTTTTTTTGGAACAACGAGAATGGGCTTGTCCATGGACTTTTAGTCCGTTTACAAATTCCTTGTCGCTGCAGAAATTCAAATTCCTTTTAAACAGCTTTTAGCTTGTCCGAAGCTAATCGTCTCGCTTTTGCATAAACCGGAGGTCCTCGCGTCTGAATTTCAGTGAATTGTACTATTTTTTTACAGATTGCAGTGCATTTTTTTGCGTCAAACTTGGAAATTGCATTAGCAACCGAGTATAGGGAGAATCATTACTCAAAGTTGTATGTTCAAGTGGTGGTGTCTGCTTCATACTTCCTTTAATACTAACTTTAGTACAGCTGTCTATTAATAGTTGATATTTTAAGTTGACTAATAATGGAATTATAACCCACATTTTGGTAGAAAATTAGCCCCTCAAATCACTAGAAAAACATCTGCAATTGCAAAATCCCAAGCAAATTTGTAATGAAATCCGAATTTTACAGTCAATTGCTTTGTTCCTAATGTTGTGATCTTGGTACTGTTCGTTGCGTATAAAGGGAATTATGACTTTCCTTATATACATAATGTATAAGAAAAGTATTGTGACGGGGTCGAAAATTCGAATTCGAATTTTCTACGGGAGAAAACGTTTCAAACATCCCTGATCACGATTTAATTATTTTTGAAGTGATGTCTATGTGTGTGTGTGTGAAAGTATGTGTGTGTGTATGTGTGTGTGTGTGTCAGTGAGCCTGTGAAGACGATAACTGACGAACGAATGGACCGATTCGAACGACATTTGGTACAAAAATCACAATCCATAAACACTGGAAGCCAATTGTTTTTATACGCAATGGAATGTTCAGAACCCCCCCCTAAATTTTCGAGGAAAATTTTGAAAAAATCATCAAAAAATCAAAATCACTAATAAAGTTGCGCAAATAGATATTTCTTATGTAATATTTTATTAGAAAAATAAATCATATCGATTGACATAAATTTTAAAACGCTAACATAAATCGTTCTCGAGATATTGCACATTTTCCAAAAAATTATCAAAATGTCATATAAAATTAAAAAAAATATTTTCTATTGAGAAACATGTTCACTTTTCATATGTAATACCATGCGATAAATTTGGTGACATCATATTCGTGGAAGTAGCTTGTTCCATTCATGAAAAGATATACTTTGAATAATACTTTTGTATTTGAATGGCAATAGTCATTTACCTGCTGTAAGAATAACTTATTTATCCATCCATAACTCTTGGCGATATTTTGGTGACGAATTTGGCGGAATGTCGCCAACTTGGAGACATTTTTAATTGTTGCCAAATTTTCAAAAATCTCGCTAAATGGATACAAATGACGCCAAATCAATGAAAATGACGACTAATTGAAGGAAATTCAATATCTAGGAAAGAATATAAGTGTCTACTATAAGAATAACAGATTTTTAACTGTAAAAGTAGTAAATTCATTGCATTATATAAGGAAAGTCATGTGCTGCCCACATCAGATTTTTTTTGTTGTTGTGGCAGAATGGCTTTTACTTGGAAGAACTAAAATCATGGCGCTTCTCTCGGCAGGAAATTTTATATGACATAAATGGTCACATAAAAGGGCATACTTAAAAGAGAAATTTATCTGCAATCTAAACTAAAATTTACTATACGTGTTCCCGCCCGTACTACATAGCCATACGAAATAAGAATAAAATTTAAATATTCTGAGCTTGCTTTTATGTGCCTGCGCATAGGCGTTGTGTATGTGTCGTATGCAAATTTTATTGTCTCTATCAAGATCAAGTAAGTCTTATGTTCCTCAATTTATCTGAAGGGGTGCCCTCACAGATCTGTCACTACTTCAATGCAGGTATATGTATATTGTGACTGGGAATGAAATATGCACAGTGACTGCGCTACCGCAGTCATGAATTCATAGAAGGGTATTTTTGCTGGTTAGTTGATACATATTCAGTTGATACATCTTACCAGCTGATGTATTTAATGCTGTTTAGAACAAAGTATTTTAATTTTCAAAATACTTAAGACAGCCAATATTTCAAAGCAACGTAAGACGTTAATATATATAATTGTCTAACTTGTTTAATGGAGATTATGTCTTTCTAAATCCTTCCACAAGTCCTTCCTTTGATCTAGAATTATGAATATTTGCAACCCGAAAGTATCAATTATTGTACAGAAGCTAACGGAGCTAGAATCTCGACTTGCCCATCTACGGAGACGTGGAAAGTGGATGATGTGAACAATATTTTCAGACATTCAAGAAAGCCATTGGTGACCAAGGAGAATTAATATTTGTACAATCATAGTACAGACCATTAAATTGTCGTAACTGCCGTAGTCAGATTTTCAATAGCTACTCGCTAAGATAATGATATTTTTTAATGTATTTCTAAACTCTCAAGCAGTATTTCACTGGTTTAAAAAGCTGAATATTTGTATATTTTTATAATATTAACCAATAGATTAAACCTAACGAATCCGAATTTTCGATTTTTCTTTCAAATTGTATAAAATGAGGTGTATATTCTCTCAGAATCTTCCCATAATACCACCCGCCCTCTTGGGACATAAAATAATCAACTCGACCACGTAACAGGACTAACTAGGACAATATTCAATTGATATTACTACTCTCGACACTAAGCACCACATCTTGTATAGTAAGACAAAACTTATTATAAATGTTGCCGCTTATTTATTCAACAGTGTTAATTTATCCCTCTCTCTTATAGGCTGTACACTATGCTATACACTATTGTATAGATTATGCTGTGTCTATACACTATTCTAAGGAAAATATACTTCCCATCATAATCTATAACTTTTCACAATCAGCGTTTCCAGTTATCAAATATTATGCAATCTCCCTTGAAGCGTAAAATAATAATAGTTCTTTAGACAAGTATTACTGTTAATCCACAGACAAAATAACTAATCTAATTCACTGCCTTAGACAGAAATAGCCCCTTTTCCACAATATATAAAGGGTTTTCTTTTATTGTACTAGTCATGTATTACTTCTTTTTGGTTCTGTGAGTTCTTACGACTTTCGCTATTCCTATAAATGGGATAGTGGTATTATTGTGATGAAATACTGTTCATAGAAAGTTTCGTAAATTTAATTTGCTTCTACAGAGAAAATATATGAAACTATCAAGAGGGGTATAAATGAATCGAGTTGGAGAAAGACGGAAATTGGAGAATAGAATTGTAGAAGTAAAATTATTAAAGTTCTAATATTGGATTTTTGAAAGTAAGTGCAAAACTATATCATGATTAATACATGCATTTCTCAATAGGAATTATTATTCGGTTTGGTGTGAAAAAAATAACTGAGAATAGAGATTTATTTTTTTATATTATTGAAAATAAATCGATTTCTTGTCGTTCACGTTTAACATAAGCATATCGAATGCAATGAAATAAATGCCTTAATAAGTTATAGAGATATGAACTTCGTGTAGCTAATTTAATAGAGATTTATTGTTTTTATATTATTGAAAATAAATCGATTTCTTGTCGTTCATGTTTAACATAAGCACATCGAATGCAATGAAATAAATACCTTGATAATTTATAGAGATATGAACTCCGTGTAGCTAATTATGAGCGTTACATTTTTGTATAACATTTATGTTCTATTCACGTTACTTCAATTTTTAAACATTTTTTCATTAGTATCAAGGCAAATTTGTTTTACATATTATCTATCGCATACATGCAGTTCCTTTTCTTTATAACAATCGCTATCGGTGCATTTCTTGCAAAGGGTTGAACCTGAAAATGAAAGAAAAGGCCAGACGAAAATGATGTTTACAGATTGAAAATAAAAAGTAAAAAAAATGGACTTGTTACGTGTTTTAATATGGAAATGAACGGCACATATAGCACTACTCTAAGTTGAGAATCGTCACTGTAAGGTTCTTGTTTTCTCCATGGTGTGGTGAAATTTAGTTCGCAGTCACAAAACCCAACAATAATGATCATTCTATGTATCGTTACAATCTTCGGTGGATAATATTAGTGATTTTTATGTCTCTTCAACAAGGGATAGGTACTCAATAATTTTGCTGCCTGTAGAAAAATATAGCTCTATGCAGCAATTTTATCCATGACATAAACTTAGAAAAAATCTATTTAAATGCAAGTACAATGTTATGCATTTATATTTTCTTGAAAGTGAGGGAAAAGTTATTATCGAACAAATTGAATTTTGAATTGTAATTGTACTCTTATAAAGAGTACAGCACACTTGTTGTAATTAGACATGATATTCATTGGCTGAAAATTTACAAAAATATATGTTAAATAAAAATATTTCTGGTATAACATTTGACATAAATTTAGTTAAAAGTTTACAGGCTCCATTAGGAAATTTAATTAATCTCCTAATGGGGACTTGGTGTGTGGTCATGTAAAAATTATTTCACAAAACCGATGTTGGCACTTCAACCACTACGGAAGCTAAAACATTACATTTTCACTTACTTATTAAATGTGTAATTTTTATCTTCGTTTTTCTAACAATCACAATCGGTCCGGAACTGATTAAGAAACCTAGGTTTCTTGAAAAGTCTATATTTCTTTGGTCTATATTTCTTATCAGAAATGTCAGGTGACACATCTAAACCTTACAATCATTACAGATACGAATGTTTAAAATTGATATGCATGAAACATATACGGAAACATATCACCATTTTTTAGAAAACTCCATGTTAAATATAGGGAATTAGTCCACATAAAACAGATGTATTTACCCTTTGATGTACTACGTTTATTTTTTAATACTTTATACCGCAATATTCTAACTTAATAATCATAAATCGAAAAATATTCCACCAAGCAAAATTCTAACTTAATTCAAATGTAGTAATGATTCGAACTTTCAGACATTTTAGAGATATTAGAGAGTACTTTACATTCAAATACAACTAGTTATATATGGCAAATATTACTTAGCAAAAGTAGTATCTGGTGACATAATAAAAACGCCTGAATTTCCCTGCACTCAATTGTTACATCTCAAAATATCGTGGGAATTTAACAAAGGTGTTTTTGTAGAATACTACGTATAAGGCTACAATAACACTGGTTTTCCAAACATGTCTCTAATGTACAATGTACATGTTATTTTTATTATATATTGTACAATTTTTTGTGCTCCCCTTCAATCGCAACACAGAGCATGGACCATGCGGCGAAACACAAAATGTTTTAAACATAATTCGTCAATAAAGGGTGTTCCCAAAGCAACTCACTTCTCTCAATGAAGCTTCTAGCACCCGAACTTTAAAGCTTTAAAGCACCATTTACGGAACTGCCGGTAGATACTTTGATATGAATACAATTTGATATGTTGCGTAATTATGCTACAAACATTTATAGCGAACTACGAAAACCAATGTGATCACAAAGATTGTTTATTCAAATATTTCAAAACTGCAGAAGAGAAGATGTTTTCTGAAGGATATCTCCTAAAGGCTATCATTGTCAATTTTGTCAATTTTGAAGAGAGTAAAACCATTCAAGGAATGTTGGCAGCTGGGACGTTAGCTACTGGTGTTAGCTGCTGCTGACTGCTGTTGGCTGCTGGGTGATTATACGAAAATATTTCTTCACGAAGACTGTTATGCGTTTGTCAACTCTATCAGGATATTTGATGTACCACACTTTGAGTAGACGAGGCCCTTATACACATATAGTTTGAAACTACATCTATTCTACTATTAGCAAATTCTATATTGTCCTTTATAAAAACCATTTATTGTATACTCAACCACGCATAGTGCTTTATTTAACATCATTATTCAACACCCATTGCTTCAAATCCTTGAAGATATAGAAAATAACACTTATACTAATATATATATAATATGCACTGAACTGAGTGAGTGAGCGAAGTAGTAATGTATCAAAATTATCAATCGCTTCTACTATTGATTGAGTCTCGGTTTTTATGTAATTCAATCCATTTCAGCTTCAAGACTAAGAAAAAGTGGAAAAATCGAAAAGCCAAATAAGAAGTAACTTTCCAAAGGAATATAATTAAAAAACCCCAATCAAATTTGCTTGACCATCAAGAACTTTCACTCTAGCCAGAATCTTGCTTTTTGCCTCATTCATTTTGTGTCAGTTTCCAGGACAACAAAAAGTTCTAATATTTCGAAAATTTGAATTAACGGCGATGATTCACAGGAATGATTAACAATTTAAAAATTATTTTTAAAAATGATTGCACATTTCCACTCGAGTCAAAATCTCGGTTTGGGTCTCATTCAATCCGCCACAGGTTCTAGATCAAAGAAAAACCATTTGGCATTTTCAAACTTCGAATTAGGAATTGCGATACAGAGGGATTTTAAAAAGAACATACATCAATTTGACTATTAAAAATGTGCCACATTCCACTTTTGAGCTACAATTTGAAACGGTTTTTGATATTCAGAACTTTTATTAAGTGTGTAGGTTTGCATTCATTGACAGCTAGCCATTGCAAACGCATGCAGCACGTTCTCAATTGCTAGTGGCTAGTGGTAAATGGCTAAGTGGCTAGTGAATAATAGATAAAAAGCTAGTGCCTCAATGGCTATTGCCTCAGTGGATACATGACGAGTGGTCAATAGCTAGTGTGGGTAAATAAATATTAACAATTGCGAAAATTCAGTGAATGGAACAAAGTTTCTTTACATCTTTTATATTAAATTTTGGATATTGCTAATAATAAATTTCTATGGCATATTGTTGAATTAAATTAACTTAAAATGATAGAATTTTTATCCGCCATTTCAATAATTATTGCTTGTAATATAATAAGACGTAAATAAAACACCTGAAGTTTTTGTACAAAAACATTATCTCCCTCTTTTTGCCTTGCGGTAAAATACATCGGAGTAATGTCGAACACAATAGATCCAGAAAAAAATCGTAGTTAATCGTCTGTGACATATTTTTTTTTATCGTGATTCTTATACTATTATATCGATTTTTCAGTTATCCTTAAGGCATCCACAAGTTTTATAAATTCCAGTGAAAACACTAAAGTCTTTTATTTTCTTTTATTTTGTACATAGTAAGTATAAAAACTGTTTAAAATGTTACCTTTTTTTACATTTTGCCTTTGTAAGAATTATTTCGGTACATTGAATGTAGCAAAACTGTTTAGGAAAAACTCAATGAAAAATGTGTTGATAGTCGCCACTCGCATTTGAAGTTAAACTTTTTAGGACGATATTAGGAAAATAAAGTTATCAATTAAATAGTGTAGCAATAATATATTAGTAAGAGCACTTACATATTGCATTTTAGCAAACCATGCCAGTATTTTAAATGTATCTACTCTATGTATCTACTCTAACCATGAAGGTATTTTAACATACCAGCATTTTAAATGTATAATATACACAATATAATGTATAATATAAAAAATCTGATCCAGGTAATATTATATACGTAAACAAAAGTCCTTATTACAACGAAAGATTAATATTAAAAATTTTAGTAGCATTTAAAATTAAACGCAAACGCAAATTATATTAAATTAGGAAGTATCAATTCGTTATCAACTTAAAAATACAATTTTTGGTTTATGATATCCGGAATAAAGGTTCATAATTTACCAATTATAACCTTAAATATCTACAGAATATAGCGTCAATCGGAGTCCTAGATTTTCTGATTTAGTTCATTTTTCATATTCGATTTTAATTTTGTGTTAAAAAAAACAAATAGTAGAAATATGTTCGGAGGACGCAAAATTGATATTAAAATCGCCACCGAAAATCATTGGTATTTTATCTAAATCTATTCTTAGTAAAATTATTGCGTTTATTTTGGCACATTAACTATATTTATCAATTAGTACAGTATTCTAAAATCACAATAGCACATTTCAACTGTATGTAATATAACAAAAAAAAATGAAAGCGCTAGACTCACTGGAGAGTAGCGAGCAACTGGGGCATAATGGAAATGTGTGTTACTCCAGCTTCATTCACTGGTCAGTAACCATTGGGGCGAGAGATAGCCACATCTTCAATGATTCACTGGCTAGCGTAACATAAAATGCAACGTGCCACTCTTACCCCAGCTGTTTCAACTGTCTCTCCACTATTGGAGAAGTTTCATTTACGTTAATTTTTCCTTTTTCTCCAATTAACATCAAACGGATTTTTACTACCATGCTTTAAAAAGTTCACTTGAAAAATAGTTGCAAAGGACATACTTTTGCTAAAAACAAATAAAAACTTATAAATGCATGATTTTCAGTACAGTCTCTTACTATTTTCCACTCTCCCTGCAATACATGGTAATGTACAGGAAAAGTATTGGAATCATACCAAAAACTACAGCTCGAGTGTTCGATCGATCTACATGTTTAGGAACTTCTAGAACACAAAATATATATTTTAGTGTGACGTCTGTGTGTGTGCCTGTCTGTGCAATGTGTGAATCTACACTAACTCAAAAACTAATGGATTGAATTTCATAAAATGAGCTAGGTTAGTCCCTTATGGGCGACTCTAGTGCTGATTGGATTTGGGTGCAATTCGGGATAAATATGATTTATATATGTGTAACAGACAACGATATTATAATTTTATTTTTAAGATATATATGTATATCAATTATATGTTCCCAAAAATGGTCAATATGGTGAATACTATTTGAATGTATTGTACATTTTAATAAAAGATAGAGACTATTAGTAATTATTTTTAAGATTACACAACCAGCCAGTGAATTTTTATTGCTATATCTACTACAAGATGGCATTTTGTTCTATAACGGCTGCTACTAAATTTTGCCAATAATGTATAATATATACTCTGTCATTTTGTAAAAATTGCATGGTACTTTAATGCTACTTAGCTGTGAAAGCAACTTTGTAATTTACAACGTATTAAAAGATCAACACTATCTGACATTTTCTTTTTCCTAGGATATCAGTTTGGAACAAATTTCGTTTCTGGATAACTTTTTTAAGAACTATGCCATTATTTTAAGACCAATTTCATGAAACCTTATAGAAAAGAAAAAGAAAATGATTTTTTATTGCGCTAAAACAACTGTAGTATTAAATATATTTTAGTCACTAGATGTTTCACATAATAGTTGATACAGAAATAGTACCAATTTATATATATATATATATATATATATATATATATATATATATATATATATATATATATATATATATATATATATATATATATATATATATATATATATATATATATATATATATATATATATATATATATATATATATATATATATATATATATATATATATATATATATATGTATATATATATATATATATATATATTTATATATATATGTATGTATATATACGTTGTAAGCATAAGAAATACAGAAATATTGTACATACAAGTAATATGTAGAGACCTTGATCTCGGAAGGCGCAATGCTGCTCTTGCAAGAAAGGTATGTATAAGAATTTCAAAGGAAAAATAGGGGAAAAAAAGCCAACAGGTAAACTATGAAATGGCCAAGGGGGATTGTGACCCCTTGTTCCCGGTTATAGCATGCTATTACACCATGGTAACACTCCCAGAATCGATACCTTCCTGAAGCTTTACTTCCGACTGCCAAATAAGCCAAAGATAATATTCAAAGAGCAAATATCAAAAAGTATAGAGTATTTCCAAACGAAAATCGGAGGGAATGAAGTTGACACAATCCCGAATCCACATCCTGAACAGGAAAGTTCATATCATATGTACAACAGTAACGGCAATGCCCATAAGAAATGACACACAGATTCGTTATTATAAGCATAAGCATTTACTGCTTGGTTACAGTTTATCGTTGCCATTTACTTTTTCAGATCTCCGAAATTCCCAATATTAGCATCAAATGCACTGTTTTCTTTGCAATAAAATGCATTATAATAGTGTCTTAGAAACCGTACTGGAAAATGCTGCTCCATTGCCTCTTCGATAATTTGTCTGTCTCTTACAATGCGATCCATCTTGAAAGTATGGATTTTATTGTTTCTATATAAATGATTTAGTATAATATTTCGGAAAATACTCTTATTTAAATTTGAATTCCAGTTAATAATGAAATTGATATCGATGTTGAAAGATTGTTTTTTGTCATATAATTTAGAATATAGTATGTCATTATATTCATATTAGATACATATACCTAGAAAATTGACTCGTTTTGTTTTTCCATTATAGTTTCGATCAGTTCCAAGTTATCAGGGTAGAAGCTGAAATCAAAATCCTTATTTGCTTCGTCATGTCCGATCAGAATATCATCAACAAATCTAAATTATGGTATTTCATTAAGGATATACGTTCCTTCCTCATACTTGTGTAGACAGAGATCTGCGAGCATTGAAGAGCACCCTCCTCCCATTGGAATGCCCTTAATCTGTTGATAAATTCTGAAAAATGTATTTTGAAAAATGTCGAAAATAATATAAAGACGAAATATTTTGCGTGCGAATCACGTAACAAATACATTTTAAATATTTAAAAGGACGTTAAAATTTACGGATTAATATAAATATGTTGACTACAATGCATATTTTCCCCATATTTTCCATATTTTATATTTTCCTCATTGAAAACTTCGGGAAATATATTAATGATATAAATATGTATATTAAAGATAAAATTATAATATAGTAGTTCAAATACACAGATATCAATCATATTTATCTTGACATTCTATATAATACTTTACACATGTGTGTAAGTTTATTCAAGCGGCTGACAATTGTGATTAAGATAAGAACTTGCTGTCATAATACTGCATTCTGTCAGTCTTTAACTCCTTCTATGCATATATGTTTTTAATTAAATTTTGAATATAGTAATTTATGAAACACTTCCAGATTTAGTTTAATTTGCATTTTACTATATGTTCATCAGTGCGTTTTGTTATTGTTTTAATTAGGTTGGTTCTCCAAATTACAACCTGAAATACATGAAATAAACAAATAAGAAGTCTGAAGTTCAATAATACATCAGACAAAATATCTGAATAAGTACAGTTTCTTACATATAATGATAGAATACGTTTACAAAATATTGTACATGTTTTAGTAAGTAGTGCGTTGTTTTCGTAACATAGAACTCAGGTATTTTACATCCAAAATATCAGTGAGCTATATTCAATACGTCAAAATCATTTGGTTCTAGAGACATGCATATTCATATATTTTTCACTGAATATTTATCATCATATAAGAAGCCTTAACCAATAGCTTGCATATGGTGTGTTTTACTGAAGTTTTATATTAAATTAACTCTCATAATAAATTATATTTTTTATTTGCCTAGCAGTACTTCTTTAAACATCTTCATTTGAATGGTTTTTTTAGTAAATTTGTTTTCAGCAAAACTTTTTAATATGCAGTATCCAGCTGATATCCCACCTTTGATTCGTTGATCTTGCAATGACTCAAGTACCAGTGGTTATCAGTTTGTTAGGACATATGATCGATAATTGGTTTTTTAAACCCAATGATTTACAGAGAGCATAAATATCTTGAAATTTTGTTATAACACTGTTTCATAGATAGTCCAACTATAAAATACTGTGAACCTCTCTATCGTTTTACCTAGTCTTCAGTATATGTGGATTATTGTTCTCAAATTCTCTAATCAATTTGATCATACTTAAATGATTTCTGTTCTTTGTGCTGAAAAAAGGCAAAGATTTAACCTAATAGTTTTCATTGCAGTATTTTCCCTTTTTATACAGACAGTGAGTACAATTCTGGTACATGCTGGTTTTGATGGATAATTATACTTAAACGACACTGCATGCACGCATATTATTTAACAATGATCCGAAATTTTCTATTTTACAACCCGTAAATATAGGATATCTCCTAAATTTATGTATAGATATTTCATAAATGTATACATTTACAATTATATTTAAACTCCCAATGACAGAAAAAAACATTGAAAATATCAGCATTTTTTTAGAAAAATTATAACAATTCTGCAAAACTCACCTCCTCCTAGTATTTGTTGAAGAGTGCATTGTAAAATTAAATATATCAGATATATTTTTAAAGATGTCATAGTCCTTTTGATAGTTTTTATTTCGTATTAACAGCACTATCACCTAGAAAATAAACATATCATTACACATGGATAAAATATAAGAGTTTTTGAAGCTATCAAATAATTAAGATTAATATTAGATTTAAATTAAAATATTGTTGCAGATACTAGAAATGTATATATATATATATATATATATATATATATATATAAATATATATATTCCATAGAAATATTTTCTATTAAACACGATTCGACACATAAATAATGACAAAAGATTAAGATTTCATCCTAAGAAGAATTCGTAACAATTCATATAAATACCAAAAGATAAATACATTTTTCTTAACTTATTTTTAAAAATAAATGACCATTCACTCTTTTATAAAACTAATTCACACATGCCCTGTGGAATTACGTGTCATAAAAACTATTAAAACTTTTCTCTGTACAAAAATATATTAATATCTAGAGACATTAATAGAAGTGAATATTATTCGTTTTCGTTAATAACATATTGTTGTTTCACCATATCAGTAATTTGAAAGCATAAATATTGAAATATCATACACACAACCTATGCTTTAACAACGCATCCAATGCACTTCAACACCTACACTTCGCACTCAGACTAATTGAAAAATCAATTGAAAAATGTTTAGATAAGACGGTTTTTCTCTTTCTTTTCTAATCTATGATTCATTATTTCTCTCCTTAGCGGACAGAATTTATAAAAGAGAATAATATTTCTCGAAATAAAATTATTCAGGGAATAAATGTTATATTTCTATTAGATAATGACTGTAATGGTCTTTATTAATGACAAATAAATTAAAACATCTGATGCGGACAGCACATGACTTTCTTGCAGACTCAAATTAATTTGTTATTTATTCTATAATAATTCCTTAAATTGCACCAAATAACAAGCATAATTATTTGAAATTGTGCTTGTTATTTGCTGACAGGTTTGATGTCCAAAGAGCCAGTCTCTTCAAATTTTAAAATAATTTTACGCAAGCTTTTGCCACACAGAGGATCAGATTTTAACTTTTTCAACGTTCTGAACTTTCTAAGAGCTATTAACAAGAGCTGTTATTCTCATAAAACAATTTGACAAGAAGAGCACGATCTTTTAATGAAAGAGTCATTGCGACAGAACAATAGAGATTTCTCATTAAGTTATGAGAAACAAGTTCTGTTCTTCCTTTTTTATAGCAAACGTTTATTGCAACGTCTTATGCAAATTTGCAGCAGCATTTGAAGAGCAATTATGCAAAACAAGTTAAATCCACTTTTTGTGGAAAAAGATACGGCTTATGTTTGCTTAGAATTAAACATTGCTTCAATGGATGAATTTTTTTTTCATTACCTGCATGCATATGATGAAGAAAGATCGACTTTTAATTCACTATTCGAAGGACAGCATATTGAACATTTATTACGTCATTAGCCAATGAGTAAATCAGCGTTTATTATTTTTGTATTGCATTCTAGTGTTGTAAAGCGCCAATTATTCTCCTAACGGCGCCTTTTTAAACTAGTATTTTTTTCTATTATATATCTGCATATATAATATATATATTATATATATACATATATATGCAGATATATAATATATATATTATATATATATACATATATATACAATATATATATATATATATATATATATATATATATATATATATATATATATATATATATATATATATATATATATATATATATATATATATATATATATATATATATATATATATATATATATATATATATATATATATTCAGATCATTATGGATCTTCATCATAAATATAGTTTGCAGAGATTTAATGAGGTGGATAAATATAGGGCACTAGTTGGACTGGTTCTAAATGAAACAGTGCTATACAATGGAGTGGAATTTTATAAACAAATTAGAGGAATATCGATGGGCGGTAATTGTTCATCGGCATTGGCAGATTTATATTTGGATTGTTATGAGAATGGAACTCGTTTGTTGAATGAGATGTTGTATTTAAGCTTCGTTGATGACATTATCGTTGGCACAAAAGATCATAAATACATATTGGATTTTGGTTTCTATCCGTGCTCACTTAAATTGGTTGAAACACCTATGAATGAAGACGGGAGCCTGAATTTTTTGGATGTATGTATTATGTCAAACGAAAATAGAACTTCCTTTTGTATATGTGATAAGCGTACAGTCTTCAACTTTGACGTAAACTTTATCACTTCATGGGAAACTTGTTTAAGTAGAGCTGTCTTCCGTAATATAATTGTCAATCAACTTTTAAGAAACAAAAGGTTAAACTCTCAAAGTAGCGACAGAATTCAACAGGATAAAAGGTATTTGAACGAAGCACGGAAAAATGGTTATCCGGTTGGCTTTCTGAACGTAATTGAGTCATCTTTTTACGGTAAACTGTAACCGATGGCTATTTAGATCACGGACATATAAAGTTGATAACTTGGTACTATAGATATTGGGGATTTGTGTTGTATAAGGCATGATTTCGTTAGGGAGTAACTTGAGGTCTTGTTTGCACAAATTCAACTATTGTGTTTGGCTTCAACGATCATGGTCTTTTCGTTTCCAAATAGATCTTCTTAGGTATAATGGAATAGATGCGGAATGGTACCGGCATCCGGGAGTGTGGCCATGGCGTAAAGCATGGTGAACCGGGGTGAGGGGGTCACAACCGCCCCTCTGCCAATTTTTGGTACTTTTCGTTTTCTTATTTCTTGTATCACATTTGATTTTCAGATTTGGACATTTCCTTTTGGATATATATATATATATATATATATATATATATATATATATTTTAAATTCTATATTTTCAAAGTTATGCAAATGAGTTATGATTCCAAGTATATATATATACATGGAATACTCGGAATCATAACTCATGAATACTTGTGTTGTCAAAACTCACACACTATATATATACAAAAAACATATATATACAAAAATACTATATATATACAAAATAGTATATATATACAAAAAACGGGCTACGGCTCCAAAAAACAGTGTTATCCATACTTTAAATGATTTCGATAATCGTGGTCACTTCTCGGTCAGTTTCTGAACTCTTATTATCTCACCGGTTTATCTCTGGTTTATCTCACCGAAAGCATGTACTTCTGCTTCCACTTCCTCTGGTCTAGTTTATACCCACGCGATATTATGCGAGGTGAGCGTTCCGGCTGTAGCTTGTGGTGGACTCATTTAAGGATTATTCGCGCTGGCGACCTTCCGACTTGTGAGTTGCTGTTTTGCATGTTTGTATATTTGTGCGCTATATTTTTCATGTTTATGTGGTATTTTATATATTTCATGTTTATGTGGTATTTTATATCTTTCATCTTTATGTGGTATTTTATATATTTCATGTTTATGTGGTATTTTATGTTTTATAGTTGAATTTTATCCTATTTGGTTTTTTTCTGATATCCTCGTTATTCCGTTGTTGGGCATAGATTGCATTAAATTTTAACCACGTGTTTTTATGCAATCATAGAAACAACTAATTTTAGTATATCTGTCTTGAATGTGCTCCTGAAGACGTTTCTGGCAGATATACTATTCTTTAATATATTTTCCTTGTCCTGGCCTCTCCGTGCTCTGCTTTTCTGGTCCTTCCTCGTTACTTTTTGCTATTCAATGCACGCTTTTATATTGCACGCGGTTTGATACTGTGATTACTGATTCACACTCCTGCACTTTTGTATTTGTTATTTTAATATATATATATATATATATATATATATATATATATATATATATATATATATATATATATATATACATATATATATATATTTAATTTTTAGATGCCTGTAGTCTGAGTTAGAGTATTTATAGTAATGTACTATTGCTCTATCTGAAACAAGCATGTGTTTGGGTTAGTTAGAGTTAAATACTCAGACCTGTGGAATTTAATTCTGACTAATTATCACCGAATTTAGGCTGGTTCTGTTCTCTTCTCTTATCGGCATTATGACCGTGAATTTGCCTCTATGGCGATGTTAATATTACTTGAATTTTTTATTATTACATACTTCTAATATATATATATATATATATATATATATATATATATATATATATATATATATATATATATATATATATATATATATATATATATATATATATATATATATATATATATATATATGACATGTTTCCATCCTTTCATGTCTTCTAGAAATAGACCCATTCTGACCTAGCAGATTGAGTATTTTAGTACTTAATGAACAACAAGACATAAACTAACGAAGACCAGAGAATATAGGGTGAGCGCGAAAATAATTCGACACTTCCACAGTTTCGATAAGGAGGATGAATCGTTGCATAATAGAACGCTGGACAGTACCTAATGAAACTGTTTCTTTTTTTATTTTTGCAACTTGAGCAGACAAAACGGATAGGGCACGGAAAGTTCTTCCAAGCCCTCCCAAAGTCCCGCAGAGCGACAACGTACTACAGTATTTGACAACAGGACATAACTCTGTGGAGTCAATTACTCACACAATAAGCAAGGTACATTGTTAAAAAATGCAGTCATTTTTTTGAAGAGTTTGTTTCTAACTCATAAAGAGGCTTAAATACCGTACAGGATTATTAGGATGATATATGTAATTTATCATTCTAATAATTATCCACAGTGAATGGATTGCTTGATTATGAATGTGACCTACATTTGTTTAATTTAATGTACCAAAAGTCCAAAACTACTTTACAACAAAACCGGCCTAATCCATATTTCCAATATTAAGATAGTTTGGTAACACTCCCATAGGTAGGTTTTAAGCATTTAAGCATATAAACAAGCTCATTGCATCCTGGTGCAGACTTAGCTCATTGTCTAAAAAAGGAACTAAATGTTAAATCCATAGTATGACTGGCATCGTGTGTCTCCACAAGGGTTCTTAAAATTGCTGCAGGTAATGAGTTCCCTTGTTGTTAATGTAGTTATCAGCTATTATTCTAGGCGTAAACATATCTTCACAAACCGATTTCTTCGCAGTTAATCAGAAATTGCAAACTGATGCTGGCTTTTCTCCTTGTCTAAGAAAATAATCTAAATGTTGAATCCATGGTATGATTGACATCGTGTGTCTCCACAGAAGTTCCTGAAATTGCTGCCAATAATAATTTTATTTACTGTTAATGAAGTTATCAGCTATTATTCTACGCATAAACATATCTTCCCAAACGGATTCCTTCACAATTGATCACCCATAGAATCAATAGAATCCTGGCGCAGGTTTTACTCCTTGTCTAAGAGACGAAATTAAATGTTGAATTCATGGTCCGATTGGCATTGTGTGTCTCCACAGAAGTTCTTGAAATTGCTGCCGGCAATAATTTTCTTTACTGTTAATGTAGTTATCATCTATTATTCTACGCTCAAACATATCTTCACAAACTGATTCCTTCATAATTGATCGCCGATTGCATCATGGTGCAGATTTTGTTTCTTAACTAAGAAACAAAACGAAATTTTCAATCCATGGCATGATTAACATCGTATGTCTCCACAGAGATTCTTGAAATTGCTGCAGGCAATAAGTTCCCTTGCTATTAATGCAATTATCAGTTATCATTCTACGCGTAAACATATATGCACAAATTGATAGTTTTCTGAAGTTTCCAATAACATTTAATATAATACCAAACACTGATCAGAGTAGAGCGGTAAGCGGTGGAGAGAGTAATAGATAAATCAGAGGCACAAAATAATAAAATTCAGATAATTTGTGAACCAATATATTCCATTATTTAACAGATATAAAATTTAATTATTTGTAAAATCGTTTGAAAATAATTTTCTACTCTGATCTCATATATTTATATCTAACCATATCGATAAGCACATTTTTTTCTATTGTCTCCATCAACAAATGTTCTAAACATATTTGTGAATTATTCTCATTGTACACGCAGAGAACAAGAACTGAAAATTCGCCATGGCACTATCTGCTTTAATAACATATCCAATACACTTCAACGCCCACACTTCGTTTTCAGGCTAATTGAAAAATCGATTGAAAAATATTTAGATAAGATGGGTTTTCTCTTTCTGTTCTTATCTCTCATCCTCGATTTCTCTCTAACTGGAGCAGTTTTTAAAAGAAGATAAATTATTCATCGAATAGAATATACTTCTTAATAAATGGTTAGTATTTTATTGATTAATGGAGATATTTCAATTTTAATTTGAACATTTATGTTCCGGAAACTAAATCCGAAAACTAATCCACTTATACTAAATTCAGCTTTTGCACTGTACACAGAGTAGTCAAAGTACAACAAGTTTGATTATAATGACTTTACAAAATTCCAGTAACTTCACCAAAATGTCCTTGAAGAAATGAAGCATATGTCGGTTACGTGACGACAACTATTTTGAAAGCATTACAAGCCCCATTTTTCAGGCAAAAATATAGAAGAATATTATGAGCCCTTAACAACCTTAAAAAAATACTTTTCTTTCATCGTATTGTCTGAATCCGGATTTTCATATTTTTTCGTGTTATATTTTGCCTGTGACCTACCTAATCTCAACTACTGACAATTTTATATAGTTTAATTGGTGATATACTTTTAGAAATTGGTTATTCCATTCTGTTATTTTCTTCTTAATTTCTGCTTCATTATTTTATTTTTTTATAGTTCTTCCTTTTCCAGGGTTGGGCTATTTTCCCTCCCTCTAAACTCTTCGTACCAACTGTACCAATAATCATTGTGTACCAATAATTCAACGGTTTTCATATTTTCTTTCTGTTTAATTTTTAATTCCATAGCAATGATTAAGATTTATGGTTTTTTATATTTTTTTCGATGGGTGAAGCACCCGCTAGCCGACTTTCGCAGTGAGTGTTCTAACCATTTTTGAATTGCTCATCGCTTGTCTCGTCGCTGTTCATTTTACTTTTTGGCGATATATATATGTTTTGTATATATATTGTATATTTTGTATATTGTATATTGTATATTGTATGTATTGTATATTTTGTATATATGTTTTTCATGCCTAAAAAGGGAGCTTATAACGCCATCTAAACAATTGTCAACAAACTGCCTGCTTTTGTCAAGTAAGTTTAAGTCATTATCTTACAATCACCTGTTTTATTTAATGTAAGGTCGATTTATTATAAGCTTGATTAATTGTGAGTTTTATTATACCTTTATATTTTATAATATAATGACTTCTAGGGTGCAAACATTTAAACAATTGATCGGTTTCAAATTACGTCTCTTCCATAACCCAATTTTGTTGACTAAATGAATAAATTCCTGCGAGGCATACACCAGGCGAAAGTATTGAACTAGATTTCATTTAATAATACAATTTTGGTATACCCTAAAACCGGTAATTAAATTTACTCCTTATAAATTACCTTAGATCATAGGAATTTCAAACTTCCTGTCTAGAATTCAGAATGGGTCGACCTACTTTCATAATCACTTAACAGCACCTGTGTAGTTTTGAACTACATCAGATGATATTTTAATAGAAATTTGTTGAAAACATGCTCCTTCTTCTGAAATATGTTTAACTATTATGATTTAATAAATATTACTGATGAAATAAAATAAGTTAATTGTAATAAATTGTTTAGCTTATGCTTGTAGATTTCATATTGGAGAAATCAATCGGCTTTACGTAACGAAATATTTTGAAATAAAAAAGTCATTTTAAAATATATAGCATATAAGTATGTTATTATAGATATATATGCCTTATGTTTACAAAACAAATAGATTTGGTATTAAGTCAAAAGAAGTGTTTTTTACAGAAATCTGACGCTATGAGAACACATTTCCAGCGAAATGCAACGTAACTCCTCGGAATTTCCTAACCAGTGGTTTGTGAAGTTCTTGTGTAACTAGTATTAAAAAAAGCTGAGATAAGCGATAGACAATTGCAGATAAACGGAATCGGTGTTAACATATACGGCAAAAGTGAAAAGGTGGAAAAACACTAGTTTGTTTGTTCACTCAATCCAGGCTAAAAAATACGGGGAAAAAGTCATGTTTCTTTTCAAAGAGAAAGTATTAGAATTATACGTGTTTAAAGAAAAATGCTAAAGTATTAAACGGTTGATTGACGTGGTGGTATCATAGAAATAGTATGTTTAATTAAAAAAAACCACTGTAAAAGCATGATACTTTTGAGATATTTTTGAATGTCTGGTTAGCGTCAACGTTTCCTAAGCTTCTTATGAACTTCTCACCCGAAGACATCTATAATACAGTTCTTTTGTCTAACCCTTTCACACCGCAGCACATTTTACAAAGTACTGTTACTCCGAGTGTAAAAAAAGTAAATAAGTTTAACTGTTATGCTATCTTGCAATATGATTATCTGTTGGCCTGCAACATAGACAAATGAACACCATCATTTGTTTTTTAAATATAAAGGACTTGTTCTCAATTTATAAAACCGACTCTAACTGATGGATGCCATCGTTGGTATTTGTAAAATTCAACAGAGTGTGGGGTATGGAATTTGGAAAGAAAAATATAAAGATCACGCCAATTTTAGTCAATTACATAGTCGGTCCAGCGATCTGAAGTCATAAAACATTAAAAAATGCCCTCCATACGAAAAATTATATCAGTTATTCTTTACACAGGTACGTAATTTTAACTGTGAAATATTTGTATAGCCGAGAAGGACAGACTTCCCGCTGGTTCAGAAAGCTGAATCTTTGTACACTTATAATACTGACTATTTGACCAAGACTAACAGAGCCGTATTTTCGATTTCTGTACTCGATGTCTCCCAAAATTTTTCCCCAAACCCCCCTCCTTCACCAGTGATATAAATGCTTAAATTTCGACTACTGGGCAGAACCTATGTGGGCCAATTTTTAACTGAAACACATAGTATTGGCGCTGAACCGTATACACTGCTAAATAAAATGAAAAGTATTCAAAAGGTTGCAGCTTAACTTCTTAAAGCGTCAGTTTCCTTGCCTTTGATAAGCGTATATACTAGTGTAAAAATAAATTATTTGTGTTTCATGGTAGATGGATCTTTTTATTTCATACATGCATAACACACACATAAATGTCCTTCATTATTGAGACAAATGTGAATAATATATGAATTTTTCGTTGACACTAAATGATATTAACCGCTTAATGCTATCAAATTACAAGTATAACAATCCCATTAAACAGCGACCACTAACAACTTAATATATTTTTTTAAATAGCGATAGCAGTAAAGTTAATAACAGCAGCGTTTTATTTGCTAGATTAATTTAAATCAGACATAAAGTAGAATTTATCGAAAATTAATCAGACTTAAAGTTTAAAATTATTTACTTCAAAGAGCTTATCAATTAGAATTTTTGTTACATTATCTATATGAAAGCAAGATAATAAATGTGTTTATTTTTGTACCTATACTTATGCAAATTGCTCCAGTATTCTGAATTCGTGACTCCAAAATGCATTTAAATAACGAAAACAATACTTACTGTTTTTAAATTATTAATTGTGAAATATCAGTTGCGTATTATCATATATATATTGCAAAATATATATTTAAAAAAAAAGAACACAGACAGTTTAGCCATTTTCTGTAACTCTTAGCATTTAATATTTGAATCTAGCTATAAAGTGGGTAAGTTTGTTATAAAAGCTATAAAGCAATGATAGCTAGTTACTTATAATAGCTATAATACCTAGTTACTTGTAATAACTATAATTGCTAGTTATTTATAATAGCTATAATTGCTAGTTACATATAATAGCTATACATAATATATAGACATTTCGCTGTATGGTTTTAGCCATAGAGATGATCCAAGTGTTCCCAACAGTCTACTGAATTGTTTCCTTGTTTTTATTTCACATAAAATAAATTTAAATACTCTATTAGAAGGTGAGACGTAATCGCAAGGGAGATCAAACTTCACTGCAGGTCAACCGGAAGAAGCACCATCAGCACGAAAGCAATTCTACATCCAATCAGGACAAACGCAGGAGGAATGTGTACTTATAAGAGGTCAAGCATTACCAAATAGGGTTCAGGGATCTTGGATGGGGGCGTTTCTCTTCGAAACTGAGTCAAAAATATTATCTCAGCTAATAAAAAAAATGTTTCAATCGATAAAATATTTTAAAACATGATAACAGTAAAAATCCCCGATCTGTCTGGTGTCTTTAAAAAATACAGGATCAAAAATGTCTATTACAAACTCTCAAGATGATAAACGAAAGACGAGAAACCTATCGGTGTTCCCTGCAGTTATCAAAGCTGAGTCTATGCAACTACTGAAATGTGCCGAAAAGGTTTCATGCAGTACTAATGTATGTGTGCACTGCCATATGTTCATATGTCGAAAGTTTTAAAAATTGATTTCGGCCTGCTAATGTCAAGCATCAGACGAGTTTCTCTATCGCTCGAAAATTCTCACATTGTTTGAAAATAATATTATTATTGCAGTTAATAACAATCACGATAATGTAATCATAAGGTAAATCTGCAAATATATATACATATATATAACTATGATAATTAATTTAAATATTACTAAAGACTAATAGTTATTTGAATTTATTTTATCGTAACGGTAAGTAGTCACTTTTACTGGAAGACATTTTGAAGTGTCATTTAAAACGCAGCATAAAGAGAGCATTTTTAAAATTTATTTATAGCCACTCTTTATTAATTAATCAGATTTTATTTATTAGCCACATTTTTATTTATAATTCATTCAAAGGGCCATGCGTCCATTAATCACTTACAACCTAACATATGGACTGGGTTCTTAATTTTAGAAGAAAATATGCATTTTAAAATGCAAATTCAAAAGTTAAAAATATGAGTTAATTTAGATTTTTAATTTGCGTAAAAAATGAACGTTAATTTAAATCATCCCATTCCAGAAAAATAGAAAATATATAATTATGAATAAAAACAGAAAATATATACTTATGAATAGCATTTAATATTTGGACTATATACCTTTATTTTGTGAAGTTAGTTTTATAAAAATGATAGCTCTATTGAGCTGAAATCTTCTGCATACACTTTAGCACAATTTTAGATGGCATCATATATTTAGTGAAATTTTTCTACTCATATTATTTTCAATTAGTATCAACATTACTTGAACGTTTCAAAAGTCACAGAGTTGACTACATTTTTTTACAGGCTACAGAATCTAAGATGACAAGTGGCGGAAAGTCATTCTGGACCCAAAAATGTCCCATTGCCCTTCGGATGAAATTTCCTTTCTTTTTTAATCTGACCATCCGGGGCATACCAGGATTTTGAGCAGCCAACTCGGGTGAGCATGAGAACGTAAACTTCGCACGCTGATAATATCGGACTAAGAAAACCTGAAAGTGAATTTTTAATAAAGACAACCATTTTTGGCAGTATTCGCCTCAAAAACATAACATTTGCTTTACAATTTTACAGCATAATTTTGAAAAGTGTTAGTTTATCTATCATTTACAGGCCTAAGTGCTAGTTCACAGTAGTTTTCATGATCTGAACCCCGAAGGGCTAGACATACGACGAAATCATAGCTAGACATACGATGAACCAGCTAGGCAATGATGCCATGTCCAAACAATTCTATCCACAAAGCATTGAGTTGGATATACAAATTTGACGCTTGCGTAGATCCACTTCGACGATAATAATTTGCAACTCCATCCCTGTAGTTCAATGATAGAGCATCGACTGGCCAGTTCGAAGACACGTGGTTCGATCCCCGGTTGGGGAAACAAGGTTCTTTATAATGTCGCCCTAAAAAAATCAACCCTGTTTGTTAGTGCAAAGATGTCAGAAGTCTTAAAGTGACCCTAGTACGACTAGCATTGTTTCAGTAGACTTTGGGGTATGGAGTGCCGATTTCAAATCTGGAAGACAACTACCATGCAGGATGCTAACCTCAAGGTTAATAATCGCATGCGGAGGTTCACCTGAGTTATAAATAGCAGAATGTGGTCAGTCAGATTGTCAATCTGATATTAGAGAATGCAAAGTCCGCTTCGACAACAAGAGTTTGCAATTCGCCCCAGTAGTTCAACGGTAGAGCATCATCTGGCCAGTTCAACGATCCAGTGTTTGCTTTTCCGTTTAGAAAGCCAAGCTCTTCACAGTTCTTCCCACTGGTACAAAGCTCCGTGTAGAATGAATAGGAGTCAAGAATGGAAATTATGTAAAGGATCTTGCAGCCCCAACAGGGAATCTAACCCTGGGTCTCCGAACTGGCCAGCCGACGCTCTACCATTGAGCTACTGGGAGGAAATTGCAACTTCATCGTAGAAATGGACTCATCATTCCCCACCCTCTAATACCAGATTGTCAGGAAACTGACAATCTGACTGACCACTCCCAGCTATTTCTACCTCAAGTTAGCCTCCTGCTACTACTAATTTTACCCAGGTTAGTATTCTTTGTGGATGTTATCCTCTTAATTTCGAAGCGTTGCTCAATCTTCCAGAGTCTAGTGGATCTGTACTAGTCGTTCCAGGGTCACTTTTAGACCTCCGACATCTTTGCGCTAGCCTACCAGGTTGATATTTTCGAGCCCAATTGTAAAGAGACTTGCTGCTGCAACGGGGAATCGAACCATGGATTTCCGAAATGGCCAGTCGACACTCTACCGTTGAAAAGAAATTGTAAGTTCTTATCGTAGAAATGGACTCAGCATTCTCCACCCTCTAATACCAGATTGTCAGGAAACTGACAATCTGACTGACCACTTCCAGCTATTTCTACCTCAAGTTAGCCTCCTGCTACTACTATTTTTACCCAGGTTAGTATTCTTTGTGGCTGTTATCCTCTTAATTTCTAAGCGTTTCTCAATCTTCCAGAGTCTAGTGAATCTGTACTAGTCGTTCCAGGGTCACTTTTAGACCTCCTACATCTTTGCGCTAGCCTACCAGGTTGATATTTTCGAGCCCCATTGTAAAGAGACTTGCTGCTGCAACGGGGAATCGAACCATGGATTTCCGAAATGGCCAGTCGACACTCTACCGTTGAAAAGAAATTGCAAGTTCTTATCGTAGAAATGGACTCAGCATTCTCCACCCTCTAATACCAGATTGTCAGGAAACTGACAATCTGACTGATCACTCCCAGCTATTTCTACCTCAAGTTAGCCTCCTGCTACTACTATTTTTACCCAGGTTAGTATTCTTTGTGGATGTTATCCTCTTAATTTCGAAGCGTTGCTCAATCTTCCAGAGTCTAGTGGATCTGTACTAGTCGTTCCAGGGTCACTTTTAGACCTCCTACATCTTTGCGCTAGCCTACTAGGTTGATATTTTCGAGCCCCATTGTAAAGAGGCTTGCTGCTGCAACGGGGAATTGAACCATGGATTTCCGAAATGGCCAGTCGACACTGCCGTTGAAAAGAAATTGCAAGTTCTTATCGTAGAAATGGACTCAGTATTCCTCACCCTCTAATACCAGATTGTCCGGAAACTGACAATCTGACTGACCACTCCCAGCTATTTCTACCTCAAGTTAGCCTCCTGCTACTACTAATTTTACCCAGGTTAGTATTCTTTATGGATGTTATCCTCTTAATTTCGAATCGTTGCTCAATCTTCCAGAGTCTAGTGAATCTGTACTAGTCGTTCCAGGGTCACTTTTAGACCTCTGATATCTTTGCACTAGCCTACTAGGTTGATATTTTCGAGTGCCATTGTAAAGAGGCTTGCTGCTCCAACGGGGAATTGAACCATGGATTTCCGAAATGGCCAGTCGACACCCTACCGTTGAACTACTGAGAAGAAATTGCAAGCTTTTATCGTTGAAGTGAACTCTGAAACTTGTTTCCCTTACAACAAATTAAAATCGAAACACGCAAATTACGATTAAACTCGACACATATTCATTTAGAACTATCTGTCAAAACATCTGAAGATATTTTTTAAACTTTCATATTTATATCGGAAATTAGAAGTTAGTGCATATTATTTCAAATTTCTTTATCTATTTGCTAGACATATCTGTGTAATGTCATCTCTGTAAGCAGAGGGAGCAAGTAACATCAAGAGTTTCAGATGACTTCTGCTCTTATAACAAATCCAATTTACTTTAACGCCTACCCTTCGTTTCCAGACTAATTGAAAAATCGATTGAAATATATTTAGATAAGACGTATTTTCCTCGTTGTGCCTTCATCTTACATGCGAAAGTTTTCATTTTCATTCATAGAGTTTCTGAAAAATTATAATATTTCACATGAAAAAGTAATCCGACGGTAAAGCTATATTTCTGTGTTATCATGGTTGAATGTGTCTAGGCAATTTAGGTTTTAGTTTATTAATGTCTAATTTTGAATATTAGTCGGGGATTCAAAAATTATTTATTCGTTTAATATCTAACACCACGTATAGAACTGGATAGCATTTGCCAAAGAAAATACATTTGATGTATTACAAAAATATCTTTTTGAATTCCAAATTCGGAATATCAAATTTCCATCGCAAACCGCGTACATCATTTCAAAAGACGTAAAAATACTTTTCTTATAGTTTCAAGCTTGTTTTATGTCATATCATAATAGCATGAATCTATTGTGAGTATAATTACTCATAAATAGTCCAATAAACTTATTTATAGCATACAGGTAGAAGTTTTGTTAACTGCCATGTAATTTTACTACCACATCCCCAAATTTTGACTTCAAACTCGTGCGCCTAAGCAAAATATAAAAATAAAATATAAATAAATAAAAATATAAATAAATAAAATGTTTTATTCATATAGTAAATAACAGTGAAAATTGCATGCAACGGGCATGACACAACCACATCACCACATTATGATTCTGATCCCTTGCGTCTTAGAAAAAAAATAAATTTTTATATTTTGGATCAGTGGGTAATATATAAAGGAGTTGCTGTTAAAATATAAACATCGGATTGCTACTCAATATTTTTGATATTGCAATAAAAATCGAGGATGTTTAAACAGACGAAAAATATATATGTTTTTTTTAAATCCACGCAAATTTTCAATTATTGTACGAATATGAATTCCGTTTAAAGATTGTTTGAAAGATACTTTTTTATATTTTCTATTGTTAAATCTGTTCTTCTGTCTAATCATATTTTTATCCGCTAATAAACCGATTTGTGTGGATATCGCTCAAATACTAGCTACTTAAATACTAGCTACTTAAAAATAAATGTCGAGATGCACTTTATTCATTTATCAAGTAAGAAGATAACACTTGTTTTGTGATGATCTTGTAAGATAGCTATGGTGTTATTAGCTACAAATTGTTTCTATTTACGCTTATTGGTGATTTTAACTTAAAGTGATAGTTACCCAGGCATTGTGACTCATTTGTTTGTAACCTGAGAGCACACCCTCGAATTGAGAGGGTACGTTGTAGCAATTCATTTATTGGATGAGTTGATGTATTCTGCAGATTTTTTGCAAAATAAAGAATCAGGATTCAGTCAAAGAAATGGTGGTGATCTTAGAGTGCTTGGAGAATCGGGACAGACGTTCTAAATAGGTGGGACTTATGCTAATTACTCGAAAATGATATATCATTTTTGTAATTTACTCGTGGACGCCCTCAAGATAATTAGAAAGTTTAAGCAACCTTCTATATGTACTGGAAGATATTTAGTGGTGCAGAAGAATGCAAATATGACTGGATTTACCAGCTGCATGAGCAATTTGATAAATGCAATAAAATATGGTAGAAAGTCAATTAACATATACTAGAATTGTCAGTTAACTCTATATCCTGAATATCTCAGGAGCCATCATATCGCAGCATAGTCAAAACTAAGAGTTGTGCGAGGTTTCGTCTTTATAGGGTGACACAGAAAAAGTGTGGTATGTCAGATATAAGTGCTCCCAGAAAAGGGCCATGGTTTTATGTTGATTATGAGGAGTACCTTAAAATAATACTTGAGAAAATATTATTAATAATTATTAAACTGCATTTTAGATTATATAATTAGGTAATTTATTCATTAAGATTACTTGTTTGAATATAAATACACTAAAATCATAACATAAAACATAGAAAATAGCTGACTTGAATGTTGAAAGGGGATGGCGCCCCTATGTGTTTCCTCAGGGTATATAACCATTCATCGTTTTCTTACACTTTCCAACATAGTGTGTAACCAGAATGTAAACAAATCAACCGATTGTAAGATGCATTGTAGTATAAGCATTGCTGAATTTCATTCACGTAAAATTATTTAGCTCTAAAGTATGGAATAGAAGTGATATGATTGAAATATGCATTGATTATACGTAGAAACGCAGACGATCTGTAGCATTGCCTTTTTTGATGAAGTTTTTAGTTTCGAAGTATAATAAATATTGTAGTACTGTGACAATTTAAAAATATCAGTGTACGGATGTATAACGTTTTAGAGTTGTTTAAATAAATTGCATTTTAGGGGAAAAGTATTTCAAAATCAATGTTTTATGCATTGTTACTCTTTTTCGTTTAATATATTGTGCGTTTTTAGTTTTTCATTATTTGCAAGTTGTGTGTTTTGTTATATGTGCTTCTATTTAAAATACTTATACCTTCTATTTAAAATACTTATACGTGCAAATGACAGCCAATTAGTATGGAAATTAGTCAGAAAATCACATATAAAAATGATTCTGAGAAATGTTTGCAAAACGTAATTGGAATGCATAAACGTGGTATGGAAACGTATGTCATATCTTTGAATTATATTAAAGTGGTCTTAAATGCGATAAAACTGTAACGCCATCCAATGAGCTGCAGCACTACACATGATGACGACTATCATGATTTTATGTTTCACGATTTAAGCAACATGTTATAAAATCTTACCTTAATATAGATACAATGTAAACTCTTTACCATTGGCAGTTTTCTTCTATAAAATATATATCTTACATAATCTTATATCACTAAATTTTATATAATATAATCTTGTCCATCACTTAAAAGTAAGCACAGTAAAAAACAACAACATTATAATGTGTTTTACATTTTATCATACATTCATCACAAATCAAAAATGCTTGACAAAGCATTTGAAAACAGTTGTGTTCTTCCATCTGAATCAATTGTCTCTGCCAATATCGATAAACTTTTTTTCTTCATCTTGGTATCAACATATTTTCTAAACAATTTTGTAGATACTCGTTATTCTAGACTGAGAGAATAAATACTGAAATATCGTTTGGGCGACCTTTGCATAAATAACATATCCAATACACTTCAACGCCTACACTTCCTTTTCAGGCTAATTGAAAAATCGATTGAAAAATATTTAGATAAGATGGGTTTTCTCTTTCTCTCCTCATATCACACCCGCGATATTTCTCTTTAACTAAGGGCGTTTTTGAAAGGGAATAATTTTTCACAGATATAATTATTCACAGAACGATAGCTATATTGTCATGAGATAATGGCTGTTATTTTCTTCATCGTAGAAGGATTTAATCACTTCTGATTTATTTCATAAAAACGTATTCATGATTTTAGTAGTTACTTTTCATTGCAATATATTAGTTTCATTAGTTCCGCTTTATGCCGTTTCACGATTACATTATAAAAATAATTTATTTTATCCATCACCTTTATCGATTGAGAGAGGCCAATAATTTTACATATTAAACATTTTACGTTTTAAACGTAGAAAATAATTGAACGTGTGCGCAAGTATGTTTGGTACCAGATATATTTAAAATAATGTCAAATAAAGGGTTTATTAATTATTATAATTCGTTAATAACTATAATCTAACAGTAACTATAATCGTATATAAATCATTATTAGAAATGTATAAGAAAACTTTTGAAAAAAAGAATAGAACGTGCAAGGGCATTTATCAAATTGTATAGGCGTCAATTTTCGGTAAAAATAAAAATCGGCGGTGGCTCCAGTCTGATGGAGCCGAAGTGATTTTCCAGGAGTAATATTTTGTAAAATAAAATATATAGTAAAAACTGTTTGACTATTGATAAAAAAGTACCTCGAACAAAATTTGATTATATATACTTATACGGGTTTTAATAGAGCTACAAACACTTGCTTATTGTTTATTACAACCACTTTTTGTTTTGAAGTTATAAGCAGTAGTAACGTGAATTTTTATACTTGGATTTTTAAACTACTTCAACTTGACCATACGGATATTCGGAAACTGTAAGAGCTTCTTCAAAAAATACACGTAGATTTAGAAACTACATTTCCTTGTACATAATTTTACCTTCTATTTGTATATTTATACAGTTTCGAAGATATTTCGAGTAAAAGTTAAAAAAAATGAAAAGAAAAATCTCTCGAATAGGTGCTTTTTGAATTTATTTTCGAAAACTTAAAGATTGATCCAAAATTAAGTTATAGGGCTGAAAAAAAATGAAAAGAAAAATCTCTCGATTAGGTGCTTTTTGAATTTATTTTCGAAAACTTAAAGATTGATCCAAAATACACTTATAGGGCTTTCTCATAGCGACAAATTATTGCTTATTGTTTAAAGGTAGCTTATTCTGTTTTTGCGGTATAATCCTTACAATCTTGATAAATGGAGATTTTTCAATCTTCTTCAAGTTGCAAGACAGTTATTCGAAAATTATACGACAGTTTATAATAATACATATAAATTTTAAAACTGCTGATTTGTAAGTACACATTTTAGTCGTTTACTATTACATCTAACTTTGATTGAAATTTGGAAATATGAAAAATAAAAACACTTTCTTGAAGTGCTCCTTTTTTAAATTTTTTCGAAAAAAAAAAGCTCTAAATATTAAAATATTGAAATTATTTTATTTATTCATAATGTGGATCCCATTAAGGACAAAACAAGAAAAATGATTTATATTTTTATCTATTATACGAGTATTTGGTTAATTTTTTGAATGGACCGTATTGCATTTTTGATTTGGAATATAAGCACGGAGTTTAAAGTATTCTCCTAACTTCATGGACCCAAGAATACCGGAATTTGGGTTATTTTTAATTGATACTTTCAGTCGTCTGTGTCCTCTCAAATTTATGAATGAATATTTGGAAAATTAATTATTAAGAAGCATCTGTACCTCGACAGAAGAGCTAAAAGAATTGTCTTAGTAATAGAATATGAAAAGTATTCAATAAATTAAAAGTTACGCACACAATGCTTCTAATAATTATCAAATGAAAACATTTACAATTCCCAATATTAGAAAACTAATCAGTTAAATTAAGGTAGCTCTACTTAGTCATGCATGCGTTGGTCATATCAATGCCTTCCTTGCTCAAGAGAAAAAACACGAACTCGAAGTATTTAATGTTTGTCAGCTTACTCAAATGCATGCAATATCATTGTGAAAATGTATAGTGTACTTAGCTAATGATTATCGTCCTGTCTTGAATTAACTACACGGAATAAAATACAAATGAATTTGGAACAAAATATTGTTCTTAATTAGATATTAGGAAATTATTTAAAATAGTCTGCATCTCATATGAAGAGATTTAAAATTATCTCATTAATAGAAGCTAAAACACATGCAAATATTTAAGACAGTTGCGCAATATAAGTATGTACTTCTTCCAGTAACATAAAACTACATTACACTCATTTTTTGTTATAACGACACCGAGTGGCGATAATCCAATTTAAGTAAAAAAACTGCAATTATTTGAATGAATATTTTTGTAATGAAATGTACTTGAATATAAAGAAACACAATTGCTTGAAATTTGATAATTTGTAGTAATACATTAAAAATATTCATTTTTGTTTATGTGTGTAAATGTCTTTCCTGAAATGAAAATATGCATCTTACAAGTCATGCTAAATCTAATCAGTAAAATAAAGATTAAAAAGAAAAAAATATCCTAAAAACGCAAGCAATCATGATATATTTAATAAGCAAAAATAAAAAAAAAATTGTATTCATTTATTTTTTTTAAATAAAATATATTAGGAAAGGTTTATGAAAACACATGTCAATCTGCAAGCATATCGGTTTTATATTCTGCAACGGTTGATTAGAATTTGCATATTATTAGTAGTCAATCAACAATATATATACATGTAAGCTGTAAAAAACATAAAATGCAAATATTACACAGCAAATATGAAACATTGAAACATGGGAAATGCCAGAGTTTTAAATGTTTAATTACGCGGATTGTGGATTTACTCCCATGGAATCCAGGATAAGACGCCCAGCAAAGCGCAGTTTCTGAACAAAGTCGAAATTGCAAATGTAATCTCAATAAAGATAAATAAATAATAATTCAAATGACCAAATGTCCCGTGTCTTATTGCAACAAGTTAAAATTATTTTTAATCAAAGGAAGAGATAAAATGATTATTAATAACAGTTTGAGATATGGATGTTAAAATGTTTTCTGTTTTTGATATCACACGCATGTTCGGACATTCTAATACCTATACAGTAATTTTGGTACTACCAATATAGAACTTATAACTGGTGTCAAGGGAAATAATGGGGACACCGTCCCCCCTGGCCTGCCATAAAATGCTAATTTTAAATTCATCAATTCGAAAGCAATTAAATAAATATATAACAGTAACAGATTTAACAAGTATAAATAAATTCCTCACGAAACTTAACAAATATGCAAAATATCTTAGGATTGTAAGAAGACAAATGTGGATTTGGGATTCATATATTTAAACGAATAACGGTGAAGATTTGATTAATAAACTCAAAATAATAGGCAGATTCACACCCTAGGCTAAAGATAAAGTTAACGTCATCTCTATGCAATGCCACTATTTGAAAACAAGCATAGTAACTGCTCAATACAACATAGAATTGTACAACAGCATAAAAGGCAGTAAAATGTCGACAAATATCGCCAAAAAATAAAAGTGAAGGCTACAGAACAACTGAATCAGGATCCGTGGCGCCAAAGTTGACAATCTGAATTCAAATGGATTTACAGAGTTCATAAAGTCAACCTCGTCTACTCAGAAGATAACAAAGGTTTATTCGGGAAACAAAAAAATAATAGTTAAATATCATAAGGCCAACCCACGAAAAGCTATACTCAATGAGAGAAAATGGCATAAGATATAGAAGTAGGCCCGCAGGAGATGGGAAGAGTAATAGAACTCTAACAAATCTCATGCTTTTTATAAGAAACATACAATCACATACACCACTGACACAGGGAGTGCAGAATGATGCTCGGGGGAAGTCCTTAACAAATATGTTCGCATGTAGGAGGTCCGTGGATCATGATAATGTACTCCGAGTGTTACTAAGTGGATTTGAGTGAAATTTGTAATAAACGGATCAATATCCTTGAAGTGGCTGTGACTAAGAATGGAGGCAAGCCGAGTAACTGCGTAGAATAGAACTGCATTTTTGAAGGAATGTTCATGATTGAAATGACATTACATTTGTATTTCGAAGCTTCCATATATCGAATAAATAATAATAAAGCTCGAAGAACTTATATAAAATGAAAGATCTATATATATTACTGTGGAAACCATTTTTACGTAATTAAAATAATAATTTCGCAAACGGTGAGCTTTAAAAAAATAATTATTTTTTTCTAATTTGACACTGTTGTTATCCCATGATTAATACTGATGTATCATTTTAGAATATTTTATTGCAGCAAAACAACTACACTTAATGTGTGTCCTTGCGAAATACAAATATAACGCAACACAATTTATTTCTGTTAAAATTTCTAACATTTATTTAAAATAAAAAATATTTCTATTAAACTACTATTTAGCCACTGAATTTAAACTAATTATAATGAACTAAGCAGCAATCAATAGAAAATATACTTTAATGTTACGGTTGAAATAGGTAATGAAAGTCACTTTTTGTAGGAGAACTGATTGAAAAAATTTACATGAATTTGTAAAGGTGGGTTTACCAAGACAAAAGGTACGGAAACCATTAGTATGGCGTGGTACTAAGCCATCAAAGAAATGCAAAAACCCACACACTCAAGTTCGTTCATATAATTAATGGAAGGGTAAAATCATTAACAATACCATGATGGTAATTAGGCGAGTTTCAGCTATACTTCCACACAATGAAACCATTATAGATGTAATTACACTATAAAAGAGGTTTATATTGAAAATATGTCAAAACATTATTCCCTAACACAGCCTAGGACAACATGCCAGATAAAGGACTCACCATAGGGACACCATCAGTTTGTAAAATATTTCTTCATGGGAACTAAAATAATTCTTCAATGCTTAATGCGAAAATGATTGCTTCAAAGGATATATTTGGAATTTTGTTACAATGCAGATTTTTACCAATAATTTCAATAGTTGTATTAATAGACGTAATAGGGAAGAGAGAAATAACAGTAAAGCCATGAATAGTGCGATTGAGGACAACATCGAAACATTGCAGATCGCCTATTAATAAAATGCAATTTCTATTCGCGGGTTTGCTGAATACAAAAACCGCCAATGTACTTTTAAATTTAAATAAGCATCTTATCAATTTGAAAGGCTGTTTGTATTCAAGAATTAGATGAGTAACTTTATTGCAATTAAAGAAAAACATTTTCTGTTTGTCATCAGGGATTGTATATAAAAATTGCAGATAAATATACATTTTTTTTTCATTTGAAAAGACTGCATAGCAATTAAAATCGTTTTCATTTTTCCTTTCGAATAATTAACACATCGCTGCATACCAGAAATAACTGTAGTGTATCTCTTTTGTTTAGAATATTAATTTTGAAATTTTGAAATGTATACATTTATTAATTTTTTTACTTTGCTTTAACTCTTAGTAAGTGAACATCAGGTTTTAAAATTACACTGTCGACTCATTACGCAGAAGTGAAATATCATTTTCATTTTTCACATTTCTGACAGTTAAAATGGGAATGCAAAAAGTTTATTGCTATCTAATAGCATCTAAAATGTTCCAGAGGTAGCTTTTTGTCAAAGTCCTATTTATTTCCTTAAACAGATACAAGTGCTCCCAGAAGTGAAATAAAACGTGCTTAAAAGGCTTTTAGTATATTTTTCTATTTTCCAACTACATGAAATTGTTTATTTTTTTAAATTTAAGTTTTAATTTATGTTCTAAAATATCCACACGTCTTTTCTGTTGTCCCTATATATATATATATATATATATATATATATATATATATATATATATATATATATATATATATATATATATATATATATATATATATATATATATATATATATATATATATATATATATATATATATATATATATATATATATATATATATATATATATATATATATATATATATATATATGTATATGTATATATATCTAGACCCCCTTTTGGTGCTGGACTTTCTGAGAGTGAACGGGCTTACGGATCTGATCTAGCACTGCTGGTCTTGGGGATGAGAAACAACAACAACAACATTATATATATATATATATATATATATATATATATATATATATATATATATATATATATCATATAAAATCCAGTAAACAAATTCAAAAAGAATTCCTATGCATATCCACAAAAATCAAAGGCACTACTCAGGAAAAGGCGCCAAGCCGCTCTATACTCCGAAGCAGAATGTAATCCAAGAAAAAGAAGATTTAAAGGAACTTGGGATAACCAAATGCTTTGCATTTAATGGTTGGGGAGGATTGTGACTCCCCCTCCCGTTTAAAGCTGCTTTTCCAGCCTAGGCAAACGCTCACGGTACCAATGCAAAGCAAAGGTTGGTCCCCAATGCGTGCTAATACGAAGGCACCCGGATACGGAAGAACAAGACCAACCAAACAGAAGGAAACTGGACCAAAAGTGAATCCTGCCCAACTCGCTATCATATATATGTTCATTTTATGATAGCGAGTTATATATGATAGCGAGTTGGGCAGGATTCACTTTTGGTCCAGTTTCCTTCTGTTTGGTTGGTCTTGTTCTTCCGTATCCGGGTGCCTTCGTATTAGCACGCATTGGGGACCAACCTTTGCTTTGCATTGGTACCGTGAGCGTTTGCCTAGGCTGGAAAAGCAGCTTTAAACGGGAGGGGGAGTCGCAATCCTCCCCAACCATTAAATGCAAAGCATTTGGTTATCCCAAGTTCCTTTAAATCTTCTTTTTCTTGGATTATATATATATATATATATATATATATATATATATATATATATATATATATATATATATATATAATGTTCCAGAAGTAGCATTTTGTTAAACGTTTAATTGATTCCATAATACTGATAAGAACATATATATGTATAATAAATATGTATTCTTGACCCTCCCATATGGAAACGTAGACAAATGCAATTTTTCCTGCTGTTTCTGATTTTCAAAAAAGCAGCACACATTTAAAATGTAATTTCAAAATATTATTGGCAAAATTTCACATTTTAGAGCAACACTGTTTAAGACAGTTTAGGAAATAAATTCACTAGCTATTGCATAGTGCTTATTACAAAAGAAATACATATTTCAAAATACACTTATTACTTAAAATGTGGAAACATCTTTTTTTGTACAACGCAGAAAGTTAAGATGAATATGAAAAATGATTATTGGCATTTAATAGCATTAAAATGTTCCAGAAGTAGCATTTTGTTAAACGTTTTATTGATTCCATAATACTGATAAAGGTACACTCACAAAATAGAAAAAGGTTTGCCAAAAAGGCTTTTATATTTTTATATTTTCCGGCAGTATTCAGTGTTTTATTTTTCTTTTTAGTTTATGTTTGCAAATATTTTTTTTATTCTGCTTTCGTGTATAGAAGAATATTTTTTAAACTTTCAACAAAATCATTATTTCGGTATTTTATTTCCTCTACATTGTTTTTTCAGCACTTCTCCTTTTTTATTCTTCTTAAGACGAAAATGCTGCTAAATGAATCGTTCCATTGAAAGCTGGTTGCGAAAGGTTCTTAGAACTCTTGCTGGAATTGAATTTAGAGAACAAGGAGCAATAGCGGTTTTATTTTTTTTTCAAGGGGGGTGAGAAAGGGGATTCCCTTTATTCTTTGATGTGTTCCTCTAAATGTTTTCCACAATAAATAACAACTGACCAATAAGATGCAAGACATATAAATGTACTCCAGCTAAAATGACTTTTTCTCATGTATTTAATGGGAGTATTGTAATCATTAAGAATGTTTTTGATTTCAAACGGCATGATATAAAACTTAAATATGTACAAACAAACAATCTGTAAAATATATAATCTGTGTTTAATTTATTTTGATTGATGGTTTATTGTATTTATGGAATATTAAGAATGATAAAATGAAGGTAATAAAGTATAAATTGCATTAATATAATACAATATACTACAATATTTTTAATATAATACAATATGTTATGTAATTATATTAATATTATATATCGTATTTAAAAGTGTAATTTAATTATTTTATTTAAATCTATCAATTTTATTAAATATAGCCATTTAAAAAGGTTTTACTCGTTGCTTGGGGACTCACAGTTTGTTAATTCAGAGTACGTGTGGAAGAATAGGGATATTTTTGTGGCATAATATATGGCGTAATATATTGAATTGAAAATATTTAAAAATTTTATTAATTAATGGGATATAAAAATTGAGTTTTCCTTGTATTATTTAAGGCTGAATGTAAAATATATGTATTTAATATCAATCAATTTGATTCTTGGACTCATAATATGCGTGGAGCTGTTTGATTATTACCCACCTGTATTTTTCAACATTAACACATTTAAAATCCAGTATTAAACTGTTTATCCAACTTCAACCATGGACAATTTTGCGGTCATTGCCTATCGTGTTCTTGGGTTTTTTATTAAATGATTCCCACATATACCAATTATCAAGCCTCTGTCACGTATTAAAAGGGGTATTTCTACTTCATACGGAGAATCGAAAATTTTTGTGTGCGACACTCTCTAAAGTAGAAAATGTCGGAGCGGGATACCGCTCGACACCGCCGACAGGAGAAATCTAACTTTCTCCAATTTTTAAATACCCAGGTTTGAAACTTCTCTTGTCGGTGAGTAGAACTCACCGATGACCTGCCTTCCCAACAAAAATCCTAAATCAAACAAAAGCCCTTACCTTGAAGACGTCATCACCTTCCACTGAAAACATATTATACAATTTCAAGAAACACAGAGTACTCAGAATAAACACACTTAATTTACTTTAATTCTTTTCTTTATTTAAAAGCCAAATTAAATATGGAGTAACAGATTTACAAACAGCTGAATCTATATCAGCACCCAACTGCCACTGGACCATCGTTGACTAATTTCAAACGGCTCTTAGCCAGAACAATTATACAAATGAATATGTCAAATATGTCAAATTAATATTATAAATTATCTTATCAGATCAAACTACTGGTATGGTCAACAAGGAGACACAGCACTCGATGAATTAACGAATAATTAAATTATAATAGATTTACTTTAGATTTTTTCAGGTAATTAGGATTTAAGGCAGAGTAGCGTCAGGGATTTCGCAGTCCAACAACATGGCGTTCTTTCACCACTCCAGACCAAGGGATCCAACAAAGTCTTTCTTCCAACACGTCGCAGAAGAGATGAAACCAACATCCGCTACAACACCCACGGGGAGAATTCGTTCCCCGTACCGCAAGACACGACGGCACGCTCGAGTACCTGCAGGATTTCAGCATCGGCCCGTCGTGGGCCAGGCATAATCCGAAGTTTCGCACCGCAACTGGACACGAACCAGCAACTCACAGGGACAGCAGAAATCGAAGGATCTCGGTTAGTCAATCATTACATCCGGCAGTCCGGCAATCGTCGTCCAGGCTACACTCTCCAACTCACAGCTACGGCAGTTCAACTTGGGAGTTGAACCCTGAGATCGGCGTAAGTTCGCTCAAGGTGTTATTCCAAAGTGAGCGCGCCGAAGAATCTTTTCATCCTCTTTTTATGCGTCAAGGGACGATTCAGGGCCCAACTTTACTCGGACCTCCGAGAAGCACAATTCCACCGCTCCTCCAATCTAAAACTTCGCTCATTCAGAAAATGCCCATGGTCACCGACGTTTTCATCAACTGACGTTTTCTTCTGCAGGGCACATGCATTTAAAATATGAAACGTTGCACAATATTGCTTCACCAGACAGGCGACGAGAACATAAACTTCCGTCTCTGCAGGCGAAAAATCATGACCTCGAAATAACTGTCGTTAATTCCACGAGTGAATACAAGATTATATTAAAGAATTGGCTACATTTACTGAACAGAATTAAATGCATTTAAATTGATAATTATATATATATACACACGGCAAGAGGGTTCCGGATTTAGAATTAGAATAAATATAAATATAAAAAAATTACAGAAGTTTAAAAATGACGTAGATTTCACAATTTCACACACAAGTGACACGAGATTAAGAATCTCGTCATGACAAAAACATTGGAAAACTGTAATTGTACACTTTTTTCCTTCCAAACTATTTACCTATACACCAAATTTCAAATCTCTATATCATCCCGAAGTATGTTTCCTTATCAATTCACATTTCGAAAGTTTTCCTCTAGAGCACCCCTTAAACGAATGTTTTTGAAAAACTTTATTCGTCTTGGGTGTTTTCATCCTATGATTAGTCCATATACCTAATATCAAGCCTCATCAAATTTTAAATGAGCCGTTTTTCATTTATTCGGTAAATCGGACATTTTGATGTGTGGCATCCCCTCGAGTAAAAAATATTGGAAATCTGAAATTGCTAACGATTTACCCATGCACCAAATTTGAAGTATATATCTTATGGCAAAGTATGATTTCCTATCATTTCACTTTTCGAAAGTTTTGGTATGGCGCAATCCCTCTAGAGAACGTTTTCGAAAAATTCGATCTTTCCAGAGGTTTTTTATCGAACGATCGACCCGTGTACCAAATTGCAGGTCTCTATCTATTCGGGAAGTGCCTAAAAAAGGCGTGACAGACAGACAGATAGACGAACACTTGGCAATTAGTACACATAGATAGATTAACGTAACAATGACCTAATATATCTATTATATATACTAATTAACTTCAAATCTATTTTTGAAATTAAAGCTAATTAGATTTAATTTAAATGTTATTTTTGTCTTTTAAGATGATATAAACATTTTATCTATTTTACATTATGTTTATATTAAAGATTTAGATATATTGGCATATTGCAATTATAATAATATGCCATCATATGTGTCATTTGTCTAATAGTTCTACATTATACACAATACACTAGCATACCGATAGATCTTATCCTCTTTGATGGTTCCTTATGTGATATTGAATGTAAACTGTTCTCAATTGCATTCAGAGAGAGAGAATATTCACATATATATAGATTACCATAGTAATTCCGCGTCCCATATTGATCATATAACTGTAATATCTATGTACATTACTCTTATTACTCAAATAATTAATTTTGTATATTAATGTTTTCGCCAAATAAATACGTGTCCGCACCTAAAAAGTACTACATCGCAGGCGATATTAGTACATACGTGCTGTAAAATATATTACTTTGCAAAGAAACTCTCATATAATTTATTTGTATCTGTATAATAATTGTATAACACATTTTTGTTTTACTTTACCCTCCAGAAGCTCCCTTAACCAAGAAGACTGGATATTAGCACATACATAGTATCAGTCATGGAAGAGAACCTAACGTAGATAGATTTTCTATTCTCTTTTTGGGGGTAGATACAACGTTATTATTATTATATTTTAAAGATCTTATAAACCCTAATGGTCACCTTCTAATTCGCACCCTCCTATTTCACAAGGAGGCAGTAAATGTAGAAATTTATTCATTCGTACAATGATAAAATATACCGGGTGTGTCAAGAAAATATACAGGTTCCTTCAAAAAGGATCAACCAACTTCAAAACATTGTGTTTTTTAAACTTAAACACACATAGTGACAATTAGTACTAGAATTTAAGGGAGGGAATGCCCAAGTTTCATTTGCAAGTGTTTAATGTCCTTCCCTTAGGTTGCACGTACAATGTCAAGGAGATTTGCTAGTAATTTCTAAACACGCTTCCTCAAATTCGTGGTAATTGTCTCCAAAACTGAAGAGCTGATTTATCAGAGTCCATGAAGGGCTGTGAGCAGAGGTGGCATAAATGCATGCTATTTTGCATATCTCCTAAAGGCAGGATCTTTTTACTGGAATCGTACCAAAATCTTATCATCATAAGGGTATTCCACAATTGACGTATCTACCGAATTTTATAAATGTTTATCAGATAGTTTTTCAGCGAGAATGGATACATATGATTTTTATTAATCATTTCGTAAAAAATGAACCGTACCAAAATGTAAGCAACACTAGGGTAATCCACAAGGGATTCACCTACTGAATTTTGTGAAGTCAATCAATTACTGAGTTAGACTAGATACATACATTATACACGTAGACGAAGACACAACCGTTACGATATAAATAGTTTCTTCGTGGTCTGGGGTACTCGAAATTTGTAGAACCTTCAAAAACTCAAATTGCGGTTTTCGACATGATTTCAATGCCTTCCTTATACATTACAATGTATTGCAGAGAAAGTAAAAATCTGATGTCGGCAGCACATGACTTCTCTGCAGACTTATATTTACGTTCTCTTTATTTTAATTAAATTTAATTCACTTTTAATTCAATTTATTTCTCATTTGATAACTGGACTTATTTTCAAAGGTGGCGCAGATAAAATACGAAAATCCTAAAATATCTCGAGAACGGCTAGTCCTAGTGTAATGGGGATGATCTTATTTTTTTCTTCGTTAAAAATTATGTATCAAGTAAGCATTTAATGGATATATTTGAGGAAACGTAGACTTTTAATTTAGATTTTGGCGATTTTTGAGGGCCAGTTTTTAAAAAAAGGCAGGTTATTTTTTTCCGAATCGTGCCAAAATCCAATCAGCACCAGGATGACCCACAAGTGTATGGTCTACCGAGCTACTGAATTTTATGAAATTCGGTCCATTAGTTTTTCAGCTAGCGTGGATATAAGCTTTTGCGGGCAATTTCGCAAGAACAGGTGGGTTCTTTTATCCCGAATCGTACCAAAAACCAATCAGTACCAGATTTGCCCACAAGTGACTTACCTACCAAATGTTATGAAATTCGGTCCATTAGTTTTTTCGTTAGAGTGGATTCAAAATCTGCACACACAGACAGACAGACGGGCAGAAACACAGACGCACAGACAGACACTTCTATAGCATGTTACCCTTCAGTTTAAACAGCTTAAAAATGTTTCGATGGGAACCCAGTTTGATAATCTATCCCCTTGGGGGTACTTGTTTTCCAACCCCCAATCGATCGGGATAATAACGTCACTAATACAAAAACTGTATCGTGTTTGTTTTCCTCTACAATTATTGTAACTATTCAGTTTCGTGACCATTAAGCCACAAATAAGCCACTATATCAAGGTATGATTGTATCAGTTTGTGTCCTATACTGCCATATTAAGGGGATATAAAATTTCAAATAAATTTCGAAATGTTTCTCTCGAATTAATAAAATATATCTAGTTTTAGATGTCTCGTTGGGGAAGCAGAATACATAGTTTCTTGGAAATATATTTGATGAAGCTGCCGTGTATCTAAGAAGTCGATCACATGCATATATTACTCCTAATATTGTCAAAAGGTATTTAGAAGATCCTGAAAAATATATTGGCATTAAAATCTCGAAATTTAAAATGTATGTGAAAACACTATTTCCATAAGTATAAGAAAGAACCATTTAACATAAACATATAATAATAAAATTTATTTTGTTGTAAAATAATTTGAAGCTTAATTTATCTAGGAAGCTACATTAGAAACATTATCCACTAACTTAAAAAATATACGCAAAATTTATTGTAAAAATATTAATATTAAATAAAAATCAAGCAAATGTTTGGAACTGCATCACGAACAGATGGCAAAAAGTACTGTGCTGAAATTTTACATACAAACAAAAAGAACCAGTATATGCGTAAAACTGGTTTATAATGTTTATTTAGGTCTTTAAATAAAATATTTTAATACAATTTTGCATTGTCAGTATGGGAAAATATTTAAAGGGTTGAACTAATTTAGAAACTTTTGCATCATATGATGTTGCTAGAAACGTCACAAAGTTGTCTGAGACCAGTGTTCTTGTGAGCTTACTATTGGTTCTTATAAACAGATAGTTCCGCAAGTAGTTCTCATGGAACAATTACGATTAAAACGTAATTTTTCTTGTTGTTAAAAGGTATATGTCTTATTTTATATTGTTATAATTAATTACAAATAGTATTTGCGAAAACTGATTTTTCATGATCACGATTTTTAGAACTCGTATGCTAAATTTCTGTTTAATTGAAATCATCTAATTTGTTTTAATGTTAAACCACGTGCGTTTTAAAATCAGTTAAATTGTATTTATTAATTTAGCTCAGATTCAGGTCATTGCATTTTTGTAAAACTCAACTACAGCGAAAACTATCTTATCGCAATAGGAACTTACATCCATACCGCTGGAGAGCTACTGGTAGGTTGTCAAGTTTATGTAACTGGGCCGGGTTAATACGCTCGTTCCAGTCCGCAGGCAGGAAGTTAGAATATAATGATATAGATATGGGTTTGTGAGTGTTAGCGATAAAGGGGCCGCACCCCAACAGGCATATTGTGTTTGCGTAACAGACGAGTAGAAAGAGCTCCCGAAACGAACTCCGGTGACTTGCAAGCGTCATGGGGCATCTATGATAAACACCCCGCTGTTAACACTCTGTAGTTGAATGATAACCCCCAACCATCTGTATCAAAATTAAAAATATTTATTACAATTGTGCATGGATCCTTCTGAAATGAATTACTTTTTCATAATATTTTCAATTAAATTAAATTAATAATTTTATTTCAAAATCTCTAAAAATTGTTTCATTTCCACAGAAATCAATTTCAAAATTAAGTGCTTTTCCCCAAAACAAAACAAAGCAAAACAACAACAAAATAAAATACATATTTTCTCAGAAATTTTCCAGATTATTTTTCCTCAAAATGTTTTAGTATCTTCCTGGAATTCCCGGAGAAAATTCGCATTTTCTACCCTTTATGTTAGCCCAATTCCATTCCAAACAGTATTACGTGGGAACTACCAGCAATGCAATCCCTGTAAACAAGAGAATTTTTTTTTTTTTTTTACTCTTGCTAGTGATGTAGTTGCACTAGCTAACGGGGAACT